>CM053032.1:225110223-225710223 GCA_028564925.1 Lithobates sylvaticus | reverse complement strand
GCTATTCAGAAGTTAGCCTGATTTCACACTCTGCAGCTTTAGTAAATAAACCCCACCGAAACAGTTTTTAGGGGAATGATTGGTGTGCTGCTGAAGGCTATTTCAATCTGTAATAAGAAGGAAAATACATGGATGGTAGCAAAAAGGCCAATCTTGATCAGAGTGCGTAAAACGGAACTTCAGTAATTTTTTCATCTATTAAATCTTCTGCCCTTGTTTTAACTTTGGATAGTAAAACATTTTTTTCTGCCAGTAAATACAGTCCACTTCCTGTTTCTTGTCTGGAAAAAAGCCTAGGCTTATGACATTATGCAGTCTTGTGAGAGTTTGCCAGGAAGGGAGGGTGGATAAGTCATAAGAGGGCCAATGAGAGCTGCAGAGCTGAAGGTGTTCCTTTGTGTGTCTGTGTAGATCCAGGAAGTGAACAGGCAGCAGCTTCAGCTGTCCACAGTTAAAATGATTGCAGCCAGACTTAGTGGAGGGAGATTTTTGCAGCATATTTGGCAAGTGCAGAATCACAGTATATAGAAAATAATATGCAAATTGGTTGGAGAGAAGCTTCAGAATGGCAAGGATGTTTTATTACAAATTGTGTGAGCAGACTGCAGTTCCTCTTTAAAGTGGAACTTTAGGTAAAAAAATGCAAAAGCATGCATTGGGGTTTATTTACTAAAACTGGAGAGTGCAAAATCTGGTGCAGCTCTGAATGGTAGCCAATCAGCTTCTAACTTCAGCTTGTTCAACTAAGGTTTGACAAAGAAAACTGGAAGCTGATTGGTTTCTATTCAGAGCTGCACCAGATTTTACACTCTGCATTTTTAGTAAATGTCCTCCTCTGTCTCTTCTGCAGTAAAGGATTCTTACCTTCCCCCTCACAAACTCTTTAAAGCAGGGGTGTCAAACCTGCAGTCCACGGGCTGCATGTGGCCCAAAATGGCTAGGAATGCGGCCCAAAATGGCTAGGAATGCGGCCCAACACAAAATCGCAAACTAAAGGCTCTTTCACATGGACGTGTCAGTGTACGGAGCCCGCTCTGCACAGCGGGGGATCGCTCTGTCGATCCCCCGCTGTGCAGGAAGATGACAGGTCTGTCTCTGCACTCTGTGTAGGGATGGACCTGTCAGAGCGCCGCTCTAACCTATGGGAGATCGGATGACGACGGACTCTACGGTCCGCAGACGGATGAAAAAATAGCTTTTTCCTCCGTCACACTTTTTCGGATTGGAGCGGGTCGGATGTCAGCGGACATGTCACCATGTGTTACTTTTATAATAAAAAATATTACAAAAAACGAAAGTTTTATTACTCAGATAGGTACATTATCTATATCAATGATTGTTAACTTGTGATCTGCCCAATTTTTTGCTCATCAGCTATCCTTCTTGTAATGCCACGTAAACACGCGATCGGAAATGCCGCCAGCAAAACTCCGATGAGATCTTTTTGGTCGGAAAATGCGACCATGTGTATGCTCCATCGGTCTTTTGCTGGCGAAATTCCAGCCAGCAAAAGATTAAGAGCATGTTCTCTATTTTTTGGTCGGGAAAAGTTCCTATCCGAAAATGCGATCGTCTGTATGCAATTCGGACGCGCAAAAAATCACGCATGCTCGGAAGCACTGAACTTCATTTTCTCGGCTCGTCGTAGTGTTGTACGTCACCGCGTTCTTGACGGTGGAAAGTTCAGAGAACTTTTGTGTGACCGTGTGTATGCAAGACAAGCTTGAGCGGAATTCCGTCGGAAAAACCATCCAAGATTTTTCGGACGGAAATTCTGCTTGTGTGTATGCAGCATTAGTGTATTTTATGTGCAGCCCAAGACAATTCCTCTTCTTCCATTGGGGCCCAGGAAAGTCAAAAGGTTGGATAACCTTGACTTACGGTGTACACTGAGCTGTGTAAAATTTTTCAAAATTGTTTATAGCACATTAAATAAATAAGTGGTGATCAAATACCACCCAAAGAAAGCTTTATTTGTGGGGAAAAAAACTGCATAAATTTTATTTGGGTACAGTGTCACACAACCGCACAATTGTCAGTTAAAATAACGTATTGCAAGAAATAGCCTGGCCATGAAGGGGGTAAATCTTCCGGAGGTCAAGTGGTTAAGGGCAGGTGGTTTGAGCAGTGAAAAGGTTACTCATTCTCCTTTTGGGGGTGTAGGCTTTTGTTCTCATGTCATACAGTAACAAGACTGAATAGACAAAATGACTTAATATGAGGTGTTTAATGATTCCTGATTGGACCTAATAATAGCACCGGTGCCATTGGGATGATTTTGATTCAGCCTGTTTTGTAGATAATCAGTTAGAGCACAGTGAATCACTGAAAGCACGGGGAATAATGTAACATTGTCCACAGATCATGCTAAAGACGCACGTAATAGTATGAAAGGTGACAGTGCTCCTTCAAGAAATTAGAGGTTATAAATAGCAGTGATTTATCATGGTCTGTATAATGAATAAATTGGCCATTTTTTATGATATAGAAGAAATGGAATAAACCTCTGACAATAGGTCAAACTGATCAATGCCTTAATCAAAGATGCCTTTTTAAATCGGTAAAGCATTATATTGCAAATAGATACTAAGCAGTATTTCTGATGTCAGTTCATTACAAAGGATGTTCTCCTATGCTTATTTCCAGGCATTGGAATCATTGGATATCTGTCATGTCCAGTAATAAAAAACCTCTGCCCTCTAATTATTAACAGTAATACAATTTATATAGATCATATCTTGTGGTGATTAACACAGAGCATTGTTCCATGTGATGACCACTAGAAGAAATTACCTCCCCTCTGATATCTAATGTTGGTGTAATATGACATTAGGGATGAGCCCATGGTTTGAGTCGAAACGTAAGTTCAACTCGAACATCGGGTGTTCGTTTGTTCTAAAACTAACTGAACATAATGCGAATTATGGGAACGCCCCATAATGCACTGCGAGATCACAGTGCATTGATGTATGATGATTGGCCAATTGCACCTGCATGCTTTGGCCAATCACAGCACGCTCTGCTGAAAGAGCCATAATTGGCCAAAGGCAGGGTGCCTTTGGCCAATCATGGCTCAGGGGGACTAAGTCCACGCCCGACACTATATAAGGCACCTTACACAGTGGATCTGTGTAGTGTTGTTGGTGTGGACAGAGAGATAGCTTGAGTTAGATTAAGCAGGCAGGTTATTCAGTTAGTGGCAGTGTATTTGATATATATATATAGTCAGTCTAGTATATATATATATATATATATATACTATGAATGAATGACTTGTATAGCGCTACCTATGCGAACTGAATCACCTCAGGGCGCTTTTACCACTGGTGTCCATCTGTGGTATAGCGTGGTCCTTGCCCTGTGGGGTCTTGACATGCTTACAAACACATACACATACAACATACACATATTTGGCCAATTTTATCGACAGGATCTAATTAACCTACCTGCATGTCTTTGGAGTGTGGGAGGAAACCGGAGTACCTGGAGGAAACCCATGCAGGCACAGGGAGAACATGCAAACTCCAGGCAGAAGGTGTCGTGGTCGGGATTTGAACCAGTGACCCCATTGCTGCTAGGTGAAAGTGCTAACCACTACACCACTATGCATTTAGTGTAGCCTATATCTACAGTGCATTCCGTGGTGTACTGTTTCTAATACACTCCAGCCGGTGTATTAATATATATATAAAGTCTTGTATGTATGTATGTATATATATATATATATATATATATATATATATATATATATATTTATATATATACAGGCATACCCCACTATTTAAGTGCCCAATGGGGTTTATTTACTAAAGCTGGAAAGTGCAAAATCAGGCTCACTTCTGCATAGAAACCAATGAGCTTCTAACCCCAGCTTGTTCAATTAAGCTTTGGTAATAAAACATGGAAGCTCATTGGTTTCTATGCAGAAGTGAGCCTGATTTTGCACTTCCCTGCTTTAGTAAATAAACCCCATTGTGTACTTAACAGTGGGGTATGCCTGTATATATATAAATATATATATATATATAAAAAAAATATATATATATATATATATATATATATTCTGCATTCAGTGTAGCCTATATCTACAGTTCATTATGTGGTGTACTGTTTCTAATACACTTCAGGCGGTGTATTAATATATATACAGTCTAGTGTATATATATATATATATATACTCTGCATCCAGTGTAGCCTATATCTACAGTTAATTACGTGGTGTACTGTTTCTAATACACTTCAGGCGGTGTATTAATATATATATACAATTTAGTATATATATACTCTGCGTTCAGTGTAGCCTATATCTACAGTGCATTCCGTGGTTTACTGTTTCTAATGAACAAATTTTGCTACAAAATCCTGAAGCTGTTTCATTTTATCCTTATACTCCACAATGGCTATAGATGGTCCTAGTTTAGATTTTATGCCATTGATGTTAGCCTCCAATAATTAGAGTTTCCTCTCTTTCCTGGCTATTAGCATTTGCAATAACTTTTTTTCAGTATGGTTGAAAAAGGAGAACCATTCCTCCTCCAGATTCTTATCAACTAAACCATCATTGGGGGCAACATTCCACCTCAATCTTTTGGGGGTGATGTTGTCCTTGATATATTTACCAAGCGTAAAAACATCCCACCAGGTTTTAACCTGTTTATCCAACGCACTCCTAAGATGCTTAAAATCCTGATTAATATCCAAATTACCATTTGTTTGACAGAAAAAATCATCTGCGTTGAGATTCCTATTATTAATAAACGTAAACATTTCCATAATTGCTGAGTGCACTCCAAAGGACAAGAAATATGTTTTACAAAATAGAACTCGCGCTAGATGGAATAGTCAATAACAAATAATAAATGATAAACCGCAGAAGGTATTACAAAGGTGTTAGAACCTTAAAAAATGAATACATAAATTAACGGCGCTAGCAGAATATAAAACATCAACGTTAAAATGTGCTTGTAAATTATTGACCGTGACAATATTGACAAGTTCTATACATATATAATGAATAAAGTACTAAGTGCTCCAAATGCAAATTCTAGTGCTTCGTGGTTCAGGATAGGATTTTTCAAGTGCCACACTCCCCTCTTGTGACCCCACTTACCAGAGTTAATGGACCCTCAGCTTTGCAGTCTAGAGGTCAATAGGGCTGTGATCTAAAAGATCTGATGTGTAAAAACAGGACTAGAGAAACAGAGATAAGAAAAGCCGATAGTGAAGTACGGTTAATACTAAATCAAATGCGCAATCAAACAAACGCCACTCACGAGAGGGCTCTGTAAAACAGGCATCAGTAAGTTCCAGGTTCGCCGATGTACAGCGCGTGATTCACAGATAGCCTAAGCTGTGTCAATGGTTAGAGAAACCGGAAATATGTCGACACATTTTGCCCCTTCTCCAGGGCGTCATCAAGGACATAATTTCCGGTATCGTATGGTGTAATTTATATGCAAAGGAGCAGTTACCTCTTCTCCAATTAGCCAATAGTAGAAAACAAAGAACATCTGGTGTAATCAAACACCAACTTCCTTTTAATAACATCACTTCCTGTTATTGCCAAGTGATAACAAAAAACGTTATTGTCAAATACAAATACTTTAAAAATAACGTACATAAATTCATTATTTTAAAATTCATGAAGAGGATAAACAAAATTATATGATTCATTAATTCTATACGAGTTCATTGTTTACATGAAAAAGATCAAATAAAAAAATAAAAAATAAATAAAAATAAAATTAAAATTAAAATAAAGTAAATAAAAATTTTAATAAAATAAAATAATTAATAAAATAAAAATAAAATTTAAAATAAAAATAAAATTTAAAATAAAAATAAAATTTTAAATAAAAATTGAAATGATTGGATTGGATGTAAATGGACCTATTGTCCATTTACACCCAGTTGCCATCCGATCTGATCTGACCAGATGGATGGAGAACGGATCCCCATCCGTCTGCTTTTAGCAGATATGATTGGATCAGATGTTGGCAAGTGTCAACAAACACATATACATTGATACCCACCACGCTATATAGGAGACTGGAGGGTCTGATCGTGTCGGCCTGAAAAACTGACAGGTGGACCAATCGGTCTGCCCTTCTGAAAGGGCCCTTAATTAAAAGATAAACCAAGTTAAACAGAACAATCACTGTTCAGGGTAATGTGGGGCAAGCAGGTTAAAATGATTAAATATATAAATATCGGATGGGTACGTATGAATGGTAAAAATGAATGTGTATTAGACTAAAAAGTGTATAGAAGTGAAAGAGATATTAAGGCAACTCCTTTCACAATAGAATAAGTGAAATGACTGTGCAGTACCTCATGTGCAAAATATTGTGTAACAATTATAAATAACAAGCAAGAAAGCATAAACATAAATTGAAAGTGACTCTGTGCTACACTAATATAATTAATGCATAAATATTACTAGTATGCAACACTCGATAATATGTGTCCTCCTGATAAAAATTGGTGCAAGTGCACAAAAAATCCCAAACAATAAAAAATATTATATATAGATGGATAAAAAGTGGATGGATCAAAAGATATATATAAAAATGGATAAAAAGATAAAAATTTGATAATTGACAATTGTCCCAAGTGTAACAAAAAAAACAATAGGTGATCGGTGATCAAAGTGGTGAAGTCCTGGGCTAAACAAAACAGTATGCTTATACACAATAAATAAGTCATCATGTTGTACAAGCTATGACTATGAAATCTGTAACACGAATGTTTGGGTTTATCATCGCTCTGCTCTCCAGCTGTGCACTCTGCTGTTTTTGATTCTTAACAAGTCAGTTGGGTATGTTTGCAGTTTTCTAATACATTGTACAATGTAGGCTGCATTGAGGTTACATATCCTAATAAAATATTAACAGTCCCAAGCAATCTAATAAAAGCAAATAGCTCCTGGATATCTAACATGGCTAGAAAACTGAACTATGCACCTTATGTTTTGTGAATTTTATTGGGACGCCTCGAATATTTTATATATTTTTAACCTAAGAAATGACCCGCAGAATTATTTAATGAAGTATAACGTGGGTGGCTTTGAGTACATCTTGTGTTGAGATAGCTTATTTACCACTGCAGAGATCAGTGTATGTGAAACAACCCAGGGCCAGGTCATACCAGCATCTTTGTAGCAGAAATCCATTGTAGCTCCAAATCTTTCTAATCTCTGGGGACTTGTAACTGGCTACAGAACTGCTGCTGTAGTTGCCTTCAAGCTGTCTATGCACCATTGTGCCATGATCATCTGCAGTTGCATGGGCCCTTCAGTTGCACGGGATTATGGGATAATATCAGCAGCTACTAACACTGGAAATTCTGTAGCTGGCTCAAAACACTGGAAAATGTCAGTTGCTCAGATAACATTTTTTGAATGTGCAGGAATTTATTTATTCCTACCAACAAATCTCTATGGAGAGCAATGCTGTATCATGGGTGTGACATAACCCTAAATCTGCCCAATTATTACCTCTTAGTGATTGTATCCTCGTGACAGAGTTTATTTGCAGCTCCTATTATTCTAGTTAACCTTGTTCTTCTGGTCTGAGATTTATAGCTAGTTTTAGCTCAGGGGTCAAAACCAGCATAGTCTAAAGCCAGGTTAGGTATCCCAAGGCCACTTTTAGTAGTTAGAGGTCTGGTTGCATGACATATTAGAAGCTATTACAGATGGGCTAAAGCTCAGAGTAGATAGGCTCACTCTAAGTTCCAGTGCCACACCATGGTTTCTGCGTGTGAGAAGCTGCTTTCCAGGATGGTTGGACAATGGCCTGAAAATCTCCCCATCACCGCAGATCTTGTCTTCAGGTCTCCACCAGGACACCAAGAGGATACATTGTGATCATGCTTAGGGGCCCCTGAAACTGAACTTTGCTGCAACATTCATCTGGAATTATCTCTACTAATAACGAATAACTACAGTATACAGTATATACCCGGGTATATGGGCACATTTCCACCAGGACACCTATCAGGGCCCTATGTTGATAATTCTTCATTCTTCATTGAATGTGTGTACTGTTATTATTGTTTAATTTTATAAAGCTTGTATTATTTCTATCACAGTATGCATCTACAGTATATGCTTATGGTTAATGTTATATGCTGGCTGAAGTAGTTCTTCTGCTCCCAATTGACTTGATTAAATAACTGGCAGCCCATACTATCTAATGTCCTTGGTTGCTTAAATACAGGTGGCCCCTGCCACCTAGCATCCCAGGTTGCTAGGAACCAGGCAGCTGCTACTGTCTAGCATCCTTGGTTGCTAGGGTACAGGCTGCTTCTGCTGCCTAACTTCCTTGATTGCTAGGATGTAGGAGGCCATTCCACACTGACATATCATTTCAACAGTGTGTAAAAAAGCTGGTTACACATTGCTAATATTTACATGTCGGCCCTGAGCAAGCCAGTAGAGTACATTTGCACTGTATGCATGTAAACTTCAGCACAGACATTTACATGCATTCAGCATAAAACATGATCCATCCAAGAATGGATGGATTCTTTATATTTTACATATCTGATTGCAACGCACGTTTACTCATTTTTAATACACCTGTGTTATGTTAAAAAAAAAAAAAAGACACACTGATGAAAACATTAATTAACACAGGACACAGGAAATAGCTCTGGTGGGTTTTACACTGTACTCTTGACAAATTGCTGAGTTCAGCGGGAAATGCTTGCAACCTTTATCTTGTGTCCTCTGCTGAATAGGATTTAAAAAAATACATTTTACTTGATTAATTGAGTCCATTTGGGGTGGACTACTCGAGCAGGATGGTGGGGGTGACACTGAAGCTGGAGTGGCTATGCAAGACACAGCATCCTCAATGTATGTTCAGTCCTTTGTGTGTCCAGTTTTCAGGCTGCACAGCGTTATTAGATGGTGCAAGCCACTGCCTGCACCATAACAACCAATGACATTAGTTGCCAGTGCTCTAGCAACCCACAATACTGTGCAGCTTGGCCTCCAGCTTCCTAAAAAACAAACATGGGAGAGGGCAAAAATAGCCTTTAAGGTGTAATCAGCCCCCAACACAGCCCTGAACATTACAATCCAATATAGACAGGTCAGCTTTATTTTTTTTTACATTGTAGATAGAATGGGGATTGACTGGAACCCCTGTCAGTTTTTCTGCTATTTGGGCTACCTGTTGCATACTTTTATTCACTTCCTGTCTGGGGAAACCATTGTCACCAATGCAGGAAGTGAAAAGAAATATCTCTAATGAGCCCCAAATAGCAGTTAAACCTGACTGGGTTTCAGTCCTTTCACAGTTTATCAAAAAATACCTAACAATATTTTGGCTGAAATTACACTTTAAAGCGGAAGTAAACCCATCGATTTGATAGTTTCAAAAAACAGTTAACATTCCCAGCATGCCAGAAGTGCTAGCTGTCACATTGGTTGTGCTCTCAACCAAACTGTCAAACCATCGAATAGCTGGTGTCATAACGATTCACATGTGCGGCATCATGGCAGTGGCAGATCAAACAGAGGCCAAGATGGCAGCTTCCTTAGATGAAAACGATAGGAGGATTTAGTTCCACTTTAATAAACATGTGATATTGTAAGTGGAACATCTTCTTCTTTCCTTTCATTCCAGAAATTTAAATTTTAAAACCTTTTTGTGGAATATGTAGCAGTTACTTATTTGGGTTGAGGTTCTTAGGGTATTGTAGGTAGCACCTTGTTTCTCTGAATGTATTTAGCCCATGTAGTCACTATTTGTCCAAACGTATTTATCCAAACCTATGTATGAATATCCCAAAAAAAAAATACACAACTCATTGTAAATTCCCCCCAATGAATGCTTGTCCCTCACTGTTACCTTGACAATTAATTACACCCCTATCAAGGTTTACAAAGCTGTATTTCAGCAAATTGGTTTAGAAATAAATATATATACCATTATGGAGGATAATGTAATTATTATGTAAATGCAAATACTTTTCCTCAATATTTCCATTAGTCTTAATGCAGTGTTTGGGTAATTGCTGTATTAGAGTTCTATCTAATTTATTATTTTTCTCTATTGTTTGTTGAGTCAGATAATGTTTTTTTATTATTTCAGACCATGTCCTTTTACTGTTCACATAATCCATTGGGTTCCACTGGGTCGTGTTTTTTAAAGATATTTTTGTTGTTATGCTAATTGCATTTTACTATGCTTCTCACCAAAGTACTTTTTCCCTAGTGACTGAAATAGATTTTCCACATTTTAATATTGTTTCATGTGACTGGTCTGCATCCTCTGACTGTTTCTACACTTGAATTGTGTATTCAGATTCCCATCTAAGCTGCACTTTTACACATCTGTAGTTTTCCAGCTGAAGGTTCTATAATTACTAAAGGAAGATTGAGAAAAGCATGGAGGCTGCCACTGCTGACCTTTCTTCCTGAAAATGCTAGTTGCCTGGACTGGTAATGCTGACTGCCTGGCCTCAATACTTTGTGTCACCAAGCCAGAATGAGCAAATAATTCTTATTTTACCCTTACTTTGCTGAGCTTCATATTTGTTAAGGGTCCAAAACTAAGTATTTAAGCCAGATAATTAATGTAACAGCCAGGTCAGCCCTATATTTCTCTTTTGAAAGGTTTGCTTTGAAGCTGAAATCTAGGCAGACACGAAAACAATGAATGCAATTATGCATTTATTAAAAACAATCTTTAAATGTATTTTTAAATACAACTAGAGTACAAGTAGGAATTTACAGCCTCTTGTAATTTCCTCTACAGCAGCACTAAAAGCCTGTAAGCACAATGAGAAAATCGGAGCGAAAAATAAGGCATTTGGAGCGATCGTCCGATAATAATAATCCAAATATATAATAATAATTTGTTAGTATGCAGCTTTCAAGAGCCGAACAGGACAGTCCCTTACAATTTTCTTGTACGATAACAGAACTAATGTTTTTGTGTAATTAGTATAGTATTTGTATGAAAAAAAACAACATGTGACCAAGACCACGCATGCTCAGAAACAAAAGAATACATTACAACACAATACAATACATTACTTAACTTCCGAAGTTGTATTCTGTCCTATGAGAATTTTAGTAACTTTAACCTCCCTGGCGGTAATCCCGAGTCTGGCTCGGGGCAGGAACTTCAGTACCAAAAGCGGTAACCCCCGAGACAGACTCGGGCTCGCATTGCAGGATACAGGGGGGGTTACTTACCTTATCCCCTGGATCCTGCGATGTCTCCCCGCTGTGTGTGCGAGCCGTCTGCTCGCTCGATTCACAGTGCCGAGTGCCACTGATCTCCGTTCCCTGCGACGTTACGACACACGGGAGCGGAGATCGGCGCCAAATTCAAAAAAGTTTAAAAACACAGTACACATACAGTACTGTAATCTTACAGATTACAGTACTGTATACAAAAAATACACATCACCTTTGTCCCTAGAGGTCTGCCTAGTGCAATGAATGTCATTTTAAATAATAAAAAGATTTTTTTCTGCCTGGAAACTGGAGATTGTCCATAGCAACCAAAAAGTGTCCCTTTATGTCAAAAGTGGTTTTAGACCAGCTAGAAAACACTGATAATAAATTAGAATCACAATTTATCATCAAACAATAAATTTAATGACAGCGACTATTCTGCAACTGAGCAAATTTTTAGTGTTTTTGATTTGATTACATTATTGAATCCTTTTTATATATATATTTTTATTATATTATAATTTATGATTTTGTGTTTCAAACTTTATCATACCCGGGATGTCTACTAGACTCTGGTTCGGACAGATTTAAGTGAGTTATTCATAAGAATTGCATGCCTACAATATAAAAACGCCAAATTTCCATGCAAAATAATTGTACCGCTTTCAGCACAAAATTCCAGACAGAATCATACCGCCAGGGAGGTTAATAACCTCTTGGCTTTCAATATGAGAGTAGCATGCAAAAAAAAAAGGGATGGTCATTTGTCAGATATTATCATCATGTATACTAGATTTAAGAGAGGGAGAAAAGGCACCAGGGGAAAAATGAGCTGTCCTGAATGCATATGTGTTGACAGGTGTAGTTCTCACTACATGCAGTAGGTAGCATCTTGCCGCTGTGCAGATGGAGCAGAGACTTAAAGGAATACTATTCCCCTGCAGCCTCCATAGGCATCACAGGGAGACCAGTTGTCAGCCTGGACACTGCAATCCCCAGTGAACTTTCGTGGCCATCTTGAATGGGACAGCCCTTATAATTAGTAGACGTGCACACTGAAATATTTCGTTTTGGAATTTTGTTTTCGTCCGAAAAATAAATGTATTTAGTTACGCCCAAAATTTGTTTTTATTTATTTTGTTTCGTTAAAAAATGCATTCGTCCGAAAATCCGAAATAATTAAGGTTGAATCTGTCATTGAAGGCTTATGGTGTCTGTCGAATGTTCTAAGAAGATTCGACGGAGCAGCTAAACTGTACGATGCCGCAATCGTACATTTCCGGTCGAATGTTCCACTTACAAGCTATAGTAGAATTCTAATGTTGTATGACACTAGTAATAATTATATTTATAAATTATTATTACTAGTCAACCAACATTATAATTCTTCTATAGCCTATGGGCGGAGCATTTGTCCATAAATGTCCACCCGCGGCGACTGCTTGGTCGAATCTTCATGTCGAATCTTTTCTCTCTATGTTGAATAATCTTGGACTAATAGAGTTAGGTTAGGCACAATCGACCTTTTTTGCTATTGTCTTTATAATGTTGAATCTTTTTTCTCCATGTCAAATCTTTTCTCTTTATGTAGAATAATCTTGAACTAATAGAGCTAAGGTTAGGCACATTCAACCACAGGTTCGATGGACACAGTTCGCTATTATTCAGCATCATGTTGAATCTCCTATCTATATCAAACTGTTGTCACAACGAAAACGGATCTTTCGTTTTTTGGATTCTGCACGTTCGAAAATACCTGAAATTCGGACGAAAATGCATTCGGACGAAAACTAATCCACATGTCTAATAATTAGGGGACCCTGCCAGGATTTGGCACTTATTTGCAAGGGCACAGTGTACGTATAGGAACCAGCTTGTTAGGGATAAAGGCTTAGAGCTAGATAAAGGTTACAGTGAAAGGAGTGAAAGAGTAAGGATACCAGTGTACACCAGTTAAGCCATTGTTCTCTGGAGCTGCTGCCATAGCCTTCTCTAAAGCCTCTCAGTACTGCTAGCTAAGTTAGCCTAGCACTTAGGTGGAAGAGGAACAGTACGCTGTAGGAGATGGAGGAGCGGACACCGGAGCCGCCGCCCCCCGCACCTCAGGGAGAAGGAGGAGATCACAGCCTGGACCTACAGTACGCTGTGAGGACGAGCAGACACCTGAGCCGTGGGTCCCCGTACCTATGGCCACCGCTAACCGTAATTATGGCCACCGCTCCGCACCTCTGGGAGAAGGAGGATTGGCAATCACAGCCACAGTCGGGTTAGTGACAGGGCTTCCGGGAGGGGGGGTTCTGTCATTGACGCCCTGCTGGCTGCCCCGGGTGGCGGGGGGTGGGGGTGTGCTGGCAGTGCCTCCCCTCCAAATTAAAAACCCACCAGCCGCCACTGCAATACCCCATAATGACAACATGAAAGAAGTTTGTTTTGAAATCTTTGCAAATTTAATAAAAATAAAAAACAAACAAAAAATTACATGTCCATGAGTATTCACAAAGTATTCAATACTTTGTTGAAGCACCTTTGGCACCAATTATAGCCTTTGGGTCTATTTGAGTATGATGCTACAAGCTTGGCACACCTATTTTGGGGCAGTTTCTCCCATTCTTCTTTGCCAGACCTTTCAAGCTCCATCAGGTTGGATGGGGAGCGTTGTTACACAGCCATTTTTAGATTTCACCAGAGATGTTCAATCAGGTTCAAGTCTGGGCTCTGGCTTGGCCACTCAAGAACATTCACAGAGTTGTCCCATAGCCACTCTTTTGTTATCTTGGCTTTGGGTTGTTGTCCTGTTGGAAGATGTACCTGGTGATGGTGGGTCCTCTATTCTGCCACCACTCTCTTAACTGCTTGATTCCCACTGACTCACTTGGTCGTACACTAAAGGCCATATACACTTGTGAACGTAAGAGTTAGTAGGCTACCACTCTATAAGAACATACAGGAATCAGACCACAAACAATGTGGTGGTAAACAAATTAAATATATTAGGGCAATGCAATTCAATAAAGTAAAAAAAAACAACAAATAGATAATTGCACAGACTTAAGGCCACCATGATAGATGAATTGTAGGGGACCCACCAACTGGCACTCAAAAGGCTATTGCAAGTTTGAAATAAACGATAACAGGTGCAACTAGAGTCTCTAGAATGGCATCAACTAACTCAGAAGGAGAACGGGGTACTTGGGCGGGTTAATAGTGGGAGGGCCTATGTGTTCTTAGTGTGTGAGGTACCACTGAAAGTGATTAAAAGTACCTGGTGTCTGATATTCTGATATTCAATGTTGGCTGGCTTTTGGTGGGGCCCTTCTTTAGGTGGTGCTTGTGAACTGTAACTTTAAAGGTGTGGGTAGATAATGTTAAGTAGGAGCTGTCGCCAATGTGAGGCGGGTATTTAATATGTGTAATTCAGCTTACCATTTACTGGCAATTGACTAGTCTGGTCCCAATGCCTTGGCGATCAGCAGGTTCCAGAAGCCAGGGCCTGGATCCTCACACAGGCCACAGTCTCCCAGCTTCAATCCTGGAGACCCAGCGACTCTCTCACTCAAACTCAGTCTCTGAAGGCAGCTCTGGCAGATGCAGATGTAAGTCCGTCCTCTCCTTTGCATATTGTTGATCAGGCACAGCAACTGGTCCTCTTAGCTCCTCTCTGGCAGCTCTGGTCTCTCAGATGTGGGAACAGCCCCCGGCAGTAGGTCTGTACTATTCGCTCTCCTCTCTGGACTGCCCTGATCTTGATCAATTTGCCCCGGGAAAATATTGACGCTCTCCTCCTTCAGGTGCAAAGTTTTGTGGGTATTAAATGCCAGTAGCCATTAGTCTCCATTCCCAACTTGTATGGTGCAGCACTCCTTTAAGACTGCATCTCCCAGGATTCTTGGCATCTGCCCAGCAAGTTTTCTCTGAGGTTCCCATTGGCTCCTACTCCTCTGCCCTCTAATTGGATCTGATCTGCACTGGAAGGAGGAAGGGTGGGGAGAGAGGACAGGAGCCGGGGGATTTTACACAGAGCCCACTACTAAGCTGTGCTGCACAGAAGCTCCGTATGAAAGGCACTGGACCTCTCACACACTGCTCAGCACTTCTCAGAACATGTGGTGTCCCGGCAGGGGGGGGGGGGGGGCTGGGAGGGTTTAGGGCAGCACCTGACTACAATGTATTTAATTTGTGTATATAGCTGTTTGTTTGGTTCAGTGTTAAACCCATTGTACAGTTATTATTTTATAGCAATTAATCTTAGTATATCTGACACCTGGGTAGTCCCCATGGTTGATGTCTGGACATTGTTAAATGTCTGAATGACTGCATACATATCAATAGACTACTGTAACAGAAGCCTGTACACTAGACTGCAATACAACCTACCAGTGAGATTGGTGCTGCCTCTGAAGTTGCTAAACTATTTGTGCTATCATCCCATCATGCTTGCCTTGATTGCCACAACTGGAAAACTACTCTAAGAGGCTGTGTGAGTTGCAGGAGACGGTAAGTATGTATGACTGTTAACAGATAGTACGGGACACCCAAGAACCATCCATGCGTCCGGCCCCCATGCAGGATGCTGGATGCATGTATTCCAGTGGGGGGGGGGGGGGGGGGTTGAAGCACGTGATTAGAGCCAGAGGGGCACAGAGCACTGGAAACCAAGCACACCCAGGTGTGTTACAATAGTGAATGAATATTCACTATTGAAACATTGATCCTCTTCCCGGCCAATCAGGAAACTGGTCCTGAGACCCGTCACCCGATTGACTGAAAGGACAGGCAATCGGATTGGATGCCTAGGAGGGCGCCGTGATTCAGAGGAGAAGACCCAATGGAAGCCGCAATCGGCCGCCCGTCGCCCATCTGTAAACTAGATGGGGTAAGTGCAAAGCTGGATGACCGGCCGACACCGCCCACTAGGAGGTGGGGATGGGTAGTGCGGTTGACCTGACCGATTGACTGACAGCGGGGAGTGGGGGGGTGCATCCAGCCGGCAGACCGATCCGGGGGGCAGGGGGTGTTTTTTTGCTGCCCCCCAAGAAAAACAACAGCCGCCACTGCCATCCAACCAAGTTTTTCCTGTATTTGCATTCACCAAGGCAGCAAATAAACACAATTAAGTGCAGGAGGGCTTTGTTCAGCAAGTTCACAGGACAAAAACTAAATATCTATCCATGTGAGCCACAAACACAGTGCCTCCTTTGGGATCCCAAAATAAATAGGCATCATCTCTACCGTTTTAGTGTTCTGTGGGCACTTTTCACCTAGTAGCAGGCTCTCACAGCTGAGAGTGTAAGAGAGAAAGCCTGTACAATTAATCAGCTCAGAAAAAAGAACACCCGAGGAACAGCTTTCTAATTAGTGAGGTCTGGATAATCGGTAAAAAGGACTCAAGGCTTTATGCCACCCAAAGTTCCACAAAGCCTTTAGGCTCCAACAGAGCTTATTAATATCTAAAAAAGCAACAAAGTTTGGTTCCCCCATAGCAGACACAAAACCCTGTCTTGGCTTTGTTGCCTCGGTTCTACTGTTTGTTCAGTTGCTACACCATGGCTGTGCCCGGGGAATAAGAAATGAGATTTGCAGATGAATAAATCTTGACTAATTTATATAGAAATACTGCCTCTCATTCATTTGCAAATTTTATTTCATTCATAATCTTTTACATCACGTGGGTCGGCACAGTAACTTTTTAGCAGCAGTGAAGCTACTGTGTGTCCTAGTGAGGTGTAGGCATGCTGTAAACAAGGGGTGCAGGAGATGTAGGCGAGTTGTATTCAGCTAAGATGTTAACAAGGGGTTCAGGGGTGCAGGTGAGCTTTAGAGGGGTGCAGATAAGCTGGGTGCTGGTGAGCTGTAGACAAAGGGTCCAGGGGGTGCTGGGAAGCTGTGAAAAAAGGGTTCAGGGGTGTTGGTGCGCTCTAGAGAAGGTACAGGTAAGCTGGGTGCTGTTGAGCTGCATGTTGATTAGCTGTGGGCAAGAGGCTTAGGGGTGCAGGTGAGCTGTGGACAAGGGACTCAGGGGTTTTTGGTGAGCTATGGACAAGGTGTGTAAGTGAGATGTAGATGAGGGGTACAGGTGAGCTGTGAATGAGGGGTGCAGAGGAGCTGTGGATAAGAAGTAAGAGTGGTGCCAACAACGTGAAGTGAGCTGTGGTTGAGGATGCAGAAGGACAGTGAAAGAGCAGTGCAGAGGTGGAAGGTGAAAAAACACTGGGGTTATTTTCGCATTCACTGACATAAATGCTGGGGGTTATTACTGCACCTGCTGACACCAATGCTGGGAGTTGTTATTGTTCTGGAGCTGTGGACAAATGATTCAGGGGTGCATGTGAGTTGTAGAGGGGTGTGCAAGTTTGCTGGGTGCTGGGGAGCTGTGCGTAGGTGAGCTGTGGGCAAGAGGTTAAGGGGTGCAGGTGAGCTGGGGGGTTATTACTGCACCCATTGACATTAAAGCGGAGTCCCACCCAAATATGGAACGTCTGCGTTTCGGAATCCCCCCCCCCCCTCCAGTGTCACATTTGGCACCTTTCAGGGGGGAGGGGGGAGCAGATACCTGTCTAATACAGGTATTTTGTTCCCACTTTTGGGCATAGATAGCCGAGCCACCCGCGGGTATCTATGCCACTTCCGGCGCCTTTTCCGCCCCCCCCCCCCCCACTGTCTTCTGGGAGACACACAGGTTCCAGAAGACAGCAGGGACCAGTGGGATCACGCAGCGCGAGTCACGCATGCACAGTAGGGAACCAGGAAGTGGCTTTACTTCCTGATTCCCTTACCAAAGATGGCGGCACCTCCACCCAGGAGCCGAGGGAGGGGTCAGCTTCAGGTGCCGACATCATGGGTGCCGTGGACAGGTAAGTGTCCTTATTTTAAAAGTCAACAGATTTTCTTTAAAAGTCAATGATTTTCAAATGTTGGCAAATATGCACAAATACACCATTCACAATCCTGCCAGCCAGTGCCTCAGTATATATATAAAACATATCTAATTTACATTTCCTCTGTGCATGTCCTTATAGTATGAAAAATATATTGCAACAAAAATAAAACATCAGTAAGGGTGATAAAGCCAACTGCAATAAATGACAATAAACAAACCTATTAGGTAATAGAGTGTAAAGTACATGTGACATATAATAGTGTTATTATCCATAATGTACAAAGCTGAGAGGGGTATCATGTACACTATAATTATAGGACAACATTAGATGAAGGAGAGGAAAGAAGTTGACTGACCAGGCAATGTTACTCACTAAATAATTTGTTCATACTCAGTGTAATATTCAATAGTCACATTTCATAGCCTTTCATAGCCTTTCAGGGAAAGGCTTTAATCTACTAAATTTGCCTTCTTATAGTAATTAGAGCACATTACAGAGATCTATATACAGAACATTGTACAGAACATTATGTAGAAAAAAAATATATGTGGTGCATTTCAAAAAGGCTTCTGGAACAATGTTTGAAATGCCGGAATGTGCCCAAACATATCAGAGCCCCCTGCCACAGCAATAAAGGCCTGATGAAGGTCCCATAACAGCAAAGTATAACACAAGTCCACAGCAGGTAGGATGTTAATAGCCAATAACTTAGTGACATTTAGAGTATGCTGATGTGGCTGACAAATATGCATTTATAATAATAATAATAATATTATTAATAATAATAATAATAATAATAAACTTTATTTATATAGCACCTTTAAAGGTGGCTTCTCAAAGTGCTTAACAAGAAAAACACAAGAAATACACAGGATAACATAACATGTCTAAAGAAAAGCGTTTTTAGATTTGATTTGAATGAGTTTAGAGAAGACAACTCTCCGATGTTCTTAGGAAGTGAATTCCAGAGTTTTGGAGCCGAGCAGGAGAAGGCTCTGTCCCCCATTGAGTGTAGATGAGTAGAGGGGACACACAATAAACCAGAATTTGAGGAGCGGAGGTTACGAGGGGGGAAGTAAGTTAAAAAAGTTCAGAGAGATAATAGGGCACCAAGCCGCAAAGAGTCTTGTAGGTGAACAAGAGAATCCTAAAGTCAATGCGAAACCTGACGGCAGTGCCGGGACAAGGTCATCCAGCGCCCAGGGCAAAGATGCCAAACTGCGCCCCCCTTTCCCTTAGGGTCAGGGTTCCCCCACCCCTGCAATAAACCATTGCACCAGGGGCAGCCGCCCCTCCTGCCCACCCCTTGTCCCGGCCCTGCCTGACGGGTAGCCAATGCAAGGATTCCAGGATAGGAGTAATTAGATTACTTGTACCAGACCTAGTCAAGATTCTGGCTGCAGAATTTTGAACATATTGAAGTTGATTTATAGCGGATTTAGGTACACCAGCGAGTAGAGCAGTAGTAGTAGTAGTCAAGTCGAGAGAAAACCAATGTATTGATCAGCTTTTCAGTTACAGTGTATGATAGCATAGGACGCAGACGAGCAATGTTTCTCAAGTAGAAAAAAGATGTTCTGACAAAATTTTGTACATATGGCTGAAAGGTTAAACTAGCATCATATATCAATCCTAGATTTTTTAATTTAGACTGTAGCTCAAGTACAGTGCCATCTAAAGATAAGCTATTATGACTGGCCTTAGATAATTACGGCCGCGTACACACGAAGGGACAATCCCGCGGGATTATCCTCTGGACTGAAGTCCAGCGGATAATCCCCTCGTGTGTGGGCGCCGGCGGACTTTTTGGCGCCAAAGTACGGCGGACTAAAGTTTCAGGTTTTGTTTTCAAATTATCCGCTGGACTTGGAAGTCCAGCGGACAATCCCGCCGTTAGTGGGCAAGTCCGCGGGACTTTTGAAATGAACGGACTTGCCGCTCATCGGCAAGTCCGTTCATTTAGCACGTGACTTCAGGTTACGTAGCTAGCGTAGGCAGTTACTGCCGCCGCGCTAGCTCCGTGACCTGGCATGGATTTAAAGGGAATCCCCACGCCGAAAAAACGGCGTGGGGGTTCCCCCCAAATCCATGTCAGACCCTCATCCGAGCACGCAGCCTGGCAGGCCAGGAAAGGGGTGGGGACGAACGAGCGCCCCCCCCCCCTCCTGAGCCGTACCAGGCCGCGTGCCCTCAACATGGGGGGTGCCCTGGGGAAAGGGGGGCCGTGGGGCCCCCCCACCCCAAAGCACCTTGTCCCCATGTTGATGAGGACAAGGGCCTCTTCCCGACAACCCTGGCCGTAGGCCGCACGGGCCGTATGGGTCCGTGCGTGTGTGGGCAAGTCCACACCCTCGGAAAGTCCAGCGGACCTAGCCGGAAAGTCCAGCGGATTGTCCGCTGGACTTAGGTCCGCCGGGAAAAGTCCGTACGTGTGTACGAGGCATAAGCATGACTTCAGTCTTGTCACAGTTTAATCGAAGGAAATTATGGGCCATCCAAGTTTTTATATCACAAATACAGTTTAATAGGCGAGAAGCAGCCAATGTAGAATCCGGTTTAGTGTGGATGTATATCTGAGTGTCATCAGCATAGTAGTGATAATTGAGCCCGTGTGATATAAGCAGTTGGCCAAGTGGAAACATGTACATGCTAAAATAATACAAACAAATCATCTTCGCACTTAGGAATCAGTTGTGAAAGAATTAAGCTGATGGCACTATACCTTGGTTGAGTATATCAACATATGATATAACGTTCGCAAATAAAATGCAAAGTGCATAAATCATGGCAGTGTGGTAAAGACTCATTCAAAGTAAAAACAGCAACTAAATCCCAAATATTTGGGCTGATATGACAGTCCTTAGGGTAATAAAGAAAATGGCATTTCCAGTTAGCCAATGCTTCACAGTCCTTCAATAGATAGAAGCATCACCCAGGAGAAGAGTGTGAGAAGATAGCTTGGAAAGCCCTCTAAGGAAAAAACACTCCACCACGTGCTGTAAAATAATAGGCTTACCAGATCATTCTGACCCCCATTTAGGTTGTCAAAACAAGCTCAATGCACGTGTAGGAACACAAATGGACTCCTAATTTACTATGGTAGGTAATCCCAGCTTCAAATACTAGACATGTGCACTGACAAAAAATTTGTTAATTTTCGTTTTCGTTTCATTTGTTTTTTTGCTTTTTTCGGAAATTCGGAAAATCGAAAATTTGTAAATTTGGATATTCGAAAATTCTGAATTCGGAAATTCGAAAATTCTGAATTCGGAAATTTTCACATTTCTATTTTTTGGACTTCCGAATTTCGAATTTTCGGACTTCCGAATTTACAAATTTTAAAATTTCCGAATTTTCGGATTTCCGAATTTCGAATTTTCGGATTTCCGAATTTCGAATTTTCGGATTTCCGAATTTCGAATTTTCGGATTTCCGAATTTCGAATTTTCGGATTTCCGAATTTCGAATTTTCGGATTTCCGAATTTCGAATTTTCGGATTTCCGAATTTCAGAATTTTGAATTTCCGAATTTCGAATTTCCGGATTTTTCGTTTTTTCGGAATTCCGAATTTTCTGACTTTTGGAATTCCGAATATTCGGACATTTTCGGAATTCCGAATTTTCAAATTTTCGGAATTCCGCATTTTCACATTTTCGGAATTCCGAATTTTCACATTTTCGTTGAAAATCCCAAAATTTGAAAATCTGAAAAAAAAGAAAATCAGTTTAATTAATAACTAACTATTAAATTAATGAGTACGAATTGATCCGAAGTTACGAATTGATCCGAAGTTAAGAATTATCTGAAATAACGAATGCTGCATCTAAACAAATGGAACATAACAAATTAATAATA
This sequence comes from Lithobates sylvaticus, assembly GCA_028564925.1. Classification (NCBI taxonomy): domain Eukaryota; kingdom Metazoa; phylum Chordata; class Amphibia; order Anura; family Ranidae; genus Lithobates; species Lithobates sylvaticus. Next base: position 225,688,292 of record CM053032.1, on the reverse strand, counting down.
AATAATTAATAATAATAAAAAGGTTTTATTATTATTATTGTTATTTATTATTATTATATTGTTACGTTCCATTTGGTTAGATGTGGCATTCGTTATTTCAGATAATTTGTAACTTCGGATAAATTCATACTCGTTACGTTCACTAACAGACAAATTTGAAAGGGAATTCCGATACCTATAATTTAAGTTAGTTATTATTTAGAATTAAACAGATTTTCTTTCTTTTTTTCAGATTTTTGAATTTTTGAATTTCCGAATTCTGAAAATTCGGAATTCGGAAATTCGAAAATCTGAAAATCCGAAAATTTGAAAATCTGGAAATCCGAAAATTCGAAATTCGAAAATTCAAAATTTCGGAAATCCAAAAATTCGGAAATCCGAAAATGCGAAATTCGGAAATCAGAAAATTCTAAATTCGGAAATTTCGGAAATTCGTAATTTCGCAAATTTTGAAATTCGGAAATTTCGGAATTTGAAAAATTCGGAATTAACGACTTTGTCAAAATTCGTTAAAAAACTAATTCAGAACTAAACAAATTGCACATGTCTATCAAATACGTCCTCAGAATAGGAAAGAAAAGGAGGGCACATAAGCCTTGTGCATTATCCCAAGCAAATTTATTAATAAAACCAGAATAAAATACTACTCACAAACATATGGAGATTGGGCGCTTAGCATAGCCACCTGATTGTGGTCAGGGCCGGTGCTACCACTAGGCGGATTAGGCAGCCGCCTAGGGCGCACTGCCCCCTAGGGGCGCTGCTGACCCTCCTGTTCCTCCTCATTGTCGCTCCCCAGGCTCCCAGCAGGGCTGTTGATAGAGGGGCCCCAGACAGCAAGGCGCTCAGTGCGGCGGGCGGGTGTTATGCAGAGCGGTGTGCAGCTTCCCCTCTCCCTCCCACGGCTTTCACATGCTGGAGGGAGATGGACAGTGTGTCAGGCAGCCAATAGCGCTGCTCTTCTGAGTGGGAGGGCATGACTGCTAAATTGCTCCGCCTCCCACCACCCCCATTAGCCAATCAGATTGCCCAGCCCGCCACATTTGATCAGAAAATATCAGTGACCAGAGCAGGAGAGGATGCAGAGGATCCTACATACCTGAGAAGGAAGAAGGAGATCAGGTCACTCACTGGTAATGCAGAAGTCTAATGATCGCTGTTCTCCTGTCCTGTGTGTAGAATCCCTCATCTTCTCACACTGCTTCCTATCTGTCTTTGTATTTACACATCATGTGACTGATGATTAGACTTCTGCACAATGCTTCAAACTAAAACTGTTTCTTTAGCTATTTGTGCTGAGTTGGTGTCCCCCATCCCTGATGTATCAAACTTTCCTTTTTATCTTTGAAGGAATTAGCTGGTCAGGCTGGGAGCATCACAGACCTGTTAACCATTTACTGTCCTCATGTGCTTGAGAAATGACTGTTAGAAAATGTTTTTTTTTTGGCACTTGTAGTTATATCTTGTAAACTCCTGTTTGCAGTGATCAATGTTTGTCCACACTGGTCACTGCTAGGACACACTTGTACTATGCCTGCGGTCTCTGCCCCTCTCCTGTACCATGCCTGCGGTCTCTGCCCCTCTCCTGTACCATGCCTGCGGTCTCTGCCCCTCTCCTGTACCATGCCTGCGGTCTCTGCCCCTCTCCTGTACTATATCCGCAGTCTCTGCCCCTCTCCTGTAGTATGTCTGCAGTCTCTGACCCTCTCCTGTAGTATGTCTGCAGTCTCTGACCCTCTCCTGTAGTATGTCTGCAGTCTCTGACCCTCTCCTGTAGTATGTCTGCAGTCTCTGACCCTCTCCTGTAGTATGTCTGCAGTCTCTGACCCTCTCCTGTAGTATGTCTGCAGTCTCTGACCCTCTCCTGTAGTATGTCTGCAGTCTCTGACCCTCTCCTGTACTATGTCTGCAGTCTCTCACCATCTCCTGTAGTATGTCTGCAGTCTCTCACCATCTCCTGTAGTATTTCTGCAATAAAGGGGGCTACAGGCACAGTAGGTGGTGAGGGACGGTGTACCTAGGCATGGTGAATAGTGAGGGATGGGGGGCATGTTGGGTGGTGAGGGAAGAGGGCTGTAGGTGCAGTGGGTGGTAAGGCAAGGGAGGCTGCAGGCATAGTAGATAATGAGGAAAGGGGTCCCAGGTGCAGTGGGTGGTGATGGAAAGAATGCCTAGGCACAAGTGGTGGTTAATAAAGGCAAGGCTGTGGAGAAAATTTTAATGTAGCATACAGGGCTTCATAGTCCAGGGCCCACCAAAATCCTTAGCACCAGGCCTGTGATGCTCCTAATCCAGGCCGAATGACCAGGCCGCAAAGGTCACACTTGCAATCAGGGCCTGGTGTTCCGCTGCTAATATATTTTTTTATAATGGCACACAGTGAAATAATTAAAAAGTGCCATTATAAAAAAAAAAACATTGTGACAGATTTTCACACAATACACACTGGGATCTGTGATGTGTACTGTGCTATTATTTAATGACACTGTCAGACACTGACAAAGCCATTCCTTTTTTTTTTTATCTTTTTTTTTTTTTTTGGGGGGGGGGGGGGGGGGGGGCGCAAGTAGCTGGTCTTGCCTAGGGTGCAAAATAGTCTAGCACCGGCCCTGATTGTGGTGATCAATCCAGGACCAATAGTCTCCAGATGGCTATGGAAAAGACATCAGGGCTTCTGCTAGCCCACCTCAGAGAGGCTATCAAACCTGCTTTTGATAATTTCGCACCCCCCTTTGACGAAACGCGTCAAGGTTATACTCTCAAACTTCACTTCCGGCCAGGAGAGTGGAACGCATGCTATATGCTGCATGGGCACCACGTTTCCACAACAGTAGGGCTAATGACTTTTCAGTGATGCTGGTTCTGTCATTAGACAGTTTTAACACTTTTAAATTTATTTGTAAGTTGTTTTTAAAATAAACCTGAGGATATTACTCTATGAGAAGTTTTTTTCCCTATCCATTACATGCTGCACACCGCTCATCCTGGAAGCTCTGGAGCCATAATTGAAGGATATCCACCACAGAGGAGGTAGCGGAGGACAACAGAGGATATCACATTGGGTTTGGTCCCCAGTAAATGACCTAAAAGCACAGAAGACTCTTTTTGCTATAAGGCAAATGAGTCCAACATATCTGGTGAGTTTGGATCTTTACACTGCCCTAAGCAGGTGGATGTATTGACACCGTTGGTGTCAGGAAAGGCAGGCTGGGAACAGTGGTTCCTCACCTGCCTGTGCACGATTGCGGGCACCTATGCACGTGTGCGCACGCACTGGAGCGCGCGTGCGCATGGCTACCGGCGCCAGGCGGGCTATTTAAACACAGCTTCTTCACCCAAACATTGCTGCCTGATCTACAACGTTCCTGAGCATTATCTGTTGACCTGATCTGATCTTGTGTATACCCGCGACTCTGCACCTGCCTTATCCTCTGATCCATCCGTGCCTGCCTGTTACCGACCTGGCCTGTCCTGTGACTCCGTCCCTGTCTTCTGCACCTGTTCCTGTACCGTCCATCTGTGTTTGACCCAGCTTGTCTGACCTTCCTGTGCATCTGAACTCAGAGCTACTTACCTGTTCCAGTGTGTGATCCTTGGTTCCAGCCAGTTCCTGTCTCCTGCCAAGTCTGCTCATTCAGGTACAGCTTCCTCTGGAGACCTCCTGATCCACCTACCGGCTGTGGATCCTGCTAGGCACTTGTGCTACCTTGTACTCCCGTGCCTCCTGTCTTCTCTATCAGGGGCCACTAGTCAGGGACGCAAGAGAGGTCTCCATCTGCATTTTGGGCTCATCCATTAGGTACGCGACAGTTGGACACAAGGAGCACAGCAGCAACTTTTTTTTTCCAATTTTTTGCACCAACAAGGGTTTTACTGCACTTATATGCACTATATGCACTGTAAATATTGTCACTTCAAATCGATGTAATATACAGTATCAATGATGTATCATTAACTGTATTTTGGTTTCTAACTAGTATGCACGAATCCAAATAACAAAAATACATTGGGAACCAATCCATCCAAGGTTATAGACACACATAGGAATCCAACAAGGGTATAGCCTAAAGAGGAATTAGTATAACAGAGGACCAAGTGCTGTCTATTTACTATTTAAATACATTTTTCCCCTTAGTGGGGACAACATTGGACAGCAGCAGCCCAACCATACTGATATAAAACACCAAGGCGCAAGTGATATTCTATATCTATAAGGGTGTATGTTTCATTGGGGACTGTTTTAAGGTTTATACAAGTACTCTATGTAATATAATATCTCTCAATGAATGATCATGGGTATATTGTTATCATGCTGTACACACGTGAATATACAAGTTACCAGAGGATATGTTCTTATATATTATTTTAATGTGATTTTGTAAAATAAAGTTTAGTACTTTTTTTTATATGGTATTGTTCATTGCCCGTTAAAATACCAAGGGGAATTATGGATCTCTGCTATAGCTGGGTAGCAAAGGTCCTTTTCTCCAAATGGCGCTTCTTTGCAAAAAAAGGCCGGCTGTCCCTGGTGGATAAAGGCTACTCTACTAAGGAGAGGAAGAAGAAAACCTCACAATGCGCGTTAGAGATTTTGTTTTCTATAGCATAGTAGTGTTGAAAAAGAGAGCTTGATAATTGTAGAATGACATGTAATATGTATACTTCATTATTCTAACATATACCAGTAATTTAAATCTTACTTCTAGCAGCAGTAAACAATATCCTTGAAGTGGGTGTTATTTCTACTACAAGGGGTAAATTATCATTTAGTCTAGGGGTATAAGAATAGGCAGTCATATTAACCTTATTCCTTGCTCCTGCAGGTTCCCTATGGGGACACAGACACTTGTACTAATTTGACAAGCGCACAGATGTGGGTGAGGGGCCCCAAAGGCAAACAATGTACGATCAGGAGCTGCTCACCTGCATGCCTCTCAAATTAGGATGAGCAACTGTGTCCATGCAGCCGCAGAGTCCCCATAGACTTACATTGTTCATGTCAAAAAATCTAATGTTCACTTGCACAGTTTCCAAAAAATATATTAATAACAAACCTCTACAGAAACCGGGTTGCTGCAACTAAATGGCATATGTAAACCATGGACACAATGACTTATAATGGAAGCTGCGCTACCCTATGAAATATCCAGTGGATCAATATATACAATATAAAGTGCTATGTGTGCATTAAAATGATCAAATTGCAGTATTTGCAGAAATACATTTACACATGTATAAAGTGCTGATTAGTGCGTATGCAGTGATATTAGACATGTGCACTGCAGAAAAATTCATCAATTTTTTCTTTTCATTCATTTTTCTTTTTTTTTTCTTTTTTCGGGTCATTCGTTATGATCGCAATTCGTAAATTCAAATATTCGTAAATTCGAAAATAAGAAAGAAAATCCAAAAATTCAAAAGAATAACAAACTAACTATTAAATTATAGATATTATAATTTCCTTTAAAATTTTGCTGTTAGTGAACGTAACGAATACAAATTTATTCGAAATTATGAATTATCCGAAATAACGAATGCTGCATCTAAACAAATGGAACAGAACAAATTACTAACAAATAATAATAATAAAAAGTTTTTATTATTCTTATTCATTATTATTCATTCATTACGTTCCATTCGTTTAGATGCGGCATTCATTATTTCGGATAATTCGTAACTTTGGATAAATTCATATTTGTTATGTTCACTAACAGCAGGAAATTCCAATACCTATAATTTAATAGGTAGTAATAGTTAAGTTATTATTAGTAGGTTACTATTTCAGATTTTCTAATTTTCTAATTTATGAATTAGCGAATTTACGAACTTACGAATATTCAAATTTAAAGTCTACAAGGCTTCTGTGTGATGCTGTCACCCGGAAATATGGAGGCCACATTGCTGAATCCAACTCAGAAGGAAAATAGAAGCATAAAAGATAACATAGCATAATATCGTTTATTTTAAAAGATGTACATGTAGATAAAAAGTAGGGCTGCGGAAATTAACGATTAATTGGTCTCGCCCATAGGAAAAGCCGCAGGTTTGGCGTAGCCCCAGAGCACGGCCATCTTGGTCCACCCGGCGGCGGCTTAGTAGCGGCGTGCTGAAGTCATCATCACCCGCCTGCTTGTGCTGTCTACTCTGCGGATGGACATGTCTGCCTGCTGTCTATTCCGGACAGAGCAGACAATCGTATATGTGAATATTACGGTATGGGGGAAGATGTGGGGAGATGTAGACATTACAGTATGGGGGCAGATGTGGACATTACAGTATGGGGGCAGATGTGGACATTACAGTATGGGGGAGATGTGGACATTACAGTATGTGGGGAGATGTGGACATTACAGTATGGGGGAGATGTGGACATTACAGTATGTGGGGAGATGTGGACATTACAGTAGATGGGCAGATGTGGACATTACAGTATGGGGGCAGATGTGGACATTACAGTATGGGGGCAGATGTGGACATTACAGTATGTGGGCAGATGTGAACATTACAGTATGGGGGCAAATGTGGACATTACAGTATGGGGGCAGATGTGGACATTACAGTATGTGGGGAGATATGAACATTACAGTATGGGGGCAAATGTGGACATTACAGTATGGGGCAGATGTGGACATTACAGTATGTGGGGAGATGTGGACATTACAGTATGTGGGGAGATGTGGACATTACAGTATATGGGCAGATGTGGACATTACAGTATGGGGGCAGATGTGGACATTACAGTATGGGGGCAGATGTGGACATTACAGTATGTGGGGAGATGTGAACATTACAGTATGGGGCAAATGTGGACATTACAGTATGGGGGCAGATGTGGACATTACAGTATGGGGGAAGATGTGGACATTACAGTATGGGGGCAGATGTGGACATTACAGTATGGGGGAGATGTGGACATTACAGTATGTGGGGAGATGTGGACATTACAGTATGGGGCAGATGTGGACATTACAGTATGTGGGGAGATGTGGACATTACAGTATATGGGCAGATGTGGACATTACAGTATGGGGGGCAGATGTGGACATTACAGTATGTGGGGAGATGTGAACATTACAGTATGGGGGAAAATGTGGACATTACAGTATGGGGGCAGATGTGGACATTACAGTATGTGGGGAGATGTGAACATTACAGTATGGGGGCAAATGTGGACATTACAGTATGGGGCAGATGTGGACATTACAGTATGTGGGGAGATGTGGACATTACAGTATGTGGGGAGATGTGGACATTACAGTATATGGGCAGATGTGGACATTACAGTATGGGGGCAGATGTGGACATTACAGTATGGGGGCAGATGTGGACATTACAGTATGGGGGCAGATGTGGACATTACAGTATTTGGGGAGATGTGGACATTACAGTATGGGGCAAATGTGGACATTACAGTATGGGGGCAGATGTGGACATTACAGTATGTGAGAAGATGTGGACATTACAGTATGGGGGCAGATGTGGACATTACAGTATGTGGGGAGATGTGGATATTACAGTACAAAAATTGTAAAAACTGTATGTGCGTTATAATTAATTGAAATAAGTCGATTAATCGATTTAAAAAAAAACGATTAATCGAACACAAAAATTTTAATCAGTAACAGCCCTAATAAAAAGATGTCCACTCGCAAAGTAGGTGCGATGTCCCGACACCATGAATGATTTGCTGATTATTCGCGTTAAACTGCCGCTGCTCCGCAATCCCCTGGAGCCAGCGTGCCTTCCACTAGGTGTAAGTGATATACTGAGTGACCAATGTGCACGCCCGTATGTGTTTCAGCTCTCCTGATGAAGTCTTGATGACGAAACGTGTAGGGGAAGGCACATTGGTCACGTACTACATCACTCACAGGGAGCATACTTGATTTCATTTCATCGTTTATGGACTTTTTAAATCATTCTCCCTGATGCTTTTTCACATTACCTTATAAAGTCACTTATTACATGAATAACACTGCATACACACTAAACAGCACTTTATTCATGTGCCTATTTTTTTCTGCACATACTGCAATTTCATCATTTTAATGCACACATAGCACTTTATATTGTATATTGATCCACGGTATATTTCATAGGGTAGCACAGCTTAAATTATAAGTCATTACATTGTACATGGGCTGCCTGCATGCAGCATCTGGTGGCTTTAGCTGCAAAAAAATAAAAAAGGACTTCTCACAGTGTATGCCCATTTGAATGAGCCCTAATGGTCTTGGTGTGTTTTAGCTTTTAAACATTGAGCAAAGAGAGATGTGTGTATATATCAAATGAATGAATGAATGAATGAATGAAAGATTTGTATAGCGCTGCAACTGCGAACTGAATCGCCTCGAGGCGCTTGATCCGAACTGGGTTGATTCCTTCTTAGAAGAGGTGGGTCTTAAGTTTTTTCCTGAAGGCCCGATGGTCTTTTTCTAAGCGGATGTTCGTAGGTAGAGCGTTCCATAGCCGTGGTCCTTGGACTGCAAATCTTCTTTCTCCCCTTGATTTGTACCGGGACTTGGGGACGAGGAGGAGATTTTGGTCGTTAGATCGGAGGTTGCGATTCAGAGTGTAGTGTCGTATTTTTTCACATAAGTATAGAGGAGCATCTCCTTGTGTGCATTTGTGGGTCAGGCAGAGGGTCTTGAATGTTATACGATCCTTTACAGTTAGCCAATGGAGGGTCCTCAGGGAGGGGGAGATCGATTCCCATGTTTTTTTTTTCCTGTGACTAGTCTTTCTGCCGTGTTTTGAACGACTTGTAGTCGTGCAATCTGGAATTTAGGTAGTCCTATGTAGAGGGCAAATCAAAGGCAATCATTTAAATGAAACAATTCCCTGCCAGCATTAAATAATCACTATGGTTATATTGTGGGGGGGGGGGGGGGGGGGGGGGGGGGGACTTTTTTAAAGCCTTGCCTGTGCTGCATTTTATTTTAATTTCATGTCCTGAGAAGCATTTCCAATATAAATTAAAACAGGCCAAGAAATTATACATCATGTGCAAAAAGGCCCTGTGTGGGTTCATAAAATTGCAATTTATTTAGTTGACAAATTGGTGTATTATAAGACAGGAAGTCGGCCGGCTGAAGTGCTCAGGCAATATGGTTTAGATTGCATTACTTTTATTTCAGAATCTCTAGTGGATGGGCTTTGCAAAATTGTATATAGTTTTGATTAGAAGCACATAGAAAACAATTCCTCTCCGAATCACGGGGAATTGTGTGAAAAGGATTTATTTTAACATAAACGGATTTAGTTCAAAGATGTAGAACAAAGCAGAACATTTATTTATTTTTTACGTTTACTCTGTACTAAGAGAAGCATGCGGTCTAACATTGCTGGCATTTTACAAATACGCTAGTTGTTTTATCTCCAATGCTGATCCAGTGGCTTTATCATTTTAGTCACTGACCTGAATCATTAAGGTTCTGATCTTACACTGATCTTACTTGCTGCATGCTTGTCCGACTCAGTACATTTAACGGTATTAAAGGATAAGTGTACTTTCAAACACTTATTCTTCCAACCCCACCTCCATTATGTTTTTCCTCCTACCCCCCAATATGTACTTACAAGTTAGAATGCCAGATATTTTGCTCATTCAGTGGTGCTAAATATCATACAGTTGGTATAAAAAATAATCACCCCCCACACCCCTTTAAATCAATTTTTTTTGCATTGCAGCCTGAAATGAAGACAGACACCATTTTTTGTTTCATCCAGCTATATTTACTAGTGCAACTTATAACATTCAAATGAAAGATAAAACACCAACAAAACTGAAACAAAATTCAAACACAGAATCACTTTGTAGAATTCAGTTAAAGTGGTGTTCCCATTCTAAAAAAATTTTTTTAATTAACTACAAATATTGCAGCTGCTGACTTTTAATAATTGGACACTTACCTGTCCCAGGGTCCAGCGATGCGGGGAATCGAAGCCCCACTTGTCTACCCCTCCATCCAGTGGCGGCGGGATTGTAACTGTGGGCTTCACAGCCGGGCACCCACTGCGACATGATTGGCCGTGCGATCATCTGGGACCTGTCACGTGTCCCAGATGATTGAGCCCTTCCTGCGCCGAGGGGAAGTGATGTCAAGAGCCCAGGCACTGAAGGAGGCAGACTATGAGGAACCCCCTAGCCATTTAGAGGTGAGTAAAAGACATTTTTTTCTTTTCATTTTTTTCTTTTTTTTAGGCACATTTATTAATTTTTTTTTGGGTGGAACACCACTTTAAATTTGATGGTGACCATTTGTGGGCTGCAGTATTCAAGTCTTTCCACAGATTTTCAATGGGGTTTAAGTCTGGGCTCTGACTAGGCCATGCTAGCCACACGAGTCAACATTCACCTTTTTCTCCTTCTACCACTGTGTGGTCATTTTTGCTGTGTGTTTTGGGTCATTGTCATGTTGGAATGTAAATATTCTTCCTATTGACAACTTTCTGTCAGAGAGCAGCAGATTTACCTAAAGAATTTGATGGTATTTTGCCAAGTGCTCCAGTCCCTGCTGCAGAGAAACATCCCCATAAAAGGATATTTCCACCTCCATGCTTTACTGTAGGAATAGTGTTTTAAGAATGGTAAGCTGTATTGGATGTTTATCCAAAATTTCAGTCAGAAAAACTAAATTTATCTACAGGGATGGCTGGGATCAGAGGCAGAGGGATGGCTGGGATCAGAGGCAGAGGGATGGCTGGGATCAGAGGCAGAGGGATGGCTGGGAGCAGAGGCAGAGGGATGGTTGGGATCAGAGGCATGGCTAGAATCAGAGGCAGAGGGATGGCTGGGATCAGACTCACCTGCCACATTGTCTGTCACCAGATGTAGAATGTCACTTGCCATGCTGCCTGCCACAAGATGTGGATTGTCTCTTGCCACATCACTTGCCATGTTGCCTGTCACCAGATGCAGAATGTCACTTGCCACGTCACCTGCCATGCTGCCTGCCCCAAGATGTGGATTGTCACTTGCCACGTCACCTGCCACGCTGCCTGTCACCAGATGCGGAATGTCACCCGGTGGCCCAGCTGCAGAAAGTAGTGGGCCGCAGCCCGGGAGTTGACGACCCCTGGTTTAGAGGGTTGTGAGATTAACATAGAATATATTCCAGAAATGAAACCATATTGTTTATCACACGATCTACATACATTCTTCAAAGGCAGAACATATCTCCTTCAGGACTGTGACATCATAGGGGGGGCGGGGTCACCATGTGACATGAGCATGTGACCCCGCCTCCTTGTCCCTATATAAGTCACAACACAGCGCGTCTCTGCCATTCCAGCCAGAGAGAGCGACGAGTCAACATCGGAAGGAGAAGAAGAAGAAGAGGAAGAAGAAGAAGACGGCGCAGAAAGTGGCGACAGCGGCAAGAACAGAACAGACCCCGGAAGACCCCGGAGGACCCCCGAAGGCGGATCGAGACCCCCCAGACGAAGGCGGCGACGACGAAGAAGAAAGCCGGGACCCTCCGCTCGGTAAAAGAGCTAGGTAAAAGAGCAGAACAGACCGGAGGAGTCCGGCGAGAAGACCCCCCAAGACGGAAGAAGACCCCCGGAGCAGTGCAATAAAATATTTTTAAAAAATTGTGTGTTTTTTGAATTGACACTTTTACACCTTAGGTGAATGGGTAGGGGTACATCGTAACCCATACTCATTCACATAGGGTGGGGGGCCGGGATCTGGGGGCCCCCTTATTAAAGGGGGCTCCCGGATTCCGATAAGCCCCCCGTCCGCAGACCCCAACAACCAACGGCCAGGGTTGTCGGGAAGAGGCCCTTGTCCTCATCAACATGGGGACAAGGTGCTTTGGGGTGGGGGGGGCGCACGGCCCCCCTTTCCCCAGGGCACCCCCCATGTTGAGGGCACACGGCCTGGTACTGCTCAGGAGGGGGGGCGCTCGCTCGTCCCCACCCCTTTCCTGGCCGGCCGGGCTGCGTGCTCGGATAAGGGTCTGAGATGGATTTGGGGGGAACCCCCACACCGTTTTTTCGGCCTGGGGATTCCCTTTAAATCCATGCCAGGTGACGGGGCTAGCGCGGCGGCATTCACTGCCTTCACTAGTCCCGTCTACCTACAGTTACGCTCTAAATGAACGGACTTTTCTCCGTGTGTGGGCAAGTCCGTTCATTTTCAAAAGTCCCGCGGACTTTTTCCTGCGGATTGTCCGCCGGAGAAGTCCGGGCGTGTGTGGGCAAGTCCACAGCTCGGAAAGTCCGGCAGAGCTCCGCTGGAAAGTCCGGCGGTTTGTCCGCTGGACTAGGTCCGGCAGACAATCCCACCGGAAAGTCCGAGCGTGTGTACGGGGCATTACACAACACAACATAACTGACATAGAATTTGCAGCAGACTTGCAACGACAAGGAAGCACAATCCCACCGCTGCCAGCCAATTGTGACGGACCTCGTACTCAATATGTCCGCCGTAAATGCTTCCTCTGTCCGGTACCATACAATCCAAGACCCTTTAGCCCACCCAGTCACCAGACAACACCAGTGTAGGGCACATCAGGAATGACTCTTTATTTGAAATGTCACACATATATACAGCCAGATGACTAAAGCTAACCTAATTAGCATGAGCTAATTATCTTAATCAACACTGGACTCCTTCATTCAATTGCAGGGTTAATTAGCACATACAACAATAGGTGAAATACTCTTACAAGCCAGACTATATTCATTAACACAACAGACAGGTGGCTGGAGTTCATGAGTCATGACATTAGCGTCTCTTGCTAATATGCCAAATACACATACAGATTCTATGTGTATTGGGGGGCCAGCATGGACCTGAATCCAAGTACCACCAGCTCAGGGGTCCCAGGCTTGCAGCTCAAAGAGCACTGTTCCCCCAAATGCCAGGGCCCATAATCGCAAGGTAATAGGCTCGCATTCAGTCCCCTCCAACAGCCTGTGTCCCAGCCAGGTCTGTCACAAAAGTATATTGACAGGAATGGTACCAGCTGATTGGAGAAAAGCCCACATGGTACCAATATTCAAAAAAGGGCAGGCATATACCTGGAAACTACAGGCCTGTAAGTTTAACATCAGTAGAATGTAAACTATTGGAGAGGATGATAAATGTCCTAAAGAACCATTTTAGGGACTTGGGAGCTAAACTGAGGAAAAAGACCTCCAACATTCTGAGGAATACTACTGGTACATCGAGCCTCACCAGAAAGGCAGAGGGAGATTAGGGAAGAAAACAAGTGGCTGAAGAGCTGGTGTAGTAAGGAGAGGTTTGGGTTCCTGGAGGACTGAGACGACTTCTCAGTTGATAACTGGTACTATAGAAGGGACGGACTGCACCTAAATGAGGAGGGTGCAGATCAGCTGGGAATAAGGATGGTCAAAAAGTTAGAGGGGTTTTTAAACTAGGCGATGGGGGGGGAGGGTCCAGAGATAGAAATAGTCAGCGTGGAACATATTCCAGAGGGTAATATTAGGGGCATTAGTGGTAGGGTAACCAAAGCACATAAACCCAAGGTAGGTATAGTAGCAAGTCCTAGTTGCAATCTCGGAACACCCAAGAGGATAGTATGTGACCAGTCAAAATATAGTAATGCATTAAAGTGTTTGTTCACCAATGCCAGAAGTCTGCCAAGCAAAATAGGTGAGTTGGAAGCTCTGGAGCATCAGGAGAGCTATGATGTAATCGGTATTGCTGAAACTTGGCTTCATTCCTCACATGACTGGGCTATTAATATTCCTGGCTATGCACTCTTTCGGAAAGACAGAGTTAAAAGGAAAGGTGGAGGGGTCTGTATGTGAGAAGTGATCTCAAAGCGAGTGTGAAAGAGGACCTGGTGGATGGAGAGTGTGATGAGTCTGAAGCATTATGGGTGGAACTGCATACAGATGTGCGTAGTTCAAAGTTAATCATTGGAGTTTGTTATAGACCACCCAATGTTAACGAGGAGGTGGAGGCTGCAAGGGCTAGGACAGTGATAATAATGGGGGTTTTTAACTACCCAGAAATTGACTGGAGTAATGGCACTGCTGGGACAGTTAAAGGGCAAAAATGTATAAACCTATTACAGGACAATTTTATGGTCCAGTTTATTGAGGCCCCAACTAGTAATGATGCTCTGCTGGATCTGGTAATCTCAAACCATGCAGAGCATATTACTAATGTTCAGATAAAGAATAGTAGGACAAACCCCCAAAAAATCTTCAAATATATTAATAGTAAAAAGGTCAAGTCTGAGCATGTAGGCCTTTACAAAATAATCTAGAGTGGGTGACTGGGGACAAAGAGAAGGCTAATTTATTAAATAATTTATTCAGCTCTGTGTATACAAAGGAGCATGGGGGAGCTCATGTCCATAATGGGGGGTGGTAGTGACACAGCCCCAAATCCACAATGGCTCAAAAGTGATATGGTCCAGAAATATATAGACAAAATGAAGGTGGATAAAGCACCTGGACCAGATGGCATCCACCCACGGATCCTAAAAGAATTGAGCTCTGTAATGTTAAAGCGATTGTATCTAATTTTTAGGGACTCATTAATGACGGGAATAGTACCACTGGATTGGCGCAGGGCCAATGTGGTGCCTATATTTAAAAAGGGAACAAAGTCTTTACCAAGTAACTATAGACCTGTTAGTTTAACTTCTATAGTTGGGAAGATACTGGAGAGATTAATAAAAGACCACATAGACAAGTTCTTGCAGGAAAAAAATATTTTAAGCATCAGACAGCATGGATTCATGAAAAACAGAAGTTGTCAGACAAACCTTTTCTTTTTTTCTTTTTATGAGGAGGTAAGTAAAACCTTGGACAGAGGGGTAGCGGTGGACGTGGTATACTTGGATTTTGCAAAAGCGTTCGATACAATTCCCCACACACGGCTCATGTGTTAAGGTAAGGTCTACAGGCTTTGAAATATCAGTTTGTAAATGGATAGAAAACTGGCTAAAAGACAGAATTCAGAGAGTAGTGGTTAATGATTCTTACTCTGAATGGTCTAAGGTTATCAGTGGTGTACCTCAAGTTTCATTGCTGGGACCCTTACTTTTTAATATCTTTATAAATGATATTGGGTCTGGGATCAAAAGTAACATTTCCGTCTTTGCAGATGACACCAAGCTATGCAGTGTAACGTCCTTACAGGAGGTCTCCAATTTACAAGCCGACCGCAATGCTCTGTCTAATTGGGCGACTATGTGGCAGATGAGGTTTAATGTTGATAAATGTAAAGTTATGCACTTGGGGGCTAAGAATATGCATGCATCATACATGCTAGGGGGAGTACAACTGGGGGAATCCGTAGTGGAGAAGGATCTGGGAGTTTTGGTAGATCATAAGCTCAATAATAGCATGCAATGCCAAGCTGCGGTTTCCAAAGCGAGCAAAGTCCTTTCTTGTATTAAGAGATGTATGGACTCCAGAGAGAGAGATATCATTTTGCCCCTGTTCAAATCATTAGTATGACCTCATCTGGAATATGCAGTTCAGTTTTGGGCACCAGTTCTCAAATAAGGATATTGGGGAACTAGAGAAAGTGCAGAGAAGGGCAACCAAACTGATAAGAGGCATGGAGGAGCTCAGCTATGAGGAAATATTAGAGGAACTGAATTTATTCACCCTTGATAAGAGGAGATTAAGGGGGAATATGATCAACATGTACAAATATATAAGGGGTCCATATAGTGAACTTGGTGTTGAGTTATTCACTTTACAGTAAACAAAGAGGACAAGGGGGCACTCTTTTTGTCTAGAGGAAAAGAGATTTCATCTCCAAATACGGAAAGGTTTCTTCACAGTAAGAGCTGTGAAAATGTGGAATAAACTCCCTGCAGAGGTGGTTCTGGCCAGCTCAGTAGATTGCTTTAAGAAAGGCCTGGATACTTTCCTAAATGTACATAATATAACTGGGTACCAACATTTATAGGTAAAGTTGATCCGGGGAAAATCTGATTGCCTCTCGGGGCATCAGGAAGGAATTTTTCCCCCTGCTTTAGCAAATTGGAGCATGCCCTGCTGTTTGCCTTCCTCTGGATTAACTATGGGTATAGAATGGAGTATATGGGATTGTATGATATTATTATTTATTTTTTTATTTGTGGTTGAACTGGATGGACTTGTGTCTTTTTTCAACCTAACTAACTATGTAACTATGACTGGAGTACCTGGTGGTCAAAGTTTATAGGTAAACAATGTGTGATCCATGGTTTCCATAGACCTTCATATCCTTTCAGATTTCCTTTATCTAGGGCTTCCATTTTTGCATGCAACAATGACCGATTCATTCTGTGCTTGGTTTCTGCTATGTTTAGTGAGGGAGTTTTCCATGCTTTAGTTATTGTCTGTTTCGCGGCCGTCATAAGTTGTATGAATAGCTTGAATTGTTTACGAGTCATGTAATCAGGTTTTATATTTAAAAGTGCAATTTCTGGATCTGGTATTATAGTTATTTCAAACATTTCTGAAGCGAGTAAAAAAAATTTTTTTATAATGGAAAAATTCCAGCCGTGAAAGCAGAGACCTGAGTAATCAGGCGCAAATTTAGCTATTGTAGCAGGAACCAAATACCAGCGTGAGAGTACCTTGTAGGTGGTTTCAATATCTGTCACATTAGGAGAAAAAGATTTGATATTGGACCAGATTGCAGACCATTCTGTTTTATTTATAGTTCGATCAAGGTCTTTTTTCCATTTCTCCACATAAGATGGTTATTTAGCATCTGATTTAACTAGCAATGTGGAGTATATTGTTGATAAGAGAACTCTGGCATGAGGGTCTTTCATGCATTTATTTTCAAAGGCACTATTAATTATTATACTCAACACAGGCACTGTCATTTTTTATTCCCACTCACAACCAAGCCTGAGGCATTGTTTAATCCAACTGACACTAGTATTGTCCACTCTCCACTGGCCACAGCCCAGCCCCACTCCAAAGACCTGCAATCTGCCCCTTTGCTTAGAAAGTTTGGAGACCCCTACCTTAGGGTATCAGGCATGATTTATTTTCCTGTTGTAGGCAATTGGACTATGCTTTATTTGGGTTTTTTGCCTTCCTCTGGAACAACTGTGGGTGTCTGGGTTCTGTATATAGAGGTTCTATCTTTATTTATTTTTCTATTGGTTGAATTAATTTTTTGTTCAACCTGACTATGTACCTATAAAATGAGCTTCAGCTGCAATACTAACCTCCTCTCAGGAGTCTGGAATCTGGACTTCTGGACTGAATGAGAACCATTTAACCTACTACATGAAAATGCAATCCCTTGGGGGGGTCAATAGGGGTAGGAGATGGTAAGGTGGCATGGGACTTCAATTAAAAACACAGTTTTGTCTCTCTGTATTTCACCATGTGCCTCCTCAAAAACTTTTTATCCCAACCATAGAGAGGATCGTGGGGTGGCAAGACACTTGAGGTCAGTCTTGCTTCTCCTTGCTTACCTATGGCCAGCCTTATAAATATAGTTAGAAATAAAGAGCAGCATGTGGTCAGCTTGTATAGTGTAGCCGTGTACACAATATACATAAATGAATAGCCCATTAAAAGATAACATACCAAAAATCAGCTTGTGCTGCAATATTCTCTTTCAATCCAAAGATTATTTTTCTGTTTCTAGATTTACTTAGTCTGATGAACACCATCATTCCACCCACTCCATCTGAGCCCAGGTCTTCCTGGACCTGCAGCAGCCTGTGATTGGACAGTGAAAGGAAAAGCAGCACAGTGATGAGCTTATCTCTTTGTCACTCTGATTTATCCTGCTATCAGAATTGTTTTTGCTGGCACAAGAACCAATTGGCTTCTAATGCTGCTTTACTGGTTGCTGACTGATGCCAGGTCTCATTTCAGTATGTACAGTACACTGCTTTCATTTCAATTACAATTACAATTACATTTAATGTTGTTTTAAAGTGGTTGTAAACTTTCAGGTTTAAAAACAAACAAAAAAAAGCAACAAACTTGCCTACAGTATACTTACCTGCACAGAGCAGCCCTGATCTTCTTCTTCTGGGGTCCCCCGCCAGCGCTCCAAGCCCCTCCTCCTCATTGGGTGCCACCAAGAAAAAATAAATCTCAAAAGATAGTGTCTAAACAAACATAGAAACAATCAAAAATAGATACAATGGCTGTATCCAAACAACATATGTAACACTAAAATATAAACAACTGTACATAGAAATATATGTGTGAAATAAAAAATGTCCATGTATGTCTTCAGACAAATGAAAAAGTGCACTACTCCCAGTGTCTAAAGATGACACATTCATAAGTCAATGTCCGCGTTCCACCCATACTTAAATGGGAAATGTAAGCCTCTTACCAGATCGACATGATCTCTTAATTACAGGAGATCATAAGAAGCATGGGATCAAAGGATATCATATCGCAACCAGATCTCACTTTCACAACCACACTCCTGGTTCGTCTCCCTGGCATTTGGCTCCTCAACCTCCACACACGTGCGATCTCCATTTGTGCAAACCACGAGTCCAATCTCCCTTGTGCTCTGGATGCAGTGTTTTCATGTAAAACAGAAGAGGGCTCATCGTTCAATATGTTCACATAAAATGTATTATTTAAAATATTGCACTTACAATAAAATGGATAAAAACTAGCGGTAGAGAGAAAGTAAACTGACTACACCAGCAGGTCAGGAACGTCGTTAGATCATGACTCCTATCTCCTCCCGATGCGTATCTCTGTACAAGGCATGATCTAGGTATGGAGGACTCTGCCCTGCCCCCCCCCCCCCAGCTCCTGTGTCACAAGATTTGATTGACAGCAGCAAGAGCCAATGGCTCTTGCTGCCATCAATCTATCCAATAAGGAGTGAGACAGGGGCTGAAGCTGGATCGGATTGGGCTTAGGTAAGAAAATTGGGGGGGGGGGGGGTGCTGCGGCACAGAAGGTTTTTCATCTTAATGCATTAAATGCATTAAAGTGGAGTTCCACCCAAAAATGGAACTTCCGCTTTAAGGGAAGGTGACCCCCTGACATGCCACATTTTGCATGTCATTTTTTTTTTTAGAGGGTTCCAGCTCCCACTTCCTCCTGGGGCACTGTGGCACTGGAAGGAAGATCACCTCTCCCCCCTCCCTCTCGGCAATCATCTGGGACACGTCACAGGTCCCAGGTGATTGCCTAGCCAGTAATCACCTGGGATTACCTAGCCGGCTCGCGCATGTGCAGTGCGTGCCCAGGTGTGAAACCACAGCCGGGCGCCCACAGTGACAATGCGTTGCAGAGAGGAGGATGAGACGAGCGGGGCTTCGTACCCCCGCATCGCTGGACCATGGGACAGGTGAGTGTCTGATTATTAAAAGTCAGCAGCTGCAGTATTTTTAGCTGCTGACTTTAAATTTTAGTTTTTTTATTGGAACTCCGCTTTAAGGTGAAAAACCTTAAGGCTTTACAACCATTTTAATTACAAAGAAGCGTTAATTCCTGCCTTTTATACCTCTGGACAGCTCAACTTTAGGAAAATAACTAAAACGTAAATATTCTTGGGCTCATCAAATGTGCATAGCTACATGAAAAATACATCCCAAAGCACTAAACGCAAAGTATTATATCAAAAAACATTTTAATTTTATTAACAAAATATATATAGTATATATAGTATACATGCGTTTCCATTTAAAGATTGCAGTCACTGTGTCCTTGATCCAGAGAATAATAAATACAGCTCATGATTAAATTGCACATCACAGTAGATCACTGCCATGGATCAGTTAACTAAGTTAAATATGGTTATATAAAAATGCCATTAGTTAATCCTCTGTGCAAAACAAATCATCCCATAACCGTCTATAGGCAAACATGATTAAATCCAATGCATATAAAATGCGTCTTCTGCTAGCAGCAGTTATAAAATGCATACCAAAGCCGCTTGAAATCCAATTTCTGCAATCATTGCTGATTATTATGCAGCCACATAGTGAAGTCATGGCATATTTTTCAGTACATATTCAGTATTCCAGTTATTACTGTAAAGTTTACCCTAAAGACATCTTTGTTGTGACTTTAATTTTTTACATTGCTGATCTGGATTTCCGTACTATATAAAATATAGAGATCTGAAGATTCACCACTAGAGGAAGTTCTGCATTCTCACTTAAATAGGCAGCAGTATTGCCTCCTGAACGCTTCTCTGTGTTCCCTTGCTGTTTTGTGAACAGTGATCCACCGTGGATCGCTTTTCACAGACAACACAAGTGTAAACATGTCCCATCTTCAGAGTTTCTATTAGCCAGAGCATCTCATGGGATACTTCCCCTTGTTAAAGGAAATTAATTAAACCACTTGTAAGTGTTAGTGAATAATTAATGCATAAACCAGATTAGAGAAAGCATTTTTCAGCTTAAAATCACAAGGGATTGTTCAGAAAACATTATACACTATTATGCCGCGTACACGCGGTCGGAATTCTCGTTGGAAAAAGCTCTGATGGTTTTCCCGTCGGAATTCCGACGGAATTTCGCTCAAACTGTCTTGCCTACACACGGTCAAACCAAATTCCGATGGTCAGTAACACAGCGGCATAAAACACGTTCGACAGCACTATAAAAGGGAAGTTTAATGCTTCGAGCATGCGCCGAATTGTTTCCGAGCATGCGTCAAATTGATTCCGAGCATGCGTTGGAATTTTGCGTGTCGGAATTGCATACACACGATCGGAAAATCCAAAAGAAAGGTTCTCAGTCCAAAGTCCGTCGGAAATTCCGACAGAAAAAGACCGATGGGCATACACACGGTCAGAAAATCCGTTGAAAAGCTCCCATCGGACTGTTTCCATCGGAAATTCCGACCGTGTGTACGCGGCATTAGAGGAACATTTATAAATCTATGCCTGTCAGTGTGCAGAGTGCAGTGCCCATAAACATCAGGATTTTAAAACGATACATAGAGTTTTGCATTTTATCTTAAAAGCTGAGCTCCAAGCAAACAGCTAAATACACAGATTAAATAAATACATAAGAGCCATTTTACCCGCAAAAGGTTTTATATCTCTGTCCATCCATTGCTTAGGTTTATAGCTCTGCCATGCAGAACAGCACTGTTTGACAAAGGAGGGGACCAGATCATTCTCTGCTTTTAAAGTCTCACTTTCACTTACATGTCTCCCACCTACCCTCACCTTGGACAGTGAAAGGAGAAAAAGCACACTGATAATCTCATCTCTCTGTCACTTTGGTCTCTACTATCAGAATGCCGCTTCCACTGCAGCACCCCTGATTGGCTACTTGCGCTGCTTTTTCCTGCCCCTCTCTGAACTCTGCCGTATAGTAGCCTGCAAGATGCAGACATCAGGTCATATTTGTTGGAAGGACATCAACATGTAATGCAAAGTAGCTTTTTATATTGTGAACTATATATGCATTATACCATTCTATCCAGCAGGTGACACTGCAGTGTTATAATGTGTATTCTATGGTAACACAGTCACAGGATGTATGTTCTGTCTATGCTCAGTGTACTTGTATGCTAGTTGTTCCTGTTCCATGAAAAGACATGTTCTAAAATTTCTCAAAGTAAAGCTATCCCCTGCATACAAGAAGCTTCCGGCGCATTATATCAATACTCTGAAAACAATATTCAGGTACTTGCACTGCCTGCATTTAAAAAATACAATTGGTGACAAATTAATGAAAACAGAGTTGCGTTAATAAAAGAAAGGAGAAAGAAAGAAAAAAAGAGGAAGAAAGAAAAAAGGAAGGAAGAAAGAAAAAAGGGAAGGTATAGAGAAAGAAAGGAGGAAGAAAGATGAGTAAATGAAGAAAAGAGAGAGAAAGAAAGAGGAAGGAAGGAAGAAAATTAAGAGAGAAAGAAAGGAGGAAGAAAAAAAGAAAGAAAAGAGAGAAAGAAATGAAGGAGAAAGGAGGGAGAGAAAGAGAGAGAGAGAGAGGGATAGGGGAAAGGGAGAGAGAGAGAGGGGGGTAGAGAGGGAGAGAGACAGAGAGAGGAGGGGGGGATAGAGAGGGAGAGAGCAAGAGAGAAAGGGAGAGAGAGAAATAGAGAGGGAGCGAGAGAAAGCGAGAGAGAGAGAAATAGAGAGGAAGTGAGAGAAAGCGAGAGAGAGGAAGAGAAAGAAAGAGAGAGGAAAAGAAAAGTGGGAGAGAGAAAGATTGAGAGAGAGATTGAGAGAGAGAGAGAGAGAGAGAATGAAAGGAAGATTAAGCTAATCTCATGATATTACCATACTGGTAGATTTGTTCCCATCTATCTTGTTTTTTTTTTTATGACTTATGCACATAATTTGCTGTCCCTGACAGCCTGTAATAGCCTGTAATAATAATGAAAAACATGACTGCCCCCTCCCCACCCTGAATTGATGGTTTATAGGAATTAAGCCATAAAAGCCAATCTATAGAGTGTCAACATAATTACATGACCTTTCATTACTCTCTGCTGTTCCTTTTAAATCAAGTATAATCTGTGCAATGAAAATGTTAACAATAATACTGTAGCACTTAATCTATATAATTAGTGATCAATGCCATTAGGTCTGATTGCGGGCTGATGTTAAATATCAATATCTTTGGAACCTTTCCATGACCTTTCTCCCAAACTAAAACGACAAACATAACAATATATAAATGTAAAAAAATCTAAGGTAAAAGAGTAAAAATATAAATATTATTAATAATAATATCAACAATCATAAAACACCAGCAACATTTTGCATGCTGCTTTTCTGGTGCATTGCCTTCACCTCGGCTGAATGAGGTAATCAAAAACACAATGGGGTTGAAGGCAAATAGGCTATTCACTTTGCAAAGGAATTTTTCCCGAAACTTCGTTTATTTTTCAAAGAATACCCAATCATTTGCATGATGGAAGTCAGCTTCACCTCATTTTCTAGGCTCAGTAGGCTTGTAAAATGAAAGTTCCCTTGAAAAGAGAACATTATATTTGCCTTTAGTAAATTAACCCCACTGTAAAGGTTCAAAAAAACATAGCAGCATATGTTAACACAGTTTTAAAGGATATTCGTTGACAATGAGCCCTAAAGTTTTGGGATATTCGGTCAAAATATTGTGTCAAAAAAGGGCTCCGCCATACTACAGGTGACCTGTAAACGTTTTTTTTTTTAATACACCTGTCAGATTATTACTTTAAAAAATCTACAGTGTGGTGCGCACTACGAGGAACAATTTATTTATTTGTTTATTTTTTTTTATAAAAAAAAGGAAGATCAAAGCAAAGAGACTTAAAGCGGAAGTAAACCCATCCATAAAAGAGTTTCATTTAGGGCACGTGCCGGAAATGTTACACTCCCATCGGTTGTGCTCTCAACCAAACTGTCAAACCATCCAATGGCTGGTGTCATAACTGATCACATGTGCAGCATCATGGCTGTTGTAGATTAAATAGAGGCAAAGATGGCAGCTTCCTTGGCTGAAAACGATAGGGGGGTTTACTTACACTTTAAACCTTCTTATAAAAGAGAACCTGTTTTTAGACCATTTACTTCAACAAAAATCTTCATGTAAGATTATGACGGACCGCCTGGCATCCAGCCTTGGTGCCTCAGCCAGGATACAGCTTCCTTCACACCGAAACAAGGATCCAGGTATTATAGTTGAGAACTACACCCAAGAACTAGACAACAACTAGCTTAGGTGCAAACTGGAACTCTCTATATTGAAAATTCACACAGAATTTATGCCAAACAAAATAAGATAAGAACTTGATCACATTATCCTAAACAATGCAAAATTTAAACAGTAATATCATCAGTACATCTAACAGCACATCTAATGAACAGCTAGCAGCTACCAGTAACCTAATGCAACTGTGATCTAATTAACAGTAAGAACATCAACAGCCAGGCACCCAGACAGCTTTCATTAGTCAGTTAGCCCACCCCGGACAGTCTGTCACACAAAGTACATTAAACATGCTGTCTTTCAGGTGTTTAGCTTTTACTTGTGTAATCTGTCCACTAGAAAAGTCATCATAAGACAAAACTCATGCAATGTTCCAGCAGTCTGAAAAAGTGGAATTAATTTATCTTCATAGATTTCTTGAGGGATATTGTTAATAAATATTTCTGTCCCAAGTGGAGGAACTTCTCTAACCCTGTCTGCAGGAGGGCCACCATATTTCCTCTTACCATTCCCCGGTACAAAATTAATATTACACCTTTCCATTTACTCTAGAAGGGAAGCTTTATTGTCTTTATTCAGAAAATTAATCCAATTATCCGCTTTCTCCATGGGATCAGAGGCTGACCTGAGCTCTTTTCCATACTCTGACCAGGAGAAGCAGACAAAATCCCTGGTCTCTTCCATGGTCCATAATCAGTGGGTAGCCCCTAGTCCCCTCCAAAAGCCTCTGTGACAGTTGGATCTATCACAAAGATTATATACGAGTTTAAATTATTTAAGATATTATTTACCTGTGAAAACTCACTTAAATATCGAAAAGCCCTGAGACTGCTGCTGAGTGCCAACATCTTGTATGTGACCCCAACAGACTCAGAGCTGTCACTCAAGTGACATTCCATGGCAGCTTTTCTCAAACTTGCTATCCCAGAGGAACCCTTGAAATAAATTTTAAGTCTCAGGGAACCCCTGCTAAATTTAAATAATCAGGGACCATTAAAAAAATTCCCATAAGGTCAGTGGGAAGAATGCCCCCTCATTGGTGGTAAGTGGGAAGAATTCCCCCTACATTATTGGTCATTGGGAAGCATGCCCCTTACATTGGTGGTCATTGGGAAGAATGCTCCCTACATTGGTGGTCATTGGAAGTATGCTCGTTACATTGGTGATCATTGGGAAGAATGCTCCTTACATTGGTGATTATTGGGAAGAAATCTGCTTACATTGTAGGTCATTGAGATGAATCCCCCTTTTGATAGGGATTAGTGGGATGAATGCTCCTTACATTGGTGATCTTTGGGAAAAATATCCCTTAGATTGTTGGTCAGTGGCAAGAATGCCCCATACATTGGTGATCATTGGGAAGAATGCCTCCCTTACATTGGTGGTCAGTGGGAAGAATGCTCCTTACATTGGTGATCATTGGGAAGAATGCCTCCCTTACATTGGTGGTCAGTGGGAAGAATGCCCCTTACATTGGTGGCCAGTGGGAAGAATGCCTCCTTTACAGACAGCTAAAAATATCTTTGCTGTCATATCACTGGCTTTGCAAAGTTACATAAGCCCTGGAAATTTGAAGAGACCATCAGATCGGAGGCCAATCACAAAGGAACCCCTCACAATCTCTGGAGGAACCCTGGTTGAGAATCACTGCTCTATAGTATTCCCCTTTCGGCTGCTACATAAAAATTTGTGTAGGTAGGTGAGGGAAGGGTAGAGGAGTTGGGTAAGCACAGAAAGTAATTAGACAATCCCAGAAGTAGAGAGGGTTGTGAAACGGCAGTAGGAAGAGAGCTGTGCTAAAGAACTGACTGGTAAAATTTTCTAGAAAATTCCTTTAAGGCCCTATTTACACTTGTGAACGGGGCCATTAGTGATTACATGCAGGAGACCCAATGGGGGTTCCCTGTGATTTGCTGCAGGTGGAAGCCCCATTGAAAGCAATCTGAGGCTGATAGCTTCCGCAGCAAATTGTGGCCGTTCACAATAACCATTCAAGCAGTGATTACCTACGAATGATAGGTCCTGGACACAGACAATTATATGCAAGCAGCCACAGTTAGCTGGAGGAGCTGTCAGCCTCCCATTGCTTTCAATAGAAGACTCTAAACCGTACATGAACCCTTACTGGATTAACAGTTGCTTTAAATAACCACTGGACAAGCAGTTAAATTAAGCTCAATATATTTAGAGACATAGAATCCAATCACAATAAAAGTCACAGCTTAAAAATTGCCTCTCTTATATAGAATTATTGATCACAGTTTAAAATGTCACTTATTTCCAGTTATCATTGTGTGAACCCGGTACACAAGACAAATAAATGATTGATTATATAGAGTCTCCTAAACTCCTGGGAAAGCTAATGCCAATGAGGAGATAATAAGAGAGTGGCAATGAGGATATGACTGGAAAAAAAAAAAATATATATATATATATATATATATATATATACACACACTCACCGGCCACTTTATTAGGTACACCTCGCTAGTACCGCGTTGGGCCCCCTTTTGCCTTCAGAACTGCCTAATTCTTCGTGGCATAGATTCAATAATGAAAACATTCCTCAGAGATTTTGGTCCATATTGACATGATAGCATCACGCAGTTGCTGCAGATTTATCGGCTGCACATCCATGGTGCAGATCTCCCATTCCACCACATCCCAAAGGTGCTCTATTGGATTGAGATCTGGTGAATGTGGAGGCCATTGGAGTACAGTGACCTCATTGTCATGGTCAAGAAACCAGTGGTGAGATGATTGGAGCTTTGTGACATGGTGCATTATCCTGCTCGAAGGAGCCATCAGAAGATGGGTACACTGTATTCATAAAGGAATGGACATGGTCAGCAACAAAAGGCCTAAAGTGTGCCAAAAAATTAAATGGTTTTCAAAAATGTTTATAAATAAAAATCTAAAAAGTGTGGCGTGCATTTGTATTCAGCCCCCTTTACTCCGATACCCCTAACTAAAATCTAGTGGAACTAATTGCATTCAGAAGTCACCTAATTAGTAAATAGAGTCCACCTGTGTGTAATTTAATATCAGTATAAATACAGCTGTTCTGTGAAGCCCTCATGAAGGCCAAGGAACACACCAGACTGGTCAGGGATAAAGTTGTGGAGAAGGTTAAAGCAGGGTTAGGTTATAAAAAAAATATCCCAAGCTTTGAACATCTCACGAAGCACTGTTCAATCCATCATCCGAAAATGGAAAGAGTATAGCACAACTGCAAACCTACCAAGACACGGCCGTCCACCTAAACTGACAGGCCGGGCAAGGAGAGCATTAATCAGAGAAGCAGCCAAGAGGCCCATGGTAACTCTGGAGGAGCTGCAGAGATCCACAGGTCCGGTGGGAGAATCTGTCCACAGCCCAACTATTAGTCCTACACTCCACAAATCTGATCTTTATTGAAGAAAGCTATTGTTGAAAGAAAGCCATAAGAAGTCCCATATGCAGTTTGCGTGAAGTCATTTGGGGACACAGTAAACATGTGAAAGAAAGTTCTCTGGTCATATGGGTTAAAAATTAAACTTTTTGGCCTAAAACAAAAGGCTATGTGTGGCGGAAAACTAACACTGCACATCACCCTGAACATACCATGTACCATGAAACATGGTGGTGGCAGCATCATGTTGTGGGGATGTTTTTCTTCAGCAGGGACAGGGAAGCTGGATTAGAGTTGATGGGAAGATGGATGGAGCCAAATACTGGGCAATCTTAGAAGAAAACCTGTTAGGCCGCGTACACACGGTCAAACTTTCTGACGTAAAATGTGCGATCGGAGTTTGTTGTCGTAAATTCAGACCATGTTTAGGCTCCATCGGACAGTTTCCATCAGAATTTCCGTTGCACAAAATTTGAGATCTGGTTCTCAAATTTTCAGATAACAAAATCCGTTTGCGTAAATTCCGACGCACAAAGTGCCACGCATGCTCAGAATAAAGCAGAAGAGCCGCACTGGCTATTGAACTTCATTTTTCTCGGCTCGTCGTAAGTGTTGTACATCACTGTGTTTTTGACGTTCAGAATTTCCGACAAGATTTGTGCGAACTTGTGTATGCAAGACAAGTTTTGAGCCAACATCCGTCGGAAAAAAAATCCATGGATTTTGTTGTCAGAATGTCCGATCGTGTGTACGGGGCTTTCGAGTCTGCAAAAGACTTGAGACTGGGGCAGAGATTCACCTTCCAGCAGATCAATGACCCTAAACATACCGCCAGAGCTACAATGGAATGGTTTAGATCAAACCATATTTATGTGTTAGAATAGCCCAATCAAAGTTCAGACCTAAATCCAATTGAGAATCTGTGGCAAGACTTGAAAATTACTGTTCACAGATGCTCTCCATCCAATCTGACAGAGCTTGAGCTATTTTGCAAAGAAGAATAGGCAGAAATGTCACTCTCTAGATGTGCAAAGCTGGTAGAGATACCCCCAAAAAGATTTGCAGCTGTAATTGCAGCAAAAGGTCTCAATCGGATTTAGATCTGAACTTTGACTGGGCCATTCTAATGCCGCGTACACACTGTTGGAATTTCCGACAACAAATGTTCGATGTGAGCTTGTTGTCAGGAAATTCCGACTGTGTGTATGCTCCATCGGACATCTGCTGTCGGAATTTCCGACAACAAATATTTGAGAGCAGGTTCTCAAATTTTTCGACAACAAAACTTCTGAGCGTGTGTACACAAATCCGTCGCACAAAAGTCCACGCATGCTCGGAATCAAGCAGAAGAGCTGGCACTGGCTATTGAACTTCATTTATCTCGGCTCGTTGTACGTGTCGTATGTCACCGTGTTCTTGACGTTCGGAATTTCCGACAACATTTGTGCGTCCGTGTGTATGCAAGACAGGTTTGAGCCAACATCCGTCGGAAAAAAATCCACGGTTTTGTTGTCGGAATGTCCGATCGTGTGTACAGGGCATAACACATAAATATGCTTTGATCTAAACCATTTCATTCCCAGATAGCAAGTAATTGTGCTGCAAGTTTGAAAATGACTTGCTAAGCTATTACTAGACTTGCCAAGTTTGTTACACAATTGCAGCAAGTCCGCATTGCATAACTCCAACTTTCTTTGCAAACATTCTGCAAGTCTGCTGCAAATTCTATGGCAGTTATGTTGTGTAATAGTTATCCCACCACAGGGGGCCACTGTGGCTGAATTTTCATCATTGCTCCCTGTTGTATGTAAGGTTTTTCTTTAACCACTTCGCATCCAGGCCAATTCTGACATTTCTCTCCTACATGTAAAATTCATAATTTTTTTGCTCGAAAATTATATAGAAACCCCCAAACATTATATATGTTTTTTTTAGCAAAGACCCTAGAGAATACAATGACGCTCGTTGTACTCTCGCACGGTATTTGCGCAGCATTTTTTCGAACACGTTTTTTTCAGAAAAAAAACAATTTCATGCTTAAAAAAAAAAAAAAAACAGTAAAGTTAGCCCAATTTTTTTTGCATAATGTGAAAGATGAAGATACGCTGAGTAAATAGATACCGAACATGTCAGGCTTCAAAATTGCATGCGCTCGTGGAATGGCGCCAAACTTTGGTATTTAAAAATCCCCATAGGCGACGCTTTAACATTTTTTACTGGTTACATCTTTTGAGTTACAGAGGAGGTCTAGGGCTAGAATTATTGCTCTTGTGCTAATGTTCGCGGCGATACCTCACATGTGTGGTTTGAACACCGTTTTCATATGTGGGCGGGGCTTACGTATGCGTTCACTTCTGCGTACGAGCTCACGGGGACGGGGGCGCTTTAAAATTATAATTTTTTTTTATTATTGTTAATTTGACTTTTATTTTTTGAGTTTGACAGTTTAAAAAAAAAATAAAAAAATTGATTACTTTTATTCCTATTACAAGGAATGTAAACATCCCTTGTAATAGGAATATTACATGATCGGACCTATTAACAGTGAGATATGGGGTCAATAAGACCCCACATCTCACCTCTAGGCTGGGAAGCCTAAAATTTAAAAAAACAAACGATCACCGCTTCCCAGCGGAGGCGGCGCCGTTATTTTAATGCAGAGGCCGGGCGTGACGTCATAACATCGCGCCCGGCCTCAGAACGATCATAGAGACTCCGGCGACCATCTGGTCCCCCGGAAATCTCTATGGTTATCATCCGGGGTCGGGGGATCCTGTGTCTGACTCACCGATGGAAGCGGTGAGTCGGAACAGCCGCTATGATCGTTCTTATGGTGCAGGGAATCGCCGGCTGAAAACGGCAATATCTGAATGATGTCTGTAGCTACAGGCATCATTCAGATATACCCCCGCAAAGTGGAGGCCGTCATATGACGGCCTCCGGATGCGAAGTGGTTAATTGGTGCTGGGGCAGTCATAGAATCACTTTGGGAGTGGTATCCATGAGACCTGATATGGAGTTCAGGGAGGTAGAAATCAAGGAATGACTAACCCTAATGTCCCTTTGGTGTAGCACAATTTGGAATGTTTTATTTCTTTCTTGTTTATATGCTGAGATTTAGCATAAAATTTGTGTATTTAACGAGGGGTGGAAATAGAAACCTCAAAGACCCAGTGCAAGAAACCTGGTAGTTCCACCACTGTATACAGGACTACTAATCTCAGCAATACAGTAAAAATGCAGAATACCACCAGCTATAGGGAGTGCATATAGAGAGCCATTGTATATTGAGAGATGACTGCACTGTACTGTGTTGTAAAGAGATCCATGTACTGTACTGTATACAGGGAGACCCATTCATTGTACTGTATACAGGGAGACCCATTCATTGTGCTGTATACAGAGAGACCCATGCATTGTGCTGTATACAGAGAGGCCCATGCATTGTGCTGTATACAGAGAGATCCCTTGCATGGGAAATAGGAAAAGGTGGATACTTTTGTCACCATCTATACCAGGCTCACCTCACTCTACAGAGGTCGCGGGTCACATGACCTTTCTGGTCTAGGCATGCCTTATATCCCTGACAGTAAAGCAGAGAGATGAGCGGAGGGTTCCCCCACTACTGGTTCCTCTATTGTGCTGTATTGGGGTTGGTCTATAAATGGCTAGATTTGCCTCCTACATTGTATGCAATTTGAGTATATCTGTATAAGTATTTCAATCAAATTCAGCAAAACTTCTACAGCATTTGTCAGAGTTTGTTTAAATTTTTTCATGGTTTCTTAAATAGGCCAAACTGATGTTATACATCCCAGGAATCTTTATGGGCATTTTTTTTACTTCATCTGGGGGGGGGGGGGGGGGACTTCCCCAGCAAAACACATCCTCCTATCTGCATGCCTGAGCTAAGGACAGACGGATGCAAAGAAGTAAATTCTATATGAATCATCTGCCCTTACTCAAGATGGCTGTGGTTAGAAATGCTGGGGGGGGGGGGGGGGTTTCCATGGATAAATGGATTTGCTTTGAATATCAAAAATGTATTAAGTAGCATTTTAAAGAAAGATAGAAATGTAGAAATATAGAAAAGTGGCGGGAGAAAAAAGACGAAGTGGTTCATTAAGTCTTCCCCTTTTTTTTGTAATTAACTTTTTTTGAGTATAGATCAATGTTTGAATCCATTCATTATTGACTGACTCACTACTGCTTTCAGTTTGTGATGCTCAGATACAGTTAAATGTAGATAAAAGAAAGGGTAATCTCGCGCTTAACCGGGAATGAGAACTAAACTAGTGCAGCACACACTGAGGGTAATGTCTGAACCCAAAGGTAAATAAAAAGGAAAAAGAGTAGTGGCGCGCAGGGGGTTAAAATTAAACTAAAAGCAGGTAAGAGGAGTAAGGTAAAATAGAATCCAATTAGGTGGTGAATAAAATGGTGAAAGTGAATTCACAAGGTAAAACCAATGATTGTGAAGGTAAATCGCATAAAAATAAATGTCATCAAAGCATAGTAAACATAGAAAGATAAAAAATATATCATATAAGATATAAGATAAAGTGAATAGTGACTGTGGTTTAAAAAACAACGTAAATATTCATAAGATTCAAACTCTGATACAACATATAGCAATGTGGTAAAAAAACGCAGTGAGAGCGATAAAAGTGCAGTAAAATGGCTAAGACACTGCTAAGAGAATAAATAATAGACAAAGATGTCTAAAACTTTTAGACATCTTTGTCTATTATTTATTCTCTTAGCAGTGTCTTAGCCATTTTACTGCACTTTTATCGCTCTCACTGCGTTTTTTTACCACATTGCTATATGTTGTATCAGAGTTTGAATCTTATGAATATTTACGTTGTTTTTTAAACCACAGTCACTATTCACTTTATCTTATATCTTATATGATATATTTTTTATCTTTCTATGTTTACTATGCTTTGATGACATTTATTTTTATGCGATTTACCTTCACAATCATTGGTTTTACCTTGTGAATTCACTCTCACCATTTTATTCACCACCTAATTGGATTCTATTTGACCTTACTCCTCTTACCTGCTTTTAGTTTAATTTTAACCCCCTGCGCGCCACTACTCTTTTTCCTTTTCAGATACAGTTAAGTTCCACTTTAAAGCTCAATTAGACTTTTTGTTTAAATCAGTTAAATACATTATAGGTGCATCAAAACAGTAGGTGAGCAAATTCTTACAATTATTTTTCAAATTTTTCTAATTTTCTAAGGCCAGCCATCACATTCTGAATAGGAAAGACTGTCACTTGCCAGCATGCAGTGGGGAAGGACCCTTGCTCTTTGTGTTGAAGCAGTGGCCTATCTGTAGAGGTTCAAGAACCCCCTTGTTGAGACAGATATAGGACTCTCCAATTAGCAAAGTTCATGCTTCCTGCTGAATGGTAAGCTCAATCTCTGACTTAACAGGGGTTGTGTTAGACCTCTGCAGAGAGATCTCTGCTAATGTCTTGAAAAGGTGTTTTTATTAACAATATTATCAGTTTTTAACTTTGGTCAAGGGTGTCCTGGAGTGTGTTTTTCTATGACTACATTAAAATTTGTGACTAAACTTTTTTAACCTCAAACCTCATGGATAGTGATGGGTGAATCTGCCCAGGTTTGATTCGAAAAGGTTACAGCAAATCTTAAAGCGGAGCTGCACCCTCACAAAAAATATTAAAAGTCAGCAGCTACAAATAGTGCAGCTGCTGACTTTTAACAAATGGACACTTACCTGTTCCTGGTTCCAGCGGTGTAGGCAGAATGTGACGAGAGACCGCACGTCTCTCGCTGCCCCGCCGTCAGGGAATCAGGAAGTGAAGACGCAACGTCTTCACTGTCCGGTCCCTACTGCGCATGTGCGAGTCACGCTGCGCGCCCCTATTGGTCCCCGCTGTGTCCTGGGAACTGTGTTTCCCAAGACACAACGGGGCAGCTCCGGATAGAGGCGGGGCAGCTATCCGGAAGTGGGTGCAGATACCTGTATTATACAGGTATCTGCCCCCACTCCCCCTGAAACGTGCCAATTGTGGCACCGGAGGGGGGGAGGAATCCGATAAGCGGAAGTTCCACTTTAGGGAGGAACTTAGAGGCGAATCCCACTGAAGTATATGGCAGGGGGAATCTTGTTGGTACATTCTGGCCAGTTTTAGGGCTAGTAGACACACTATTGTAAAAAGGTGCATAACTTTGCTGCCTTGCATGTTCATAGAAAGTGCAGCCAAGACCCACGCCATCTGAGGTGGCTGCCATCCACAGCTCATACCCTATTCTCTCTAATTGAGTTTATGGGACAGGCTTAATGCATCCTACCATCTCAAGTCAGCCCATAGCCTCCTTGCCCCAATATTGTTTAACCCCTTATTCACACCAGGCGCCCTTCAAATTGTGGACAAAAAGGGGTTTCACCGCATTGCTGATTTCTGTACTGGGGAGGGTTTTCTCACCATCTATCTACTTAGAAGTATACCATTATACACAGTTGCTTTACTTTATAAGATCCTTGCAATATCAAGGAGATATGTTCTGCCTTTGAAGAATGTATGTAGATCGTGTGATAAACAATATGGTTTCATTTCTGGAATATATTCTATCTTAATCTCACAACCCTCTAAACCAGGGGTCGTCAACTCCCAGGCTGCGGCCCACTACTTTCTGCAGCTGGGCCACAGGAGCAGACGGGCGTCATGAAAGTGCTGGGGAGGCCAGCATAAGAGAGCCAGGGGGAGCATGAGACAGCCGAGCGGCTGGGATATGAGAGCTGGGTGGGTGGAAGAAGCGAGCGGGCAGGCAAGCAGAGATGAAATCATCTCTCTCCACCCCCCGCATCACCACTCTTCACAGCCGGTGTTCTGTCAGCCTCAATGCCGGAGGTGCAGCAGGGAGCAGAGAGATAACATCATCTCTCACCACCCGCCCTGCATCACCGCTCTCTGACTTCATTCGGAACCCACCACTGCACAGAAGCCTGCCTCTGTGCTAAATGGTCCAGTGCTTCCACCAATGCAGTGGTGGCAGGCAGTGTGGCAAGTAACATTTCGCATCTGGTGACAGGCAACGTGGCAAGTGACATTCCGCATCTGGTGACAGGCAGTGTGGCAGGTGATGTGGCAAGTGACAATCCACATCTTGTGTGAGGCAGCGTGGCAGGTGACGTGGAAAGTGACGTGGCAAGTGACATTCTGCATCTGGTGACAGGCAACGTGACAGGTGACGTGGCAAGTGACATTCCACATCTGGTGACAGGCAACGCGGTGGGTGACATTCCGCATCTGGTGACAGGCAGGTGACAATGCACATCTTGGGGCAGGCAGCATGGCAGGTGACGTGGCAAGTGACATTCTGCATCTGGTGACAGGCAATATGGCAAGTGACGTGGCAAGTGACATTCCGCATCTGGTGACAGGCAACATGGCAAGTGATGTGGCAAGTGACAATCCACATCTTGTGGCAGGCAGCATGGCAAGTGACATTCTACATCTGGTGACAGGCAACGTGGCAGGTGAGTCTGATCCCAGACATCCCTCTG
Organism: Lithobates sylvaticus; assembly: GCA_028564925.1. NCBI lineage: Eukaryota > Metazoa > Chordata > Amphibia > Anura > Ranidae > Lithobates > Lithobates sylvaticus. The sequence goes on along the minus strand of CM053032.1, from coordinate 225,653,763 downwards.
CCTCTGATTCTAGCCATGCCTCTGATCCCAACCATCCCTCTGCCTCTGCTCCCAGCCATCCCTCTGCCTCTGATCCCAGCCATCCCTCTGCCTCTGATCCCAGCCATCCCTCTGCCTCTGATTCCAGCCATCCCTCTGCCTCTGATCCCAGCCATCCCTCTGCCTCTGATTTCAGCCATCCATCTGCCACTGTAGATAAATTTAGTTTTTCTGACTGCTTGAATTTTTGGATAAAAAGTTTTTAACCATGCGCACTTCCGCAGTAATCATGATGCATCGTGATGCATTGTGGAATCGAATTGAATCATGGACAGGATATTTGTAATCAAATCGAAACGTGAGAACAGTGAAGATGTGCACCCCTACAGCTCAACTGCTATTTTTGTGTGTATGGAAATCCAATACAGCTTACCATTTAAAAAACACTATTCCTACAGTAAAGCATGGAGGTGGAAATATCCTGTTATGGGGTGTTTCTCTGCAGCGGGGACTGGAGCACTTGGCAAAATACCATCAAATTCTTTAGGTAAATCTGCTGCTCTCTGACAGAAAGTTGTCAATGGGAAGAAGATTTACATTCCAACATGACAATGACCCAAAGCACACAGCAAAAATTACCACACAGTGGTAGAAGGAGAAAAAGGTGAATGTTGACTCGTGTGGCTAGCATGGCCTAGTCAGAGCCCAGACTTAAACCCATTGAAAATCTGTGGAATGACTTGAATACTGCAGCCCACAAATGGTCACCATCAAATTTAAAGTGGTGTTCCACCCAAAAAAAAAATAATTAATAAATGTGCCTAAAAAAAAGAAAAAAAAAACTTTTGGAAAAAAAAATTATTTTACTTACCTCTAAATGGCTAGGGGGTCCCTCGTAGTCTGCCTCCTTCAGTGCCTGGGCTCTTGACATCACTTCCCCTCGGCGCAGGAAGGGCTGAGCTCTGCCCCCTCCCTCTTGTCAATCATCTGGGACACGTGACAGGTCCCAGATGATTGTGCGGCCAATCACGGCGCGCGGCACCGCTCGCGCATGCGCAGTGGGTGCCCGGCTGTGAAGCCGCAGCCGGGCGCCCACAGTTACAATGCCGCCGAATGGAGGGGGAGACAAGTGGGGCTTCGATCCCCCGCATCGCTGGACCCTGGGACAGGTAAGTGTCCAATTATTAAAAGTCAGCAGCTGCAGTATTTGTAGCTGCTGACTTTTAATTTTTTTTTATAATGGGAACACCACTTTAACTGAATTCTACAAAGAAGAGTAGACAAATATTACAAAGTCTAGATGTGCAAAGTTAGTAGAGACATATCCCAACAGACTAAAGGCTGTAATTAAAGCAAAAGGTGGTTCAACAAAATACTGACACAAGGGGGTGATCCTTTTTCCAACTCAGTGATTCTGTTTTTGAATTTTGTTTCAATTTTGTTTCTGACATGTTGGTGTTTTATCTTTCACTTGGATGTTATAAGTTGCACTAGTAGATATGGCTGAATGAAACAAAAACGGGTGTCTGTCTTCATTTCAGGCTGCAATGCAACAAAATGTGATTACCGTATATACTCGAGTATAGGCCATCCCGAGTATAAGCCGAGGCCCCTAAATCACCACAAAAAAAATGGGGAAACGTATTGACCCGTGTATAGGCCGAGGGGCAAAAATGCAGCAGCTACTGTAAGTGGAAAAAAGGGTCAGCAATGCCCATCTGCATGTCCCCTGTACAGACCCCCGTGTCCCCCATTGCAGCCCGTGTCCCCATTGCAGCCTACCTGTGCCGATCCGTGGGTCCGGGGTCCGGGGTCCGTGCAGCCGATGTGGTCCCGATGTGGTCCCGATGAGGTCCCGCTCTGTCCCGCTCCACAGCGTGTACGGCGTACGGCGCCATTACAATTTAAAAGCCGCGCCTCTTCCTCCTCCTCGTCCGTGATAGGAGGAACACTTTTTTCCCAGCAGTCAGTGTGCAGTGTTCCGCCTATTACGGACCTTCTCTCATCCTCGTCCATGAGATGAGAATGACAGGCCATCCGTGATAGGCGGAACACTGTACTGCTGGGAAAATTAGTGTCCGCCTATCACGGACGGGCGGGAGGAGGCGGCGCGGCTTTTGAACTGCCGTCTGTCTACATGACAAGCTGTTCATGTAGGCAGACGGCGGTGACTTGAATATAAGCCGAGGGGTGGACTTTCAGACCTAAAAAAGGGTCTGAAAATCTCGGCTTATATTCGAGTATATACGGTAGTTTAAAGGGGTGTGGGGGTGATTATTTTTTATACCCACTGTATGATGTTTAGCACCACTGAATGAGAAAAATATCTGGCATTCTAACTTGTAAGTACTTATTGGGGGGTAGGAGGAAAAACATAATGGAGGTGGGGTTGGAAGAATAAGTGTTTGAAAGTACACTTATCCTTTAATACCGTTAAATGTACTGAGTCGGACAAGCATGCAGCAAGTGAGATCAGTGTAAGATCAGAACCTTAATGATTCAGGTCAGTGACTAAAATGATAAAGCCACTGGATCAGCATTGGAGATAAAACAACTAGCGTATTTGTAAAATGCCAGCAATGGCAGACCGCATGCTTCTCTTAGTACAGAGTAAACGTAAAAAATAAATAAATGTTCTGCTTTGTTCTACATCTTTGAACTAAATCCGTTTATGTTAAAATAAATCCTTTTCACACAATACCCGTGATTCGGAGAGGAATTGTTTTCTATGTGCTTCTAATCAAAACCATATACAATTTTGCAAAGCCCATCCACTAGAGATTCTGAAATAAAAGTAATGCAATCTAAACCATATTGCCTGAGCACTTCAGCCGGCCGACTTCCTGTCTTATAATACACCAATTTGACAACTAAATAAATTGCAATTTTATAAACCCACACAGGGCCTTTTTGCACATGATTTATAATTTCTTGGCCTGTTTTAATTTATATTGGAAATGCTTCCCAGGACGTGAAATTTAAATAAAATGCAGTACAGGCAGGGCTTTAAAAAAGTTTTTTCCCCCCACCATTTAACCATAGTGATTATTTAATGCTGGCAGGAAATTGTTTTATTTAAATGATTGCCTTTGATTTGATATACACACATCTCTCTTTGCTCAATGTTTAAAAGCTAAAACACACCAAGACCATTAGGGCTCATTCAAATGGGCATACACTGTGAAAAGTCTTTTTTTATTTTTTGCAGCTAAAGCCACCAGATGCTGCATGCAGGCAGCCCATGTACAATGTAATGACTTATAATTTAAACTGCGCTACCCTATGAAATATACTGTGGATCAATATATACAATATAAAGTGCTATGTGTGCATTAAAATTATGAAATTGCAGTATGTGCAGAAAAAAATAGGCACATGAAAAAAGTGCTGCTTAGTGTATATGCGGTGTTATTCATGTAAAAAATTACTTTATAAGGTAATGTGAAAAAGCATCAGGGAGAATGAATTAAAAAGTCCATAAACGTGAAATCAAGTATGCTCCCTGTGAGTGATGTAGTACGTGACCAATGTGCCTTCCCCTACACGTTTCGTCATCAAGACTTCATCAGGAGAGCTGAAACGCATACGGGCGGGCACATTGGTCACTCACTATATCACTTACGCCTAGTGGAAGACACGCTGACTCCTGGAGATTGCGGAGCAGCGGCAGTTTAACTCGAATAATCAGCAGATCATTCCTGGTGCCGGGACATCGCACCTACTTTGTGAGTGGACATCTTTTTATTAGGGCTGTTACTGATTAAAATTTTTGTGTTCGATTAATCGATTTTTTTTAAAATCGATTAATCGACTAATTTCGATTTAATTATAATGCACATACAGTTTTTACAATTGTTGTACTGTAATATCCACATCTGCCCCACATACTGTAATGTCCACATCTGCCCCATACTGAAATGTCCACATCTGCCCATATACTGTAATGTCCACATCTGCCCCCATACTGTCATGTCCACATCTCCTCACATACTGTAATGTCCACATCTGCCCCCATACTGTAATATCCACATCTGCCCCCATACTGAAATGTCCACATCTGCCCCCATACTGTCATGTCCACATCTCCTCACATACTGTAATGTCCACATCTCCCCCATACTGTAATGTCCACATCTCCCTACATACTGTAAGGTCCACATCTCCCCCATACTGTAATGTCCACATCTGCCCCCATACTGTAATGTCCACATCTGCCCCCATACTGTAATGTCTACATCTCCCCACATCTCCCCCATACCGTAATATTCACATATACGATTGTCTGCTCTGTCCGGAATAGACAGCAGGCAGACATGTCCGTCTGCAGAGTAGACAGCACAAGCAGGCGGGTGATGATGACGTCAGCACGCCGCTACTAAGCCGCCGCCGGGTGGACCAAGATGGCTGCGCTCTGGGCTAGGCCGAAGCCGCGGCCTTTCCTATGGGCGAGACCGCGGAGCTCAATCCGCAGATTGTCCTCGATCAAAAATATTTTGATCGATCAAAGAAATTAACGATTAATTGAACAATTAATCGTTAATTTCTGCAGCCCTACTTTTTATCTATATGTACATCTTTTAAAATAAACGATATTATGCTATGTTATCTCTTATGGTTCCATTTTCCTTCTGAGTTGAATTCAGCAATGTGGCCTCCATATTTCCGGGTGACACAGCATTTTTACAGAAGCCTTGTAGACTTTAAATTTGAATATTCGTAAGTTCGTAAATTAGCAAATTCGTAAATTCGAAAATCCGAAAATTCGAAAATCTTAAATAGTAACCTACTAATAATAACTTAACTATTACTACCTATTAAATTATAGGTATTGGAATTTCCTGCTTTTAGTGAAGGTAACAAATACGAATTTATCTGAAGTTACGAATTATCCGAAATAATGAATGCCGCATCTAAATGAATGGAACGTAATGAATGAATAATAATGAATAACAATAACAATAATAAAAACTTTTTATTATTATTAATATTTATTATTAATTTGTTCTGCTCCATTTGTTTAGATGCAGCAATCGTTATTTCAGATAATTCATAACTTCGGATAAATTCGTATTCGTTACGTTCACTAACAGCAAAATTTTTAAGGAAATTCCAATATCTATAATTTAATAGTTAGTTTGTTATTCTTTTGAATTTTTGGATTTTCCTTCTTATTTTCTTATTTTAGAATTTACGAATATTTGAATTTACGAATTGCGATCATAACGAATGACCCGAAAAAAGAAAAAAAAAAAGAAAAATGAGTGAAAAGAAAACGAAAAAATGGGTGAATTTTTCTGCAGTGCACATGTCTAATATCACTGCATACGCACTAATCAGCACTTTATTCATGTGTAGATGTATTTCTGCACATACTGCAATTTGATAATTTTAATGTACACATAGCACTTTATATTGTATATATTGATACACTGGATATTTCATAGGGTAGCGCAGCTTCCATTATAAGTCATTGTGTCCATGGTTTACATATGCCATTTAGTTGCAGCAACCCGGTTTCTGTAGAGGTTTGTTATTAATATATTTTTTGGAAACTGTGCAAGTGAACATTAGATTTTTTGACATGAACAATGTAAGTCTATGGGGACTCAGCGGCTGCATGGACATAGTTGCTCATCCTAATTTGAGAGGCATGCAGGTGAGCAGCTCCTGATCGTACATTGTTTGCCTTTGGGGCCCCTCACCCACATCTGTTCGCTTGTCAAATTAGTACAAGTGTCTGTGTCCCCATAGGGAACCTGCAGGAGCAAGGAATAAGGTTAATATGACTGCCTATTCTTATACCCCTAGACTAAATGATAATTTACCCCTTGTAGTAGAAATAACACCCACTTCAAGGATATTGTTTACTGCTGCTAGAAGTAAGATTTAAATTACCGGTATATGTTAGAATAATGAAGTATACATATTACATGTCATTCTACAATTATCAAACTTTCTTTTTCAACACTACTATGCTATAGAAAACAAAATCTCTAACGCGCATTGTGAGGTTTTCTTCTTCCTCTCCTTAGTAGAGTAGCCTTTATCCACCAGGGACAGCCGGCCTTTTTTTGCAAAGAAGCGCCATTTGGAGAAAAGGACCTTTGCTACCCAGCTATAGCAGAGATCCATAATTCCCCTTGGTATTTTAACGGGCAATGAACAATACCATATAAAAAAAAGTACTAAACTTTATTTTACAAAATCACATTAAAATAATATATAAGAACATATCCTCTGGTAACTTGTATATTCACGTGTGTACAGCATGATAACAATATACCCATGATCATTCATTGAGAGATATTATATTACATAGAGTACTTGTATAAACCTTAAAACAGTCCCCAATGAAACATACACCCTTATAGATATAGAATATCACTTGCGCCTTGGTGTTTTATATCAGTATGGTTGGGCTGCTGCTGTCCAATGTTGTCCCCATTAAGGGGAAAAATGTATTTAAATAGTAAATAGACAGCGCTTGGTCCTCTGTTATACTAATTCCTCTTTAGGCTATACCCTTGTTGGATTCCTATGTGTGTCTATAACCTTGGATGGATTGGTTCCCAATGTATTTTTGTTATTTGGATTCGTGCATACTAGTTAGAAACCAAAATACAGTTAATGATACATCATTGATACTGTATATTACATCGATTTGAAGTGACAATATTTACAGTGCATATAGTGCATATAAGTGCAGTAAAACCCTTGTTGGTGCAAAAAATTGGAAAAAAAAAGTTGCTGCTGTGCTCCTTGTGTCCAACTGTCGCGTACCTAATGGATGAATGGAGAACACTGATGTAAGAATGGGGCCCTCTGGGGACACTGATGTAAGGACGGGGCCCTCTAGGGACACTGATGTAAGGATGGGGCCCTCTGAGGACACTGATGTAAGGATGGGGCCCTCTGGGGACACTGATGTCAGAGGGGGGGCTCTCTGGGGACCCTGTGTAAGGAGGGGCTCTCGGGGGACACTAATTTAAGAGGGAAGGCTCTCTTGGGACACTAATGTAAGGGGAGGCTCTCTTGGAACCCTGCTGTAAGGGGGGGCTCTCTGGGGACACTGATGTAAGGACAGGGCCCTCAATGGGGACACTGATGTAAGGACGGGACCTTTGGGGACACTGATGTAAGAATGGGGCCCTCTGGGGACACTGATGTAAGGACGGGGCCCTCTGGGGACACTGATGTAAGGATGGGGCCCTCTGGGGACACTGATGTAAGGATGGGGCCCTCTGGGGACACTGATGTCAGAGGGGGGGCTCTCTGGGGACCCTGTGTAAGGAGGGGCTCTCTGGGGACACTAATTTAAGAGGGAAGGCTCTCTTGGGACACTAATGTAAGGGGAGGCTCTCTTGGAACCCTGCTGTAAGGGGGGGCTCTCTGGGGACCCTGATGTAAGAAGGGGCTCTCTGAGGACCCTGATGTAAGGAGGGGCTCTCTGATGAGCCTGGTGTAAGGGGAGGCTCTCTAGGGAGCTTGGTGTAAGGGGAGGCTCTCTGGGGACCCTGGTGTTAGTGGAGGCTCTCTGAGGACCCTGATGTAAGGGGATACCCTCTGGGGACCCTGATGTAAGTAGGGAGGCTCACTGGGGACCCTGATGTAAGTAGGGGCTCTCTGAGGACACTGATGTAAGGGGGGCTCTCTGGGGACCCTGATGTAAAAAGGGGCTTTCTGGGGACCCTGATGTAAGGGGAGGCTCTCTGGGGACTCTGATGTAAGGGTAGGCTCTCTGGGAAACCTAATGTAGGGGGGGGGCTCTCTGGGGACCCTGATGTAAGGGGGGATCTCTGGGGACCCTAATGTAGGGGGAGGCTCTCTAGGGACCCTAATGTAGGGGGAGGCTCTCTGGGGACCCTGATGTAGGGGGAGACTCTCTGAGGACACTGATTTAAGGGGGGCTGTCTGGGGACCTTGGTGTAAGAAGGGGCTCTCTGAGGACCCTGATGTAAGGGGGGCTCTCTGAGGACCCTGATGTAAGGGGGGCTCTCTGAGGACCCTAATGTAAGGGGGGCTCTCTGAGGACCCTAATGTAAGGGGGGCTATCTGAGGACCCTAATGTAAGGGGGGCTCTCTGAGGACCCTAATGTAAGGGGGGCTCTCTGGGGACCTCATTCTGTTCTATATTGTTGTACTTATTCTTTGACTGTTTTCTTTTACGGAGGGAGGATTGTTTTGGGAGCACTGAAGTGTCAGGTGTGACTGTGTGGCAATGGCAAATAGTTTACATAGCTCACGGCATCACGGGACAAGTAGAGGGCCCCTTAGCAGAATTTTGCTTAGGGCCCCAGGGAGGTCAGGATCGGCACTGGATACGTCAGTCGTCTAATCATGCTTATGGCGGTGGCTAACTCCTATAGGCCAACCGATATTAGAAGGAAAGGTTGCCAGTCTTGAAATATCTTATCCAAGTCCTATTGTTTCCCAGAGATATGTAGGGGTTGCTTGCTCATACCTCCAACTGCATATTCTGTATAGTAGCCATTCCCAATGAGAATTCCATGGAACCCTAAGTGGCTAGGGATTCATTGAGCTGTAGCTGAATGGCCTCCCATTTAATGGTGCCTGCATAATCCCAGGAACAACATCACTTAGAAATGCCAGCAGCATGGCACTAATTTTGCCTTTAGCTGTCTGTAAGGGTTATAATCATCACTTTAAGGGTTGCATTCTTTCTAATGATCACCAATGTAAGGGTCATTTTTTTCCCCTTTCATCCCTGATAAATTAGTTATAGTAATGCCCTGTACACACAATAGAATTTTCCAACAACAAAATCCATGGGATTTTTTCCGACGGACATTGGCTCAAACTTGTCTTGCATACACACGGTCACACAAAGTTGGTTGGAAATTCCAAACATCAAGAACACCGTGACGTACAACACATACGAGGAGCCAAGAAAAATGAAGTTCAATAGCCAGTGCTGCTCTTCTGCTTGATTCCGAGCATGCATGGCACTTTGTACGTCGGAATTGTGTACACACGATCGGAATTTACAACAACGGATTTTGTTGTAGGAAAATTTGAGAACCAGATCTCAAATTTTGTGTGACGGAAAATTCCTATGGAAAATGTGTGATGGAGCCTACACACGGTCGGAACAGGGCATAAGTGTTCACAGAGATCTGAAACTTACTTTAGGGGTTCCTGTGGGGTAAAATAGTTGAAAAGGCTGGTCTATGCCCTTTCTATGCCATGTAATCAGTGGCCCAGGGAATTGTCAAACACAAGTCAAAGCTTAAAGTGGAAACCTTTGATTCTTTAGAACAGTTGGAGCATTAATGTTTTGAATTACCATGGGATGTCATTTCATTTTTTACTGCTGCCAACACTATAATGAAACTCTGAAACCAATGATATATAAAGAGCTGTGACTGACAGTTGTGTACCCCAGCAACTGCAGCCAAAGACAATGCCTAATACAAAGTACCATGGCTTCATGAATTCAATGATGACTATCAGCTGGTTCCCAAGAGGGTAATGTGTCATTTTTTTTTTTTAGCTCTTTATCCTGCTCTGGCAAATTCTATAACAATAACACAACTTTATCAGTGTATTTGTCAAATAGTTGCATGCAAGGCTAGGTTTCCCTTTTCCACGTTATCTACCTGTGACATTCATTTTTTATATTCCCAGCCATATACTCCCCAATTTTTTGAGATGTAGAAGGAAGACGCATGATCAGTGTTCTTTGCATGCCTTGCAACATGGTGGCTCTGATTTCTTGTGGGTCCACTCACACTATCATGTTGCATTAACATACACATTTCAAAAAAACTACCGTATTTATCGGCGTATAACACGCACCCCAAGTTTAGGAGGGAATTTTAAGGAAAAAAACCTTTAGAAGGGAAGTTTAAGGAAAAAAAAAACTTACATTTAAATGCCCATCAATGCAGCCTTATCAGTGTCCATCTGCAGCCTTGTCCATCATTGCACCCTTGTCAGTGTCATTTGCAGCCTTGTCATGCAGCCTTGTCCATCATTTGCAGCCTTGTCAGTGTCATATGCAGCTTTGTCATGCAGCCTTGTCCATCGTTGCAACCTTGTCCATCATTTGCAGCCTTGTCAGTTTTTTTTTTCAGCTTTGCCTTTTAAAAATGGCGCCGCCGAGATACAGAGCCAGATGTCCTGTGTATCTCGGCGGCACTCGGTAGTTCTCAGCCGCTTTTGGTCGTTATCGGCAGCTTTCGGCTGCCTTCGGCCGTTCTCAGCGGCTTTCGGATGCCTGCGGCCTTTCACTGCAACTTTCGGACGCTATTTCGCACTGAGAACGTCCGAAAGCTGCCGAGAACGGCCAAAGGCAGGCGAAAGCTGCCGAGAACGGCCGAAAGCTGCCGAGAACGGCCCTGAAGGCGGGCCAGAGCGGCCGAAAGCTGCCGAGAGCGACCGAAGGCGGCCGAAAGCTGCCGTGAAAGGCCGAAGGCGGCCGAAAGCCGCTGAGAAGGGCCGAAGGTGTCTGAAAGCCGCCCAGAGGCTCACAACGTCGGGGGATCGGCGTATAACACGCACCCCTGATTTTCCTCTGATTTTAAGGGGGAAAATGTGCGTGTTATACGCCGATAAATTGGGTAACTACAATTGCTGTTATATGTGTTGGTGCAATAAGGTGCCATTCTGAATATCACACCAATGCACCATGTGTTGCCCTGCATTTGGATAAAGCAGGGAAGGGGTAAGTTTATTTTTTTTTTCATGTTTGTGTGGTAATTTCCCTTCGCTACCTGTTCCAGAGGTGCAACAGGTAGTAGGAAAAATATCTAGAAGTGGGTATTTCCCCTCTTAGGGCTCGTTTACACTGGAATGTGGTCCGGAACACTCGTATTCTGTGAATTTTTTTTTGCACAGCGTTCAAAATGCACTGGGTGTGCAATCTGCTGCAGGTGTGAGCAAGCCCCGGTGGGTGGGGGGAAATGCATCAGTGGGCAAGGCTAGATGAGAGTTGGCTGAGAACACATCCATCCACTGCTGTTGCACCAGGTCAGTGAGCGGCATCCCTTTCTTCTTTTTGGCATTATATTCACACCCCTGAATGGTGCATAGGCGCCTGCTCCCTTTACTGCATGACCAGTGTTTTTTTTTTTTTTTCTGAATTGGAGCAGCACTACAAGTTCTGTACATATTCTACAGCCACCTAACACATGAATGACACCTCTATTGCCATCCAAATCAATGCCCCCATGTTGCATTGACCTATACAATCAGCTAGTTTTGGCAGGAGTCAGGCTTGAAATGCAGCCATTATAAGTTACTGGAACTTGCCTTTATATTAGCTTTCCATATTACCCTAAATCAGCCTTTTTCAACCAGGGTGCCCAGGCATCACGGGGGGCCTTGAGGCTTCTTCAGGGGTGCCTTGGAAAAATGTCTAAAAATGTATCAACAATTGTATACAAGCCAGCTGGTGGATGAAGGCTCCCTTTTTTTGTTACACAAAGCCACAAGTTTTCATTATGTACCATTACCACTTTCTATACACCGTGATCCTAACAACCAATGATGTAATCAGTTGATAAGAAGGATGTCTGTTGCTTCCACAGTGTCCTTTTTTGGCCCTCCTCTGCCTCTCCCTCAGCACTGGGGTCACATTAGCTGACTGATGGAGAGAAATTGAGGGAGAAGAGAAACATTGGAACACTAGTCGGTACCAGTGTGCGAAAGTGTATTTGCTTTGGAAGAAAAAAATCACCTCTAATGTTGGGTGTCCTACATATGGATGTTGCTGCATTATGTAAAACTATTAGAATAGTTTTTTTACATTTTAGAATGAGGTTCCTCGAGACTGTCCATAATTTTAAAGAGGGCCTTGACTGAAAAAAGCTTGAGAAACACTGCCCTACATAACTTAGGCCGGCCAATAGCAAGCAATCAGGAAGTGGTGAACTCCTGAGCTGCATAATGTTTCCAGGTTGGTGACTGTGGTGAAAATAGTGAAGATAAAGTATCAACCTGACATCCTGGCATCTGCCATCTTGCAAATCATCAAGGGCAGTCCATATATTTTCATTTCAATCTTTTTTTTTTTACAGTAGGAACATACATAAAACTGACACCCATTGGTAAGACAGTTCCCATGAAGCTGGTTACATTTATAATATAATATTTCCTTGAAACATTGAAACAAAATCCAAAAACAAAATCCTGTCGTATTTATAAAAAATTTGCAGAGCTGTCAGTTTATGAACACTGCATGGAAAATAATTCTGTGTGAAAGGAACAAAATCAAATAAAGGTTAATTTCTAAGCAAATAGAATGTATAATCTTGAAAATACTGCATTGTGGCCACCAGATGTCGCTAAGCAGAGTACTTATTTTATATAATAATCAGATCCATCTAGTGACCATAACGCAGTATTTTCATTAAAACATTTGCACTACAGAGACTATAGCATGAGAACAATCGATTTTGCCTTATTTGCACAATACAAGTTTAAAGTGGTTGTAAACTGAAAAAGAAAAAAAACAACAACCTGCAAGACAAAGACATAATGAGCTAGCATGCATCGCATACTAGCTCATTATGAAATACTTACCTTAGAACGAAGCTGTTGCAACGGTCCACATACACCGCTGTGCCAGGCGACATGTCTCCGGAATGTTACTTCTGGGTTTGCGGGCTCCGACGCTGTGATTGGTTGGATCCACTATGACGTCACTCCCGCGCGCGGGAGCCGCCAGCCATGGCACAGCTAATGAAAAAATGGCACGAGCGCGCCGTTTCTTTAGTGCGCATGTGCCGAGGACGTTAGCACATGCGTATAAAGTGAGTATCTCCTAAACAGCGCAAGTTTAGAAGGAATTCACGGTACCTACAGGTAAGCCTTATTATAATCTTACCCGTAGGCAAAAATGGTTATAAAGGGTTTACAACCACTTTAACCACTTGCTGCCCGCCTATTGTCAAAAGACGTCGGCAAAGGGGCTTTAAAATCCTGATCGGACGTCATATGACGTCCTCAGGATTTTGAGCCGATGCGCTCCCCCGGGGGCGCGCATCACAGTGATTGTTGTTGCGGGGTGTCTGTCTGACACCCCGCAACTACGATCCGACGGAGACTCTTTACCACATGATCAGCCGTGTCCAATCACGGCTGATCACAGTGTGAATGAATGAATGAATGACTTGTATAGCGCAACCTATGCGAACTGAATCGCCTCAGGGCGCTTTTGCCACTGGTGTCCATCTGTGGTATAGTGCAGTCCTTGCCCTGTGGGGTCCTGACACGCTTACAAACAAATACAACATACACATATTTGGCCAATTTTATCGACAGGATCTAATTAACCTACCAGCATGTCTTTGGAGTGTGGGAGGAAACTGGAGTACCCGGAGGAAACCCACGCAGGCACAGGGAGAACATGCAAACTCCAGGCAGAAGGTGTCGTGGTCGGGATTTGAACCAGCGACCCTATTACTGCTAGGTGAAAGTGCTAACCACTACACCACTGTGCTGCCCATAAATAGTGTAAATAGGAAGAGCCGGTGATCGGCTTTTCCTCACTCGCGTCTGTCAGACACGAGTAGAGGAGAGCTGATCGGCTGCTCCTCTGACAGGGGGGGTCTGTGCTGATCAATTATCATCGCAGCCCCCCCGAGGATGCCCACACTGGACCACCAGGGATGCCACCAGACCACCAGGGATGCCCAGCACCAGGTACGCCCTAGACCACCAGGGATGACACACAGTGCCCACAATGGATGCCAATCAGTGCCCACAATGGATGCCAATCATTGCCCACAATGGGCATCACTGATTTGGCATGCATTATTGTTTGGCACTGATTGGCATCCATCAGTACAAAACAATGCCACCTATCAGTGCCTATCCATGCCACCTATCGGTGCCCATCCGTGCCACCTATCAGTGCCCATCTGTGCCACCTATCAGTGCCCATCCGTGCTGCCTATTATTGCCCATCCATGCTCATCCGTGCCGCCTATCCATGCCCATCTGTGCCGCCTATCCATGCCAATCCGTGCCAGCTATCAGTGCCAATTTGTGCCACCTATCAGTGCCCATCCGTGTCGCCCATCAGTGCCACCTATCAGTGCTGCCTATCAGTGCCGCCTATCAGTGCCCATCAATGCCACCTCATCAGTGCCACTTCATCAGTGTCCATCAGTACCGCCTTATCAGTGCCTGTCAGTGCAGCCCTATCAGTGCCCATCAGTGAAGGAGAAAACTTACTTATTTACAAAGTTTTGAAACTGAAACAAAAAAAAACATTTTTTTTTTTCCAAAATTTTTGGTATTCTTTTATTTGTTTAGCAAAAAAGAAAAACCGTAGAGGTGATCAAATACCACCAAAAGAAAGCTCTATTTGTGGGAAAAAAATGCTAAAAATTTAATTTGGGTACAGTGTAGCATGACCGCGCAATTGTCATTCAAAGTGCGACAGCGATGAAAGCTCAAAATTGGTCTTGGCAGGAAGGTGTTTAAGTGCCCAGTATTGAAGTGGTTAATTGCAGTTTTGATGACAGCTATTCACATTTTTATATAAATGCAGTATCATTGTGTCAAATCTTTATGTTTTTATTTTACCTTTTTAAACCTATTGTTCCTTTTTAAAACATTTTCTTTTGGTTCACATGTTCCCTAGATGAAAATCTGTGCTCCTTTCAGGCTACAAATGTCATTTTAGAAGTGGTAGGATTAAGCCATGGAAATCTTTTAGTGACATTTTAGAAGGTATCAACATCACTATCAAAACTGGAAGAAATCAATGCAGGTCACAGATCTCTGATTCATTGTTTTCCTTAGAGAAATTGGATTGTATATTATGGCACGTTACATCGCGGCTTTCTTCCAAACTTGAACGCGCAGTAAACAAACGGCACTCATCAACTTTCCATCAAGCTGAGAGCTTCACGACTCTTTGATTCGGGTAAAAGCTATTTAAGTGCTCTGGCCCCATCTGGAAGGAACACTCAAAAAGATGCTCAAAGAAGTGAAAACATACAGCCCAAATAGAAAGGTAAAATACAAAAAAAATGTATGATGGTACAATTGGTTCTTTTGTATAAAATGGGAAAAATCTGATTCTGTTTCATTCAGTATATGAACCTGGCTCGTTCAAGCTTAGGCATGCAATGCTGTATTTCTGCTGAACTACTACAAGTCACAGCATGCCATTTGTTTGCATAAAGGGGCAATATTCAACTGGAAAAAAAAAAAGTTTTCATAAAAATGTTTCTGATTGTTTTCCAATTTTTTTATTTTTTTATTTTTATACCATAATCTCTGTATTTCTCTCTATGCATGATGAGCATTTTCAGAATATGGTCAGAAGTAGTAGGCTAGGCAGATTATGTATTTCTGTTCAAACTGTTTTCTTTAAAGTCGAACTCAAGGCAAACAGATGAAATGCATTAATGGGAACTGGTTTACCTGCCAAAGAATTTGCATTTCTGTCCATACATTCCCAAGATTTGCACAGCTCTGCCACACAGAACAGACCTGTCTAGCAGAGGAAGGGACCTAATCTTTCACTGCCGCAGTTTCACTTAGACCTCCCTCCCTACCCTGGACTGGACAGTGAAAGGCTCCTTGTGCTGCTGCTTCTTCTTCATTCTCTGAGCTCTGCTGTACAGGGATTGCAAGAGACCAAGTAAAATTTAGGTACTTAGCCAAGCTTCAGCTTAAAGTGTCATTAAATCCACAACCAAATATATATATATATATATATATATATATATATATATATATATATATATATATAGTAATATATTGCAACTTACCAATCAATATGTGGTGGCTGCGTTCGTTTTTTTTTTTTACTTTTTTCCCCTCTGTTTTCACCCGGTGATCTGCCCAGTAACACGCCACCTGCATTAGAGAGCCCAAACTCTGGATAAAGGAGCATCAGGGACACCTTTGGACAGCAGCATTGTCAGTCTGGGGGGAGTGGAGTGTTAGATGTATCAGCAGATTTATATACACTAACAAATTGAAGTTGAACTCCAGCTAACAATTTACAAGCTATTGCAGCTAACTGGTAACTAGCTAAGGTTTTACATAAATAAATAAAAGCTGATAATTGTAAAAACACCTGTCAGTGTTAAATGGTTTGTCTCATCCCTGTACCTGATACATCTGCAGGACAGCTTGTTCTTTTGAAAAAAAGAAGAAAAAAAAAAGAAAGAAGAGAAAATAAAAGAAAGAAAGAAAGAAAGAAAGCCTAAAAATAAAAATGAATGCAGCTGCCACATCTTAGAATTGGTGAGCTACGATGTAATAAATGTTTGTTGTTGGGTTTAATACTGCTTACTGGGTTCACCCTATTGCTGCACGCGGCTCACAGCAGGGGTCCGGTGCGTCCAATTTCAGTACAAATTTTGGGCTGAATTTGAACCTGAAACGGACCAAAAGACGCACAGGACCCCTGTGAAAATTTGCACCGTAGCCGCAGCGGAGATATGTGAACCGGCTCCATAGAGAGCCGGGCACAATCTCCTACCATGCAAATTGGCAGGAAGGTGTATACGTGCCCTGTATTGAAGTGGTTAAATGTTTTAGTATTGTAAAATATAGCTTAATGTGACAAACTTTTGGTGTGATTCACTAAATGATCAGAAATTTTCAGAATATGTTGATATAGACAGTCTTCTTTTGTGTGAAGTTTGGGGAAAATTGATTACCATCTAAGCTTTTTTTGTACGTTAAGCCACATTAAGCTCTCTAAAAAACAAGCTTAATGTACCTAGTTTGCCTTGTGGGAGACCATAACCCATGAAACTTATTGGATAGATTTAGGAAGTTGAAAACTTAGGCTGTGCAAAGTTTCAAGACAATTGATTGAGGTTTAGGTACATTATGGCACATTAACCATCTCAATACAGGGCATTTTCACCCCCTTCCTGCCCAAGCCATTTTTCAGCTTTCAGCGCTGTCACACTTTGAATGACAATTGCGCGGTCATGCTACACCCAAATGAAATTGTTATAATTTTGTCCCCACAAATAGAGCTTTCTTTTGGTGGTTTTTGATCACCTCTGCGTTTTTTTTTTTTTTTTTTTTTTGCGCTATAAACAAAAGAATAGTGACAAGTTTGAAAAAAAAAAACTATATTTTTTACTTTTTGCTATAATAAATATGGAATTTATTTTTATTTTTTTTCCTCACTTTAGGCCGATATGTATTCTTCTACATATTTTTGGTAAAAAAATCGCAATAAGCGTATATTGATAGGTTTGCGCAAAAGTTATAGCGCCTACAAAATAGAGGATAGATTTATAGCATTTTTATTGTCATTTTTTTTACTAGTAATGGCGGCGATCTGCGATTTTTATCTTGACTGCGATATTGCGGCGGACATATCGGACACTTTTGACACATTTTTGGGACCATTCACATTTATACAGCGATCCGTGCTATAAAAATGCATTGATTACTGTATAAATGTGACTGGCAGGGAAGGGGTTGACACTAGGGGGTGATCAAGGGGTTAATATGTTCCCTGGGAGTGATTCTAACTGTAGGGGGAGGGGATTCACAAGGGGAGGAGACCGATCAGTGTTTCTCTGTACTGGTCTCCTCTCCTCTGACAGGACCGTGGATCTGTGTGTTTAGATACACAGATCCACAGTCCTGCTGTGTTACCGGGACATCACGGCCACCGGGCATGCGCATTGAGTCCCAAGTGACACGTCGGGCGCGTGCCCCTTGGTGGGAAGGGGAAATATTTAATGGGCAAGTGAGTGGTGGCAAATAGGTCTATCGCTTCTCACATAGAAAAATAGCAAATTTGTGAGGCCTGGTGTGCATTAACATGGCCTATACCCCAAAGAGAAGCTTAAACAGATAGACATAAGAAGTATATGCATGTGAACAAAAAATATTTTATTAAGGGCATCAAGCCCAGGAATAAATCAATAGATAGGTAGGTAAGCATATAGTTATACAAGACAGTATGTATACATGGTAATCATGTGTAACCATAGACATGTACAGAAATGCAACAATTGCACAACAACTTGCGATAATATCGGGGTCTTTCAGGAAAATGCCGACATGTTTCGGACGGACGTCCTTTTTCAAGGCAATATCTGTTCCTATATTTGCTCAATAATACTGTATAAGACAGAGTAGGGTCATTAGTATACAACATATTGTGTTAGTAAGTATAAACCTGTAATTGAACCACTCAGTGGTAATGGTACTCACTTGCAAAGTATTTGAGGGGCTGGGATAGGCCCAATGGTCTTGGGGTACAGAGATATGGTCTCAGTATATCCACAAAGTATACAGTGGGTCTTGTGCTGTTAAAAGCAAACGGCTGCTGGACATTTGAAAAGCTGCAAGATCTCCAAGCCATGCATTGGGAGGTTGCAATGGCTATATATACCTGGGCCAAAGGTGGTATATGGCTATGAAGTAAAAGGGAGTAAATAGGGTAATATTAGTGTCACTTAAAAGTGAAAAATAGGCTAATGCAAAATAAATTGCATGGAGTAAGATAATGATATTACCTGATAGAGGGAGAGCTTGAACTGCAGTGTAGCGGAACGCCGGCAGGAAAGTATGATACCCAGTCCCGCCATTGTAAGGCTTATATCTGTATGGTAATAGGTATCAGCTGTGCAAGCCATGGTAAAGGGTAATTGCACTGAGCTGTGGTGTGATTGGAAACCAGGTGTGGGGATGGTGGCTGAGAGGCCACAATATGATATCCCCAGTATTGAGATCTCAGATGCGGCGGCGCCGCGCGTCGACACGTCCAAGGGGGCGTGGCCTCGTGCGGCGTCGGAGCGTCACCGACGCGGGAAGACTGACCCCTCCCCGCGTGCTGGAACGCAAGCGGGGGGGGGGGCGCGTGTGATGGCAAGACGTGCGCCTCAAAGGGTATATGCGGCGCATGCGCCGTAAGGAATACGCGCATGCGCACATGGTCTTACCCGCGCCGGGCAGCCAGTACATCAAATGGAAGCAAGGAAAGCCGGATTATGTACTAAATGGGTGTATAGAAGTATGGCAATGTGGTTACCTTTCAATAAATTTGATGTATTAGGCATTTAATGAATCAGCGAGTGAGTCACAGTACCATAGAGATGGATGGGGGGCCCCCTGGTGGACAGAGACAAACAATGCATTTAGAATAGCAGAGACAGCAATATTCACATGTTTGCAAAAATAGTAAGGACATATACATATACAGTATACTTGTATCTTTTGATTTAAATGATTGTGAAACATTGCAAACACTGAAGTAAAGTCAACATGATATAAACATATTTATGGAACATTACAGCAGGTACATTTTTATTAAGGGAGAGCACAATAACCATAATGTGAATATATGGTTGGGCCAGGTGGAGAAGGGGTTCCAGAGTAAGAAATACTCGGGGAGCCCATCTCAGTTCCTGAAAAAATTATAAATCAAGTTCGCACACCCCTGATTCAAAGCCCTCAAGATAGGGCTTGAAATTGAATGCCTCATTGAGGCCAGGGGGGGATGTGGCGTTGAGGTGAAAAATCCATTTAAGCTCACTTTGAAGTAAGGATTTGTTATAATCGCCCCCTCGGTTAGGTGGGGGAATATGGTCAAGTGCTCTGAATGTGATCTGAGGGGTTGAGTCCTGGTGCACAATTGCGCAGTGTCGCCCTAGGGGGAGGTCAGGGTCTTTTTGGTTAATACTAAGGGTATGTCGATAAATGCGTTTCCAAAAAGGAAGTTTAGTTTTCCCAACATAAAAACACCCACACTCGCACTCTAGTAGATATACAATACCGACTGAGCGGCAATTAACAAAATGTTGGGGGAAAAAGGGTTGTCCATTGGGTAGGGTGTTGGATCTATTGGATTTGGATAGATACTTGCAATATCTGCATTTCCCACAGGGGAATGTCCCCTTGGTTTGTTTATGTAAATAACTGGTAGGGGTGTATTCACTTCTGATTAGTTTGTCACGGAGAGAGGGAGCTCGTCTATAGGTGAGTAAGGGGTGTGTCGGTACAAATGGAGACAGTGAGTGATCTGTAGTTAGAATATGCCAATGTTTCTCTAAAATCTGGGTAATTGAAGAGTGTTGTTCACAAAAATTAGTAATGATTCGCAATGGGGTATTGGTAGCTTGCGGTTTAGGAGGGAAGAGTAAAGAGTTACGTGTTTTAGATTTCGCTTTTTTGTATGCGATTTTCAAAATTTTGGGTGGGTATCCTCGTTCTAACAACCTATTTCGTAAAACTGAGGCCTCGTTTTCAAAGGAGGCCTCGGTTGAACAGTTGCGGCGAGCACGGAGGTTTTGGGCATATGGGATAGAATTGAGGAGAGGTTCCTGGTGGAAACTGGAGGCAGCAAGAATGGTGTTGCCTGCAGTGGGTTTACGATATAGATGACTTTGGATGTGGCCTTCCGAGTCCTTCATGAGGGTCAGGTCTAGGAAACAAATGGAGGTTGGGCTAGAAGTCATGGTAAATCTCAAATTTAACCGATTAGCGGTATTCAGGTGAGTCAAAAAGTCTTGTAAAATTTGACTAGGTCCCTGCCAGACAATAAGGATATCGTCGATGTATCGACGGAAAGTGACAATATGTTTGGTGTACATATTGGCAGAAGGATCTAAAAATAAAAGACGTTCCCACTCCCCCAAGTACAGATTGGCGTAGGCCGGTGCGCAGCAAGTGCCCATGGCCACGCCCTGTACTTGGAGGTAGTGGGAACCATCAAAGGAAAAAAAATTGTTATTAAGAATAAAGTTTAAAGCATTTATAATAAATGTGGAAAGATCAGTAGAGTATATAGAGGAAGTGGTGAGTATGTGTCGGATGGCCGAGAGTCCAAGAGCGTGAGGAATCGAGCTGTATAATGCCTCGACGTCGATCACGACAAGTAGGGTGTCGGGACCGATAGTCAGGGAAGACAGACTTTGTAGGAGATGGGTAGTGTCTCTTATATAATAAGGGAGTTGGATGACTAAGGGTTGCAGTAATTTATCGATATAACGACTAAGGTTATCCGTAAGAGAGCCTCTTCCGGAAACTATGGGCCTGCCTGGTGGTCTGGGTAGGTTTTTATGCACCTTGGGGAGTGCGTAGAACGTAGCTATACGTGGGAATTTAGTTCTAACATAGTCACTAGTGTTTTTGTCCAATACCCCTTGTGTAGTGGCGGAATCTATGAGTATGTATAGTTGTTGTTGTGCTGAGGTAATGAAAGATGTGGGGATCTTTTTGTACCATTCCTTATTCTGAAGGATATCGTGGCACATTTGAGTATAGTAATCCCTATCCAGTATAACTATGTTTCCGCCTTTATCGGCGGGTTTTATTATTATCGTGGAATTGGTTTTTAGATTTTGAAGAGCGAGGTATTGATTATATGAGAAGTTTCTTGCCTTAGATCGATTAGGATAGATTTTTAGGTTGCGGATTTCCCGTGTCACTGCCTGCAAAAATAGTGCGGCTCGTGGGTTGGTGCTGGGGGGTGGGTAGAAACTAGATTTCTTTTTAATAGTTATTTTAGAAGGTGGGTGTGATGGAGTGGGAGAGTTATCCTCAGTGCTGGCTAAGAGAGTGTCAAGATCCAAAGTATCTATTAAGTTGGGGTTATCACTTTCCTCCAAGAGTTCAGTTAACTGTTGGAGGGCAGTGGTTTCCGCTGCGGAGTGTAAAAGCGAATCCGAAAAGGGATTAGGTGTGTATATGCTATGTAGTAGCAATTTACGGACAAACAAATGAATGTCTTTGATGACAGTGAATTTGTCTATGTGGGATACAGGACAAAAAGTGAGTCCCTTTTCAAGGACTGAGATTTCATGCTTAGTGAGTGAGTGTTTTGAAAGGTTGATAATATTACAAGACGGTGGGGTTATCTTGGTGTTCTTTTCGGTTGGTGAGTATTGTTGTGTTGAATTCTTTGTGAAGCACGCATTAGGTCTAAAAAATCAAAGTGTTGGGAAGATGAAGGTAAAGAATGTGATCTGGAGGTCTTCGAGGACGAGGAAGCGACCGACGGGTCTCTGGCCGGTGAGTCGTCAGTCGGTCCCTCGGGATCGGAGACCTCGTCACTGGAAAGGTTGGGTGTACGACCTCTTTTTGGGTTACGTGGGCCTCGTGTGGGGTTGGATTTGGGTGATTACCATGTATACATACTGTCTTGTATAACTATATGCTTACCTACCTATCTATTGATTTATTCCTGGGCTTGATGCCCTTAATAAAATATTTTTTGTTCACATGCATATACTTCTTATGTCTATCTGTTTAAGCTTCTCTTTGGGGTATAGGCCGTGTTAATGCACACCAGGCCTCACAAATTTGCTATTGGTGGGAAGGGGAGGGCATCATATGACGCCCTCCCGCAACGAAAGCTGCTCCGCCTGGCTGTCAATTGACAGCCGGCGGTCGGCAAGCAGTTAAGCTCTTTTTACATTAAGCTGTTCACATTAAATGTTTAAGCATTGTAAAATATGGCTTAATGTGAATAACTTTTGGTGTAATTTACCAAATGATCTTAAATTTTCAGAATATGTTTATATAGACAGAGACTTCTATTGTGTGAAGTTTAGCCACATTAAGCTCCCCAAAAAACAAGCCTAATGTCCCTAGTTTGCCTTGTGGAACACGAAATGCATGAAACTTCAAGGTTTGGAACGTTAAAAACTTAGGATGTGCAAAGTTTTTGAGTTTTAGGCACTTTATTACACGTTAAGCTACAATATGCCATTTTCACATTAAATGTTTTAGTATGTCCCCTATACTTACACTATAGTCACACTACACTATACTGACACACTATAATCACACTATACTAACACTGCACTAACACTCTACACTCAGAGTCACAAGAATACACTAACTAGCTATCACTAAGCCCTGCTCTATCTCCACTCCAACAACGCACTACAAAAGATTACTGTGGGAAGGAACCTATTATAGCGTGGGGTGGGATTATGAGCACTGAGCCGTGATTGGACAAAGTCATCATCATTTTGCCCAATCAGGGCTCTGATAGTGCTCTGTGCCCTATTTGGCAAAGGCAATTGGCTTCATCCAATTAGGGCCCTCGAATGCCCTGTGCAGCGTGCAGTGCATTGTGGGGCGCTCAGTGGGCGAACATTCCAGCAAGCACCCTGCAAATTTGGGTGTTCGATGAACAGGCGAACAGGCAAACTTTTGCTTGACCCGAACTGTTTGCCCAACACTAGCGGAATGTATGTTCACATTATTTTTTATCAAGTTGTTATGGGTAAAGTTCTGCTTTAATTATAAATCCATCTGCACGTATAGTATTGCTAAACTGCTCCTGAATTCAGAGAATAATTGCCATTCTCAGGTAGGTTGTGCAAGCTTGTACCTGCTACAAGTACCATGTGTTCGCTGTGACCAATTACAGCAAATCACATGACAATTGTACCTAATGAATGGTTTTGATACGTGCCATTCATTGTTTACTATTATGTTCATCTCTGGGATTGGACACAGTGATCACATGGTACAGACAGGGTCAATCACAGCCCATCTGTGTACCCATCAGGGTTTACTTCCGCTTTAAGGACTCTATAACTTTGCTACAGACTAAATAATATACACTGATTTGGGTTATTTTTTGTGTTATTGTAGCCTTATACAATTTGGCCTAAATTTATGAAGAATGATTATTTATTTTTTAACATTTATTTTTTGTTTAGTTAGCAAAAAAATAAAGCGGTGATTAAATTCCACCAAAAGAAAGCTCTATTTGTGTAAATAAAAGTATAAAAATGTCATATGGGTACAGTGTTGCATGACTGTGTAATTGTCATTAAAAGTGTGACAACGCTGAAAGCTGAAAATTGGCCTGAACAGGAAGGGGATGAAAGTGTCCAGTACTGAAGTGGTTAAATAAACATACTTATTTTCCAGAGACATTCCCTACCCTTGATAGATGATCTAATGTATAATATCCCTTTGATTTATTTATTTTCGCTATAATAGATTCGTTTACTACTAGTGTTTTGTTGGTTTTTCAAATTAGCGTTTAATATTGAAGAGCTGCATTTAGAAAAGTATTTAAATTAATTTTCAATAAGTGCATTATTATTGGGTGACTACGACTTAATGGTTCTCAATGATAGTATTTACTGTAAGCATTTATGTACATCGATTAATTTGCAAAACGTTTCTGGAAATCATTTGAAAACCAATAAATAGTGCTGCAAAGCAGAAAGCAGAGCCTGAGTATGTAATAGGGAACTATGGCTCATATTATATGCAGAAAGAATGTTTGTTTAACATTAATACACGCTAATCGGATTGTTTGTATCAAGCTGATTCCTTTACATGTATAATTAAAATGAATGGAATGAAATAGTGTATTCCCTTTAATTTACTGTAATTTTTGTAACCTTTTATTAAAAACAAAATTGGAGTGATATCAATTATAGTGAGACTATAAGGAAGATGTCATATTTGAGGCCGTCCATTAATAGCATTAACACAACTGGTTTTTGTTTTACCGCATTATTGCAGTTATATTACCTTTTGATCCTGCCAATATACCTGTCATAGTTAATCTGGTTGAAAAAAGACACACAAGTCCATCAAGTTCAACCAACACAGAACAAAACACACGCACACACAAATAGAAAACCTCCATGTACTCTATCCTATACCCACAGTTGATCCAGAGAAAGCCCCCCCCCCCCCCCCCAATAAAGCATGATCCAATTTGCTCCAGTGGGGGAAAAAATCCTTCCTGATCTCCCAAACAGGCAATCAGATATTCCCTTGATCAACTTCACCTATTAGATAGCAGTATCCAGTTATATTATGTACACTTCGAAAAAAAAGTCCAGGCCTTTTTTAAAACTCTACTGAGCTGGCCAGAACCAGTTCTTGAGGGAGTCTATTCCACATTTTCACAGCTCTTACTGTGAAGAAACCTTTCCATTTGGAGAATATATCTCTTTTCCTCCAGACGTAAAGAGTGCCCCCTTGTCCTCTGTGGTAACCTTAAAGTGAATGACTCTACACTAGATTCACTAGTTCAAGTTTGCATGAACCACTTAAGTATTTATAGATGTTGATCATATTCCCCCTTAACCGCTTCAGCACCGGGCCATTTTACACCCTTCCTTACCAGAGCACTTTTTGCGATTCGGCACTGCGTCGCTTTAACTGACAATTGCGCGGTCGTGCGACGTTACACCCAAACAAAATTGACGTCCTTTTTTTCCCACAAATAGAGCTTTCTTTTGGTGGTATTTGATCGCCCCTGCGGTTTTTATTTTTCGCGCTATAAACAAAAGAAGAGCGACAATTTTGAAAAAAAAACACAATATTTTTTACTTTTTGCTATAATAAATATCCCATTTTTAAAAAAAAAAAACTATTTTTTTACTCAGTTTAGGCCGATACGTATTCTTCTACATATTTTTGGTAAAAAAATCGCAATAAGCGTATATTGATCGGTTTGCGCAGAAGTTATAGCGTCTACAAAATAGGGGATAGATTTATTGCATTTTATTTTTTTATTTTTTTTACTAGTAATGGCGGCGATCTGCGATTTTTTTGCGACATTGCGGCGGACACTTCGGACACTTTTGACACATTTTTGGAACCATTTACACGATCGTTGCGATCGTTGCTATAAAATTGCATTGATTACTGTGTAAATGTGACTGGCAGGGAAGGGGTTAACACTAGGGGGGGCGCTGCAGGGGTTAATGTATTCCCTATATGTGTGATTCTAACTGTGGGGGGAGGGGACTCAAGGGGAGGAGACCGATCATGTGTTCCTCCGTACTGGGATCACATGATCGGTCTCTTCTCCGGTGACAGGACGTGGAGCTGTGTGTTTACACACACAGCTCCACGGTCCCGCACTGTCCCGTTGTTTTAACGGGCAATCGCGGGTGCCCCGGCGGACATCACGGCCGCCGGGCACTCGCACCGGGTCCCGAGCGACGCCGGCGGCACGCGCGCGCCCCCCAGGCGGCCGGGAATGGGAGGACGTCATATGACGCCCACCCAGGATGGGAGATCCACCTTGTGGGCGTCATATGACAGTGGGCGGTAGGGAAGTGGTTAATCTCCTCTTCTTAAGAGAGAATATTTTCAGTTCCTCTAATCTTTCCTCATAGCTGAGATCCTCCATGCCTCTTATCAGTTTGGTTCCTCTTCTCTGCACTTTCTCCAGTTCCCCGATATCCTTTTTGTGAACTGTTGCCCAAAATTGAACTGAATTGTTGATTTTCCACTTCTTGTAACAGTGTGACAGCTCAATTTGTTATGCAGTTAAATTACTGCAGCATTGTCACCCTGTTAAAAGGGTGAACTTATTACGTCATCAAAAAACAAAAAAAACAAATGAAAAGACTTTTAAGGAGTTAAAACGCAACTAAAGTTAAAGTGGTGTTCTGGCTTCCCCCACCTAAAAATGTAAAGTCAGCAGCTACCTGTCCAGACACTTACCTGTCCATTGATCCACCATGTTGGCACCCCAGATGATTTTCCATCGGCTCTCGGGTGCTGATGGTGCCATTCGTGGTAAGGAAAACTGGCAGTGAAGCCTTTCGGATTCACAGCCGGTTCCCAACTGTGCATGTGCTGTGTTTTCTAACTGGCCCGGTGGAGGAGGGGGGGGCAGAGGTCGCTGCAGCGCAGTCTACCAGAAGTGGTAGCCGCTCCCCCCCCAAAAGGTGCCAAATGTGGCAGCGGAAGGGGGGAGGCAGATAAGCAGATAAGCAAAAATACACAAAAATGTTACACTTACCTGCTCTGTGCAGTGGTTTTGCACAGAGCAGCCCAGATCCTTCTTTTCTCAGGTCCCTCTTCGGTGCTCCTGGCCCCTCCCTCCTGTTGAGTGCCCCCACAGCAAGCAGCTTGCTATAGAGGCACCCAAGCCAAGCCACATCTCTGTGTGTTCATTCAGACATGGAGCCGTGGCCTGGCCCCACCCCCGTTATCTCCTTATTGGCTGACTGACTTTGATTGACAGCAACAGGAGCCAATGTGCCACACTGCTGTCTCGGCCAATGAGGAGGGGAGTCTCAGGCAGCCAAGACAATTCTACAACATCGCTGGATCTAAATATTGCATGTCTCTTCTGCAAATGAGACTCTGCTTAATAGCAATTGTATATTTTTACAACTTTAGTTCTGCTTTAAAGCAGAAAAAGAAGTCTGAATTCTATAAATAAAAGCCGGCTGATAAAGCCCCCCAGGCATTATCTTGGGCATATTATATAGTTTGTCCCAAACCCTGTAAGTCTCAGAATTGTTGGACAGTTTGATCTGTGTATAAATGTGGAAAAAATATAAATAAGGCACGTACAATGAAAAAAAGGAATTCATATACTGAATACTATAATTACAGGTAATAACCATATACAGTTGTTCAAATATAATATATTTTTTGTTACAGTGGCCCTTTAAATGCAGTCTTATTTTAAAATTTAGCAAAAGGACTTGCTAAAATGCTTATGACACTGCGAAAATGGTCCAATAAATAGAATGCCCCCCCCCCCCCTCCAGTAGCCATGTGACCATAATGATTCTAATGCATGTCTTACTGATTCATGTTAAAGGTAAATTTTAATTATATCTCTATTTTAAAGATATATACCTGTAATCATCTGCCATTGTACCTGTTTTCATAATTTCATGTTGTCATTATTGCCTCTGTATTCCATCTAGAGATTCTCAGAGAATAAGGAGATGATGAGTGTCTCTTTCTGTAAAGTCACTTGCTGTAAATCACTGGAGTGCTATTTAGTATGACGGAACTGATTAAACTTTCTATGTAGAATCTAATGCTGGAATTATGCAAATGATTGATCAGCACAATCATAAATAGCCGGATTTAAAAGTAGAATATTACAGTTTAATCTTCTTACTAAACGTGACAGGCCCTGTGGAAATAAATAACGCTTTAGTTATTAAAACAAAAAACAGAACAAAACAGTTTATTTCAATAACTACAAAAAGTACACTCCACCATATTCAGCCAGCAATGGATTAAAATGGTTCTAAAGGCAGAAGTTTTTTTTTTTATCTTAAAGTGTTACTAAACCCAGGACCCTGCATTAACTATACATGGTATCCCACTGTACACAGAACATGGGAATGCACTTATTTTAGTAAATATAAACTGCTAAATACCTTTTCTCATCAGCAGTATATAGCAGTCTTGTGACTTCTATCAGTGTCCAGCCAGGCACTGGTTAACCACTTCAGCCCCGGACCATTTGGCAGCCAAAGGACCAGAGGTCTTTTTTCAATTTCGCACTGCACTGCTTTAACTGGTAATTGCGCGGTCATGCAATGTTGTAACCAAACGAAATTTGCGTCCTTTTCTTCCCACAAATAGAGCTTTCTTTTGATGGTATTTGATTGCCTCTGTGATTTTTATTTTTTGCGCTATAAACGGAAAAAGACCGCAAATTTTGAAAAAAAAAGATATTTTCTACATTTTGTTATAAGAAAAATCCAATAAACTCAATTTTAGTCAAACATTTGGGCCAAAATGTATTCAGCCACATGTCATTAGTAAAAAAAATGCCAATAAGCGTATATTTATTGGTTTGCGCAAAAGTTATAGCGTCTACAAACTAGAGTACATTTTCTGGAATTTACACCGCTTTTAATTTATGACTGCCTATCTCATTTCTTGAGGTGCTAAAATGGCAGGGAAGTACAAAACCCCCCCAAATGACCCCATTTTGGAAAGTAGACACCCCAAGCTATTTGCTGAGAGGCATGTTGAGCCCATTGAATATTTTTTTTTTTAGTCCCAAGGGATTGAATAAAGACAAAAGTTTTCATAAAGTTGTCACTAAATGATATATTGCTCACACATGCCATGGTTATATGTGGAGATGCACCCCAAAATACATTTTGCTGCTTCTCCTGAGTATGGGGATACCACATGTGTGGGACTTTTTGGGAGCCTAGCCGCGCACGGGGCCCCGAAACCCAATCAACGCCTTCAGGGTTTCTAAGGGTGCAAATTTTTGATTTCACTCCTCACTACCTATCACAGTTTTGAAGGCCATAAAATGCCAAAATAGCACAAAACCCCCCCAAATGACCCCATTTTGGAAAGTAGACACCCCAAGCTATTTGCTGAGAGGCATGTTGAGTACATGGAATATTTTATATTTTGCCACAAGTTGCGGGAATATTACAAACTTTTTTTTTTTTTTGCCCAAAGTTGTCACTAAATGATATATTGCCCACACATGCCATGGGCATATGTGGAATTACACCCCAAAATACATTCTGCTGCTTCTCCTGAGTACGGGGATACCACATGTGTGGGACTTTTTGGGAGCCTATCCGCATACGGGACCCCGAAAACCAAGCACCGCCTTCAGGATTTCTAAGGGCATAAATTTTTGATTTCACTCCTCACTACCTATCACTACCTATCACAGTTTTGAAGGCCATAAAATGCCAAGATGGCACAAAACCCCCCCCCAAATGACCCCATTTTGGAAAGTAGACACCCCAAGCTATTTGCTGAGAGGCATGTTGAGCCCGTTGAATATTTTTTTTTTTTAGTCCCAAGTGATTGAATAAAGACAAAAAAAAATAAATAAAAAAAAATTATTCAAAAAGTTGTCACTAAATGATATATTGCTCACACATGTCATGGTTATATGTGGAATTGCACCCCAAAATACATTTTGCTGCTTCTCCTGAGTATGGGGATACCACATGTGTGGGACTTTTTGGGAGCCTAGCCGCGTACGGGGCCCCGAAACCCAAGCACCGCCTTCAGGATTTCTAAGGGTGCAAATTTTTGATTTCACTCCTCACTACCTATCACAGTTTCGAAGGCCATAAAATGCCAAAATAGCACAAAACCCCCCCAAATTACCCCATTTTGGAAAGTAGACACCCCAAGCTATTTGTTGAGAGGCATGGTGAGTATTTTACAGCTTTCATGTGTTTTTGAAAATGAAGAAAGTAAAGAAAAAAAATTTTTTTTTTTCTTTTTTCAATTTTCAAAACATTGTGACAAAAAGCGAGATCTGCAAAATACTCACCATACCTCTCAGCAAATAGCTTGGGGTGTCTACTTTCCAAAATGGGGTTATTTGGGGGTGGTTTGTGCCATCTGGGCATTCCATGGCCTCCGAAACTGTGATTGGCAGTGAGGAGTGAAATAAAAAAATTACACCCTTAGAAAGCCTGAAGGCGGTGCTTGGATTTTGGGGTCCCGTACGCGGCTAGGCTCCCAAAAAGTCCCACACATGTGGTATCCCCGTACTCAGGAGAAGCAACAGAATGTATTTTGGGGTGTATCTCCACATATGCCCATGGCATGTTTGAGCAATATATCATTTAGTGACAACTTTTTGTAAAAAAAATTATTATTATTTTTTTTTTTTCATTATTCAATCTCTTGGGACCAAAAAAAAAAAATATTTAATGGGCTCAACATTGCTCTCAGCAAATAGCTTGGGGTGTCTACTTTCCAAAATGGGGTCATTTGGGGGGGGGGTTTGAACTGTCCTGGCATTTTATGCACAACATTTAGAAGCCTATGTCACACGTCACCCACTCTTCTAACCACTTGAAGATAAAGCCCTTTCTGACACTTTTTGTTTACATGAAAACATATTTTTTTTTTTGCAAGAAAATTACGTTGAACCCCCAAACACTATATATATTGTTAAAGCAAAGGCCCTACAGATTAAAATGGTGGGTGTTGCATTTTTTTTTTCCACACAGTATTTGCGCAGCGATTTTTCAAACGCATTTTTTGTGGAAAAAATACACTTTTTTTTATTTTATTGCACTTAAACACACTATATTGCTCAAATTTTTGATGAAATAAAAAATATGATCTTAGGCCGAGTACATGGATACCAAACACGACATGCTTTAAAATTGCGCACAAACACGCAGTGGCGACAAACTACATACATTTTTAAAAGCCTTTAAAAGCCTTTACAGGTTACCACATTAGATTCACGGAGGAGGTCTACTGCTAAAATTACTGCCCTCGATCTGACCTTCGCGGTGATACCTCACATGCATGGTGCAATTGCTGTTTACATATGACGCCAGACCGACGCTTGTGTTCGCCTTTGCGCAAGAGAAGGGGGGGCAGGGGTGCTTTTTTTTTTTTTTTTTTTAGTTTTTCTTTTTATTTAGCTTTTTTATTTTATTTTTAAACTGTTCCTTCCATTTTTTTTTCTTAGTTGTCATTTTTATTGTTATCGCAGGGAATGTAAATATCCCCTATGATAGCAATAGGCAGTGACAGGTACTCTTTTTTTGAAAAAATTGGGGTCTATTAGACCCTAGATCTTTCCTCTGCCCTCAAAGCATCTGACCACACCAAGATCGGTGTGATAAAATGCTTTCCCAATTTCCCAATGGCGCGGTGGGTATGCCCACCATTAGAATACCTCCCTTCATCCACCCACTTCTAATGATGGGCATACATGCACCATTTATATATGCCGAAGCATGGGGGCATCCTCCCGCAAAAAAAGTTATGCCACGTACACATGGTCGGACTTTTTTCGACCGTATGTACGTGGCATTAGGAGCAAAATCGCTCCTCCGCCCTCTGCTGCCCCCATGCTTCGGCATATATGCTCTTTTTTTTAACTGTGGTGGTGAAATCACCTCCTACAGCGTTGGAGTCGCGGCTTTATGTATCGTGGGAGCAAACGCTGTTGCTGTCAAGATAAATAAATCCACGCTGCAACTGAATGGCGTACCTGCTAAGCAAATAATGGTTAACATTAAAACTAAGTAACATTACAGTATAACAGTAAGACCTTACCATACCATACCTGCAAAGCAAATACCAAAAAAAAAACATAGTAAAAAATAAAACATTTTGTTAACGCAACCGGTGCCTAAAATATATATATGCCGAAGCATGGGGGCATCCTCCCGCAAAAAAGTTATGCCACGTACACATGGTCGGACTTTTTTCGACCGTATGTACGTGGCATTAGGAGCAAAATCGCTCCTCCGCCCTCTGCTGCCCCCATGCTTCGGCATATATGCTCTTTTTTTTAACTGTGGTGGTGAAATCACCTCCTACAGCGTTGGAGTCGCGGCTTTATGTATCGTGGGAGCAAACGCTGTTGCTGTCAAGATAAATAAATCCACGCTGCAACTGAATGGCGTACCTGCTAAGCAAATAATGGTTAACATTAAAACAAAGTAACATTAGAGTATAACAGTAAGACCTTACCATACCATACCTGCAAAGCAAATACCAAAAAAAAAAAACATAGTAAAAAATAAAACATTTTGTTAACGCAACCGGTGCCTAAAATATATATATGCCGAAGCATGGGGGCATCCTCCCGCAAAAAAGTTATGCCACGTACACATGGTCGGACTTTTTTCGACCGTATGTACGTGGCATTAGGAGCAAAATCGCTCCTCCGCCCTCTGCTGCCCCCATGCTTCGGCATATATGCTCTTTTTTTTAACTGTGGTGGTGAAATCACCTCCTACAGTGTTGGAGTCGCGGCTTTATGTATCGTGGGAGCAAACGCTGTTGCTGTCAAGATAAATAAATCCGCGCTGCAACTGAATGGCGCACCTGAAAACAAAAAAATGGTTAACAATAAAACATACCTGAAAAGCAAGCATGATAAAACATAATAAAACATTGCAGAATAGAATAGAGTAAAAAAGAGCAACAATAGAGAGAGAGAGAGAGAGAGTAACAATAAAACGACAACTATTTTTGGTTTTTTTATTTTATATTTTTTTGGGGGTTTTTTTTTTTTGTACTTTTTATTTTTTTTTATTTTTATTTTTTACACTTTTTTTTTTAAACTATAACTATAATTTTAACTGTAACGGTCGGATCTCAAAATGCGATGGCATTCTTGAGACCCTGTAACTATAATTTTAACTGCAACGGTCGGGTCTCAAAATGCGATGGCATTCTTGAGACCCTGTGAAAGTGTATCCTAGCCTGTGAAATGCTGTACCCTACGCTAAAACCTCACTAGTGAGTGGTAGCGTTCAAAACATTCACCAACGCAGAGACCAGGATTGTCAGGACAGCGTGGACAATAATAACGGCTGTCACGCCTACATCCGCGCTTGCTACAGACACGACATCTTTTTTGGGGGGCTCGTTGGGTAGGGGTACTCGGGAGGACATAAGGGTAATGCCTCTCATGCAGCCGGCTTACTGCATTTGGTAGGGGATGTTGTGGTGTGGAATCGCCTGGATACAGGAGTTCCATGACAACCGCTCCCTGGAATTCAAGGAAGGGTAACGTCCCGCCTGAAGCTCCGTATAGCACATGAGCATTCAGCAAAGCCAATTGGAATAAATAAATAGACACTTTTTTGTACCAGCGTCTAGCCTTACGGACAACTAGGTACGGCGCCAACAACTGGTCGTTGAGGTCCACCCCTCCCATATTAAGGTTGTATTCGTGGACACAGAGGGGTTTCGTCACAACACCAGCCGCCGTACGAATTTGGACTGTCGTGTCTGCATGAAGGGAGGTAAGAAGGAAAACATTCTTATTATCCCTCCACTTCACAGCGAGCAAGTTATTACACTTCAAGCAGGCTCTCTCCCCCAGCCTAAGACGGGAATCTACAAGCCGCTGGGGAAAGCCCCGGCGATTAGGTCGCACGGTGCCACATGCTCCATTCTGCTGATCAAACAAGTGACTAAACAGTGGCACGCTCGTGTAATAATTGTCCACGTACAAGTGGTACCCCTTTCCGAATAAGGGTGACGCCAAGTTCCACACTATCTTGCCAGCGCTCCCTATGTAATCTGGACAGTTCTCCGGCTCTACGTAACTATCTTTTCCCTCATAAACCGAAAAGCTCCACGTATAGCCTGTTGCCCTGTCACAGAGCTTGTAGAGCTTGACCCCGTATCTGGCACGCTTGCTGGGAAGGAACTGTTTGAAAGACAAGCGGCCAGAAAACTTAATCAGGGACTCGTCAACGCAGACAACTTGATTGGGCGTAAACAAGGCTGCAAAACATTGGTTGAAGTGGTTTATGAGGGGCCGAATTTTGTAGAGCCGATCAAATTCAGGGTCTCCACGAGGACGACAAAGTTCATTGTCACTGAAGTGCATGAACCGCAAAATCATCTCGTATCGTGCCCTGGACATGGAGCAAGAGAACACGGGCATTTGGTGGTGCGGTGAGGTGGACCAATAAGACCTCAGAGTCGGGAATTTGTGTATGCCCATGTTGAGGGAAAGGCCCAGAAAGGTCTTAAATTCGGAAACCGTAATTGGTTTCCAATCTCTGGCAAGGGAAGGCACTTGGGGATTAGCGGCGATGTATTGACCAGCGTATATATTACTTTGGTCCACAATAGATCTATAGAGATCTTCCGTGAAAAACAGCGAATAAAAATCGGATGGCTTAAAATCAGCTGTTTCCACCTGAATACCGGGTTGGCCAGTGAATGGGGGAAGTACGGGTCCTGCAGAAGTGGTGGGCACCCAATCAGGATTGGCGAATTCTGCAGGAAGGACACTATGTGATCGACGGACCTGCCTTTGTCTTCTTCTTGGTGGCAGCGGGACACTACTTGTGCTTGCCACCTCGCCAGCTTGAACTGCACTTATGGGACTCGCCACGTCACCAAGTGTTACTGCAGTGCTGGTTTGACTACGTCCAGGGTGTACTAGGCCGCTGGTGCTTGCCAGTTCACCAGAAGGAATAGCGGCGCTAGTACTTCTCTGCTCCATACGAGAGACCTGCGGTTCCTGCACCTCAACAACATCAGAAGATCGGGATCGGGTACGCCTGACCTTAGCAGGGACAACACCTTCGTCGCCAGAGCTATCTGTCATGGAGCCGCTGTCGTCTACTGGATCGTATTCTGAGCCTGATTGTGACAGATGAGTGACCTCCTCTTCACTATCTGACATACTCAGAAACAAGTAGGCCTGTTCACTAGTGTACTTGCGATTTGCCATTTTGGGCTCTAAATTTAGTAGTACACTAGTGAGATTCACAGGAAAAAAAGCTCCTAGGCTGCTGGCAACTGAATCAAAACGCTACCAAAAAAACTGTTAGCGATCGCAGGGATCAGGCCTGACTCTGCGAACGCTGCAGTTATGTGTGCTTAGTGTTTTGGAAGTGACAGTGATCGATCGATACTGCACTTGGGTGGGCTGGGCTGGGCTGGGCGGAGGGGGAAAACGCAGGTGCTAGCAGGTATCTGGGCTGATCCCGCTAACAATGCGTTTTTTGGAACCCTAAACTGCTGGGACGCTAGTATAGATCTGATCAGATCAGATATTGATCTGTTCAGATACTATACCACTAAGGGAGGTGTATGCTTTGCGCGTGGGTGTTCGCGGTACTGGCACTAACCTGGGGCGACGCAGACCTTATTTGACCCTAAAACCTAATTGATATCACCCGCCGGGCGATCAGGGGGTTAAACCGATAGTTGGGTAATAAATGGCGGGTGCCCTGACAGTATAAAAAAACAAGCTAACTAACCAGCGTCACCCGTAACAGTTATACGGTGATCACTGGTGAAAGGGTTAACTAGGGGCAATCAGGGGGTTAAAACCTTTATTAGGTAATATATGGGGGTACCTGACACTATATAAAAACCTGACGGGGAACCTAAATAACTAAATAACTAACTGGCTAACCAGCGTCACCAGTGACACTTATACTGTGATCACTGGTGAAAGAGTTAACTCTAGGGGCAATCAAGGGGTTAAAACCTTTATTTAGGTTGTAATATGGGGGTACCTGACCTATAAACCTATTTATAATCCTATATAAACCTGGCGGTTACCTAAAAAAAAAAACTGGCTACCTAGCGGCACCAGTGACACTAATAGAGCGATCAAAAAAACGATCGCTTAGTGACACTGGCAAAAGGGGGTGAAAGGGTTACCTAGGGGCAATCAAGGGGTTAAACCTTTATTGGGGGGTTGGGGGGGGGGGGGGGGGGGGTAGGGGGCTACCTTAGACCTAAAGGGGCCTAAAACTAACTGCCCTGACAGTTATTGCAGTCACACTGACACTAAATGCAGTGATCAGTAAAATAAATGATCACTGCAATCAGTGACACTGTGACTGGGGGGGCAGGGGGTGATCTGGGGGGTGATCAGGGGGTGACAGGGGGGGGTGAAATATGTGCCTATGTGTGCCTGGTGTCAGTGTAGTGTTGGTGCACTAACCTGATGTCTTCACAGCTCCGCGTCCCGGTCAGAAAGACCGACACGAGGAGCGTGACATCACTTCCCCTTGCCTGTGTTTACAATTACATAGGAAGGGGAAGGAAGGGGAAGCATCTGATTGGCCAGAGCGATCGTGAGGGGGTGGCCAGAAACGACTGGCCGTCCCCTCGTCCCGCATCGCTTCTGGAGCCATCCCGACCGTCCCCGCCGGCGGAGGGGGGTCCGATCGGACCCCCCAACCGCCTGAAGAATGGCACGTACAGGTACGTGATTCTGCCTGTACGTGCCATTCTGTTGACGTATATATACATGGGGCGGTCGGGAAGTGGTTAAAGATTGTAGGAGGAGTTTTCTGACTTTCCTATGAGACTGCAACACCCCTGACCCTCTGTCTGGACAGTGCTGATTGGCCCTGTGCTGATCACATGCACTCTCCCAAGAAAAAAAAAAAAACCTCTTTAGCAATACTGTCAGGAAGGGTGAGCCAGTATCCAAGATGGCGGCCGAAGAATACGACCTTTAACCTCAGCCTCTGTCAGAACATCTCTGGTGCATCTCTGATGCATACGCGCGCACACGTGCACATTGTCAGGAAGGGCATGCCAGTATTGAGGATGAGAATCCAAGAGGGAGGGGCCAAAAGTGCAGAGAAGAGGGACCCGAGAAGAGGAAGATCTGAGCTGCTCTGTGCAAAACCACTGCACAGAGCAGGTAAGTATAACATGTTTGTTATTTTGAAACAAAAGAAAAAGAAGACTTTAATATCAGTTTAAAATCCGCTGTTGTCTGAAGTCACTCAGGCGGTCCGTACTCTGGGGAGATCCCAACTCTAATGTCAGGATTCTCCCAGATGCCTTACTGGTAGCTGGCTCAGCCTCTCAGCACACAACTGACAGCCTGAGCCAGCCCAACCTGCCCCCTCCACTGCCAAGTGCTCCAACGAGTGATGGGATGGGGGGGTGGGGATAGGGCAGAGCAGAGAGCCGGTGACGTACAGCCATTGCTCTCTGCTCACATAATCGTGGCAATTTTAGTCCTGTTTAGTGCACCAAAATAGGTGACAATTTTAGTCCTGTTTAGTGCACTGAATCACTACAGTATCAAGTGCACACAATAATAACATTAGACAATCCCCTATTGTCAATGAGCTTGGGAGGCCTAAAGGGATAGATAGCGGTTCTTCTCTAGCAGCTTGTGGGAAGCCTGCAGGTTGTGCATCTGCAGTGCAAAGGTTGGCCAAGATGCACCTTTGAGAGACAGGACATGTCTTTGACAGGAAAACTCTTCTCCCGATATCAGTCAAACTCCAGGTGTCATGAAGTAAAGGTGATTTATTCAAAATGTACCAGTACATTTAGGGTGATCCTTACATGCCAAAGGACAAAGCAGAACTCACACAGAGGGATGTACAGCCCCCTCCTAATACTAGCAATAATACAGCTATAATGCTTCTATTGGCTGAGAAAACACTGATAGCTCCTGGTACATCATGGTACATACTTTATTTGCTAATCAGTGTTTCTTTCGCAATCTATTACCATGTATGGCAAAGCTTAATCACTGTTCACTGATCAATGTTTTACTATGGGGTTAGTTGAACCAAAAGACACAGCAAGTTAATGCAATGTGCTCAGAAGCCATCTTAAAAATCTCCAGGTTTAAATACAATAGTCACACAATAAACATTTAACACTTTTCTAACATTCCCTCCTCTTGTGTGGCCATTTTATCTCAACACATTTCGAGGATAGTCCCTGTGTTATATGCACTTTCGGACTGTATGTCATTAAGTTGAACTTCAATGTCCACACAGGTTTCCTCAGAGGTAGGAAGGGATTTATACATTGTTCTTGAGACTGCGGTTCCAATCAATTTTTGTGAAAGTCCTCGAATACAGGGAATGCAGCAGCATCCACAAGTCACCAATATGGTTAGAGCCACAGCAATAGAAATCAAACATGATGTGATAAGTCCAGTCCATTTACTGAACCAACCTTCAAGCCAGTCCGTGAATGGATCATTGATGCCTGAATGTTCTGCCAGTTCATTCGATAGGGCTGTTAGTCCTTCCAGAGCTCTGGTTACGGTCCCTCCAGGAGCTGTATTGTTAGGAATAAAAGTACAGCACATACTACCAAACATTTTTCATACCCCTCCTCTTTCAGCTAGGACCATGTCTAAGGCCACTCTATTTTGCCATGCCATTAGTGACGTGGGGGCTTATTGTTCAGCTAGGCATTTTACTGCATCTCTAGTGTAATTTACAAATCGCTGTTGGTTTTATTAAATGTAATTAATCCAGTCAACATTTTTATTTGCAGTAATCCACCAGAAAAACTGTGAATCGAACCCTGCTTTCACTTGGTTGCCAGCCCTAAACTCATTCAGCACCCCTCGTGGAACTCCGATCTCATCTATGTATACCTGGGAGTCAAATGATCCTTTAGGGGAGGTGTTCCTTCGGTATCATCTGTGATTTTTGCTCCATTGGTGTTCTGACGGGATTCTCAGGGGCATAGCTAGCTGGACCATAGCACAATCAATCCCCTCAGGCATTGGCTGGTATCCTAGCTCACAGCTCCTATCCCGCACATCCACCAGACATCAGCTCTCTGAGTGTCAAGTTCAACCCAATCATCATTGCTCCTGTTAATCCTCTCCACACAGTAATCATCTGGCAATGACCCCAAGTCTATCCAGCCCTCATTCCCTAGGAGTGCAAAACAAGTAAAGTTACCAGGTATTGGTAGTTCCTCTTTGTTTCTCTGTTTCGCCTATTTTGGTGTTGTTCCGTGGCCTCACCTTTAAATAAAAGTGTCCTACAGGATCTGTACCTGAGACATTTACTCCCATACTATACAAGCGGTCATCTTCAAGCTGGGGGTGCTGGAGGGTGATTAGTATCTGGTTGCAATTATCCTTACTGGTACAGGGGGAATTAGCAGCTTTAGTTATACTCAGTCTTTGTTTTAGATCATCCCTGTGGCATATATAACCATAGTCTTCTACAGAGGTCGTCCACATCACCTGATACCAGGTTCTACATTTCAATTGGTTCATGCCCAGTATGTTACAAATATACTTATCTGACCACAGCATCTGTTTTGCGTATTGTTGATTGTGGCACTGTACAACTTGACAGAAATCAACAAGAATGGTTAAGGTCTGTCCTTCCTCAAAAGTTAAATTGATTGGCTTACCTGCTACTTCCCAATCCCTAGTGCATAACATACAGCTGCTGGTAATTTCACCTGGTTTACATTTATATGGGTCTGTTTGTCTTGATACTGGAGTCCCAGAGATTTCTCCCAGACCCACCAATCCCTCTAGGGGTAAAATCTATCCCTATCATCCTGACCGGCTGTGGAGTTCCAAGGGGTAGGGGATTGGAGACTTTACCGGTTTGAGACAGTCCCTGTCTTATACAGGATCTCCCTTTGTAGCCGGACTTGTTGGATTCTCCTCAGCCTCCTGACCCTACTTTGCCTGTAGAACCGTTTTTCAGTGGGATTGGTGGATCCAGGTAGATTTCTCTGCAATTCTTACCGTAGTAGGGGTGGTTAGAAGGACTTGGGAAGGACCATCTCACCTTGGGGAGTACCAATACATTTTCTTTATTACTTTTATTAAGACCCAATCTCCCACATGCACCTTTTCATTTTCTTGGATTGGACCTACTGGAACAGAAAAAAAATCATTGGTATGTTTTTGCCGTAACAGCCTAGACATATATTCTGCTAGTGTGTGCTCACACTCCTCAGTATGTGTTTCATTTGGTAAAAATGGTATCTTATATGGTCTACCATGTATCATTTCAAATGGGCTTAATCCTTCTGTTGTAGGTGTAATATGCATGCTAGTTATGGCTAATGGTAGACAATACATCCAATTCTTTTCTGTTTCTTCCATGTCTTTTCTCAGTATGCTTTTTTAGAATGCCGTTTATGTCTTTCCACCAATCTAGCTGATTGGGGATGATAGGCACAATGGTATTTCACTTGAATTCCCATAGTTTCAGTTAAATGTTGTATTGTTTTATTTACAAAGTGCGGTCCATTATCACTGTAGATCTTTTCGGGGATTCCAAATCTAGGAATTATGTCTCTTAGTAATGCTTTGGCCACAGTCTGTGCGTCCGCACTTCCTGTCGGGAATACCTCCACCCACTTGGTCAGGGTGTCTATGATTAACAAACAATATTTCTTCCTTTCACATTAGTCTAGTTCAATGAAATCCATGCAAATGTGTTGGAATTGACATTGTGGCATGGGGAACTTCTCTTTTTGTGGTTTTATGCCACCTTGGGCATTGTGTTTCACACATATGATACATTGAGAGCAAAAGTTTTTAAAGTAATTAGTAAATCCATATGCTGTGCATACTTTTTTTAAAAAGGCTATCATGCCCCAGCTGGACACATGTGTCACCCAATGTGTCAACACTGCAGCATATCTGAACAGGGATTTCTGTAATGCAGGTTTATTTTCAGGAGACATGTCGGTGTCATCAACAAATTTACATCCTTTTGTCTACCATAAATTCTTATCACTAGGTGGTGCTACATGTTGCATGTCTCTAAGGACTGTGTAGTCTACATTATTTCATACATTATTTAATTTCCTAAACTCTAAAATACTGCTAAAGGTTAAATTCTGTACTAATTCATGTAATCAGTAGACATCCACCCCATAAAAAAAGTAAGTCGCCTCTTTCCTCAGTTTTCATTCCTGTCAGTTGGGCAGAACGAGAAGGGGGGGGGGTGTCATATCTTCACGTGAATGGGGCTGGAGAAATGGATACTCTCCATCTAACATGAATGAGCACATGAATGAGCACAGGATCACAGGATAAACTACCAAATAAGCCTTCCTTACCTTGGAGTTGTTAAAAACAATATTCTTTCATTAATTCAAATATAAGTCCATAAGTCCATCAAGTATGCAGACATAAAATGTTTCCTAGAAACAGTTTCATTATTAGACATATAGATTCAATATATTCAAGTGAACAATTTATTTTATTTTATTTATTTTTTTGTAGCAGGATTTAATAAAAACATAAGGACCTTGTTGTTCCCCTTATTCTCTGGACCCAAGTGAAATATTCTGACTCAGAACTTAGCTTTTTAACTTTATAAATGTACCCAAATATAAACAGCATTGCATCATTAACACTTTACAGTTGACATTCTGGAAATTCTAAAAGTAATATATTCAAGAAATATTCACTTTAAGACTGTTACTCAGACAAACTTTCCCACCGAAAACCCTAATACTGTGTACACAAGACCAGACTTTTGGACTGACTGAATTCCATCTGACTTTTCAACTGACTTTCGACTGACTTCTGTCGAATCGGACTTGTCTACACACAATCACACCAAAGTCCGACGGATTTGACCGTGATGACGTACGACCGGACTAGAATAAGGAAGTTCATAGCCAGTAACCAATAGCGGCCCTACCGCTGGTTTTCGTCCGTTAGACTAGCATACAGAAGAACGTATTTTTCGACCGGACTCGAGTCCGTCGGAAAGATTTGAAACAGTGGCTGCAACACTGGAGTTATGGTCAGAACATTTACAGTGACAAAGTTGTTATTTGCAGGCCAGATAAAGACAGTGCCATGTATTTTATCACCACCATGGATGTACAGATGCGAAAAGACTTATGCCGCTTACACACGATCGGAATTCTCGGCGGAGAAAGCTCTGATGGTTTTCCCGTCGGAATTCAGACGGAATTCCGCTCAAACTGTCTTGCCTACATACGGTCACACCAAATTCCGATGGTCAATCACACCGCGGCATACAACACGTTCAACAACAATATTAAAGGGAAGTTTAATACTTCCAAGCATGCGGCAAATTGTTTCCGAGCATGCGTCCGAATTTTGCGTGTTGGAATTGCATACACACGATCGGAAAATCCGATAGAAAGGTTTTTCGTTGGAAAAATTAAGAATATGTTCTTATTCCAAAGTCGGTCGGAAATTCCGACAGAAAAAGACAGATGGGCATACACACGGTCGGAAAATCCGATGAAAAGCTCCATGAAGACTGTTTCCATCGGAAATTCCGAAAGAGAATTCCATTTGAGTCTGGGATGGAATTCTGCTTTCTAAAGTAATAGTATAATGTATGTTGCATTGCTGTTGTTTTTCTTACAGGATGCACCGAGATCGTCTGTCAAGCTGTCAAGCTGCTCAACCCGATAGACTGGGTGGTATGTGTAATGTGAACTGTTTTACTGTTGTAAATATTCAACATATTGTTGTTTCCCTTTCCTTTCCCTTTCCCAACACCTCAAGGGCATCGTCTAAATAACCTGGGGGAGTGTGTAGCGCCAACACTTTTTTAAAGTGTGCGCTATTCTTGTAAATTTAGTTCTTCCTAGAACTGTAATTGAGTTTTGGGGTTAATTGTTCTAGGTTATATTTTGGCATCAGTTTGGCTGGGCTGTACTAGAGTTCTGCCTGGTCATAGGTGAGGTGAGCACTTGTGACAGGCTGAGAACGCAGTCTGGTTGGACGCATTAGGTACCAATCTTTCCCGGAGCCAATCAGTGGGCGCGTCTGGCCCCGCTGTGTGTTCTGGGAAGGGGTATTTAAGGCGCTGAAGTCACGTTTTAAGGGGCTCGTGGTGCTTGTTGGTTCTGGTTCCGGTCAGACCAGCCCCCGTGAGAGAATTTCGACAGACAAAGTGCCACGCATGCTCAGATCAAATTAGGAGACCAAACCTATTGGCTAATAGCCTCTATGTAGTTCCGTCCTACGCAACGAACATTCAGAATGATCGGATTTTCCATCAACTTTGTCCGACCGTGTGTATGCAACACCAGTGTCGGACAAAATCCATCAGAAAAATTCTGACAGATTTTGTGGTCGGAATTTCCGACCGTGTGTACGGGGCATAACACCCTATCTCTTCCTTGGGGTCATCTTCCTCAGTTCTAACTGCCATTGTAGTAATCCTCGTATTTCACATTTAGCACACCTTTAAGTTCTCCACGAACCCCATAGTTCTGGATATCTTGACTAGACATGGGAACTGTCAAAAAATTAGTTTCGTTTCGTTTCGTCCCGTTTCGTATATAAAAAAATTCGTAATTCGTAATTCGTGTACGAAATTCCGTTCGAATTCGTACGAAATACGAAATTCGGACGAATCGTATTTTTTTTTACGAATCGTTAGTAAAGTTACGAATCGTTACGAATCGTTAACGCGGCTAATGCATTGTTGGTTCTCATAACACAGAGAACAATTCCAATCCAACTACAAATATCAAATTTCAATTTCAAGTTACGAATCGTTACGAATCGTTA
This sequence comes from Lithobates sylvaticus, assembly GCA_028564925.1. NCBI lineage: Eukaryota > Metazoa > Chordata > Amphibia > Anura > Ranidae > Lithobates > Lithobates sylvaticus. Next base: position 225,610,349 of record CM053032.1, on the reverse strand, counting down.
TAAATAGTTACGAATCGTTACGAATCGTTATGAATAGTTACGAATCGTTAGTAAATCCAACTACCAATATCGAATTTCAACTAATTTGAACGAAATTATTATAGCAGATATAACGAATGAATTCGAATGAATTCGAATGACAAAGTGTCATTTTTGCAGAAAAAAAAAAAGCGTAGGGGTCCCCCCAAATTCAATAACCAGGCCCTTCAGGTCTGGTATGGATATTAAGGGGGACCCCAGCCAAAAAAAAAAAAAAAAATGGCGTGGGGTCCCCCCCAAATATCCATACCAGACCCTTCAGGTCTGGGATGGATTTTAAGGGGAACCCCGGCCAAAAATAAAATAAAAAAATGGCGTGGGGTCCCCCTCAAAATCCATACCAGACCCTTTGTCCGAGCACGCAACCTGGCAGGCCGCAGGAAAGGAGGGGGGGACGAGAGCGGCCCCCCCTCCCGCCTGAACCGTACCAGGCCACATGCCCTCAACATTGGGAGGGTGCTTTGGGGTCCCCCCCAAAGCACCTTGTCCCCATGTTGATGAGGACAAGGGCCTCATCCCCACAACCCTGGCCGGTGGTTGTGGGGGTCTGCGGGCGGGGGGCTTATCGGAATCTGGAAGCCCCCTTTAACAAGGGGACCCCCAGATCCCGCCCCCCCCCCCTGTGTGAAATGGTAAGGGGGTACAAAAGTACCCCTACCATTTCACCAAAAAAGGTGACAAAATGGTAAAAATGACAGGAGACGGTCTTTGACAATTCCTTTATTAAAATCTTCTTTCTTCTTTCTTCTGGTCTTCCTTTCTTCATCTTCTCCTTCCGTCATCTTCTTCCATCTTCTTCTTCCTCCGGTCTTCTCGTCCTTCTCGTCCGGCGTCGTCCTTCTCGTCCGGCATCGTCGTCTCTTCTCGCAGGCCGCTCCTCGCAATGGGAGGCTCCCGCTCTGTGAGGCTCCGCTCCGGGTGACAGGTCTTTTATAACGAAGGCACCTGGTGACCCCGCCCCCTCTGACGCACGGGGACGTCATGTGGAATTCCCTATGGCTTGAGGGGGGCGGGGTCACCAGGTGCCTTCGTTATACAAGACCTGTCACCCGGAGCGAAGCCTCACAGAGCGGGAGCCTCCCATTGCGAGGAGCGGCCTGCGATAAGAGACGCTGATGCCGGACGAGAAGGACGACGCCGGACGAGAAGGACGAGAAGACCGGAGGAAGAAGAAGCGAATCGAAGGAAGAAGAAGATGGAAGAAGATGCCGGAAGGAGAAGATGAAGAAAGGAGAAGATGAAGAAAGAAGATTTTAATAAAGGAATTGTCAAAGACCGTCTCCTGTCATTTTTACCATTTTTGCCACTTTTTTGGTCAAATGGTAGGGGTACTTTTGTACCCCCTTACCATTTCACACAGGGGGGGGCCGGGATCTGGGGGTCCCCTTGTTAAAGGGGGCTTCCAGATTCCGATAAGCCCCCCGCCCGCAGACCCCCACAACCACCGGGCACGGTTGTGGGGATGAGGCCCTTGTCCTCATCAACATGGGGACAAGGTGCTTTGGGGGGGACCCCAAAGCACCCTCCCAATGTTGAGGGCATGTGGCCTGGTACGGTTCAGGCGGGAGGGGGGGCCGCTCTCGTCCCCCCCTCCTTTCCTGCGGCCTGCCAGGTTGCGTGCTCGGATAAGGGTCTGGTATGGATTTTATGGGGGGACCCCACGCCATTTTGTTTGGCTAGGGTTCCCCTTAAAATCCATCCCAGACCTCAAGGGTCTGGTATGGATTTTGAGGGGGACCCTACGCCATTTTTTTTTTTTTTGGCTGGGGTCCCCCTTAATATCCATCCCAGACCTGAAGGGCCTGGTTATTGAATTTGGGGGGACCCCTACGCTTTTTTTTTTATCAATGACTTCAATGAATGACTGTTCTCTGTATTACGGATCCAACAATTCATTTGCCGGCAATAGCTGCGACTCGTGATTTTAAATAGTTTTTTTTTCCTGCAAAAATGACACTGCAGGAACAGTTCTCTATATTAGATATACTGAATCTCGAATCATTCGAAGCATTCGTTATATCCGCTATTATAATTTCTTTCATGTTAGTTGAAATTACATATTTGTTAGTTACAATACAACATTCGAATTGTTCTCTGTATTGCGGGAATCGGCAATTAGCCGCGAGTGATTTTAAATGTCTTTTTTTCCTGCAAAAATGACACATTGTTCAGAGAGAGTTCTAAACACGGGAAACCTGCGCCCCTTCATAGGCATACTATAGAGTATATAGTATATAGAAGGGCGCAGGTTTCCCGTGTTTAGAACTCTCTCTGTACAATGTGTCATTTTTGCAGGAAAAAAAGACATTTAAAATCACTCGCGGCTAATTGCCGATTCCCGTAATACAGAGAACAATTCGAATACAACAACTAACAAATATGTAATTTCAACTAACATGAAAGAAATTATAATAGCGGATATAACGAATGCTTCGAATGATTCGAGATTCAGTATATCTAATATAGAGAACTGTTCCTGCAGTGTCATTTTTGCAGGAAAAAAAAAACTATTTAAAATCACGAGTCGCAGCTATTGCCGGCAAATGAATTGTTGGATCCGTAATACAGAGAACAGTCATTCATTGAAGTCATTGATAAAAAAAAAGCGTAGGGGTCCCCCCAAATTCAATAACCAGGCCCTTCAGGTCTGGGATGGATATTAAGGGGGACCCCAGCCAAAAAAAAAAAAAAATGGCGTAGGGTCCCCCTCAAAATCCATACCAGACCCTTGAGGTCTGGGATGGATTTTAAGGGGAACCCTAGCCAAACAAAATGGCGTGGGGTCCCCCCATAAAATCCATACCAGACCCTTATCCGAGCACGCAACCTGGCAGGCCGCAGGAAAGGAGGGGGGGACGAGAGCGCCCCCCCCTCCCGCCTGAACCGTACCAGGCCACATGCCCTCAACATTGGGAGGGTGCTTTGGGGTCCCCCCCAAAGCACCTTGTCCCCATGTTGATGAGGACAAGGGCCTCATCCCCACAACCGTGCCCGGTGGTTGTGGGGGTCTGCGGGCGGGGGGCTTATCGGAATCTGGAAGCCCCCTTTAACAAGGGGACCCCCAGATCCCGGCCCCCCCCCTGTGTGAAATGGTAAGGGGGTACAAAAGTACCCCTACCATTTCACCAAAAAAGTGGCAAAAATGGTAAAAATGACAGGAGACGGTCTTTGACAATTCCTTTATTAAAATCTTCTTTCTTCTTTCTTCTGCTCTTCCTTTCTTCATCTTCTCCTTCCGTCATCTTCTTCCATCGTCTTCTTCCTTCGATTCGCTTCTTCTTCCTCCGGTCTTCTCGTCCTTCTCGTCCGGCGTCGTCCTTCTCGTCCTGCATCAGCGTCTCTTCTCGCAGGCCGCTCCTCGCAATGGGAGGCTCCCGCTCTGTGAGGCTTCGCTCCGGGTGACAGGTCTTGTATAACGAAGGCACCTGGTGACCCCGCCCCCTCTGACGTCATGGGGAAAGCCATAGGGAATTCCACATGACGTCCCCGTGCGTCAGAGGGGGCGGGGTCACCAGGTGCCTTCGTTATAAAAGACCTGTCACCCGGAGCGGAGCCTCACAGAGCGGGAGCCTCCCATTGCGAGGAGCGGCCTGCGAGAAGAGACGACGATGCCGGACGAGAAGGACGACGCCGGACGAGAAGGACGAGAAGACCGGAGGAAGAAGAAGTGAATCGAAGGAAGAAGACGATGGAAGAAGATGACGGAAGGAGAAGATGAAGAAGAAAGGAAGAGCGGAAGAAAGAAGAAAGAAGATTTTAATAAAGGAATTGTCAAAGACCGTCTCCTGTCATTTTTTACCATTTTTGCCACTTTTTTGGTGAAATGGTAGGGGTACTTTTGTACCCCCTTACCATTTCACACAGGGGGGGGGCGGGATCTGGGGGTCCCCTTGTTAAAGGGGGCTTCCAGATTCCGATAAGCCCCCCGCCCGCAGACCCCCACAACCACCGGGCACGGTTGTGGGGAAGAGGCCCTTGTCCTCATCAACATGGGGACAAGGTGCTTTGGGGGGGACCCCAAAGCACCCTCCCAATGTTGAGGGCATGTGGCCTGGTACGGTTCAGGCGGGAGGGGGGGGCGCTCTCGTCCCCCCTCCTTTCCTGCGGCCTGCCAGGTTGCGTGCTCGGATAAAGGGTCTGGTATGGATTTTGAGGGGGACCCCCACGCCATTTTTTTTTTTTTGTTTGGCCGGGGTTCCCCTTAAAATCCATCCCAGACCTGAAGGGTCTGGTATGGATATTTGGGGGGGACCCCACGCCATTTTTTTTTTTTTTTTTTGGCTGGGGTCCCCCTTAATATCCATACCAGACCTGAAGGGCCTGGTTATTGAATTTGGGGGGACCCCTACGCTTTTTTTTTTTTTTATATCAATGAATGACTGTTTTTTAAATAGCTTTTTTTTTCTGCAAAAATGACACTTTGTCATTCGAATTCATTCGAATGCATTCGAATTCATTCGAATGCATTCGAATTCATTCGTTATATCTGCTATAATAATTTCGTTTGAATTAGTTGAAATTTGATATTGGTAGTTGGATTCGAATAATTTGGAGCTGAAATTCGTAAACGGAATTTTTCCTGCAAAAATGACACTTTGTCATTCGAATTCATTCGAATCCATTTGAATTCCTTCGAATTCATTCGAATTCATTCGAATCATTCGGCGACGAAATTCGTAAACGGAATTTCGTATTCCGTACGGAATTCGTAAAAAAAAAAATTCGTACTACAGATTCGTAAATTCGTACGAATTTCGAAAAATTCGTACGAATTTCGAAAAATTCGTACGAATTTCGAAAAATTCGTACGAATTTCGAAAAATTCGTACGAATTACGAATTCGTACGAAACGAATCGCACATGTCTAATCTTGACACACTTCTGTACCCACGCCTAAGACATGCGCCTAAGACATGCACCTAAGACATGCACCCACACAGAATCCACACTCACTTCACTGCTACTCTCATACAAACACAATTCACACCAAACTCTGACACCTCGAAATTACTGACTCACTGAGGGCCACCTGGGATACTCTATCATCCAAGGGTCCATTCCCTAGGGGTCATATGGTGCAATGTCACCTGTCACGGTAAGTTGCACCTGGTATTCCCTAACTTACATATTTATCTGCTTTATACATCGGCTAGCAAGGTGTTGGCTGCTTTGGGCCATACGACAATTTCAACAAAGCATATATTTAAACTTTTGCAAAGTTTTCCTGCCTCTCTGCACTTTCTTTTTTGCTTTCTGCCTTAAATATTTCTCTGAATGTTTGGCATACTGTAACACATCCAACACCCCTGCTGTTCTATATGTAGACAAAGGCTATTTTCAATTACTGTTTATATGCACTGTTTACCTCTTCATTTTCTGGTAGTCCTGAGTCGAATCGAACATCGGCCGTTCGTCCGTTCGTCAAAACCAGAACTTTTAAAATTCATGTGATACGAACGGCCCACAATGCACTGCGCCAGTCGCAATGCATTGCTGGCTGATGATTGGCCAAGCATGCACTCTGACCCCGCATGCTTGACCTATCACAGCGCCGGCAGCGAGGAGAGGCATAATTGGCCACAGGCCAATTATAGCTCAAGGGGGTTTAGTACACGCCCCACACTATATAAGGCCGCCAGTGCGGCGGCCTTATGTAGTGTTGTACGGCGTTCATAGAGAGCAGGATAGGCAGGGACAGTGTCAGCTGTGCTTTATACTTCTTTAGATAGTGCTGTTACAGTGAGTGTAGTGTTCAGGGAGAGAGCAAGATAGGCAGGGACAGTGTCAGCTTTGCTTTTGCTTCCTAACCTAGCGCTGTTACAGTGGGTGTAGTGTGCCTCCTGCACACTGCACAGCATACACCTGAATCTACCCCCTCATTGCTGGTGTTGTGTAGTTGATTTGTGCAACACAGGCATCTGCCTAATATTCAGTCATTTCATTTACACAGGAATCAGTGCATTTAAATAGCACTGATTGCTGTATAAATGACAATGATCCCAAAAATGTGTCAAAAAGATGTGTCCGACATAACGTCGCAGTCACAATAAAAATCTCTGATCGCCGCCATTACTAGTAACAAAAAAAAAATATTAATAAAAATGCATAAAACTATCCCCTATTTGGTAAACGCTATAACTTTTGCGCAAACCAATCAATAATCGCTAATTGCGATTTTTTTTTTACCAAAAATATGTAGAAGAATACGTATCAGCCTAAACTGAGGAAAAAAATAGTTTTTTTTATATAATTTTGGGGGATAAAAGTAAAAAATATTGCAATTTTTTCAAAATTGTCACTCTATTTTTTGTTTATAGCGCAAAAAATAAAAACCACAGAGGTGATCAAATACCACCAAAAGAAAGCTCTATTTGTGGGAAAAAAAGGATGCCAATTTTGTTTGGGAGACACGTCGCACGACCGCGCAATTGTCAGTTAAAGCGACGCAGGGCCTAATCGCAAAAAGGGGCCTGGTCCTTTGGCTGCAAATTGGTCCGGGGCTTAAGTGGTTAAATGGCTTTTTTTTTTCCTTTACAAATGTAATTTTGTGAAGGGACAGTTCTAAACATGTGAAACACATGGCACTTCACAGGCATACTTTAAACACCCCCCAGGTACGATATTTAAAGGAATATTTAACTTTTTTTTTTTTCACTTTATGCATCATTAAAATGAGTTCTCCAGAAAAAAACGTCCATTTTTAAAACTTCTTTTTGCATTGATACATGTCCCCTGGGGAAGGACCCGGGTCCCCAAATCCTTTTTAGGACAATAACATGCGTATTGGCCATTATAAATAGCACTTTAGATTTCAAACGTTTGCGTCCATTGTAATTAATAGGGTTCTAACGTTCGTGCAAACTTTCGTTCCGTTCGCAGGTTCTGGTGTGAACCGAACCGGGGGGTGTTCGGCTCATCCCTAGTCCTGAGCATATTTTAAAAACTTCTCTCAAATTATTTAAGTACTCTCCCACACTTTCACTGCCCTCCTGCACAGTCAAGTTTATCTTTGAACCCAAATTTATTTTCCTACTTGTCACAATATTTAATACATTTTGGATCTTTCTTATGCATGAATTTTTTATCTCCTTCTAAAGGTGTCGCCGGCACACAGCAACAACACAAACAGGCACATCCTGCTCTCTTACATATGTTATTACTCATCACAATTAAGTTCCTCTGTCACTCTAGAATAGAACACCGGTAATTACAATCTAGGTCTTTGACAACAGAAATTATATGCAATCAACAAAAGAGTCAAAAATGCAATAATTGGGGTGAACAAACACAAAAAACTATTTCACACCTCGATCCGCAGAGATTGAATTCACCATAGAAAAAGTTAAAGAGTCAAAGTGGTATTTGCAATACCAGACATATAAAAACCTTCACTAGTACAAAAAAAAGGAAGTAATTTTCGTGTTTGCTATACGATCACTTATTACGTCCTATGCGCGCTTTTTTATCACCAGGCTTACTCCTCTGGGGATCGGTATACCGTTTACGTGTACTTTCCACTCTATTTTTCTTTTATTTGTCCTGGACAATGGGCTGAGTCCATTTTACCTTAGCCACCGCCCCCAATGGCTCTGTTTTCGACTATTGAAACCTCTAGATCTTACACAAGCATTTCAATATCGGTATATCACTTATTAAAACAATAACTTCAATTAACTAAACCACCAAAAAGTCAAAATTAGACCAAAAGAGAAAGAGAAAAAAAATGACCTTACCTTTCAGACACCACGGAGGACTGGGTCTAACAGGTTTCGGAACCAAACACCGGACCTCGAGGGCGGTTACGGTCAGCCTCTGTTTTACGCCAATCCTAGCCGGAGGTCTTTCAGGTCAGTGATATGAGAAACAATACTCACCGAGTTATTGGCCGGAATGCCCTTTCCCCAGATCCAGTTGTCAGTTCTGGCTCAAAGGACGAAAATGACAGGAAAACTCTTCTCCCAAGATCAGTCAAACTCCAGGTGTCATAAAGTAAATGTGATTTATTCAAAATGTACAAGTACATTTAGGGTGATCCTTACATGCTGAAAGACAAAGAAGAACTCACACAGAGGGATGTACAGTCCCCTCCTAATACTTGCAATAATACAGCTATAATGCTTCTATTGGGTGAGAAAACACGGATGGCTCCTGGTACATCATGGTACATACTTTATTTGCTAATTAGTGTTCCTTTCACAATCTGTTACCATATATGGCAAAGCTTAATCACTCTATGTTTTTCTATGGGGTTAGTTAAAACAAAAGACACAGCAAGTTAATGCAACATGTGCTCAGAAGCCATCTTAAAAATCAATCTCCAGGTTTAAATACAATAGTCACACAATAAACATTTAAAACTTTTCTAACAGTCTTCCTTTCATCTTGTCATTGGGAGTGCTACCGTATGCATCCAGAGCATGTTTAGAAAATGCTAGAGTGAATAACCATGCCTTCGTTATCCTCCCTTTCCCACAGATAGACTAGTGCAGTGTCACCACCAGTTGCAAATGCACTCCCTTCTTCCTTCTCTTCAACATGTCAAGTATATGGCCCGGAGCAAAAGTGCAACTTGGAGGAGGGCCAGCATGACTGGGGTGAGCAGTTGCGGCGGAAAGAATAGTGGTGCAATGGGGGAAGGTGTTAATCCACTTACCGGATTGGTGGGTCTCAAGGGATGAGGGTGTCCTGTAGGGAGTAGAGGGGAGTAGGATCTTGTCGGAGCTCAGTCAGAGCTTCTCATAGAATCAGGAAGGTTTCTCCCGCCCACCCTCCCTTGTTTGTTGGTTTTGGGGGCTTCCTAGCAATATTTCTTGTAATACGGGGTTGGAATGGTTTCAATAGTGGGCAGTTCTTGGTGTGGTATGTTTTTCCATGACCGTTCACATTATGGGTTCATTTCTTACTAGTCATAGTAGCAGCAGGAATCTATGGGGTCTTTGAAGGTGGTGCTGGATAAAATAATGGAGAATTAAGGGGGTTGGGCCCATCTGAAGGTATGGGTGTCCCTTCCCTTCCTAATAATACATTGGTAATATCAGGGTTTTAAGTTTGTTGTATCCGGTAGGAAGTAGGTGATAATTGTCCCTGAGTGTAAGTTGCGGCTGGGGGCCTTTCAAGGTGTGACAGATACAACCTGTTGGTCGAGAGAAAATAGCCCTTCAAAGACATTAGACAGGGTAGGATTAAGCTGAGGTTTTGGGGTTTACTGGTTATGTATAAAATAATGTATTATATGCATTACAATTGTTTATGTTGATGTTTGGATTTCAATTGTTGTAATAAAAGGCTGCTATGGCCATTCGACTCCAAAAACAATATGTGTTGTCTGGTCAACATTGGAGGGGAAGGAATGGGGTAAATTGTTTATTTTACAGGAAGCCTGAGCCTTAGTAATCTGCACATCCCTCAGTAATGCTATCTTAGCTCCACAAACTGGCATTGAGGAGTTGGCTGCATTATTTGAGTACACCCTCAGTCACTTGTTGCAGGAGGATGCAAAGCAATTAATTTAATATGGTGTTGGGGAAAAGAAGGCACAGAGGGATAGGCAGGAAAAAAAAAACAATTGCCAGTGATATTTCTGCAGCTGCAGCTTTCTGCCAAGTGGGCCAGAGAGATGAGGAGGGTAGGGATTATGAGCTGGAAGACCATACCTGGGTACACAAGAATGTAGAGAAGGTAAGTGGGAAAAGGTACAACATCACAGAGGCAGGGTGTAATCCACGGACAGTTTGCATAAAAGTGGATGGAGCAGCCACCCTTTTCCACTGGATAGGACTGCTCCATGGGTGCAGGCCACTGTAATGCCTAGTTCTGCTCTACAGGTCTAAGCTTTCCAGACCGTCATTCCTCCCTTGAGCCATAATGTTTGCAGTGCATTATGCTGCTCTAGCAATGTCTAAGTGCTGTACCTAATGCTCTTCATTTGGATAATTTATAGTGCTTCATGCAGGCTAAATAATCCTATTTGTCTTTAATTTTTTTCACCGTTTTCCTGTGCTATGTTAGTCCAGAATAGTTGTGGCTATTATTGCTCAAAAATAGTGTAGTCTTATGCCCCATACACATGATCGGATTTTCCGACAACAAATGTTGGATGTGAGCTTGTTGGCAAAAAGTCTGACTGTGTGTATGCTCCATCGAACATTTGTTGTCGGACTTTCCACCAACAAATGTTGGCTAGCAGGTTCTCAAATTTTCCGCCAACAAAACTTTGTTGTCGGAATTTCCAATCGTATGTACACAAGTCCGACATACAAAAGTTCACGCATGCTGGGAATCAAGCAGAAGGAGCCGCAATGGCTATTGAACTTCCTTTTTCTCTGCTCGTCATACGTCTTGTATGTCACCACGTTCCCACGTTCGTAATTGTTGGCCAACATTTGTGTGACCGTGTGTATGCAAGACAAGTTGGAGCCAACATCATTCGAACAAAAATCCACGGTTTTGTTGTCGGAAAGTTTGACCGCGTGTACGGGGCATAAAAGTGATTTTTTGCTTAAAACCTGCCAGGTCCTGCCACAATAAACTATGGATTCATAAACGTGCTTACATGTATTTGAAGTCTGAAAAATATTTTGCTGACTTTTTCCACTTGTGTAGTGAGTCAGTACAATATTTAGCTTTTGAGTATGCCTATAAGTATGCCTATGGAGTTATTAAATTATTTATTCCTATCAGATTTGAAATACACACACTTAAACAAGTATTTTGGGCTGCAAAACTGCATGTGGTCTTTTTAAAGCGGAGTTCCTTTTTGTGTCAAAAAGTGTAGCTGCTGACTTTTAATAAACACACACTCATCTGTCCCATGATCCAGCGATGCTTTACAGCCAGGTGCGCACTGCACATGCGCGAGTCGCGCTGTGCCTCCTCAATGATCGGTGTTCTATCAGAATACCGCTATTTATCAGAAAATGCAACGAAAGTAACGTTGCGAACAAAAAAGGATTATTGCACATGCGCTATGCCTTCCAACATGGCCACTATGCGTTTCAATAAGTTTCCTAATCAGACAGAACATGAAGGTGGCGTTCTATCAGAATACTGCTACCCATCAGAAAATGCAATGGAAGTGACGTTGCAAACAAAAAATTATTATTGCGCATGTGCTATGTCGCTGCTTTTCAAAATCAACATCAAAAGTGTCACACATTTAAAAATACTGTATTTCAGTATATAAGCTGAGTTTACTGCTAAAATAAGTGTGAAATTCAAGACTTTGCTGGGTGTAACAAAATGTCTGCTGCTGCCTTCGTGTTCTGTTAGATTAGGAAACCTATTGGAACACATAGCAGCCATGTTGAAATGCATGGCGCATGCGCAGTAAGTATTTTTGGTCGCAACGTCCTTTCCGTTACATTTTCTGATGGGCAGCAGTATTCTGATAGAATGCGGGGCAATCTTCTGGGACTTGTGACATGTCCCAAAAGATTGCATGGAGGGAGGGGAGAGGAGAACTTCCGCTCAAGTTACCTAGGTGGCCCAAGTGGGAGCTGGGTACCTGTCACAACTAAGTACCCACACCCCCCCCAAAAAAAATGGCATGTAAGGAGGTGAGGAGTCCTTAAACGGAATTTCCACGCTTTAAGGTGCAAAAATGCAGTATATATAATATTTGTTCCTTTTGCAGAGTGAAAAAAATAAACACCTTGTTATGCTTGTCACTAAAAGCTGCAATAGGTAAGTGTTTTATCAAATGAAGCTTTCCAGAAATGTCTTAAAATCACTCTCGTGCAGTGTGTACCTTATTCCTTCCCTTTTAATGATAATTCAAATCTACCTACTTTTTTGGACAATCCAAAGCTAGATGGGGATGTGGTTTAGCCATAGATATCTAAAAGAAATTGTAGAATTAGTGTGTATGCTTTGTATGGTCACTGTAATGTTTATTTCTGGATCAAAAAATGCCTCATATTTCCCCTTCACATCCAGCATACTAAAAAGGCTTACATGATGTACAGCCTGTCTCTGTATTATTTCTGCTTTGCGTCTCTGACAAAATCCACTTTATCTTTTATTTCTGACTCAAAATTGCCTCATATCTCCCTCTTCAAATGCATCCAACAAAAAAAGCATGATGTGTAGCACGTCTCTGTAATATTCCTGCCTTTTTTCTCTGATGTAATCCACTGTAATTTCTATTTCTGGATAAAAAAGGCCTTGTCTCTCCCTCTTCAAATGTAGCCTACTAAAAAGGCTCAATGTTATGCAGTATGTCTCTGTAATATTTCTGCTTTGTGTATGTGACAGACCTAGCCAGGACACAGGCTTTTTGAGAGGACTAAATGCGAGCCTCCTGCCAATCGATTATGGGCCCTGGATTTTAAGGGGCGAAGGAGAACCCCAACCATCAATAATCTGTGCTAGTCAGATTCAATGCTGTATATATGTGTATATATAATGTGTGTTGTCTCATGCTGTTGGGACACACACTGGTGTCATGAACTCAAGATGTTAATTGAGAGAGCTGATCACATTGTCCTCTGTACAATGTAGTAGACGGTCCGTCTGTTACTGGTGGTCTCCTGCTATTGTAAGAAAATGTCTTGTGGTTGTAATTATGATAATGTATAATCTACTGTGTGAAGCTCAGGTGACAACAAGTCTGACCCGTAGTGAAATCCTGATGGGCACAGAGTCACATCGGCTGCTTAAAGGGATTAGTTAATTAGCTCATGTTAATTTGTTACAGTTGTATTGTTAGAGTAATATGAGCAGGAGGGGGGGGGGATCTCCTCTTCTACTGTATATAAATACTTGTCATTTTGGTTCTAATAAAACAGTCCATGTTGGCACTAAGCAAGTTTTGTCTCGTTTAGTGCTTGGGAGCGGTTGGAATATCTGAGATCTATATTCGGACTGGGAGGAAGTGGTATATGAAGAACACACTCAAGAGGAGTGTAGGGACCTTTCGTCACAGTGTATTTGACAAAATCCACTATGAGTTTTGTTTCTGGACCAAATATGCCTTGTCTCTCCCTCTTCAAATGTAGCTTACAAAAAATGCGTACATGATATGCAGCCTGTCTCTGTAAAATGTATTTTATATATTTCTTTTAACCTGCCTTGTCTCTCCTTCTTACTTTTCTGCCAAATCAAGCGGCTTAAAGGGGTTGTAAAGTCTCGAGGTTTTTCACCTTAATGCATATATGCATTAAGGTGAAAAACCTTTTTTGCTGCAGTGCCCCCCTAGAGCCCCCCTTTTACTTACCTGTGCCTGATCCGTTCCAGCGATGGGCACAAGCCCAGCAGCTTCAGCCACTGTCACACTCATCATTGGGCAAATTGATAGAAACAGGAGTCATTGGTTACCCGCTGCTGACAATCAAATCCAGTGATGTGGGGGATGAGGCCGAGTCCAGCTGTGCGTGTCAATGGATGCAGCAGAGGAACACTAGGCCACGCCCTCACGTGTGCCCCCAGGCAAAGTGGGTCTCTGTGTGGGCAACTTATGGAGGGGAGGAGCCAGGAGCGTTGGCAGGGCACCCCAGAAGAGGAGGATCGGGGCTACTCTGTGCAAAACCCTTGCACAGAGCAGGTAAGTATACCATATTTGTAATTTTTATCAAAAAAAAAACAAGACTTTACAATCACTTTACTCTTCAGCAACTGTGCTATGCAGGGGGTCCCCGACATACGAATGCCCGACCTACGAACATCCCCTACTTACGAACGGGGCGCTGCGGGGACCCTCCGCCATTTTTCGCCGTCTTCCGGCCGTTCTGCGCATGCGCGGCCATACGGAGCCTCGGAAAATGCCGGCAAACTTCGGAAATGTCCGTAATTTGCCGTGCATGCGCAGAACGGCATTAGACGGAACATCGGAAATGTCCGGAAATGTCCGTATTTGTCGGTCTGCGCATTGCGCGGCCGACTTACGAACATTTCCGACTTCCGTACAGGCGGGCAGTCCCTAACGAGTTCGTAACTCGGGGACCCCCTGTATATCTAATTATTTTCTCTGAAATATGACTCTGTAATCTTCATCACTTTTGCCTTGTCTCTGGAATGCGGAGTTGTAGTTTTTGAGGTGCTTTTGTACACTGTGTTGACATTTTATTGAACTTTATAGAAGATACAGTGGGGAACTGCACTAAACCTAAAAGAAGATCACAAAATATGCCATGAAAGGCGTGAAAAGAAAACAAGAAATGGTCCACTGCTGCATCCAAACACGTTTACCTGGTATGCTGTGAAATGTGTTTTGACGCTGTTTGACAGCTGTACATTAAGGGATTTAGTGTTATTTTATTTTGAAGTGTAAACATTCTGCTAGATTTCAGATTGGTTCTGTTTACTTCTACAACAGCTCAATTCTGGCCTATTACTGGTAGATAAAAACCCATGTGTTGCAGCAAAAAACACCTAAAAGGGAGATCGTTTATCAATTTACAATTACTCAGATAGAGATGCTGATGATGTATGTAAGCCTGAGGCTGGTTATAGACGGTGTAAATTTCTTTCCTACAAGCAGGTTGCAGGAAAGAAATTTGCATGATTCCTTCATAAGCACAAACAGTGCTGACAGGGGAATACCTCCTGCCGCGCAATTGTCTGTTCCCAGCGGGGGGTGGGAGCGGGTGGGGAAAGCTGTCCTCGCCAGGAGAAGACAGTGATTTTTGCTAGTGACTATAGCAGCTGCTAGCAATAATCACAAGTGAATCTGGCAGGCTGGCTGTACCCCAGTTGATCGATCAATCAACTTGGCACATTCAGCCTGCCCACACATGGTTTGAATTTTGGGCGTTTCCTGCTGAACTGGCCAAGATTCGAACCGTCTATGGTTAGCAGTGCCGGTGCTACCACTGGGCAAACTAGGCAGCCGCGTAGGGCGCACTGTGGCCTAGAGCGCCCAGCCACTGGTGTTTCTACTCTCTTCTCAGCATCAGCAGGCAGCTGCGGCTCCAATTGCACATAGTATCAGAAGTGCAGCGGTGGTGGAGGAATGTGTCTGTGTCCCGACTCCTGAATGAATGGAAGCAAGCAAACATTCATTGATGGGCACTGGTAGGCTGCATTGATGGGCACTGGTAGGCTGCATTGATGGGCACTGGTAGGCTGCATTGATGGGCACTGGTAGGCTGCATTGATGGGTGCTGGTGAGGCTGCATTGATGGGTGCTGGTGAGGCTGCATTAATGGGCACTGGTGAGGCTGCATTTGATGGGTACTTCATTAAAAAGGTGGGGTATACATGGGCAGGGCAAAGGGGGTGGAGTCAGGGGTGGAGCCAATGGGGGCGGCAAAATTAGGTTTCGCCTAGGGTGTCAAAAATCCTTGCACCAGCCCTGATGGCTAGCCTAAATATATTGTGATAAAAAAGGATAATGTGATAAAAAATGTATTCCACGTACAAATGATGTGATGTTTTTCATGCTGCCCTGGGGAATAGTACTATTCTGTCTTCTCACATACCATATAGATTAATGGTATCTCTAAAGCATGTAATTGAAGAATTGGTGTTTTTTCCATGTCACCCTCAAAGTCACATAAAATGGAGGGCCCTCTTTCCTCCAAATTGTATTTATTACATTTATTTGGCATTGGTACATGTCCCACCTGTCAGTACTCAGCTCCCCCATACATTTTGCTTATCAGTACGTTGACTATTAGCCTTGAAATTGGGAAGAACTGATTTTCAAGATTCACCTCCTATGGGGTTCGCATTAAAGTTTGCAGTTTGTGAATTTTAAAAAGAGTTTGCCGAGCGTTCCCACAGTTCGAACTCAGACAGGTTTGCCTATTGCCACTGAGCACATAAAATAAAAGAGAATTGATTTTCATATCTCTCAGCTTTTAGAGGTGGGGAAGAGAGAGACATTATAGCACAAAGTATGCAGGTAGCAGGCATGCCTCTGCTAAGCCCTCAGTAACATTTTTCATCACTACTTTCCTTCATTTTGGCTATTCAAAATATTTAGATAAGGGATTTAGTGCAGTAAAACACTTTTGATAGTGAAATAATACTTTTTGTGGAGATTTAAAAGAGAAGTATGGGAGTATATAATGAGAATATATATAGTATCAGGCCCATATATACTATTGTCATGGAGTGCCAACCCTTAAAAAATATTAGGAAAGGGGGATATGGATTGGATTTGGGCGTTAAATGGTCTCATCCAGACAAATAACAAACATGTTAACAATGAATTATTTATTGTGAAATAGAAAAAAACATAAAGACATACAGCATAAAAAATAGGGGAATAACATACATACCCCTATGTATAAAGATGTATGTATAAAAAGTATGTATGTTATTCCCCTATTTTTTATGCTGTATGTCTTTATGTTTTTTTCTATTTCACAATAAATAATTCATTATTAACATGTTTGTTATTTGTCTGGAGAAGACCATTTAACGCCAAAATCCAATTCATATCTCATATCCCCTTTTCCCAGAAGTATGGGAAGTATGGGTTTTCTTTTTTTTTTTTTAAACAATCATACTTACCTAGGTGGATGCAGATTGGTCCGATGCTGCATCTGTCCCCTGACACAAGAGAGTAGCTTCTTTGAGCATTTTTTTTGCGCATTTTTGCGCGACTTGCACATTTGTATGCAGCGTTTTTGGGCTTTGCCGCGTTTTTTTATTAGCAATTAGAGAAAACTATTATCTGTTGCATCATCTGTTGCTAGGTATTTTAGCTTTTTTTAGCTTTTCCATCAGTTTTCAGTTTAAGTTAGGATTAGGAGTTGGCGGTAGGGTTATTTATTTATTATTTTATTTATTTTAATTGTATTTATTATTATATGAATAATAATAAATGAATAAATAAATGTAAAATAAATACACAAATAAATAAAAATCATGAATAAAAAATAAATTCAATAAGTTAATACTAAGTAACAATAAATAAATAATTAACCCATAACTTTAACCCTTACCCCTTAAAAAAAATCAAAAAAATATAAATAACTCAACACCCTAACCCTAACACAATTTTTTTTTATTATTATTATATTATTAGTATTTTTTTGCTCGAGTTTGGGTGTTTATTGTTATTTTATT
Source organism: Lithobates sylvaticus (assembly GCA_028564925.1). NCBI lineage: Eukaryota > Metazoa > Chordata > Amphibia > Anura > Ranidae > Lithobates > Lithobates sylvaticus. The sequence continues at coordinate 225,593,297 of CM053032.1, read as the reverse complement.
ATTAGTATTATTAACAGGGCTTTTTTTCTCAAATAATAGGTACTGGGACTCAACCACCACCCTCCAAAACCCCTCCCCCCACACACACCCTCCAAATCACATCAAATAGTGGGTGTGGTCATATTTCACAAACAGAGAAGGGGCATTAAATATCAGGATTTCATTACATACAGAGTGCAGAGTTCATGGGGGTTACACACAGAGTGCAGAGCTGTCACTTGTAAACACAGAAACCAGACTTCTGTGTTTACATGTGATTGTGGTGAACAGGCACCAAAGGATCTGAGCCACCAAGTTCCCTTTGAAAAAAGCCCTGATTATTAATAATAATAATAATAATAATAATAATAATGTATTTTTTTAAGGTTAGAGGTTAATTATTATTTATTAATGTATTATTGCATATTTTTTATTTATTTTGTTCTTATTTGTGATGGTTTTTAGTTATTTGTGTATTTATTTTACATTTATTCATTAATATATGATCACTATTTTATTAAAATTTTTTTTCATTTGAGTAGAAAATTGTGCAAAAACGTGCGACAAAACGCGCGAATACACACAAAAATGCACGAATGGCGCATTTCCATTCATTCCTATAGGAATGAAAACACGCCAAAAATGCCCAAATCTGCCCGATTTGAGTGACAAAAAAAGCTCCAGAATTTGTTTGCGCTTCAGGCGTTTGGCTTCAGGCGATTTGGTGTGGAGATGTAAACCATCTCCATAGAGAATCATTGCTTTTTCCCCTCCAGCATTTTGGAGTTTCAAGCTTCAAGCTACAAAACGCTCAGGTGTGATTGCAGCCTAACAATGAGAACCGAGCTAACACCTCTGATCGCTCAGTTTTCAGGGCTCCCCGAGCAGAGAACTGGGGACTGTCAGTCACCGCTCTCTTCTCTGCCCCCCCACGCTCACTGGAGTGCTGGGCTGTGGAGGGGGAGGGAGCAGCTGGCTCAGGCTCTCAGCAGCTCGCTGAAAGCCTGAGCCGGGTGTCGGTCCAGGCATGTGGGCAGATACCGATTCCATTGTCGCAATTTTGCCCCAGTCTGGACTGGCTCTGTGACATCAGCAGACAGCGGACTTCAGCCCGCTGTCTGCTGAAAACGGATTACAGGAGTGCCGAACGAACTGCATTCCTGTGATCCACAGAAGTACAGCCAAACAAGCTTTGGCTGTTCTTCTCCTTTAAACATCAGGTCAAAAACATGGAAAACAAGGAAAACTGAGGAAGAAAGAAGAGGGATTTGGTTAGCAAAAGAAGGAGGTCCCTACAAATGAGGGACAGTTGGGGGCAATGGATTTTGATGCTGTTTAAAAAAGGCTCAATATTCATGAATGTAGCTTCTGATTTCTTTGCACAGATAATTGTTGATGTAGCTGGAGCAGCAAAAGGACTTATAAATGCATCTTAGTCCTGTTCGTATATGGATGTTTGTATGAACACGGGTATAATTAAAAGAATAATTAGCAGGAAACTCATTGGTTTTAACAGCTGCCATTTTCCAGATAATTGCAGTAACATACATTTCTATAACCTGCTATTTTCCATGAAAGAAAGTATTTCTGTGTAGGTTATTTGTTTTCTTCCTAATAACATGGTTCCAGCATATATGTTTAGGTTAGGTATGTGTTTATAGCAGCCAGTTGTTAGTATTAAAAATAACTAGAATTACATAAAATTGGCTTGTGGAATTATATGGAATTGGTCTGTAGTGGGTCAGGGGGAGTAATATTTACAATTAACATGTAATACTGAGAAAAAGTCTATTTCAAAGTTCTAAAAATATGTTTTCCTTTAAAGGAGATCGATAAACTTCTGTTCCTCTGCTGAGAATAATCAAAACACAAGATAAACGCACATGGTGTACACCACTTACACAACGCTCCTCACAGTGTAATAATTAAAGTGTTACTAAACCCAGGACCCTGCATTCACTATATCTGGTCTCACATAGGGATGAGCCGAACACCCCCGGGTTCGGTTCGCACCAGAACATGCGAACAGGCAAAAAATTAGTTTAAACACGTGAACACCGTTAAAGTCTATGGGACACGAACATGAAAAATCAAAAGTGCTAATTTTAAAGGCTTATGTGCAAGTTATTGTCTTGAAAAGTGTTTGAGGACCCGGGTCCTGCCCCAGGGGACATGTATCAATGCAAAAAAAAGTTTTAAAAACAGACGCTTTTTCAGGAGCAGTGATTTTAATAATGCTTAAAGTGAAACAATAAAAGTGTAATATTCCTTTAAATTTCATACCTGGGGGGTGTCTATAGTATGCTGCCCCCCTCTGACACACAGGGACATCCTTATGGCTTTCCTGCAGTGTCAAAGGGGGCGGGGTCACTCGGTTACGTAACCGAGTCACCCCGCCCCCTCTGACGCTACGGGAAAGCCATAGGGATGTCCACATACGTCAGAAGGGGGGCGGGGTCACCTGGCAACATCATTGTTTGACCCCGCCCTCAGTTATAAAAGAACTGTCACCTGGGAGGCTGGTCATACCTCAGTACGGTGGGTGCCTCCCATGGAGGCAGATAGTAGGCGGCTTGCATTTTTTTTTCTGTCCATCGGAGCGAGAGAAGAACAAGATTTGGTGGGACAGTTTTATTGTTTTATTTTTTAATAAAGGACTTGTCCTAAGGCGTGTATTGTCTTTTTTTTTTACCATTTTCACACATTTTTGGTCAAATGGTAGGGGTACATTTATACCCCATTACCATTTCACACAGAGGGGGGGCCGGGATCTGGGGGGGGCTTCCAGATTCCGATAAGACCCCCGCCCGCAGACCCCCACAACCACCGGGCAAGGGTTGTGGGGATGAGGCCCTTCTCCCCATCAACATGGGGGCAAGGTGCTTTGGGGGGGCTACCCCAAAGCACCCTTCCAATGTTGAGGGCATGTGGCCTGGTACGGTTCAGGATGGGGGCGCTCTATTGTCCCCCCTCTTTTCCTGCGGCCTGCCAGTTTTTTTCAGGATTTTTTTTATTTTAGCGCAGGGTTCCCCTTAAAATCCATACAGTATGGATTTTGAGGGGGACCCCCCACGCCATTTTGTTTTTTAAATTTTGGTGTGGGGTTCCCCTTAATATCCATACCAGACATGAAGGGCCTGGTATGGAATTTGGGGGACCCCCACGCATTTTTTTTGCATTTTGGTTCGGGGTTCCCCTGTGGGGGAATCCCATGATGTTTTTATCAATGAACTTTTATGTGTATTGCCGGGACCGACTATTCATTATAGCCGCGAGTACTTTTAAATGACTTTTTTTCCTTTAGAAATTTAATTTTGCTCTCGGACTGTTCTAAACATGGGAAACATGCGCCACTTTACAGGCATACTATAGACACCCCCCAGGTACAACATTTAAAGGAATATTACACTTTTATTGTTTCACTTTAAGCATTATTAAAATCCCTGCTCCCGAAAAAACATTAGTTTTACTTTTTTTGCATTGATACATGTCCCCTGGGGCAGGACCCAGGTCCCCAAACACTTTTTATGACAATACCATGCATATAAGCCTTTAAAATTAGCACTTTTGATTTCTCCCATAGACTTATAAAGGGTGTTCCGCGGCTTTCGCGAACACCTCAAATTGTTCGCTATTTGGCGAACAGGCGAACACCCGATGTTTGAGTCGAACTTACATTCGACTCGAACATTGGGCTCATCCCTAGGACTCTCACACAGTACACAGAACATGGGAATGCAGTTATTTTAGTAAATATAAACTGCTAAATACCTTTTTTAATCAGCAGTATATAGCAGTCTTGTGTCTTCTATCAGTGTCTGGTTAAAGCTTGTAGGAGGAGTTTTCGTTCTACTCCGACTGTCCTATGAGGCTGCAGGATTCCTGGCCTTCTGTCTGGACAGTGCTGATTGGCCCTGTGCTGATCACATGCACTCTCTCAAGAAAGAAAAAAACAACTCTCTAGCAATACACCCCAAACTGAGCATGTGCAGCTTGTCCCCAAGGCTCTGCACTATCAGGAGAGGGTTTGGGGACAGTGGAAGAAGGGGAGGAACAGAGAAGACAGGATCAGACAGCCTTTTTACACAATGCAGAGGATTAAACCCTTAGGTTCCACAGTGAGTTTAACAAGCATGCTTTGCTGCGTATACAGACTGATTTTACTGTTGTGGGTTTCCTTTAAACAAAAGTCCGTATATGAAGCATGGAAGAAGCTGAGGGCACAGAAAATATACAAAAAACTCCTGAAGCTCCGGAAACAGATCTGGGAATGATCCACTCACATATAGAAATAAGCACAACCAGGGCACTGGAATTAGTAGAATCAAAGAAACAGCTGCTTGACAAAGGGGGCGGGGCCCCTGTTAATCTATAGTGGCCTGCCAACACCTGACATCACCTTGCGATTTTGACAGCTAGCAGGCCTTGCTTGCTCTTTTGGGACTCTTTTGATGTTGCTAAACACATCTCGACTGCATGATCAGCCGTGTCCTTATGCATCCAGGCTGTTTGATGATCCACCCTAGGCTGCACTAAGTGGGTTTACATGTAAGTGTGCTATGTTTTAATAAATTTGTGTTACTTTAATTCTACTAACTCCAGTGCCCCGATTGTGCTTTCCTCTGCTGAGAATTAACCCCAAATTGCTCACCTCTTGTTTAGGTTTAAAAGGAAAAGGTTTGGAACTCTAAATGAAACACGTGACACATAGCTGGTAAAGTAGTCAAATGCATGATGGCACATTTATTCTTTCATTCATATATATATATATATATATATATATATTAGGGCTGTGGAAATGAAAGATTAATTCCTCGATTCATTTTTTTTTGATCGATCAAAATTCTTTTGATCAGTACTCACCTCTCGGCCGGCTTCCGGGTCTTCAGGGAGCTCCGACGGAGATCCGGTGACGTCACGGACATCGACGTCTCTGGACTCCTCCCCCTTCCCCAAGTGCCTCCGTCTGCTAATGAAGGGAAGGGGAGGAGTCTGGTGATGTCGAAGTTCTGATTGAACGTAACGTGTACGGGGAAGGAGCTACGCATGACGTCACCCGCTGCTGCCCTACGGAACTAACACGATTTTCGACTTTACATGCTGTGTTTTTATCATCTTTATGTGAGCAGTTTGTGTTTGAACACAAAAATTAAATCTAATACTTAAGCGGGGAGCACTTAGATCTTTTCTTTCTACCCATGACCTGGCGTCCTTGCTGAGATCTAAGGAGACGTGAGAGAAGTTTATGGTCTGTGTTAACCCTTTTGATACCCGCTTGCATGACCACCTGTCTGCACAGGGGTCCATGCCATAAGGTGAGAGTGATTAGTTAGACCGGAGGTGGAGGGATTGTCACGCTACTGTGGGGAAAAAAAATTACTTACGTCAGTGCTACAGTTTGAATTTAAAACGTATTTGTGTGAACTGTGAAGTTAAGTCATGGATTGTGGAAACTAACTAGTGTCAGGTGATTGTATATAGTGTATACCACATTTACCACTGACTAATGCAGAGTTGCAATGCAAGGAGATCAGCTAAAAGTAGTTGGATCTGTATGTGTGTTATAATTAGTCGATTAAACAATTTAAAAAAAAAATTGATTAATCGAACACAAAAACTTTAATCAGCAACAGTCCTAATATATATATATATATATATATATATATATATATATATATATATATATATATATATACAGATATCATAATGGCATATTATCATTATAATTCATATATATACACCGATTTCATGAATAACACATTGTAATATAGAGTAAAATTATTGTGAGCTGGCTTGTACTTCATATCATAAAATGTATATTTAAAATCATTAATGAAGGGATAGTGGCACTGTTCTATTTGGATGTGAATAAAATTTTAAATACGTATAAATGTATGTGTGTGAACACCAATAAAGCATAAATATGCGTCATGCAATGTGGTACACAATGTATAAAAACAAGTGACTAAAAACTAAACCATAGATGAGGAGAAAAAATCTAATAATCCAAAGGAGGTGGCAATCAGTGAATAAATATTAAAATATATAAAAGACTCAGATAGTGTGCAAGCAATATAAATAATAAAAGTATATAATTAATAAAATTCAATATAAATGATGAAAAATCAATTGCGATGTATATAAATGAATAAATAAATATATATTAGTCCTTCAGAAGCAATGCAATCAAGTCCAATCTCCAAAAAAATGTATATAAGTGCATATGTGATATCCAAAAATAGTGAAAAAATATATTTTATAAAATATTGCAAAAAAACTGTATCATAAGTTCATTCCAAAGTGACACGGAAAACTGTGAAGTGACACGAAATCCCAGCTTCAGTGAAAAAATACAGTGGTAGGTGTCCTGTGATCCCCTCCTTCAGTCAGTTCCCCTTATGTGCCTGCACTCACCGGATCGCCTCACCCCTGCAGGGGTAACAGGCGTAGTACTACAGGTCCCAGAAGACCGCGTTCCTCTCAATGGGCAGATGTCCTCTCTCCGGATGGTGTCCAACTCCCAGGCACTTAGTGGGTCTCAGCAAAATTTAGGGGATATCAGCAGCGGCGAATCCATATAAATAGGGAAGGATGAGCCTCCTTAAGTCAGGCCAGTCAGGTTCGTGTCACTTTGGAATGAACTTATGATATTGTTTTTTTGCAATATTTTATAAAATATATTTTTTCACAATTTTTGGATATCACATATGCACTTATATACATTTTTTTGGAGATTGGACTTGATTGCATTGCTTCTGAAGGACTAATATATATATGTATTTATTCATTTATATACATCGCAATTGATTTTTCATAATTTATATTGAATTTTTATTAATCATATACTTTTATTATTTATATACCTTGCACACTATCTGAGTCTTTTATATATTTTAATATTTATTCACTGATTGCCACCTCCTTTGGATTATTAGATTTTTTCTCCTCATCTATGGTTTAGTTTTTAGTCACTTGTTTTTATACATTGTGTACCACATTGCACGATGCACATTTATGCTTTATTGGTGTTCACACACATACATTTATACATATTTAAAATGTTATTCACATCCAAATAGAACAGCGCCACTGTCATGGACTTACCAGGCGTTTCCGGGCTCTTCGTGCGCACACAGGTGCGTGGCGGGCGCGTGCACGTTAGCGTGCGCGGCGGCACGCGCGTGCATGTGCGCATGCGCGAGAGCACAATTGGCGCCAAAACGGCTTTAAAAGCCCAGCAGTGACACTCAGCCAGTGCTGTGTTGTCTCAGCTATCCTGCTTGTCAGCCATCTGAAATCTGATCTGAACCTGTGATTCCCGTTACCGACCCGGCTCTGTTTGGACTACCCTGCCTTCTCCTGTTCGACATGGCCTGCCTGACCTTGCCTTCATCTGCTTCTGGTTACCGACTCCTGCCTGCCTACCGACTCTGCCATTGCCTGCTCCTATCATCGGATTGATCTGCTGTTGCCAACCGGACTGTTTGACCTTGCCTTGCTGATTCCCGTCTGTTTATCCACCTGCTGCCTGGTTCTGCCGTATCTAGCTTCATCACCTACAGCTGCAGACTTTCACCCTGCCATCTGTATACAGATACTTCCGGAGAACTTCCTAGTTGATCTCAACACCATTCCTCTACAAACCAGGCACTCCTACCCCACTGTGCTCAAGTGACCACTGTTCCCACTCCAGTGGACCGTGAACCAGCGCTGTATGAGAGGTCTCCTCCTACAAGTCAGGCTCTCCGTCCAGGCACGTAACAGTACAACACAGCCATGACTGAGCCTGCAGGAGAGACCTCCCCCATGACAGATATCTGCTCACACCTGTCAGCCCTCACCCAGGCCGTTAAATCCTTACAAGACGGTTACACCAGATTGGAGGGTCAAGTTCAGAACCTCATCAACCCTGTAAACGTGGCTCCTGGTTCCGTTGCCGCCCCTGCTCAGGCTGCCTCCTCTCCTTCTGTTGTTATGCTTCCACCTGAACCAAGGGTCCCCATACCTGAGAAGTTTTCAGGGGACCGAACTAAATTCCGGGCCTTCCGCAGCGCTTGTCAACTTTATTTTGCCCTGCAACCCCGGACTTTTTCACTCGAAGCCACTAAAGTGGGGTTTGTGGTCTCCCTGCTGTTAGGAGAACCACAGATCTGGGCACACCGACTTCTCGAGGAGGACTCCATTCTGATTCAGTCACTAAGGGCCTTCTTTGAAGCTATGTCTCAGCTTTATGAGGACCCTGAATGGGTAGCCACAGCAGAAGCTACCTTAACTACGCTCCAGCAGGGTCGCCGGGCGGCCGAGGATTACATCTCAGACTTTAGACGCTGGAGTGCAGACACTCAATGGAATGATGCAGCTCTTCGACATCAGTTCCGCATGGGCCTATCAGAAGGACTAAAAGATGAACTGGCCCGGGTAGGCATACCTAAAACTCTTGAGGCTTTAATCACCCTAACAATCCAGATTGATCGTCGCCTTCGGGAACGTCGCACTGAACGGTCTTTTCAACATAACCGTCCTACTTGGGTGACTGCTAAGGCTCCAATTCCTGCTGCCCGCTACCTACCTCCACCCAACCTTCAACCAACCAGCTCTGTGCCTGCAGTTGGGACTGATCCGACCCACCTTAACCCCAGAAGAGCGCACGCGTCGCCATCAACTGAACCTCTGCCTGTACTGTGGGGCAACAGGACATTACGTGCGCAACTGCCCGATCAAGATGCGTAAGTGCTCCTCCTCTGTTCCTGCCAGTCTTTCAGCACTATCTGCTAACACAACCCACATTGCTCTCCCTCTTTCATTACAGCTTCCAGGAAGGACAATTCCAGTCAAGGCAATTATTGATTCCGGAGCATGCAGCTGCTTCATCGACTCCGCCTTCGTCAGCCAACACAACATTCCCTTGCGGAACAAGACCCACCGACTTTCAGTCTTCTTGGCCGATGGCTCCTGCATCAGCTCTGGGCAGGTGACCCAAGAGACTTTTCCCTTACCTGTCACCACTTCCTCCCAGCATAAGGAGCTCCTGATCCTTGACGTCATCTCTTCCCCGTTGTTCCCAATCATTCTAGGCATTCCCTGGCTTCAGGCCAATAATCCCTCCGTCAATTGGACTACCAGAGAGATCAGGTTCTTGTCCCCCTACTGCCAAGAACACTGTCAACACGAATTTACTCAATCACCTGTCACCTTGTTTTGCATGGACATTGATCAGAACTTACGCCAATCAGTACCTGAACCGTATCATGGGTTCCTCGACGTATTCAGCAAGAAGGGAGCAGACTCTCTTCCACCTCATCGATCATACGATTGCCCGATTGAACTTCTACCCGGGGCCGAAATTCCCTTTGGGCGCATTTTCCCCTTATCAGAAAAAGAACAGGAAGCATTAAAGATCTACATCAACGAAAACCTGGAAAAGGGGTTCATCCGTCCGTCCACCTCCCCAGCGGGTGCTGGAATATTTTTTGTGACCAAGAAGGATCAGACTCTCCGCCCGTGTGTGGACTATCGGGAATTGAATAAAATCACGGTCAAGAACCGTTACCCGCTTCCCCTAATACCCGAATTATTCCAGAAACTAAGGTCCGCTACTATTTTTACAAAACTCGACCTAACAGGGGCCTACAATCTGGTCCGCATCCGGGTCGGGCATGAGTGGAAGACGGCGTTCCGAACGCGGTTCGGGCATTATGAATACCTGGTCATGCCCTTCGGTCTATGTAATGCACCTGCCACTTTTCAACATCTTATTAACGATGTATTCAGGGACTTCTTAGATGTTTTTGTAATTGTTTATTTGGACGATATTTTGTTTTTTTCTGAATCACTCAGCCAGCACCGGGAACACGTTTGCAGAGTTCTTGACCGTCTTCGCCTACATGGACAGTATGCAAAGGCAGAGAAGTGTGAGTTTGAGCAACGAGAGATCCAATTTTTGGGCTTAATAATCTCCTCAACCGGTATTAAGATGGATCCCCAAAAAGTGTCTGCCGTTTTAGACTGGCCTGCACCAGTAGATAAGAAAGGCATACAACGTTTCATTGGCTTCGCAAACTTTTATAGAAAATTTATCAAAGGATCCTCTGCCATCATCGCACCCATTACACGATTGACCCAACAACACGTCAGGTTTCATTGGAGTTCAGAAGCCCAGGATGCATTTGAGAGACTTAAGAGACTTTTTACATCAGCTCCAATTCTCAGCCATCCTAATCCATCCTTGCCCTTTTTATTAGAAGTAGACGCATCCGAAGTAGCGGTGGGAGCAGTCATTTCTCAAAGACAGGGTAAGGAGGACTTGATACACCCTGTAGGATTCTTCTCTCAAAAGTTATCTCCAGCTGAGAAAAATTATGACGTGGGGGATCGGGAACTTCTTGCCATCAAGACCGCATTGGAAGAGTGGAGGTATCTGTTAGAGGGCGCGGTCCATCCGGTATTATTATATACCGACCATAAAAACTCGTTGGGCCTTGTTTTTCACCCGCTTCTGTTTCCACATCACTTATCGGCCTGGATCAAAGAACGTCAAACCTGACGCATTGTCACGCATGCATGACAATCCAAAGAACTCACCTGCTCCTGACACGATTTTGCCCACAAGTAACTTCTTGCTTTTACAAACAGACCTCTTATCTCTAATCAAGGAAGCTTCTACCCACTCTCCAAGGCCCCCAGGAATCACCTTGACATCACGAGACGGCTTGCTATGGAAAGGAAGTCAAATCTTTGTTCCAGAGAATTTCCGAGTTAAGGTACTAACACTGCTTTATGACCATCCTTTAGCAGGGCATTTTGGGGTCCGGAAGACTCGAACTTGTACAACGTACATTTTGGTGGCCCAACTTAAAGGAATTTTGTGGGAGATACGTCAGTTCCTGTCCTGTCTGCATACGGAACAAGACTTCAAGGAACGGGGCCTGGGGCTTGCTAAAACCTTTACCTGTACCGGACAGACCTTGGAAAATGATTTCTATGGACTTCATAGTCGAATTACCTCGCTCTGAGGGGTGCACAGCCATTTTCGTGGTTGTGGACCGCCTATCTAAAATGGCCCATTTCGTGCCTTTGAAGGGAACCCCATCTGCTGCGGAAACGGCCCGTGTATTCATCAAGGAGATCATCAGACTACACGGAGTACCTGCAAATATAGTCTCTGACAGAGGGGTACAGTTTACCTCACGCTTCTGGAAAGCACTTTGTGAAATCTTGAAGATCGAGCTGGCCCTCTCCTCAGCTTATCACCCTCAAACCAACGGGCAGACAGAGAGGACCAACCAAACCCTCGAGCAGTACATCAGATGCTTTACTTCTTTTTCACAGGACAATTGGGTTTCCCTACTGCCTTTAGCGGAATTCGCCTATAATAATACCAGTCACTCAGCCACGAACCAATCCCCCTTCTTTTCCAACTATGGTTTCCACCTAACCTTTTTACCAGATTTTGTTTCAGAATCTCCAGTTCCGGCAGTCCAGGAAACGGTAGAATTCCTCAACCGCAACAACCGGGTACTACAAGAAGCTGTGTCCAAGGCCCAGGCGGACAGTAAGAGAAACTTCGACCAAAAGAGGAGGGGAGAGCTGGTTCTGCAAACTGGAGATCAGGTATGGTTGTCTACGGACAACATTAAACTGATTTGTCCCTCTAAGAAACTTGCACCTAAATTTATGGGACCTTTTCCTATCAAGAGGAAAATTAATGAAGTTGCTTTTGAACTGTCTTTGCCTGACTCTCTTAAAGTTCACCCAGTATTCCACGTGTCCTTGTTAAAACCTGCTGTGCCTAATCCCTTCCCTGACAGAGGAGCCGGCCCGCCTGAACCTGTTCTAGTAGATGGTAACCAGGAATATGAGGTTGAGGAGATCCTCAATTGTAGGAGAAGACACGGGCAAGTACAATTTTTGGTCAAATGGAAAGGGTACGGCCCGGAGAGTAATTCCTGGGAACCGGACAGTAACATACACGCTAAACGTTTAGTTCGTACCTACTTGACTTCCCACCCTGAAAAAGCAAGTCGCCTGGGCATCGTGTCGCCTGGGCAACGTGTGCACGTTAGCGCACGCGGAGGCGCGCGCGTGCATGTGCGCATGCGCGAGAGTGCAATTGGCGCCAAAACGGGCTTTAAAAGCCCAGCAGTGACACTCAGCCAGTGCTGTGTTGTCTCAGCTATCCTGCTTGTCAGCCATCTGAAATCTGATCTGAACCTGTGATTCCCGTTACCGACCCGACTCTGTTTGGACTACCCTGCCTTCTCCTGTTCGACCCGGCCTGCCTGACCTTGCCTTCATCTGCTTCTGGTTACCGACTCCTGCCTGCCTACCGACTCTGCCATTGCCTGCTCCTATCATCGGATTGATCTGCTGTTGCCAACCGGACTGTTTGACCTTGCCTTGCTGATTCCCGTCTGTTTATCCACCTGCTGCCTGGTTCTGCCGTATCTAGCTTCATCACCTACAGCTGCAGACTTTCACCCTGCCATCTGTATACAGATACTTCCGGAGGACTTCCTAGTTGATCTCAACACCATTCCTCTACAAACCAGGCACTCCTACCCCACTGTGCTCACGTGACCACTGTTCCCACTCCAGTGGACCGTGAACCAGCGCTGTATGAGAGGTCTCCTCCTACAAGTTAGGCTCTCCGTCCAGGTACGTAACAGCCACTATCCCTTTGTTAGTTTACTCACATTCTTTGGCTGCACTCAGGTGTAGTTTTTTGAGGGAGGCAGCAGTTCAGTATCCTGAGCACGGATACCTGCGTTTATATTAAAATCATTAACGATTGCAGAAAGTTCATAATAATCTAAGCTGTAAATGCATCATTATAATGTAATATATAATATAATATTATTATAATATAATATAATTGCTGCTGCCTCTTACTGTTGAGGAAGTTCCAGTAATCAGTGTTGGAAGGGCAGTCTCTGAGCTGTGAATATTTGTTTGGCCCAACAAATTGCTTTGTTCACTGTGGTGCATTGTTGAGATAATACATTATTGAGCACTTTTCTTTTTCGCACATGGGCTTGTGCTTGGAGAGGATGTTGATATGGAGTGAGCTTTCTATTTTGGCATTACCTTAGCATGTGAAGTGTGCTGAGGGCCCAAAAACTTTGACTCCCCTGCTGGAGTGAACACCTGGAGGGAGAAGGGCTAAAAGATGGCTGCCTGTGTGGAGCATTTATAAAGGAACCTTCCTGTTGAAGAGAGACTTCTATGTGACCATATCTGATTGTCCTTGGTCTCAGGACACAGCCCTATAGAAGTTGATAGGGCTGTAATGTGCAGGCATGGCTAAGACAGTAAAGACCTATGACACAGGATGTAAACAAACCACATGCATTGTATACTATAAATCTGTGGAGGGAGAGGGTGGGTTAGGTTGGGTCAGGGGAAGAGGGCAATAGGGATACACACAATTTATTTTAAAGTGAACTCTAGGCTTCATGCAGCAATGGGCACAAATAGGTAGATAATATTAATGTACTGGTAATTTAGCTTGACTGAGTTTAACAGTTTCAAGTGATCATAGTAATTACAATTGCGGCTGTCTGGACATGAGCCAAAACTATTTTAGGGAACTTCACATCAGGCAGTCCATCAATTATCAAAATACAATGGTCACAACTTCTGACACTTCATTTCTTTGAAGTTTGAGGTGAAGTTTTTTTTTTTCCAAATTTTTTTTAATGAAAATACAGTATAACAAGATAACAATAACATTATAATTAATCTCTGACACATTTGTAATTAATACAAATGTGTCAGAGATTGGTTTATTACAAAACATCACATATATGTAAACATTTCCGCGTACATACGGTGCACAGTTGATGAAGTTTTTTTAATCTAGTTTTTATAATCACTTGATTACGCAGTATATTACAGCTTTGCTTTCTTTGATTATCCATCTCATTTAAATTAGCATCTCACTGATTTTGAATTACTCTATAAATAAGCTGTAAACAGACCAAAACATGTGAGAGTGTTTATTCAGATCACTTTGTGTTATGTATGTTTTTAAAGGTATGTAAAGCAGAATCTTTTTAGGCTTGAATAAGGAAGGGTTAAAACCCGTGAATTAATTTTTTGTTTAGTGTCCTTTTGATGGTATCTACTTTACTTCTTTTCAAAGAGCCATAACAAAGTTAGGGAAATTCCACACGACCAGACTTTTCGACAGACTAGGTCCGACGGAACGAATCCGTCGGATAATTTGATTGTGTGTGGACTCCATCAGACCTTTACTGTCCAAAAATCTGACGGACTTTAGAAAATTTTTCCAACAGACTCGAGTCCAGTCGAAAAATCAGTTTGCGTGTATGCTAGTCCGATGGACAAAAACCAACGCTAGGGCAGCTATTGGCTACTGGCTATGAACTTCCTTATTCTAGTCCGGTCGTACGTCATCACGTTCGAATCCGTCGGACTTTGGTGTGATTGTGTTTGGCCAAGTCCGTTCATTCGGAAAATGCGTCGGAACTCCACCGAAAGTCCATCGGGAAGACCGTGGGAGCTAGTCCGTCGAAAAGTTCATTTGTGTGTACGCGGCATTTAGACCCCCCCCCCCCCCCCACTGAAAGATTTAACTTCATCTCTTGCTTTGGTGACAGGTGACAGCATAAAAATTTGTTTCCTCTCGCTTTTGAACCAGTACCTGCACATATGCATTCATGGGGCTCTGAGTCCTGCGTTGAGAGCATGTTCAGTGGGCATCACTACTAAAGTGATTTCTGCTAGCCTCTGGGTCCAGTGCCCAGTGGCTGCTCTGTTGCTTATTGAATACAATACTCTTGGCATGGATGTCATTCCCGGTCTCCACCTTGTTCAATCAGAGAATGTTTTGCATTTATTGAGAAGATGCAAAGTGTTCTGTGAAGGGTGCCTGTGCTAAGTGGGCAATGTCCTGTATTTAGTAAGCAGCAGGGCATCTGCTCAGCATGGGATCTGGAAGCTAGTGACGATCACTATAGTAGTGGTGTCTAGGAATGACACATGCATACTTACATTGGTCCAAACGGAACTGTGTAAAATTATGCATACCTGGATTTCAGCTTTGAGGAATTTCAAGTATGTTTGAAGGCTGGCCGCAGGCTAGCCTGTATTTGTAGGAGGAGTCTGAGGGCTATATATATCCCTCCTCCTCCATCAATCCGTCGTCGGATCATTTCCGGGTCAGGCCGACATACGTCACTTCCGGGTCCCTGCTGAGCGATGGTCGGCGGCAACAGTGGTGGTTCCTCTCTCGGCGCACCACCGAGGAGACCACCCACCTGCTTTTACCAAGGATACCACCTACCTTCTTTCACCAAGGGTACCCGGTATCACGAGGCGCGCCACCCTCCTCCGCCTCCCGGTGTTTGACGCCGGGGGGGGGGGTTAATCGGCCGGCCGGCCGCCAGCTTCTCTCGCCCCATGCAATCCGGCATCACGCTTCTTTCGGTTTTCACACCAGGGGGTGGGGGGTCATCCTCCTGCCAGCTTCTCTCTCCCCTTACAGATGCGGAGGGGAGGCATCCGTCCTTCCAACCTCCACCTCGCATCTCCCCGCAGCTTCACTGAACAGCGTGCTGCCCGCCCGCTTCTCCCGGCGCTCGTGCCGGGGGGGAGCGGAGGGGGGGCATCCGTCCTTCCATCCTCCACCTCGCAGCTCCACTGACCAGCGTGCTGCCCGCCCGCTTCTCCCGGCGCTCGTGCCGGGGGGGAGCGGAGGGGGGGGCGTCCGTCCTTCCATCCTCCACCTTGCATCTTCCTGCAGCTCCACTTACCAGCAGCAGCCTGCTCGCTTCTCCCGGCGCCCATGCTGGGGGGGAGGCGGGGCCGTCTGTCTTCCCATCCTCGGCTCCAGCGCGCAGCCCGCCCGGTTCCCCCGGCGCCATGGGGGAGAGGGGGGTCCGTTCACCCATTCTCCCACTTCCCGAGGGCTCCGTCTGGCCATGGTGCCGCCCACACGCTTCCCACGGTGTTCAGGTGAGGGGGGTGTTGTCAGTCCATCCACCACCTTTGGTGGGCTTAATCCCTCATGGTGGTGGGGGGGCGCCGTCAACCACTTCTCTGTCACCTCTGTGTTTTCTGCCAGCACTGGGGGGGGCCACCCGCCAGCTTCTTCCAGCGCCCATGGGGGAGGGGGGGTGTCCGTTCACCCACTTTCCCAGGGGGCGCCCGCTCCCCACGGTGTTTAGGTGCGGGGGGGGGTGTTGTCAGTCCACCCACCACCTTCGCTGGGCTCAATCCCTTGTGGTGGGGGGGGGGGCTGGGGTGCCACCCACATCTCCCTGTCATCCCCGTGTTTTTCTGCCAGCACTGGGGGGGGGCAGCTTCTTCTGGCGCCCATGGGGGGGCGTCCGTTCACCCATTTTCCTCTCACCCACTTTCCCAGGGGGCCGCCCGCTTCCCACGGTGTTTAGGTGGGGGGTTGTTGTCAGTCCACCCACCACCTTTGCTGGGCTCAATCCCTCATGGGAGGGGGGGGCTGGGGCGCCACGCCGCCACCCATTTCTCCCTGTCATCCCTGTGCACTGGGGTGGCCTCCCGCCTGCTTCTCCCGGCACTCATGGGGGGGGTGGATTGGCCCGCCAGCCAGCTTCTCTCTCCCTTAATTGGCATCGCTACAGATATGTGTGGGTCAATGCAAGCAGCAGCAGGGAATTTTAACACTACTGTATGAATTATTTCTTCTCAGCTCAGGCTGCCGAGCTGCTACTTTCTATGACTAGGAAGGTTTTACTGCCACAAGTGCTCCTTCAAGAACATTTCTGACTAGGGGTATTGTTGATCTGTCAAGCCGCACCAGGAACTTTGGTCGCATGCATGGCCAACATGGGGCCAGAGTTGCTTCAGGGGTGCATTCACACTGGCGATTGGGGGTAGGGGTGGAGTCGCTGCTCACCTCCGCTCAACCATCCCGCATTAGTTGGGTAGTTAGCGGTCAGGGTGCTGACATGCCACCACATGCATTTCTCCCCCATCACACTCAGCACCACCGCCCGCATACACGGCCCATTTGAAGTGTTTGGAATATTTTCACATTGTCCTCAGCGGGTCTCTGTCCTCAGCGGGTCTCTGTCCTCAGCGGGGGTTCTGTCATTTAGCAGGTTCTGTCATTAGCGGGTTCTGTCTGTCGTTGGCATGTTCCATCATAGTTTCACTCGTAGCTTTTCGTTCGTGTCATTCTGTCGCTTTCCGGTCAGAGCTTATTTCATTCTCAGCTTTCTCCTGTCGTAGCATTTCATTCGTAGCTTTTCCGGTCAGAGTTTCTGTTAGCTAGTGCTCACATTCAGGATCTGTCTCGGATCCATACAGGCTGAGGTTTGTTTCTTTGTTAATTGTCGTCCCACAATCTTCTCACCCATGGCACACACATCATACGAGGCACGCTCACTTCTTACACTCATACGTCTACCCACCATGGTCTGTGGGTACTCTAGCCCGGAGGGTTGTTTTTCTACCTGTCTGTTTTCTGTCGTGGCTTTTTGTTCGTAGCATTTCTGTTAGCCAGGGCCCTCATCCAGGTCTGTTACACCTTCGGACCCATTCGGGCTGAGGTTTCGTTTCAATTGATTGTCGTCCCACAATCTTCTCGCCCGTATACCATACGTCATACGTTGCACGCTCATCTCATCACACTTGTACATCTACCCACCACGGTCTGTGGGTACACTAGCCCTGAGGGTTTGTTTGCTATCTGTCTCTGTTGTTTTGTCATAGTATTTTCGTTCGTAGCATTCGTGTTGTTTGTAGCATGCATTTTAGCCAGGGCTCACATCCAGGGTCTGTCACGTCTATGGACCCATACGGGCTGAGGTTTCGTTTTAATTGATTGTCGTCCCACAATCTTCTCGCCCGTATACCATACGTCGCACGCTCATTTCGTCACACTTGTACGTCTACCCACCACGGTCTGTGGGTACACTAGCCCTGAGGGTTGTTTATTATCTGTCTCCGTTGTTCTGTCATTGTATTTTCGTTTGTAGCATTCGTGTCGTTCGTAGCATGCATGTCAGCTAGGGCTCACATCCAGGGTCTGTCACGTCTACGGACCCATACGGGCTGAGGTTTCGTTTTTAATTGATTGTCGTCCCACAATCTTCTCGCCCGTATACCATACGTCATACGTTGTACGCTCATTTCATCACACTTGTACGTCTACCCACCACGGTTTGTGGGTACACCAGCCCTGAGGGTTTGTTTGCTGTCTGTCTCT
The DNA here is from genome assembly GCA_028564925.1 of Lithobates sylvaticus. NCBI lineage: Eukaryota > Metazoa > Chordata > Amphibia > Anura > Ranidae > Lithobates > Lithobates sylvaticus. The sequence goes on along the minus strand of CM053032.1, from coordinate 225,575,110 downwards.
GTTGTTCTGTCATAGTATTTTCGATCATAGCATTTGTGTCGTTCGTAGCATGCATGTTTAGCTAGGGCTCACATCTAGGGTCTGTCACGTCTACAGACCCATACGGGCTGAGGTTTCGTTTTTAATTGGTTGTCGTCCCACAATCTTCTCGCCCGTATACCATACGTCATACGTGCACGTTCACCATACCTTTACTACTACCCACCACGGTCTGTGGGTACCTTAGCCCTGAGTGTTTCGTTTTTAATTACCTGTCTTGGCGCTGCAGGTTGCTCGGGCTCGCTCACTACATACACTAGATTTGTGTCAGCATCAGGTCACATTCACGCGCTGTTGGTATTGTCATTCCTGCACCCACATCCTCATACTTTTCAGGTACGTAGGGGTGTTTCGTGGGTAGATGTCTGTCTGTTCTCATTGCTCCAGTTGTGTTCATCAGTTCGGGGCTCAACGTGCCAGTCCACATTCATCCCTCCACCGCCGCATGGGGGTTCAGTGCATGGTAGCACCCCAGCATTTGGGATGGGGCCATACCAAACTCATAGCGGTGTTTTAGCACGGGTATACCCCTTTCCCAGCCTCAGTTGGAGGGTGCAGTATTGTAGGTGGTTATTCTCAACCTCACAGGTTCATGTCTCCGGCTTTCGCTGCATATTGCCTCTGCTTTTTGGCCATCTGCCAACACTATCAAGTGACCTGTATTTCGGGCACCTACAAACTCCTGCCATTTTGTCCATTTTGCAGCTCACCTTCTCTAAGCCATGTTAAGGTAGGCAGGGATGTTCTAGTCCCGGCTACCACTTACCGGGCAGGTTTTCGTGGCGTTTCAGACTTCCTGTCTCCTACCCTGGGCTCAGTTACCAGTTGGTGCTCTAGGCAATTCCCTTTTGCTACACTCGCAAATTCTCCATGTTAGCATAGAGGGACAAGCTAGGGGTTCGTGGTCCTTACTGTTCCACTGGAACGGTATCGGAGTCAAGGATACGTCCTTCTCTACAACATTCCTCTGATCAGCTCTTTCTAGCTTCCCCATGCATCCTCTCACCTCGAGCAGTTCGTGCTCATGTCCTGGTTTACCTTCCATATCCAGCTCCTATTTTAAACCCCCTTTTTCTGGTTATTCGTCAGGGGAGGAGGCAACTTGTGGGTCCCGTACAGGGGGTCCCTTCTTTCATCGTCGGGTACATGGGGCACTGGAGTTCTTCATGTTTCATACGTAATCCCCTTTTGAAGGCATTCAGGCTTTCACTCCTTTCTGGGCAATGGCTGTTGCTGGCCCTTCATTGTTTCTTTCTCATCACACCTACTTGGGTCTCTTTTGCCCTCTTTTAGGCATACCGACCAGCAGGCCATGGCACACCTCAGGCCTTGGTAGGTAGTAGTATCGCATTTCCATGTGAAGACTCTGACTACAAGTTTGAAGGCTGGCCGCAGGCTAGCCTGTATTTGTAGGAGGAGTCTGAGGGCTATATATATCCCTCCTCCTCCATCAATCCGTCGTCGGATCATTTCCGGGTTCCCACCCACCCATTCCCTCATATTTTATTATTTCATTCACATTCATTCAGGGTATGCCCTCTTTTAGGCATACCGACCAGCAGGCCATGGCACACCTCAGGCCTTGGTAGGTAGTAGTATCGCATTTCCATGTGAAGACTCTGACTACAAGTATAGTTTATACTTAGTTACATTGGTTAGGATAGGACTAATGTAACTATGAATATTTCATACCTGGCTGATGCCTCTGGAAGCTGAAAAGCACTGAAGTAGAAACCACTACTCCAGTGAAACCACTTGCTTCTGTTTCCCATGCTGTAGTTACTTAGTAAAGATTTTTATCCCTTCTTAAATATGGGCACCACATTGGCCTTACACCGGTCCAGCGGTACTATGCCAGTCATTAACCACTTCCCGCCTAGCCTGTAGTCAATTGATGGCTGGGCAGAACTCCCGTTCATCCAGAGGGACGTTGTGCTCGCGGGGCCTGCACTGCAGTGCAATCTGTCACCAGCTGTGTCCCCCGGACACAGCTGATGACTGTACTGGCCAGCTGCCGCTACCATTTGACCGCTGAAACCAATCACAGCAGGTCACATGACAGTTGTAAACAATGGATGGCTTCCTTTCAAGCCATCCATTGTGTACAATTGTGTTGCTAGCTGTGATTGGTCACAGTGATCACATGGTACAGACTGGGCCAATTACAGCCCATCAGTGCCATGTGATCAGCTGTGGCCAATCAAAGCTTTCACAACAAAATAAACTAAATGAATTGATTCATTCAGTAAACTGCTTGCTTATAGCAATGAAATTTAGTGCTATAAGCAAACATAATGTTTTAAAAATTAAAAATAAATACAGATCACTTCCCCAGAGTAGTACAATGCTACTATGGTAACATTATATTGCTCTGGTCAAAGTGTGTTACACAAAGACATTACACTGATGCCATTCGGAAGACACGTGGACTGATTGTGTTCATTTCATGTCTTATGTATCAAGCACAACACTTTTGTTTTTCATATGATGATGCTGTACTGCACTGATGACAGAAACAAAGAAAAAACTTTTTTTTTGTGTTTCTTTCATTTATTTAGCAAAACATAAAAAAAAAAACCCAGTGGTGATTAAATACCACCAAAAGGAAGCTCTAGTTGTGTGAACAAAATTATAAACATGATATTTGAATACAGTGTTGCATGGCCACGCAATTGTCATTCAAAGTGTGACAGCGCTGAAAGCTGAAAATTGGTCTGGGCAGGAAGGGGATAAAAGTGCCTGGTATTGAAGTGGTTAAAGAGTCTCTAAAAAATAGAAACAATGGCTTTGAGGACACATGGGTGTAAGCCATTTTCTTTTGCCACCTGTCATTCGTTTAGAATTTTTCCGGCCTGGTTCAAGCTTAGACGATCTGTTTTCTTTTAATATTTGCATCTTCATTAAACAGCTCAAAACATTTAAAAATCATCAGAAGATGGAGGTGTGCAAATACAGACCTGGCTGGGTTAAAAGAATATGTTAATTCTACCCCTGCTTAAGAGGATGTACTGCAGAGGTATCAGGAACCCTCCAGCACAATCCTGACACTGTGAAATGGCAGAGATCTGACAGCAAACTGTCTCAAGGAGGGACTTGATTTGCTCAGGTTCTGCCAAGAACCATCTGTGTGACCTCTCCTGACATACGTACGGGATAAAATTACTGTCATTACCATTATTTGATCTTAAGCATTCTGAAGAATGTTAGCGCCTGCATAATACATCGAAAGGGAAAATTATATTATGCAGTTTGTGAATTCATATGAGAGTTTTGCCACAGGCCTATGAAAACGCCAGCACGTTTATTACGTTTCAATTATGTGCTTCTTTTATGGCATCATAATGGGATCTGATGAAAATGAGTGGGCGGAAATTAGGTAATACGAAGGACTCATAAACAAAATTGACCTTGGACTATTTTCAATTAAAACTGTGTGACTGTGTAGGATTGTGACATGCAGCTTGATATACTAGGAAATCAGATCCGTTAACTGGTTAATTCTATGGCCTGGTAACATAAATGATAAGACAGAAAGCTTAGGCTATGTACCTGAAAGAACACTGTAACATTATCAGTGCTCTAGAACAGCGGTCTCCAAACTCTGACCCGGGGGCCAGATGTGGCCCTTTTCTTGCTTTTATCCGACCCTTAGAACACCATTTCGTCCACTGATACCAACAGTGGGGCACAATCCCTTCCAATGACACGAATCATGGGGACCAATTTCTCCCAATGACTCCAATGATGGGGCCCAATTCCTCCCAATACTTCCAATGCACTAACCCCAAAGCACACATTCCTGTAGAAATGGCTGTGCAAATAAGTGGGTGCAGAAGCAACCACCAGATGGAACCGTGTCAAGTCTGAGGAAAAGAATGTCACCAGCACACCAAGAATCTCCAGAGTGGGTCCAGAGCTTTTAAGCAGCGATCACATCGTTACAGCAGATTGCAACATTTTGAAGCCATGCAGGATCCTTTCATCAGGCATGTGACAAGTGTGGTGGTGACATTCTTTTACAATTTCTCTTAATGAACACCAACAATGAAGCCTAATGATACCAATGATGGGGCACTTTTCCTCCCAATGACACCAATGATGGGGTCCAATTCATCCCAATAACACCAACAATGGGGCAGAATTCCTCCCACTGGCACGAACAATGGGGCCCAATGACACCAATGATGGGATACTATTCCTCCCAATGACACCAACGATTGGGGCACAATTCCTCCCACTGACACCAAAGACAGGGCATTGTATTTCCTACCGACATTGAGATCTTTTGTACACCCAATGGCCACAGTCCGGCCCCCCTAATGTCTGAAGGACCGTAAACTGGCCCTTTGTTTCGAAAGTTTGGAGACCCCTGCTCTAGAACAACCTTTCTCAACGAGGGTTCCATTCCTCCATAGGTTGTTAGGGGTTAATTGAGCAATGAAAACTTTCTGCCTCTCAGATAAGTAGCCTGTGGGCAGAGCTTAAAGTGGTTGTAAAGGCATTTTTAAAAAATAACAAACATGTTATACTTACCTCCACTGTGCAGCTCGTTTTGCACAGAGTGGCCCCCGAACCTGGTCTTCTGGGGTCCCTTGGCGGCTGTCTTGGCTCCCCCCCCGCAAGGACTTCTCACCTTCATGCGAGCTCCCTCGCATGGTGAGGAGTACTTGCGGGCGCGCTCCCGTGATACAGCCGGTGACTAAAACCGCTCACTGTATCACTCGGCCCCTCCCCCAGCACGCCGCGTCATTGGATGTGATTGACAGCAGCGCGAGCCAATGGCTGCGCTGCTTTCAATCCATCCACTGAACCAATCAACGGCCAGGCTGAGCGGCGAAGAGGATATTAGGGGGGCGAGTGCAGGACTTTGAGGGGTCAGGTAAGTAAAATGGGGGGGGGGGGGCGGTATTGTCAGATGTTTTTTCACCTTAATGCATAGAATGCATTAAGGTGAAAAAACATTTACCTTTACAACCCCTTTAATGTGTCCTAGTGGGGACACTGAAATCTGTTCTTGCCAATGCCTAAATATTAGACATGAGTGTGCGATCATGCAAAATCAGCATTAAGGCACAACTCCAACTTAGAAATGGGTAGCGAATTACATTGTTAACCCTGAAGTAACTCATGGTTTTGCTTATTCATGGGGAAACCTAAGCACTGTGGACATAGCTACTTGTTAGAGAACACTACTTCCAGGTATGAAGCATTTAGGGACCGGTCTGTAGAGCCTCTCCACCAATACAGCAATTCATGTAACCTCAGTCCCAGTGACATGTTTGACATGTCATGTCTGACTGTTGCTACTAGATACAGGGAAATGTATACTACTATAATCACATGCTAGTCCTCTACTCAGAGGCCCAGATACATCTCTCTCTCCCTTGACTACCGGCTAAGTCCCTAGGCCCTCTGTGCCACAAAAATGGTCCCGAACGTGGGAAACCAAATACTAGTGAAGGGGCCAAGCACAACACCCCTTCACTATCAGAGTAGCCATCACCATTGCCTGCTACCTGTTCCCTGGCTTTTTGGGTGCATTAAAGTGGTTGTAAACTCAAATGCCCCAAATTCATTTATCCTTCATGTTTTGCCTTGTTTCGCAGTGCAGTCTGTTTTTTCCCCTAAATAGCGTTTTTCTGTGTTCTGCTTTGCTGTCACGTGTCCTTTCTCTGCTGTTCATCGTGATCTAGGGGAGCCAAGAGGGAGGGGTTGAGATTCCCTGCTGACATATGTAGTCAATGAAGGCTGGAGGAGAGGGGAGGGGCAGGGAGGAGAGGAGATTGTGTTCTCACTTAACACTACGAAACTTACAGGGAGAGAGGGAGGGGAGAGAGGGAGATGCAGAGATGCACAGGGAAGAGTTGTTATGACCGAGGCACGTAAGCTGACTACGCTGCCATGGCTCAGCATCCATGAAAAATATGGTCAGCACAAAAAGGGGAAGTCAGGACCAGACAGGATCAACCAGGTCCTGTAGAAGATACAAAGGGACAATTGACTAGGCAAAAGCATTATGCTATAGCGCCTTCCTTAAAGTGTTTGTAAACTCTATACAACCACTTTTACCTACAGATAAGCTTACATAAAGGCTTACCTGTAGGTGCTGGAAAATACAATGGAAATACAATATACTTGTGCGCCGATGTCAACGGAGCATGTGCACTTTAGAAAGGGCACGATCGTGCCCTTTCTAAAGGGATCATGCCGTGACTGGCGGCTCCAGTGTGCATGTGACATCACGCGACTCTGGCCAGTCACAGTGCCGGAGTCTGTGGCCCCGGAAGGAATAGGGGTGAAGATGGACTCTTCCAGTATGCAGGGACAGCGGTGACCTTGCAGGCTTCGTTTTCAGGTAAGTGACACATAATGGGCTACTATGCGATGCATAGTAGCCCATTATGCTTTACCTTTGCAGGGAAATAAAGAGGAAGTAAAACCCATCAGGGTTTACTTCCTCTTTAAAGGGACAGGATCAGGATTTTTATTTTTTGGGTTACAACCACTTTAAGCATATCACACAAGCACAGTTGTCCTTAGCAAAAGCAATATAGCCTACACTAGACAGCATCCTACATGTTTGACTCTATGTACCATGTCTCTCTAACTCAGTCCCTTCAGATGTGTGTGTGTGTGAGTCCTGTTCTTTAGATGCACTATGCATGCACCCCTTTAGGAGACTTCAAATCAGACAAAAGCAAGCAACAAACAGAACAGCTCTCAAGACAGTTCCATACATTATTGTACAGAGTTCTTCGAAGTGTCCCGTAAAGTGTGCGTACCTTAGGCAAAAGGTAAAGTCCATAAAGTATTCCTTGTCAGGCAAAAGTCCATTTAGGCAAAAATACACAAGAAGCCATGATTGGCAGTAATTCACAAAGATCCATGAATGGCAGCAACAAGCCCATGAACATCTCCAAGACCCACACCAGGAACCCCAATTGGCCAATAATTTGAAGCATCAAAAATAATTCTGAGGAGAAATATAAATTTATATAGACATTTGTACAAAGAAATCTGACCATTTTGATGGCAAAATAAATAAATTAAAGAAATAATATTTTTAAAAGTTATGGAACTTTGGATTGACTTTGTGTACCTTTTTACATATGGGGTGCATACTGCTGCATAATAAAGTCTTCCATGTGTGTTAGCTAAAGAGGCAGCACAGCAGATGTTGCCTGCTCAGAGGCTCTACGGTATTTGTTCTGATTTAAAGTGGTTGTAAACCCTTACGTATACCCAGTGATGTAACTAATCTCAGTTGATATACAGAGATTAAAGAAATCCTCCTACATAAGTTGTGCCTGTCTGTCTGCAGTCTTTCCTTCTCTACCTACTAAAGTGCAGAATTATAAAGCTTGTCTGAGAGTTCAGAAAAAAGGGGGTGGAGAGCTAAAGTTACACACTGCAGAGCTCAGAGAGGGGAGCTCTGAGAGCTGATTGGAAGGAAAGCCCACCCCCTCCTCCACACAGCAACAAATCTGAGGCTGTCAATAAGCTGGAGCTCCCTCCGCCGTCACCATTTTTCTCTTAGGCTACTTTCACACTGGAGCGGTGGGGGCGCTGGCGGTAAAGCGGCGCTATATTTAGCGCCGCTTTACCGGCGTTTTAGCGGCGCATTGCGGCCGCTCGCGGGGTGTTTTTACCCCCCGCGAGCGGCCGAAAAAGGGTCAATACGCCCGCAAACCGCCGCTATAGCGGCGTTTTGCGGGCGGGTTCGGCGCGCTCCCCCATTGTTTTCAATGGGACCGGGCACTATAGGAGCGGTAAATATACCGCTCCTATAGCGAACCAAAGATGCGGCTTGCAGGACATTTTTGAGCGTCCTGCAAGCGCACCGCTTCAGTGTGAAAGCCCTCGGGCTTTCACACTGAAGGAACAGCAACAGCTGTTTCGGGTCGGTTTGCAGGCGCTATTCTTAGCGCAATAGCGCTTGCAAACCGCCCCAGTGTGAAAGGGGCCTTAGTGGCAGGAAAACTTGTCAGAAGTGGTTCATGCTGTATACAGAGCAGCAGACAAAATGACTTGTAGGGCTCTTAATTAGGACAAGCACACACTATAGAGGGATATGTTTTGTTCGTATTTTATGTCTGAGTTTAACAACCACTTTAAGATTTGGACTAAGATGTCCATTTGGGAATCACTTAGATCAGCCAAGCTCAACCAGAATTCTGTGGAACCTTATGCCCCGTACACACGAGCAGAATTTCATCGGAAAAATCTTGGATGGTTTTTCCGACGGAATTCCGCTCAAGCTTGGCTTGCATACACACGGTCACACAAAAGTTCTCTGAACTTTCGTCCGTCAAGAACGTGGTGACATACAACACTACGACGAGCCGAGAAAATTAAGTTCAATGCTTCCGAGCTTTCGTAGGAATTTTGCGCAACGGAATTGCTACAGACGATCGGAATTTCCAATCGTAACTTTTTCTGTTGGAAAAATAGAGAACCTGCTCTTCATCTTTTGCTGGCGGAAATTCCACCAGCAAAAATCCAATGGAGCATACACACGGTCGGAATTTACGACCAAAAGCACACATCAGACTTTTGCTGACGGAATTTCCGATCGTGTATACGGGGCATTAGAGTTAATTCAGAGGTTTCCAGGGGTTCCTTGAGCTGTGGCTAATTGATCTGATTGTGCCTGCATAGCTCCGGAACCAATGCTACTTTGCAAAGCCAGCAACATGACCCAATTACATTTTTAATGGACTGTAAGGGTTGTGATCTTCCTACTGACCATCAATCTAAGGGACATTTTTGTCATGGACCCCTGAATAATTAGTTTTAAAAGGTGTTCCGCAAGTCCTAAAAATTATTTTAGGGGTTACTTAGGGGTAAAAAGGTTGAAATAGATGATTTGCTTCGTTTTGTGTATACATTTCAATTTGAGCTATTAATATCGGTAAATAATAGGCTTTTCACAGCAGGCTCCAAAGAGAAAGATGAAAATTGAGTTTCAACTGTTGGTTGAAAAAAAAAATCTATTTTCACCTTTGTATATTTTCTTCAATTGTATTTCTAGTTCTAATGATTATAAAAAAATAATGAAATTATGTACAACCTTTACAATAAATAAATCTAGCATTGTTCATGACAAGCTGACAAATTGGGAACTTACGATTTAATTTGACTGGTGAGTGCAGTTATTGATTGACTTTGAGGACTGCAGAATAAAGATCTAAGTGCTTACCTATAGGTTGGACCCATAAAGAAGCTCATACAACACTGCTGTACTAGAGGCAGTGCACTCAATAAAAGTCAAAATGTATGAACTATAGTTCAACTGTCTGTATAGGTTTCGTACATGGACCAAGATGGAATTTTAGTCTTACCATTGTATGTGTCTCCCCTAATTGCAAATGATATTTTGGAGAAAGAGCATGCTTTTAAATACAAAGACAGAGATTAAAATGAATTTGAAGTTAGTAGGGGGCAGTTTAAGCAACAGCAGAACTATTGATGCCGTGAAATTAGTTATTAGGGGAACAGTCACACGCATTCAAAGTAAACAAAATCTGTCTAATTGACTCCTCCTTATGCATTTTCAAATTATGCGTTTTCTGAAAAATACTTTTTACTAGATGTATTTGTGCCTTGTTTATTTAAAACACAGCTGGTGTAAGGGGAATTTGCATCTAGAATGGCAAGCCTTTGCATCTACAATGGCAAGTTAGATATTGCTTGTTTTTTTTTTTTTTTTTTCTCAAAAAGGATTTTATTGACATAAACCAAGTGAAATACACGTTCTTACAAAATGCAAAAAAGAAAAGAACAACCTTATCATTCCAATGAATCATTAGAACATACAAATAGTGGAAGCAAGTATCTGCTGCAATCCATCGTATGCCAGTCATATATACATTGTTAGCACACGGACGTTCCACACCATTTCTCTGTTATTATACCTACAATGCCGACAGCTTCGGCCCGCTAATACATTTCTTAAATTAGTAGTCTATCCATAACCAGTTCCAGGGGGGATAGCCCCGGAGTATTTAGCCATGGGTCCCACAGCAGATAAAATTTTTCAAGGCAACCTCTGTGTTGGTAAATATACCTTTCCAGACGCAGTGTAGTACCCATCTGAGCTATCCATTCCCTCAGCTCAGGAGGATCACTTGCCTTCCAATGATGAAGGATACATTTACGGGCCTGAAAAAGTGATCTACCAATGGCCTTCTTGGGATTGTCTTCAATTGGGAGATCATCCAGAATACCCAGGATACACACTTTAGGGTCTTGTGGGATCTCCACAATGAATACATCATTTATAGTTTTGATGACCCCCACCCAATAGCGATGCAGTTTGGGGCATCGCCACAATAGGTGAATCAAATCCCCGTGGTCCCTGGCGCACCTAGTGCAGGTGTCACTGTCCCCAATGCCCATCTTATGCAGTCTAGCTGGCGTGAGGTGCACCCTCATTACTATAAACAGTTGTGACAATCGCTGTGCCGTGTTTAGTGAGCACCCTTGTATTAGATATTGCTTGTTTTTAGATGAGGTTCAATGTCCAATTTTTTAGACGGCACAGGTGAGCCTTCTGACAAGCAAGTTGGGGCTGCTGCTTGGCACCCCGTAGTGTTCACTATTGGACACCGTCCACTGTTGAAGAGAGGAGAACAGCTGGAGGAAAGTGAAGACAGCACTGGCAGTTGGAGTGTATTTGTGACTAGCCTCTGTCAACTACATTTTCATACTGGATAAAAGAGGGTTATATAAACTATACTATATAATCAACTGATACAGTGCCTTCAAAAAGTATTCATGCCCCTTGAAATTTTTCACATTTTGTCATATTACAACCAAAAACATTAATGTATTTTATTGGTATTTTTTATATGATAGACCAACACAAAGTGGCACATGATTGTGAAGTGGAAGGTAAATGATAAACAGTTTTCAATTTTTTTTACAAATAAATATGTGAAAAGTGTGGCATGCATTTGCATTCAGCCCCCTTTACTCTGAAACCCCTAACTAAAATCTAGTGGAGCCAACTGCCTAATTAGTCACCTAATTAGTAAATAGAGTCCACCCGTGTGTAATTTAATCCCAGTATAAATACAGCTGTTCTGTGAAGCCCTCAGAGGTTTGTTAAAGAATCTTAGTGAACAAACAGCATTATGAAGGCCACAGACAGGTCAGGGATAAAGTTGTGGAGAAGTTTAAAGCAGGGTTAGGTTATAAAAAAATATCCCAAGCTTTGAACGTGTCACAGAGCACTGTTCAATCCATCATCTGAAAATGTAAAGCGTATGGCACAACTGCAACCCAAGACATGGCCGTCCACCTAAACTGATAGGCCGGGCAAGGAGAGCATTCATCAGAGAAGCAGCCACGAGGCCCATGGTAACTCTGGAGGAGCTGCAGAGATCCACAGCTCAGGTGGGATAATCTGTCCACAGGACAAATATTAGTTGTGCACTCCACAAATCTGGCCTTTATGGAAGAGTTACAAGAAGAAAGCCATTGTTGAAAGGAAGCTATAAGAAGTCCCGTTTGCAGTTTGCGAGAAGCCATGTGAGGGACACAGAAAACATGTAGACTAAGGTGCTCTGGTCAGATAAGACCAAAATTGTACTTTTTGGCCTAAAAGCAAAACACTATGTGTGGCGGAAAACTAACACTGCACATCACCCTGAACACACCATCCCCACTGTGAAACGTGCATCATGTTGTGGGGATGCTTTTCTTTAGCAGGGACAGGGAAGATGGTCAGAGTTGATGGGAAGATGGATGTTTTCAAATACAGGGCAATCTTAGAAGAAAACATGTAATGCCGCGTACACACGAGCGGAATTTCCGGCAGAAAAATCTTGGATGGTTTTTCGGATGGGAATTCCGCTCAAGCTTGGCTTGCATACACACGGTCACACAAAAGTTCTCTTTCGACCGTTAAGAACGCAGTGACGTACAACACTATGACGAGCAGAGAAAATTAAGTTCAATGCTTCCGAGCATGCGTCAAATTGTTTCCGAGCATTCGTAGGAATTTTGCACGTCGGAATTGCACGTCGGAACTTTTTCTGACCGAAAAATAGAGAACCTGCTCTCAATCTTTTGCTGGTGGGAATTCCGCCAGCAAAAGTCCGATGGAGCATACACACGGTCGGAATTTCCGACCAAAAGCTCACATCGGACTTTTGCTGGTGGAATTTCCGCTCGTGTGTACGGGCATTAGAGTCTGCAAAAGACTTGAGACTGGGGCGGAGATTCACCTTCCAGCAGGACAACAACTTAAACATACAGCCAGAGCTACAATGGAATAGTTTACATCAAAGCATATTCATGTGTTAGAATTGCCCAGTCAGAGCCCAGACCTAAATCCAATTGAGAATCGGTGGCAAGACTTGAAAATTGCCGTTCACAGACGCTCTCCATCCAATCTGACAGAGCTTGAGCTATTTTGCAAAGAAGAATGGGCAAAATAGTCACTCTCTAGATGTGCAAAGCTGGTAGAGACATCCCCAAAAAGACTTGCAGCTGTAATTGCAGCGAAAGGTGGTTCTACAAAGTATTGCGTCAGGGGGGCGACATACAAATGCACGCCACGCTTTTCACATATTTATTTGTAAAAAATATTGAAAACCATTTATCATTTTCCTTCCACTTCACAATTATGTGCCACTTTGTGTTGGTCTATCAAATAAAATCCCATTAAAATTAATTCACATTTTTGGTTGTAACATGACAAAATGTGGAAAATTTCAAGGGGTATGAATATTTTTCAAGGCACTGTACCTATAGCAAGCTGCACAAATTACAATCTGGTTGTTCAATCTCTCTATACTCCACTTTTAAATTTAGGGACAACTATAGTATATAGTGCCAGGGCCTGTCTAATCAATGTATTCAGATCATATCAGATTGGGAAGTCCTTTCTTTATGGTTGATAAATCTAGTGGACACTGTACAGTCAGATTTATATTGTGTATGGCCATTTTTACATCTCTACGGCAAAGCTCAACGCACCGTAACACACTACTGTGCACTGTGGTGTGTTGTGGTACCTAAAATACTACATATAGGTTTTTTAGTGTGATTTGATGTGGTAGGCAGCCCAGTGAAATTAATACGCAAAGTTGTGTGTATCTGGTCTAGTATTGGGGCTTTTTATTTTATTATTTGTATGTTTTATTCATTTTAATTTTTTTTGCATAATATTTAATTTATCCCACCTATGAGGTCTCATTATGTGTGGTTTGATGTAAGGGGGGACCTATATGGAGGATACGCATAAGAATTTTTCTTTGGAAGATAGAACACGTTATTACTTCCAATGGTTCCTAACAGCATTATAGCACATTTTATCATTATCTTACTATTTTATTTTATTAAAATTATTTTTCACTTAAACCCATATATTAAATTAGCCCAACTCAACATAATCTTAATTTATTCTCACTTGGGACTAACATATGCAACTTTTTATGTATATGATCTGTATATGAAATTATCCTGAGTGTGTTTTAATGTATTTTGTATATTTATCATATATATTTATCTTTGTAGGACCATTATTAATTAATTACATCACCCCTCACATTTTTGTAAATATTTTATTATATCTTTTCATGTGACAAAACTGAAGAAATGACACGTTGCTACAATGTAAGTGAGTGTACAGCTTGTATAACAGTGTAAATTTGCTGTCCCCTCAAAATAACTCAACACACAGTCATTAATGTCTAAACCGCTGGCAACAAAAGTGAGTACACCCCTAAGCGAAAATGTCAAAATTGGGCCCAAAGTGTCAATATTTTTTTGTGACCACCATTATTTTCCAGCACTGCCTTAACCCTCTTGTGCACAGAGTTCACCAGAGCTTCACAGGTTGCCACTGGAGTCCTCTTCTACTCCTCCATGATTACATCACAGAGCTGGTGGATGTTACGCTCCTCCACCTTCCGTTTGAGGATGCGCCACAGATGCTCAATAGGGTTTAGTTCTAACATCTTTACCCTCAGCTTCTTCAGCAAGGCAGTGCTCGTCTTGGAGGTGTGTTTGGGGTTGTTAGCATGTTGGAATACTGCCCTGCGGCCCAGTCTCCAAAGGGAGGGGATCATGCTTTGCTTCAGTATGTCACAGTACATGTTGGCATTCATGGTTCCCTCAAGGAACTGTAGCTCCCCAGTGCCGGCAGCACTCATGCAGCCCAAGACTATGACACTCCCACCACCATGCTTGACTGTAGGTAAGACACACTTGTCTTTGTACTTCCCTCACCTGTTTGCCACCACACACGCTTGACACCATCTGAACCAAATGAGTTTATCTTGGTTTAATCAGACCACACAACATGGTTCCAGTAACCCATGTCCTTAGTCTGCTTGTTTTTGTGCATCATCTTTAGAAGAGGCTTTTTTCTGAGACAACAGCCATGCAGATCAGTTTGATGCAGTGTGCGGCGTATGGTCTGAGCACTGACAGGCTGACCCCCCACCCCTTCAACCTCTGCAGCAATGTTGGCAGCACTCATATGTCTATTTCCCAAAGACAACCTCTGGATATGATGCTGAGCACGTGCACTCAATTTCTTTGGTCGACCAAGGCGAGGCCTGTTCTGAGTGGAACCTGTCCTGTTAAACAGCTGTATGGTCTTGGCCACCATGCTGCAGCTCAGTTTCAGGGTCTTGGCAATCTTCTTATAGCCTAGGCCATCTTTATGTAGAGCACAAATTCTTTTTTTCAGACCCTCAGAGAGTTCTTTGTCATGAGGTGCCACGCTGAGCTTCCAGTGACCAGTATGAGAGAGTAAGAGCAAAAACACCAAATTTAACACACCTGCTCCCCATTCACACCTGAGACCTTGTAACACTAATGAGTCACATGACACCGGGGAGGGAAAAAGACTAATTGGGACCAATTTTGACATTTTCAATTAGAGGTGTACTCACTTTTGTTGCCAGCGGTTTAGACATTAATGGCTGTGTGTTGAGTTATTTTGAGGGGAAGAACGAGGATTAGAATGACGATCCAGACCTAACGAAGATACTGTATATTTAAAATATTTTTTTGGTGCTGGCATAATGGCTGAATTATAATATTATTAAATTTGGGTTGCAACTACTAGATGGCAACTCTACAAGAGAGTATAGATATCTTGGCAGTTTAACTAGGAGGATATGATATCCTCCCTTTTCTTCCAATTTGGATGATTATTTGAGACTAGATCTAGATCCTCTCTGTGGGTCTTCCTGTAAAAATTGCATGGTGGCTTTGTGCGTCCAATATCTCTGATGACGTCATCTATGACAAAACGCATAGGATGGAGCTAGGACGTAAGACACAGAACTTTGTCTTGTAAGTACAATATTTTATACTTTATTAAATGTTTTCTACATGGGATTACACTGTGTAAATCTGGTTGACTGAGCTGGAGGTTATGTTGAGGAAGCCTATTGCCTTGTGACAGACAGGATAGCTTGAAGTGTTTTCAGATTTCCACAACAGTAACATGGTTACAATTGACAATTGTCTCAACACATCCCATGTTGACCACCTTAATTGGAGTCATAACCATCTAGAAAGCCCCCCACTTTATTGCACATAGTGAAGTGACCTTTCCTTGGGCGTTATTCTGGATACCTATACACCCTACTTCCTGGTGATATCCCAACATATGTTCATGGACTGTGGTTCTTGATTATTTATAATCTATGTGCAACTACTACTTATCACCTAAATTAAAGGAGTGTTTTATTGTTCATTTTTCATTCAGGAATTTGTGGATATTTTCTTTTATAGTCAGCACCGTATATGCATAATTTTTATTAATTATTGCATTAGATCTTTCATGTATTGATTTCAGCATCAGATGATTTTGTCACTATTACACAGCAGTTTATCACTTTTGAATTTATATGCACTATGCACTTTAAAAACAATAATAAGTTGTAGCGCTGCACGTTTTTTGTTCTAATTTTGATATACTTCATCAAAGTATAGTGCTAGCAGCTTATTCTTTTATTGAGGCCTAAGCGCGAAAAGATCTTCTTTCATCACTGAAATTAATAGACTACCTTAATGTAGCACACATTAGTTGGGGGGAGGACCATGCATTACAACAGTGCAACAGAGTGAACCTAGTGTGAACGGTCACACTCTTGTGGCCATCAATGTAAAGAGTGGAGAAGACGATAGGGTACTTACTAAAGAAAAAAATGTAATAAAGTCAAATGCGACACATGAAGAGAAGTGCTGATTAGATTTGAATGTTTTGCTATGTATAGATTATGAATACCGTATTTCATTATCATTTAATATGTAGCTTCAACTTGACTAGACATGTTGGATGAACATAGGAGAGAACACAAAAGCGTGACCTTGTCTGCTAGCAAATATCAAGATAAATGAATGCCAGTGTTGGGCTTCGTGACTGTGACATATGCAAGTGTGTCATTAATTAGGTTCCTAATAGACAATGATTGCTTGTCTAAGATGTACAGCCCTTCAGATGTGATCCAATTATCAACACAGCAAAATGTGCTGTCATTACTGATCTTTCTTGGTTCTGGATTTCAATAATGTGCCCCACTACATTGCCTTTATTGGTGTTCTTAACCATTATCTGTGTCCAAAAAATTCTGTATGATATACAGTTATTCTTCAATCCTGTTTTTGTTCTCCCTTGAGAAGAGATGATCAAAGCTGAAGTTAAGCCACTTGTATACAAGGGCATTTATTTTTTTACATTTTTGCACGTGTTAAAAATCTGCCTTTCTTGATGGAAATTTTTCTAAACTCCAAAAAAGTATATATTTTATAAAAGCAGAGACTCTGGAGAATAAAATGGTTGCTAATGCAATTTTCAGTGCTAAAAATAGCCACTGATTACTGTATAAATGTTACTGGCAGGGAAGGGGTTAACACTAGGGGGCGATCAAGGGGTTAAGTGTTCCCTAGAGAGGTGTTTCTAACTGTGGGGGCAGTGTAGTGACTGGAGGAGGAGACAGATTGCTGTTTCTAATCACTAGGAACAGCAGATCTGTCTAGCCTCCGCTGACAGAACGGGGATCTGTCTGTTTACATTGACAGATCCCCGTTCTGTCTCTCTCAGGAGCGAGGGTGGCTGGAGGACATCGCTTCCTCAGGCCGCACGCATCAGCTCCGGCGTTGTGCTGTGGGCACTCGCGCACACCCCTTAGTGGTCTTAAAGCGGTCCACGTACAATGACTGTGATTCGCCCAGGAGACCTGCCGGCGGCTGGTCCTTAACTGGTTAAAAAGTCCATATCCTTAATGCAAACAGTGGGTGGCTTTTAGGAGGAGTTATGCAAATATAAAAATGACTTGACTCTGAGTCTCTGCTGGTACACTAGGATCAGGAATGGACCTAGGACTTGAAATGAGTTTTGGTCCATGACATGATCTAATATGGCCAAATTCAGGTAGTTCTTAAAGTGGGAGTGGTTGATTTTTACCTATAGGTAATAAGGCTTACCTATAGGCACAGTAAATATCTCCTAAACGTGCACCATTTAGGAGATATTTACTAGGGAAGCCACCGGAGATGTCACCGGCGCATTGCTCTCGAAAGGAAGAACGAGAGCAGACGGAAGCCCTGTCGGCAGTGACAGCGCCCTGCTGGAGCACTTTATTTTAAGGTAAGTTTCACATAATGTGCTAGTATGTGATGTATACTAACTTTTCCTTGCAGGATTTAAAAAAAACAAAAAAAATGCAGTTTACTGCTTTAAATGTATTGGATTTAGTGTGGGGGACATGCTGGATTCCTTCAGATGCTCTTGCTGGGCTCCAGTGTGTCTCTGTCAAGTTAAGGAGGAGTGGTGGGCACCGCTGGCAACAAAGTGAGTACACCCCTAAGTGAAAATGTCCAAATTTGCGCAATAATTTTTTAAACGCCTTTTTTTTTGGAAAAAAAAACGGTTTCATCAATTAAAAAATAACAAAACAGTAAAGTTAGCCCAATTTTTTAATATAATCTGAAAGATGATGTTACGCCGAGTAAATAGATACCTAACATGTCACGCTTTAAAATTGCGCACAATCATGGAATGGTGCCACACTTCGGTACTTAATAATCTCCATAGGCGACGCTTTCAATTTTTTTTCAGGTTACCAGTTTAGAGTTACAGAGGAGGTCTAGTGCTAG
Source organism: Lithobates sylvaticus (assembly GCA_028564925.1). NCBI lineage: Eukaryota > Metazoa > Chordata > Amphibia > Anura > Ranidae > Lithobates > Lithobates sylvaticus. Next base: position 225,556,945 of record CM053032.1, on the reverse strand, counting down.
AATTGTTGCACGTGCTCTAACGCACACGGCGATACCTCACATGTGTGGTTTAAGCGGCGTTTACATATGTGGGTGGGACTTACATGTGCGTTCGCTTCCGGGGACAGGGGCGTTTTAAATTTTTTTTTTTTTTTACTTAATTTTTTTTATTTTTACACTTTAAAAAAAAAAAAACTTTTTGGATCACTTTTATTCCTATTACAAGGAATGTAAACATCCCTTGTAATAGGAATGTATGTGACAGGTCCTCTTTATGGAGAGATGCGGGGTCAATAAGACCCCACATCTCTCCTCCAGGCTGGAAAGCATGAGATCAGTAAAATAAATTTACAGATCTCATGCTGACAGCCGCGATCGCGGCTTTGTTTACTTACGGGTACTCTGACGGTCATAGAGATGACCGGTGACCATCTGGTCACCGGAAATCTCTATGCTCGTCATCCGGCGGCGGGCGATTCTTTCTCCGGGCCCCCGATGGCTCGGGAGAGCACGGAGAAGCACCGGATGGCGGCGGGAGGGGGGGACGTCCCCTCCCATTGCCTATAAGAACGATCAAGCGGTGGAACTGCCGCTATGATCATTCTTATCGTGCACAAAATCGCCGGCCGGATAGATTGATATCTGAATGGTGCCTGTAGCTATAGGCATCATTCAGATATCCCCACTCAATGTCAAGGTCATATGACGTCCTTGGTATTGAAGTGGTTAAACTAGGCAAAGGGGGGAGGGTCCAGATGTTGAGTTAGCCAGCATAGAACAAACTCCAGAGGGTAGTATTGGGGGCATTAGTGGTAGGTTGACTAAAGCTCCTAAACCCGAGGTAAGTATAGAAACAGGTCCTATTTGCAACCTCAGAACACCCAATAAGGTTATAGTATGCGACCGCTCAAAACTGCGTGGCTTGTTCACTAATGCCAGGAGTCCTGCAGACAAGATGGAAGAACTAGAGCTGCTATTGTACAAGGAGAATTTAGATTTTGTGGGGATTCAACAGCTCGCATGATTGACTAGCAACCATCCAAGGGTATCCCTATATCGCAGAGATAGGGAGAGTAAAAAAAGGGGGGGGGGGGTATGCCTGTATATCAGAAACAAATGCGAGGGACAACATCACTAATGGAGCAAGGGAAGAGGTATCCTTATGGGCAGAGCTACAAAGGGAGGAAACCAAGGGGAAACTAATACTAGGAGTATGCTAAAGGCCTCCTAACCAGAGGGAGGAGGGGGAGGTGGACCTCCTATCACAGTTTGGAATAGCGGCAATGTTGGGAAGTGTCGTCATAATGGGGGATTTTAATTATCCAGACTGGGCCCAAACATTATAGTAAGAGCAATAATTATAGCACTATACCCTGTAACTCTAAACTGGTAATCTGTAAAAAAAAATGTAAAGCGTCACCTATGCAGATTTTTAAGTATCATAGTTTGGCACCATTCCATGAGTGTGTGCAATTTTATTTTTTTGCATTAGAATTCATTAAAGTGTATTTTTTCAAGAAATGTGCTGCTCAAATACCATGTGACATAAAATAGTGCAACAACTGCCATTTTATTCTGTAGGGTCCCTGCTAATATATATATATATATATATATATTGTGGCAGAGCGAAGCTCTGTCCCTTTGAAATTAGAGGTAAAGGAGATACAGAGTTTGCATATCTACAGACTATAGAATTTAAATGGAGAAAACTGCTCTGTCAGTTTTCTCCAGGTTTTGCTAGTCCTGGATGGGATCTCAAACTGTGTCCGGGTCTTGACGATAGCAAGCAAGGTGTGTGCCCAGCTGCACACAGACCATATAATGAGGGGCTAATGAGTGGAGGATGGTGGAGTGTGAGCAGCTTGCTGCTGCTGTATGAAGACAGACCTGTGGAGGGGTCATCCCTGTGTAAGGGGTATTCTTTGCCCAGAGACTGGGAAAGGAGGGACAGCCTTGAGAGTCGGGAAGACTAAGGAAGCCAGTGAGTCCAGGGGACTGGAAGGAATCAACTCTGTTGAGATCAAGCAGAGGAACTGCTGACAAGAGAGCCAGGTGGCTTGGTATGTTTTTCATTTATGAATGCTTAATGAAGTTAAACCCCTGCGTGGGACTTCTGGATGGACTTTTGTTTTTTTCAATAAACGTGGGCTACCAGGCCCTTAACTATATATGCCTGTCTGATGAGGACTCACTGCATTAAAAAATGCATCTTTTCACTTGAGTTAAACACCCCCATGTTACAATATATATATAAAATATTTGGGGGTTATGAGAAATTTTCTAGCAAAAAAATATGATTTTTACATATAGGAGAGAAATGCCAGAATTGGCCGGGTAGGGAAGTGGTTAAATGCTTCTGTGTGGACAAGAGATAGCAAAAGCAAGTCTGATGTCATATCAAAAGTCTCATAGGTTCATTATTATATAAACTTAACTAAACTGTAGAAAGTGACATGTTCATGAGACTATTAGGAGTATACAGAATACGCAGAAAATTTATTGCATCACATGCGGTTATAAAAGTATGAATAATTCACTGTACATCACTCATTTCTTTAGATCTCCACTACTCTGTACTCTTCCTAATCAAGAAGTGTTAGTGCTCTCAGAAAATGTCTATAATATTTTACAGCTAGGTGTTATGGATGACTTCTTTAGTAACTATGATACTCGGAAAAGCCCAGGGGTGAGAAAGTGCCAAGAACTCCCTTTTATAGACCCTCAACCCCACTCCATTAAACATTGCAATCACCAAACAACTGGAAAAATTAAGTGTCTTTCAGCTTGAGAATCAAGAGGGACAAAATGATTCATGCCTCTCAATCTGCCTGATTAAACTGGTAAAATGATTGACACGTCTTCATCAGTGACTGATCAAGACCATGCAGTCCAAATCCCAGATCAGTTTTCTTTCACGTAAACACCATCCAGCTGGTTAGCCAAAGAAGACCCACGTGTGACATATATTGTTTCATAGAGCTGATGTAATTACTGTTTAATTTAAAATGGCATGGCTTCCTTTGCCAAAAGTTTACAGTGAAAGAAAAAAAATGTAAGTACTAACTAAAAAAATAATGAGAGAAATACGGGTGTGACAAACCCAACCAGGACAGGGGCTTTTGGAGGGGACTGCAGGGTAGCCTCTTGCCTACTGGCTATGGGCCCTAGCTTTTGAGCAGGTTCTGTTCTTGGGAGGTGTGTACCTGGGGGACCCTTGGAATGGTTTTGCTTAGGATTCGGATCCATGTCTCCCTGAAACACGCAGACTCTGGGAATCTAGGACCGGGGTACAGATTTGGGGCCCTAGTGCCCAAACCAGCAATGACTGCTTTAGACTGTAAGACTAGGTAGTGAGCTAGATTGCTTTAAGAAATCTATATGGATCTATTGTATCACTTCTTGCAATTCCTTATTTTCTATGTAAATGTAGTCTTTTCTTGCACACTCTGTTGCTCAAACTCCTCACCATTGATTGGAACCATTATTTGGTCCATACTCACATACCTACTTGTTATATTACACTGTACTTTATCCAATTATATATTATTTACATTAATTAATTTATCTACATAGGTTTTTGGTGACTTTATATCAGATTAGATTAGATTGGTCTATATAAACCCTTGTAAACCAGGGTTCCCCCAGAGAATGCTTGGGTTGAACAGTAGAGGATTGATATCCTGGCTGACAGTGCCTGCATAGTCCCAGCACTGAAATCACATGGCAGAGTAAGTGGTGTGGGACCAGTGGAGCCTTTTTTCATCTCTCAGGTAGGTTACCACTGACAACTCTGAACTTTTTAGCTGTCTGGAGTATGGACATTCTTCCCACTGAAAGTAATAGATAATGATTTTGCGCTAAAGTGCACCAAATGATAAATATATGCTAAATATGTGTGTGTGATGCGTGAATGGTCACTGAGCCGTGACTCCAAAACTTAGCATACACTAAACAAAATAAATATATCATATAAATATATCACAATATATGTTAAAACATATAAGTGATAAAGAGTGATTAAAAGTTATTTAAAAGTGCAACAGGTGCTAATAAACCCTCAACCCTTAATATCACAAACATAAATAAATACATAAAAATGGTAAAAACAATGAATCTCGAGTGTGTAATATAAACCACAAATAAATAAGTGGGTGAATGTAAAGTCCACAGAAAGGATTAATGTAGAATGGGTTTGGAGGTGGTGGTGACACCCATAAACGGCTCTAATAGTCTCTTAAATCTTGATATGTAGTAATTATTCCTCTCTCCAAAAGTGGGGGGTGCTGGGTAGTGAGGACCTGCTCATTAGTGGTGTTCCCTAGCCTCTCACCTCTTACACGATAAATATGGGCATCAAAACCGGCAATAGTGGCGGATTCCAATACTGTATTCCCACTAGGGTGGTTCCCAATGTGGTCTGCCTCTAATCGATGGGGTCCATGCACTGGATATCCCCTTCCGGAAAATCGTGTACCCAGGGATAGCTCTCCACTCGTTGGTATATGATATTGGCTGCGGTCCCGCAGTAACACTCGCCCACGATCCTCCTCTACTGCTTCTTCCAGCAACGTCTCCTCTTTACTTCCCTTACTACTTAGGGAAGTAAAGAGGAGACGTTGCTGGAAGAAGCAGTAGAGGAGGATCGTGGGCGAGTGTTACTGCGGGACCGCAGCCAATATCATATACCAACGAGTGGAGAGCTATCCCTGGGTACACGATTTTCCGGAAGGGGATATCCAGTGCATGGACCCCATCGATTAGAGGCAGACCGCATTGGGAACCACCCTAGTGGGAATACAGTATTGGAATCCGCCACTATTGCCGGTTTTGATGCCCATATTTATCGTGTGAGAGGTGAGAGGCTAGGGAACACCACTAATGAGCAGGTCCTCACTACCCAGCACCCCCCACTTTTGGAGAGAGGAATAATTACTACATATCAAGATTTAAGAGACTATTAGAGCCGTTTATGGGTGTCACCACCACCTCCAAACCCATTCTACATTAATCCTTTCTGTGGACTTTACATTCACCCACTTATTTATTTGTGGTTTATATTACACACTCGAGATTCATTGTTTTTACCATTTTTATGTATTTATTTATGTTTGTGATATTAAGGGTTGAGGGTTTATTAGCACCTGTTGCATTTTTAAATAACTTTTAATCACTCTTTATCACTTATATGTTTTAACATCTATTGTGATATATTTATATGATATATTTATTTTGTTTAGTGTATGCTAAGTTTTGGAGTCACGGCTCAGTGACCATTCACGCATCACACACACATATTTAGCATATATTTATCATTTGGTGCACTTTAGCGCAAAATCATTATCTATTACTTTCAATTTACGAGTTTGTGTTCACTCTCAGATTTTGCAGCTCACTTTAGGAATCCTTTCCACACACAGCATTAGTGCTGGCACTCACTTTTATATATATATATTTTTTTTTTATATATTAATTATTCATTCAATATTTAAGCATTCATCTATTTATTATTTTAAATAGTTTCTAGTTCATCAATTAGCGCGAAGGACACCCACATACACATTCTTCCCACTGAACACCACTGTAAGGTTCATTCTTCCCACTAATCCAGATACTTTTACAGCATTCATCTTGCCGACCCCAATCTAAGAAAGCATTTTCCTAATGACCACCAATGTAAGGAACATTCTTTCCAATGAACACGAATGTAAAGAGGAATTTTCCCACTGACCACAAATGTAAGGGACATTGTTTCCATTGACCCTTAATGTAATAGGACTTTCGTCTCACTGGCCACCAATGTAAGGAGGCATTACACTGACCGCTAATGTAAGGGGTCACTACTCTGACTATCAATATAATGGATATTACATTGACCACCAGTGTAAAGGGGGTACTACACTGACCCCAATCACAGGGTGTGCTACAATGATCACCAATGTAAGAGGGCATTATAATGGACACAAAGGTAAGGGGTAAAACACTGACCTCCCATGTAAGAGGAACTACACTGACCACCAATTTAGAGGGACACTACAATGACCTCAGTGAAAGTGGATACCACAATGATCACCGATGCAAGTCATGATTATTACTAAGAATAATTTTGTAGTAAATTGAAAGAGGTTGTTAAAAAATGATCTGCTCTGTGTATCAAATACACTAACAGAACCTCCTCACTGCCTGATTTAACTGCTAAAATCCCATGTCTCTACACTCGCCTCTATTACTTCCATCCCTGCTCCACCCAGAGGGAAGGAAGAGAGGTGTAGTTTACTATATTTGCACTGGGCACTGGATGACCTTACCCCAGTGCTACTTCGCACTGATTTATTGGCGTAAAGTAAACATGGCAGCTTTAATAAAAGGGGATCAAGGTACTCATACGATAGCTGTTAGGGATAACAGAAAAATGGAAAAAGCAGACTCATCCATTTTTGATTTTCTTGAATATTATCATGAATATGTGTAACATATCTGGTGGTGGAGCCTGAAGTGTTGAGGAAGGCCTCTCTAACAGCCCTGGCTCTGGAGTCCCTGGTAGGGTGACAGGGAACCCCGGGGCACAGAGTGGCACGAGAGCCTGGTAAGTCTATGGCTGGAAGGTGCTGGTGTGTGTCTGGAGAACAGGAGTCAGTGAAGAGTGCAGATAGGCTGGTGTGGGTGCAGGACAGGCACAAAACCGAGTCGGACAGTCCGGGTCAGCAACTAGCAAGCAGATCCGATTCAGGCAACAGGCAGGAGAGTAGTCAGGAGTCAGGCCAAGGTTGATACCAACAAAATGGATGAGCAGAATGAGAAGGCAGAAGCATAATCCAAGGACAAGCCAGCTGTCAGTACAGGCGGCGCTCAGGCAGAGTCAGAGGCAGGATCAGGTGGGCACCAAAAAAGCAACAAGAACTGGGAACAGGAACGTAGTAGACCAAACAGTGGCTGACGCTGTGTTCAAATAACTCAGCTGACTCCTCCATGCATGATGCTGGGGCTATGGCAGGAGTAGCTGTGGACATGGAGGCAGAATAAACCACTCTAGCAGCTGCGGTGGACTGCGCACTAGTCTCTGCTTGGGTGACAGAGGATGAGGTAGATGAGGATGGCTTAGTAAGCCAGTCCACCACCTCCTCTGTATGTTATGGCTGGATAGCAACATCATTAAACAGAGGAAATGGTGCCCTGTGGACACAGACGCTGCTGGCCCCCTCACAATGCTATGGGAATGTCTGCTTCTCCTTGTTGGCCTCCTAGACATGATGAGGGGGCTTATTACCGAAATGTAATAGAGACGGGAAAATGTGTACTTGGATACACTTTAATCAATGGAAAGTGGTGTTTGGTGCACTTTAATTTGAGTACTTACTACACAGACACCCTCCACTGACACACTACAATATACTTCAGTAAGCCTGCATTACCGCACTTCAATATACTGCCATAAAAGTGCACTAAGGCACTGCAATATACTGCATTAAAATATCACTAATGCAATTCAATATTCTGCATTAAAACTGCAATAACACACTTCAATATACTGCCATAAAAGTGCACAAAGGCATCTCAATATACTGCAGTAAAAGTGCACTAACTCAATCCAATATACTGCAGTAAAAGTGCACTAACACACTTCAATATACTGCCGTAAAAGTGCACTACACACTTCAATATACTACAGTAAAAGTATACTAAGACACTTCAATATACTGCAGTAAAAGTAGACTGAGGCAATTCAATATACTACAGTAAAACTGCACTAACACACTTTAATATACTGCCGTAAAAGTGCACTAATGCACTTCAATATACTACAGTAAATGTGCACTAAGGCGATTTAATATACTGCAGTAAAACTGAGCTAATGCACTTCAATATACTGCCATAAAAATGCACTAACGCACTTCAATAGCCTGCAGTAAACGTGCACTAACACACTTCAATATACTGCAGTAAAAGTGCACTAACGCACTTCAATATACTGCAGTAAATGTGCACTAACGCAGTTCAATATACTGCAGTAAATGTGCACTAACGCACTTTAATATACTGCAGTAAAAGTACACTAATGCACTTCAATATACTTCCCCGATCAGGGCAATATAGTGCCCTAATGCACTATTATATGACAGTAAAACTGCCCTGACACTCTACACTGACACACCTCAATATACTGCAGTAAACCTGCCCTGAAACACTAAACTGACACTAAAGTAATGAATGGTCACATTACACTCACACTGCACTATTACTAAATACACACTAAACTGACACTAAAGTAAAAATGAATGGTCACACTGGGCTGGAATGGGAATAAAAAACAGACAACCTTCCGCAGAAAGAATACGCTAAGGTAAGGGGGGAGGTTACTGATATAAGGGGGAAACCTTTATATCATTCCCCCCTTACATCATTGTATTCACTTCCCCCTTACATTAGTGACCCCCCTCAGACTGGCCTGGCGGCGCGGTCACTGACCTCCTCTCAGGTGCACCGTGAAGGGATCAGTCAGTTGGCTCCAGCTTGATGGCTCTGGTTTTATCCTATAGTCTCCTCTCCACAGTCCACACACGTCTGACTTCTTCCATGACCCCCATCCCACTCCCACTCTTGACTCCTCTCCAGACTCTCCCCTCAGAGACTGCAGACATGATAAAAGACAAGAGATGGTCAGAGGCTGTGGACATGATGCAGGAGATGGTCAGAGAGGCTGCAGACATGATACAGGAGATGGTCAGAGGCTGCGGACATGATACAGGAGATGGTCAGAGGTTGCGGACATGGTACAAAAGATGGTCAGAGACTGTGGACAGGATACGAGAGATGATCAGAGACTGCAGACACTGTACAGGAGATGGTCAGAGATTGCAGACATGACACAATAGATGGTCAGAGACTGCAGACATGGTACAGGAGATGATCAGAGACTGCAGATACAGTACAGGAGATGGTCAGAGACTGTAGACATAGTACAGGAGATGATCAGAGACTGCAGACATGATACAAGAGATCAGTGCAGCCTCACCAGTGCCAATCTGCAGCCTCACTGTGCCCATCAATGCATCACTGCAGCCTCACTGTTCCCATCAATGCAGCCTTACTGTTCCCATCAATGCAGCCCCACTGCCCATCAATGCAGCTGCACTGTGCCCTTCAATGTGGCCTCACTGTGCCCATCTGCAGCCTCATCAGTGACCATCAATGCAGCCTCACTGTTTCCATTTGCTGCCCCACTGTGCCCATCAATCCAGCCTCACTGTGCCCATCTTCAGCCTAATCAGTGCTCATCAATGCCGCCTCACTGTGGCATCAATGTAGCCTCACTGTGCCCATTTGCAGCCTCACTGTGCCCATCAAGGCAGCCGCACTGTGCCCATCTGCAGCCTCACTGTGCCCATCAAATGCAGCCTCATTGTGCCCATCTGCAGCCTCACTGTGCCCATCTGCAGTCTCACTGTGCCATCAATGCAGCCTCACTGTGCCCATCTGTAAACTCGCCAGTGCCTGGATTACACACAGTGGGCACCTCCCGCTGTGTCATGGAACTAGGGTCTGAAATGTTTGGTGGCTGGCCACTGAAACAAGATCCCGTCTCCTAGACCGTGATAACGATTGGATCAGTGTTCCGTCTATCATGGTCTAAGAGGGACCATGTTACAGCGCAGCTAATCATTTCAGATCCCAGCTACATGACACAGCAGGAGATCACTGTGTGTAATTACACAAGAGGGGAAGGAGAGAGATAGAGGAGGACTCTCCACTTAGATCGGCCCTGGGCACCGCTGCAGACGCAGCTCAAAGCGGCCCCAGGGCAGGTGGCCTACCAGCAAATTTCCCGGTATCCCGGTAGGCCAGTCCGGCCCAGGATGGAGTATAATAGTAGCATGAGCAACAGGACTGACTCCAACAGTCCAAAACATATAAGTTGAATTCAAGGTTGCAGCACTCCAGTTATTTTATTCAATAAATAGTAATCATAATGTGCATAAAATCACAATCAGTGTTCCATCACAAACCAAGCTTTCAGACGGAAGGTTCTTCTTTAGGCTTGGAACAGCGTTTCTAGTCTGAGGAAGGACATTTGGTCTGAAAGCTTGCTTTGTGATGGAACACTAATTGTGATTTTATGTACATTATGATTACTATTTATTGAGTAAAATAAATTGAATGCTGCATCCTTGAAATCAATTTTTACAATATATATTTGTACCTGCAAAAATCCTTTGTAAAAGGCAAAAAATATATATTTTTTACATAACATAAGAATAATGGTTGAAAATGCATAGGTGCATATTGCTTTATTTGTACCAAAAATAAAGCATTATATAGCTCATTAAATACAATTGTGCTCAAAAGTTTGCCTACCCTGGCAGAAATTTTGACATCTTTGCATTTATATTGAAAATATGACTAATCTTGCCAATCAAATCTTTATTCAAGTATAGTGATCACATGAAGCCATTTATTATCACATAATTTTTTGGCTCCTTTTAAGATCATGATAACAGAAATCACATAAATAGCCCTGATCAAAAGTTTACATACCCTGGAATGTTTAGCCTTGGTACAGACAGAGAAGGTGGCACACACAGGTTAAAATTGCTATCAAAGGTTAATTTCCCACATTTGTAGCTTTTTAAATCGCAATTAGTGTCTGTGTATAAATAGTGAATTCGTTTTTTAGCTCTCACATGGATGCACTCAGCAGGCTAGATACTAAGCCATGGGGAGCAGAAAAGAACAGTCTAAAGACCTACGTAACAAGGTAATGAAACTTTACAAAGATGGAAAAGCATACAAAAAGATATCAAAAGCCTTGAATATGCCAGTCAGTACTGTTCAATCATTTAATAAGAAGTGGACAATTTGGGGATCTCTTTATACCAAGCCAAGGTCAGGTAGATCAAGAAAGATTTCAGACACAACTGCCACAGGAGGAATTGTTCGAGATACAAAGAAAAACCCACAAGTAACCTCAGGAGAAATACAGGCTGCTCTGGAAAAAGATGGTGTGGTTGTTTTTAAGAAGCACAATACGATCATACTTAAACAAAAAGAGCTGCATGGTCAAGTTGCCAGAAAGAAGCCTTTACTGCACAAGTTCCACAAAAAAGCCTGGTTATAATATGCCCAACAACACCTTGACATGCCTCATTGGGCTTTTTTGTGGCATTGGCGCAGTAAAGGCTTCCCTCTGGCAGCTCAACCATTCAGCTCTTTTTTGCTCAAGTATCGTTGAAAAGTGCTCCTTAAAAACAACCACTGTCTTTTTGGAGAGCAGCCTGTATTTCTCCTGCGGTTACCTGTGGATATTTTTTTTAACCTGGGCAATTCTTCCACCAGTTGTGGCTGCAATCTTTCTTGGTCTACCTGACCATGGCTTAGTATCAAAAGAGCCCCTAATTTTCCACTCCTTAATAAGGGATTAAACAGTACTGACTGGCATATTCAAGGTTTTGGGTATCTTTTTATATCCTCTTCCATCTTTATAAAGTTCCATTACTTTGTTACGCAGGTCTTTTGACTGTTCTTTTCTACCTCCTCATGGCTCAGTTTCTAGCCTGCTTAGGGCATCCACGTGAGAGCTAACAAACTCATTGACTATTTATACACAGGCATTAATTGTGCATTAAAAAGCCACAAATGTGAGAAATTCAAGGGGTTGTAAACCCTCATGTTTTTTCACCTTGATGCATCCTATGCATTAAAGTGAAAAAAGTTCTGACACTGACCGGCCCCCCAGCCCCTCCTTTTTTACTCACGTGAGCCTGTTCGTTCCCTCGGCGGAGATTCGCTCTTCATCTCTGCCCAGGGTTCTCGGCTCTTGATTGGATAGATTGATAGTAGCGCAGTCATTGGCTCCCTGAAATAGATTGAGTTATTACTGTATTAATAACGATATTTCAATAATTCATATTGATGAGTAAAGTTCCAAGAAAATCCGTTCAGTTCTCGTGTAAAAACTCAAAAATTGATTTAATAATAAAAATAGCAAAATATTACAAAAAATGTCAAAGTATCATCAATAATGTATTATATTCTTATGATGAAGAATAAATCAGATATGTGTGTGTGTAGATGTATCAGCAATGTCTTGTGATGTGTTTGTGTGTGGCTGTCCTCGTGGAGTGTCAGTCAGCCTCAAAAACTTCTGTGTCTAGCTCTTACTCCACAACTCAAACCCATGAAAACAGCCCCCCACCTTTCTAAAAAGAGTTGGTTTGTCTTAAAAGTTCTTCTGAATCTTATTGTTCCACAGAAAACCCGGGAACTTATACGGGGGGGGGGGGGGGTTGCTCAGTCTCTAACATTCCCGAGGTGTGGGCTACGAGGAGCTTATATATAAAACCATTTTAACTTTTACAACATAATTTTCCTTTCTTCTAAATCAAATACTACATATATATCAGTATATAAATTATATTCATTTAAAACGCAATATTCTTATTAATATCCTAATCAAGAAATATTGTAATATGAAGAAATTATGATCTTTAACTAAAACATGAACTTTTTACATCTTTAAAGTATGTGAATCCTTCCTTCTCACAGATGGGGGGACGTGAGTATCCTTGGAGAAACCAATTCAGTCTAATTACTACCACATGTTAGAGCTCTTTAGAAAAGCATTTGAAGCTTCAAACAAAATGTATCTTAAGAAATATATTTCTATATATTTCACTTTTCCATATCCAAACACAAATATAAATATTTAAATGTATCCAAGTCCATTATTCTCGGAGACCCAATCCAGTCATAAATTCTAACACTCCCGCTGCTGTCAATCAGATCCAATGACGTGGGCACCGGGGTCGCATTCTGTGTCTATGCACGCATATGCTGGACTCAGAAGCGTGCGCGATAACCCCCAGGGAGAGCGCTTCTCCCAGGGGGTTTACCGATGCGAGGAGGAGCCGCGAGAGCTGCCAGGGGACCCCAGAAGATGAGGCTCGGGCCACACTGTGCAAAACGAACTGCACAGTGGAGGTAAGTATGATATGTTTTTTATTAAAAAAAAAAAAAAAAACTAAGGTTTACAATCACGTTAGCCTTTAATAGCCATTTTAACCTGTGTGTGCCACCTTCTGTGTCTGTACCAAGGCCAAACATTCCAGGGTATGTAAACTTTTTATCAGGGCCATTTGGGTGATTTCTGTTATTATTATGATTTAAAAAGCATCCAAAAAATTATGTGATAATAAATGGCTTCATGTGATCACTATCCTTAAATAAAAGACAGTTTTTTGGCATGATCGGTCATATTTTCAATATAAATGCCAAAATGTCAGTTTCTGCCAGGGTATGCAAACTTTTGAGCACAACTCTAGATACTTTTTCTAAGTTCTTTTGTTTTTTTACAGTACATCACATAGATGTTTGTCACATAGGATTGTAATACGTAGATGGATACTTAAAAGTGGTCCTAAAGGCAAAATGTTTTTAGTGCATTCTCTGCTTTTTAGTGAATTCCCTGCATTAACCGGTTCCCGACCGGCGCACGACGATGTACGTCGGCAGAATGGCACGGACAGGCATAAGGGCGTACAGGTACGTCCCTTTAAGAATGCCGCCGTGCCATCGCGTGCGCGCCGCTGGCAGCACGTGCTGTCCGGTCGTAGGTCCTGCGGACTCGATCGGGGATACCCGCGATCGTCTCACGGGAAGGCTGAACGGGGAGATGCGGAAGTAAACAGCATCTTCCCGTTCTGCCTAGCAACAAGTGCCACTGATCTCTGCTCCATGTGATTGGAGCAGAGATCAGTGTTCACTAACACACAGCCACACCCCCCACAGTTAGTAACACACCCCTAGGAACACTTAACCCCTCCACTGCCACCCTCTGGTTAACCCCTTCACTGCCAGTGTCATTTACACGGGAATCAGTGCATTTAAATAGCACTGATTGCTGTATAAAATGACAATGCTCCTAAAAATGTGTCAAAAATGTCCGATGTGTCCGCCATAATGTCACAGTAACAATAAAAATCGCTGATCGCCGCCATTACTAGTAAAAAAAAATAATTATTAATAAAAATGCTATAAAACTATCCTCTGTTTTGTAAACGCTATAACTTTTTCACAAACCAATCAATAATCACTTAGTGCGATTTGTTTACCAAAAATATGTAGAATACGTATCGGCCTAAACTGAGGAAAAATTTTTTTTTTTAGATATTTTTGGGGATATTTATTATAGCAAAAAGTAAAAAAATAATGTGTTTTTTTTCAAAATGGTCGCATTTTTTTGTTTATAGCGCAAAAAATAAAAACCGCAGGGATGATCAAATACCACTAAAAGACGCAATTGTCAGTTAAAGCGACGCAGTGCCGAATCGCAAAAAGTCGTCTGGTCTTAAGCCAGCAAAATGGTCCGGTCTGAAAGTGGTTAAGATGAAAATGTTCCACTAGTTCTTCTCACCCCCTGCTCCTAAACACTTACCTGAGGCCTCTCATGATCCAGCGCTGTCCCCTTCTGCAGAACCACTCCTCTCCTTCATAGTCTCACAGGAAACACAGGCAGTGGGACTTAAGTTACTTCAACTCATCCAGGGTGAACGATCCTTCTGTAGATGCAGTTGCATATACACAAGCTCTCTTTTCCTGGATCCAAGTGAGTTCACATTTGGCTGTACTATTATGCTTCATGTTGTACATGGGACGTTGTTTAAAGCGGGGTTTCACCTTACAAAATTTTTTTTTAAAAGTCAGCAGCTAAAAAAAAAGTAGCTGCTGACTTTTAAAAAGTACACTGACCCTCCCAGGGCGCCCGCGATGTCCGTCATGGAGGACGAGCTGTCCCTCGGCGTTTCGGTTCCAGCGCCGCCATCCTCGGTAAGGGAAACGGCTTCACGTTTCCTACTGCGCATGCGCGAGTCGGCGCGCGGCCGACTGCGCATGCGCGAGTCGGCGCGCGGCCGACTGCGCATGCGCGAGTCGGCACGCGGCCGACTGCGCATGCGCGACTCTAATTTCTGAATGGGGAACGCGATGTATTGTGGGACATAGTTCCCACAACACATCGCGCCCCATTCAACAGAAGACAGAAGAAGAGAAGATCACCGCGGAGCTGGAGGAGGCAGATTAGGACGATCTGCCTAGCAACAGCCATTTCTGGTAAGTAAAAATTTTAAATGGTTACTACCGTAACATATTAAGTTTTTGTTTTCAGGGTGTCCCCCCACTTTAACCTCGTCCGAACGATTTAACTTGATAGCTAGAAACCGGCGCCACTTTTACATGTCGCGTTTAGACGCGTTTGCATCTAGAAGCGTTTGTATAAAGAAAAAAAATATATATTTTTTTGTTAAAATAAAAAAGTCTGTAAACGAAACGCTGCTAAACACGATTTGCCGCATTATCAAAGTTGTTTCTAATGCCCCGTGCACACAGTAAAATTTTCCAGAGGAAAATGTTTGATGGGAGCTTTTTCTCGGAAATTCCGACCATGTGTAGGCTCCATCGGACATTTTCCATCGGATTTTCCATCGGATTTTCCATCACACAAAACTTGAGATCTGGATCTCAAATTTTCCGAAACAAAATCTGTTGTTGGAAATTCCAATCGTGTGTACACAGTTCCGACGCACAAAGTTCCATGCATGCTCGGAATCAAGCAGAAGAGCCACACTGGCTATTGAACTTAATTTTTCTCAACTCGTCGTACGTGTTGTACGTCACCGTGTTCTTGACGTTCGCAGTTTCCGTCCAACTTTGTGTGACCGTGTGTTTGCAAGACAAGTTTGAGACAACATCCGTCGGGAAAAAATCCATGGATTTTATTGTCAGAAAGTGTCCGATCAATGTCCGATCGTGTGTACGGGGCATACTACTGCACTTAGTGGCACCTCCTTGTGTTCCACTACCTTTCCAGAGGTCCAATCCTGTCTCTTGGCGGAGCTGCACACTCTGTGCTTTGAATTTTATTATGGACTGTACCTATTATTGTGGACTATTATGAACTTATTCAACCCCTTCGTAACATATGGGCCTATTAAGAATTGACCTGCTAATTCACATTGGGGATTGTGCCGTATTTCTTGTGGTTATCTCCCATGGTTCACTGCTGCCAACATTCAAATTCTTGAATTCCTTCTGCTTGTCAGCTCCCCCTGATGGGTGGAGGCGAGGTAGTGTTAACCCATTTAAAATTCTGAATTAACCCGCTGGATACTGCTATATACCCTTTCTAGCAAACTTTGCAATAAAAAACAGGTATTTTTAGTTAAAATACATTGCACTACATGTTTAAGCTGGCCAACTGCATCAGAGTAATGACTCTCTGGCCAGTCCCTATTTTGCTCTGTAAATTGCAAAAGCTACGGTGGATATAGTGCCAATATGGGACACAACTGTCAGGAAAATCGTGTTTCCAGGCGGTTGACTGGCACGCGCCGACGCGCGCCGACGCATGGTGGTGCGCGCGTTCCCGTGAGCGCGGGTCTGCGTGCGCGCGCGCGCTGGCGTCCAAGGGCGCGCGCCCTGTGATTCACACTCACCTGTATGGACTGTTGGCGCCAATGGGGCTATTTAATCAAGCAGCACCTGCTGGCTAGTGCTGCCTGATCTTCAGTATACCTGATACTCTGCACCAGCCACTACCTTGTTCCTGTGATCTCTCAGTGATCTGTTTGTTCCTGTATTATACCCTGCTTACCTGTGAAGACCTTGGCTTAACCCTTTGGACTATCCGGATTTCCGCCTGCCCCAGACCTCTGCTTGACTGACCATTCTCCTGCCAACTCCTTTGTACTGTGCTGTTTGAACGTTGCCGACTTCTGCTTGGATTTGGACTTCTCATATCTCCTGCTCAAGGGACCTGTATCCGCTTATCCTGTATTACATCCGGCTTACAGTGAGTTTCACCACCTGTATTGGGAACCCCCATCACCATCCCTTACCCGCTGAGTGACGTGAGTTTATCTACCGTTATTTCACCTTGCTGTCAGTGAACTCTACATACCGGAACTTTACCGTACTACCTGTGAACCCTGCTTACCTGCACTTCACCTCATCAACAGCGGACCCCCTTCACCAACTTCCGGACCCTCACATCAGGCTCCCTTACCCTTCCTGACTTCCGTGCCTCCTGTACCCACCTCCAGGGGCCGTCAGTCGGATCCGTACGGGAGACCTCCTCCTGCCCAATTGGACTCATCTGTCAGGTACGTGCCGTTTGTGATAGTATCAGGCAGCCATGACCGAGTCCGGGCAGGGGGTCTCCCCCATGGAGGAACTAGGCAGACATCTAGCAGGTCTCTCCCAAGCAGTAAAAGGCCTACAGGAAGGTTACACCCGTTTGATGGAACAGGTTCAGACTTTGTCCGCTAACTCTCAAGGAACGTCTTCCACGGGACCTCCCCAGCCACCTTCTGTAATTATGTTACCCCCAGAACCCAAGGTACCCCTACCCGAGAAGTTTGCTGGGGAACGAAGTAAGTTCCGTGCCTTCCGCAACGCATGTGAGCTTTATTTTGCCCTACAGCCACGGACTTTCTCTCTGGAAGCTACTAAGGTGGGCTTCATCATCTCCCTCCTGACAGGGGAACCCCAGACCTGGGCCCACCGCCTGCTGGAGCAGAAAGCCGCATCCTTGGAGTCCTTTAGTAGTCTCTTCACTGCTATGTCACAGCTATATGAGGACCCTCAACCCACCGTTACAGCCGAAGTCGCATTACAGTCCTTACAGCAAGGTCGCAGAACGGCCGAGGACTATGCCGTCGAGTTCAAACGTTGGAGCTCTGATACAGAATGGAATGATGCGGCGTTACGCCATCAATTTCGCAAAGGATTATCAGACCCTCTGAAAGATGAACTTGCTCGAGTGGGGGTTCCTCCAACTTTAGATGAACTTATCAACTTATCGGTGCAAATTGACCGCCGTCTCAGGGAAAGACGGGCCGAAAGAGCCTCCGGACCTTCTCGTCCCTTCTGGATGGTCCCCAAGGTCACCGGGCCACCCGGTGTGGCTCCTTCAGCTTCATCTACTCTAGCGACAGGAGCTCCGGAACCAATGCAGATTGGGTTGCTCAGACCTTCTTTGACTCCTGAAGAGAAGATGCGCAGACGGGCCCACAACCTGTGTCTATACTGTGGTGAACCTGGACATTATGCAAGAATGTGCCCCAACAAGACACGTAAGTGCCTGCCCTCTTCTTCCTTGTGTGCACCTGTCTTGCTTCCAACTGGCACTCACCTGGCGATCTCCATTATTTTACAGCTCTCCGGCCGGAGCATTCCAGTATCGGTCATCATTGACTCAGGAGCATGCAGCTGCTTCATTGATCAAGCCTTCGCAACCAGTCATGGCATTCCTCTTCAACCCAAGACCCGAGGTCTTTCAGTACACCTGGCCGATGGATCCACCCTTAGTTCCGGTCCGGTAACCCAAGAAACCACACCTCTATTAGCCACTATAGACTTTCAACATCAAGAATTTCTCTGTCTGGACGTCATACCATCTCCACTTTTTCCAATCATACTTGGAATGCCCTGGTTGCGGGCCCACAACCCCAATATCAACTGGGCCACAGGGGAAGTCCAGTTCTCTTCTGAATATTGTCGGCAGAATTGTCAATGTCAAACCTCTGTCAAACTGGCTCCTCTTCTCTGTATGGGGTCTGATGCTGAACTCCACCAGTCCATTCCTGAACCCTACCGGGACTTTGTGGATGTATTCAGTAAAAAGGGGGCAGAAACTCTTCCTCCCCACAGGCCTTATGATTGCCCCATAGAATTACTACCTGGAACAGAAGTCCCCTTTGGAAGGATTTTTCCATTAACGGAACAGGAATTGGGCACTCTAAAAGACTACATAGATGAAAATCTAGCAAAAGGCTTCATCCGCCCCTCCACGTCCCCGGCCGGCGCGGGCATCTTCTTTGTTGAGAAAAAGGACCACTCCCTGCGCCCTTGCATTGACTACCGGGAATTGAATAAAATTACCATCAAGAATAGATACCCTCTACCACTGGTGCCAGAACTCTTCCAACGACTGGGGACAGCCAAAATCTTTACTAAACTGGATCTTCGTGGGGCTTACAACTTAATCCACATCCGAAAAGGGGACGAGTGGAAAACGGCTTTTCGCACTCGATTTGGACATTATGAGTATCTCGTCATGCCTTTCGGCCTGTGTAACGCGCCTGCTACGTTCCAACATTTTGTCAATAACATTTTCCACGATTATTTGGATCTGTACGTTATTGTTTATCTAGATGACATCTTAGTTTTTTCTACTTCTTTGAGTGATCACCGCAGGCATGTCCGAAATGTTCTTACCCGCCTGAGACAGCATGGATTATACGCCAAACTTGAAAAGTGCAGTTTTGAAATCCACACTGTGCAATTCCTGGGATTAATTATTTCTGCTGATGGAATAAAAATGGACCCTGAAAAAGTATCCGCTATCCTGGATTGGCCAGCACCCATGGACAAAAAAGGAGTACAACGCTTCGTTGGTTTTGCCAATTTCTACAGAAAGTTTATTAAAGGTTTCTCCTCCATCATCTCCCCTATTACCGAACTCACCAAACAGGGGACTCGATTTCTCTGGACTCCCAAGGCACAACTGGCCTTTGAAGAGCTCAAGAGACTTTTTACTTCGGCCTCCATTCTCAAACACCCAAACCCAGCTTTGCCCTTCGTATTAGAGGTTGACGCTTCCGAGATTGCAGTAGGTGCCGTGTTGTCCCAGCGACAGGGTGCCAAGGCCCTTCTTTACCCTGTGGGTTTCTTCTCCCGCAAACTGACCTCGTCAGAATGAAACTACGATGTGGGCGACAGGGAACTTCTTGCCATAAAGGTGGCATTGGAGGAATGGCGCTATCTACTCGAGGGTGCTGCGCACCCTGTTCTGGTTTACACCGATCATAAAAACTTGGAGTACCTGAGGACAGCCAAAAGATTAAGACCTCGGCAGGCCAGGTGGGCTCTATTCTTCTCGCGGTTTCAGTTCCACATAACCTATCGACCGGGTTCCAAGAACACAAAACCAGATGCTCTTTCCCGAATGTTTCTGGATACTGAACAGGCCCCACTTCCCGACACCATTCTACCTTCTGGGAACTTCTTGCTCTTACAGGGGGATCTCATTTCTCAGATTAAACAAGCCTCTGTTGGGATGCGTCCTCTGGATGGAATGTCCGTTAAGGACGGTCTGTTCTGGCATGAAGACAAAATTGTAGTACCAGAAGAATTAAGAGTGCGTGTACTAGAATTATGCCACGACCACAAACTGGCAGGGCACTTCGGCACTCAAAAAACAACCAATCTGCTGCAACGTACTTTCTGGTGGCCTCATCTGACCCAGGATTGTAGAAGATATGTCGAGTCATGCAATGTTTGTGCACGAAACAAAACCAGCCGGACCAGAGCCTGGGGTCTATTAAAACCTCTACCAGTCCCAGAAAGGCCATGGAATATGGTCTCAATAGACTTTATTGTCGAACTTCCCCCATCGGAGGGGTTTTCTTCTATCTTTGTCGTAGTAGACAGACTATCAAAGATGGCCCACTTCCTGCCCATGAAGGGCACCCCGTCAGCCATGGAAACAGCCAAAACATTTATCAAAGAAGTGGTGAGATTACATGGAATTCCAAAAAATATTGTTTCAGATCGTGGTGTTCAGTTCACCTCCAGATTCTGGAAGGCCCTCTGTGGATCTTTGGAAATTGAATTGGCATTCTCCTCGGCATATCATCCACAGACAAATGGTCAGACTGAGAGAACTAATCAAACCCTAGAACAATATTTACGCTGTTTTTCTACCTTCTCTCAAGATGACTGGGCCCCTCTGCTTCCCATTGCCGAATTCTCATATAACAACTCTCTACACTCGTCCATCAATCAGACACCGTTTTTTGCCAACTACGGCTACCATCCATCTTTTCTACCTCAATCAATACCTGAATGTTCAGTGCCCGCAGTATCCAAAACCTTGGATTTCTTTTCCATTAACAATAGAGTACTGCAGGAAACCATGACCAAAGCCCAGGAAACTTACAAAAGAACCTTTGATGAAAAGAGACGTGGGGAACTCATCCTAGAACCCGGTAACCAGGTCTGGTTGTCCACCGTCAACTTGAAGCTGGCATGCCCTTCCCGGAAACTGGGTCCAAAATTTTTGGGGCCTTTTCCTGTAAAAAGGAGAATTAACAATGTCGCTTATGAACTTGATTTGCCCGCTTCCCTAAGGATCCACCCGGTTTTCCATGTTACTCTCTTGAAACCCGTGATTCCAAACTCATTTGTTGGCCGTAGGACCGGTCCCCCCAAACCTGTCATTATCAACAACGAAGAGGAATTTGAGGTGGAATCAATCTTAGATTGTAGGAAAAGACATGGGCAGATCCAGTTTCTCATCAAATGGAAGGGGTATGGGCCCGAGGACAACTCATGGGAACCTGAAGAAAATCTACATGCCAGTAAGTTACTACGAACCTTCAAGGACTCTCATGCTTCTAAATTGGCGCAACTGGGCATCCGGAGGCTGCCCTTAAGGAGGGGGCACTGTCAGGAAAATCGTGTTTCCAGGCGGTTGACTGGCACGCGCCGACGCGCGCCGACGCATGGTGGTGCGCGCGTTCCCGTGAGCGCGGGTCTGCGTGCGCGCGCGCGCTGGCGTCCAAGGGCGCGCGCCCTGTGATTCACACTCACCTGTATGGACTGTTGGCGCCAATGGGGCTATTTAATCAAGCAGCACCTGCTGGCTAGTGCTGCCTGATCTTCAGTATACCTGATACTCTGCACCAGCCACTACCTTGTTCCTGTGATCTCTCAGTGATCTGTTTGTTCCTGTATTATACCCTGCTTACCTGTGAAGACCTTGGCTTAACCCTTTGGACTATCCGGATTTCCGCCTGCCCCAGACCTCTGCTTGACTGACCATTCTCCTGCCAACTCCTTTGTACTGTGCTGTTTGAACGTTGCCGACTTCTGCTTGGATTTGGACTTCTCATATCTCCTGCTCAAGGGACCTGTATCCGCTTATCCTGTATTACATCCGGCTTACAGTGAGTTTCACCACCTGTATTGGGAACCCCCATCACCATCCCTTACCCGCTGAGTGACGTGAGTTTATCTACCGTTATTTCACCTTGCTGTCAGTGAACTCTACATACCGGAACTTTACCGTACTACCTGTGAACCCTGCTTACCTGCACTTCACCTCATCAACAGCGGACCCCCTTCACCAACTTCCGGACCCTCACATCAGGCTCCCTTACCCTTCCTGACTTCCGTGCCTCCTGTACCCACCTCCAGGGGCCGTCAGTCGGATCCGTACGGGAGACCTCCTCCTGCCCAATTGGACTCATCTGTCAGGTACGTGCCGTTTGTGATAACAACCAAGCTACAGAGAGACTGCTTTCAGAGAGAGCTTCAGTGACATAAAAACAACAGGGCAGAGCAACAAGAAGAGGATCACCAAGGAGCTGTGGCCTGTTTTAAATCTTCATCAATTGTGAATGTGATTATAACCATCAAGGGATAGACTGTGCCAAGGAGAACGTCAAAAGATCATCACGGTGGTAAGAGGCCAATGGGGCACCCACTACTAATTGTTTAATTGGCTTCCATTTGCTATTATTTATTTCTGAGAGGAAATCTGCCAGGAGAAAACTCTGTTGTTACTTTAAGATG
The DNA here is from genome assembly GCA_028564925.1 of Lithobates sylvaticus. Lineage (NCBI taxonomy): Eukaryota > Metazoa > Chordata > Amphibia > Anura > Ranidae > Lithobates > Lithobates sylvaticus. Next base: position 225,534,343 of record CM053032.1, on the reverse strand, counting down.
TTGATTACATGTATTCTCTGTTGAGAGAGTGAGCACTCTGGTCCTGTATGCTGTGTGAAGGGGGGGTGATCTCTCCCTCCAATCAGCTCTCAGAGCTCTCCTCACTGAGCTCTGCAGAGTGTAAAACAGCCCAGACAAGCTTTCTAAACTCTGGACTCTTAAAATATGTAGAGAAGAGAGGTCTACAGATAAACGGGTACAACTTATGTAGGGGGATTTGTTTCATCGCTGTGTATCACCTGAGGCCAGTTACTTCATTGGGTATATGTAAAGGTATACAACCACTTTAACTCTCCACTGGCCAATGGTTACTCAAGGATTGAGACTTTCACATAGATAACCCATCCATTAAACAGTTTAATTTACAGCACGTGCTGGAAATGTAACACTCCCATTGGTTGTGCTCATAACCAAACTGTCAAACCATCCAATGGCTAGTGTCATAACTGATCACATGTGCAGCATCATTGCAGTTGTACATTAACCACTTAAAAAACAGCCACCACAGTTATACTGCGGCAGGTTGGCTCTCCTGTGCGAATAGCCGTCTTGGTACGTCGGCTGCTTTAAGACCACTAGAGGGCCTGGGCGTGGGCGCCTGCAGTGCCGATGAGAATGTCCAGCGGCCACCCGCGATCGCTCCTGAGAGAGACAGAATGGGGATCTGTCAATGTAAACAGAGGTTAGTGATTAGGAACAGCGATCTGTCTCCTTCCTCAGTCACTAAACTGCCCCCATAGTTAGAAACACCTCCCTATGGAACACTTAACCCCTTGTTTATACAGTAATCAGTAAATATTTTTAGCTCTGATCGATGTAAAAATGACAATGATCCCTTAAATGTGACCGATCTATGCGCTGCAATGTCGCTGATCACCGTCATTACTAGTATAAAAAATAATTATTAATAAAAATGCAATAAATCTATAGGAAATAAATAAATCTATTACCTATTTTGTAGACCCTATAACTTTTACGTAAACCAATCAATACACGCTTATTGCGATTTTTTTTTTATCAAAAATATGTAGAAGAATACATATCGGCCTAAACTGATGAATGAATACATTTTTTCTTTTAATTTTTTGGGGGATATTCATTATAACAAAAAGTAAAAAATATATTTTTTTTTTCAAAATTGTCAGCCTTTTTTTGTTTATAGCGCAAAAAAAAAATACAAAAACATAGAGGTGATCAAATACCACCAAAAGAAAGCTACATTTGTGGGGAAAAAAGTGACAGAAATGTTGTTTGGGTACACAGTGCCGTATCTCAAAAAATGGCCTGATCATTAAAAGTGGGGTGCCCCCTAAATTTTTTTTTTTTAAAGTCTAAATTAAATACTGCAGCTGCTGACTCTTAATAATCAGACACTTTCCTGTCCCAGGGTCCAGCGATGCGGGGGAACGAACCCCCCCTCGTTCCCCGCTCCACTCGCAGCGCCGGCATTCTTACTGTGGGCACCCACTGCGCATGCGCCGGCCAGTCATCTGGGACACGTGACAGGTCCCAGATGACTGTGCAGTGCCAAGGGGAAGTGACGTCAGTGCCTGGGCACTGAAGGCGGCAGAATACGAGGGACCCCCTAGCATCAGGCATTTAGAGGTGAGTAATTTTTTTATTTTTTCCAATTATTTTATTTATTTATTTATTTATTTATGATTTTTTTTTTTTGGTGGAAACACCACTTTAAGGGGGCAAATCCTTCCAGTCCTTAAGTGGTTAAAGTGGTTGTAAACCCTTACAAACCACTTTGACCTACAGGTAAGCCTAGATTAAGGCTTACCTGTAGGTCCAATAAATATCTCCTAAACCTACATGGTTTAGGAGATATTAAGAATAGAAAATGCATCGCTGTCTATGGCGCATGCGCCGCAGACAGCGGCGCGCAGGCGCACTGCGCATGCCGGGTTCACGGCGCTATGCCGCTTTCCTGCGCATGCGCGGGAGTGACGTCATCGCCGATCCAGCGAATGACAGCGCTGGAGCGGCGAGACCCGGAAGTCACTCCGAGTTTGATGGCGACGCAGAAGATCGTGGATGAGGACCGCTTCGGGGGCTTCGTTTTAAGGTAAGTCATTCATAATGGGCTAGTATGCTATGCATACTAGCTCATTATGCCTTTGCCTTGCAGGGTGTCTTTTTTTTTTTTTTTTTTTTTAAGAGGCTTTACTTCCTCTTTAAACAGAGGCAAAGATGTCAGCTTCCTTAGCTGAAAATGATAGGGGTGTTTAACACAAGTCTTTTTTCTATTTGTGGTATTGTTTGACATTACCAGAACTTTAGTGGTGACATCATGTAGCATTTTTCAAGAAAGAAGCAGGATCCATCAATGGAACACACATTATTAGAGGTACTTTATTAAAAGCTAGCTAATGCCCCAATAAAGTTTTGGCCATCACTTTAAAAAGTGACTCCTGGAATCAAGTGATGGACTGCTAATAACCTCCAGGAAACAGTATAGCTGTGCTATAGTAAGACACTCGCCTCATTCTGCAGCTCTTTGCAAGCCCTTAACCTGTTCCCTCTCAAAATCTGTAGATTTCCTCAGGGTCTTTGTCTCCCGTTTAACAGGTAGAAGCCAACACTATGCTCAACTGCCATCTGTTACACCAGGCTGTCACTAACAGCTCTAAGTCCCATTAATGTGTTACTAAACCCAGGAGCCTGCATTCACTATATTTGGTCTCCCACAGTACACAGAACATGGAAATTGAATTATTTTAGTAAATATAAACTGCTAAATACCTTTTTTCATCATCAGTATACAGCAATCTTGTGACTTCTATCAGTGTCTGGTTAAGGGCTCTTTCACACGGACGGACCGTATGTCCGTTTTTCATCCATCCGTTTTCGGATGAAAAACGGACATACATGTATCCCTATGGGATAGCGGGTGTCAGCGGATGAGCATCCGCTGACACCCGCTCTCGTCCGTGCCCGCTATGCTCCTTTTCTGCAGACGGAGGAAAACCCAATTTTTTCATCCGTCTGCAGAGCGGATCGGATGACGACGGACTCTACGATCTCCCATAGGGGAGAGCGGCGCTCTGATAGGTCCGTCCCTGCACGGAGTGCAGAGACGGACCTGTCATCTTCCTGCTCAGTGGAGATCGCTCCAGCGATCCCCGCTGAGCAAGCGGCTATCCACGGGGCGGATCTGCACTGATCCGCCCCGTGTGAAAGAGCCCTAAAGCTTGTAGGAGGAGTTTCATACTGCAATGGCTGTCCTATGAAGATGCAGGGCCCCTGACCCTCTATCTGGACAGTTCTGATTGGCCCTGTGCTGATCACATGCACTCTCCAAAGAAAAAAAAAACTCTCTAGCAATACACACCAAACTGAGCATGTGCAGACTGACTCCACTAACTTTGTCTTTCCCAGAGAAGTTCTGGGGACAATGCAAAAAGGGGAGGCTCTCTGCATACAGGATCACCTTTTTACGGGGCGGGAAGGGCCGTGACTCCCGTGGGAGTCTATTCCTGGAAGTGGGTGCAGATACCTGTATTATACAGGTATCTGCACCCCCCTCCCCCCTGAAAGGTGCCAATTGTGGCACCAGAGGGGGGGAGGAATCAGATGAGCGGAAGTTCCACTTTTGGGTGGTTAAGTGGTTAAATGTGACAAATGGATTGCGGAAATGGTTTCTTTCTTTTCCCTGTCTAACCCATCATCATACTGACCAACACACAGCAGCTGAATACACAGACTGTAATTAAAAGAACACAAGCTCCACAAATATGTATCCCCCTATGGAACACAGTATTCCAGCACAAACTACCCAACGTCTACAATTTTCTACCTTTGGCTGGATCTTCTTTGTTTATTTCCAAATGAGCCGAGATTTTGAAATGAAGCCAGTGACAAAACTGCAATTTCTGATAATGTTCTTTCAACAGTGTTTAATGAGAAGCTGTACACTCATCTGTGGTCCTAAGAAAACATTACACTTTAATGTAGAGATAGGGTGCCCAGGAAATATTTGTGATTTCAAGGACTTTGGATTTATATATTTTTTGAAAGCACAGTAAAATAGGCATCTAAAAACCAAAATCCTATGACAGCTTAAATAAGACATAATTCCCCTTCAAAACATTTTTCTGTAGATACATTTTTTTTTTTTTCACAATAAATTTTTATTGAACAAGTTTTTGTGGATTTACATTTATGCATCAAGTTATACAGAAATCAACGAATATATTAATTTATTCGAAATAATGGAGAATTCATCAGAAGAAGTGAAGCTGCTCAGAGATAAAACTTACTTCTGCCACTGGGATTCTGCATAATTTTGACCCAGTCATGTGACATTTTTGCAGAGGATGTCATCATTCCTTGCCCCCCCTGCTGACAAGGGAAGCCCTTTAGTGACATATGTTCCGAGGCACTTCCCAACTGTTGTCGGCTTTCTCCTACACACAGAGGGCGCCGCTGGACGCCAGACCGGAGCAGCTGCAGAACAGGTAGGTATAAAAAAAAAATTCTTTACAGGGCAAGATAGATTAGGCTTACAATGTGACTGAGAGTAGGTTTAGAGCTAGTTAGGTTTTGCCTTTACCTCCATCTTAAATTTTATTATTGTCGGTGCATTTATTCGATTTTTGCGACACAACAAACAAAAATGAAAAAAGTATTAATGGTTAGAAAAATACAAAAAAATCAGCTTAGGGGAGAAGGGGAAGAGGGAGTTAATTAGGGCTGATTAGGGTGAACACACACGAGCGGAAATTCCGCCAGCAAAAGTCCGATGAGAACTTTTGGTCCGAAAATGCGACCGTGTGTACGCTCCATCAGACTTTTGCTGGCGGAATTCCAGCCAGCAAAAGATTAAGAGCATGTTCTCAATTTTTCGGTCAGAAAAAAGTTCAGATCAAAAATTCCGATCGTCTGTACCAATTCCGACACGCAAAATTCCTATGCATGCTCAGAAACAATTCGACGCATGCTCGGAAGCACTGAACTTCATTTTCTCGGCTCATCGTAGTGTTGTACGTCTCCGCGTTCTTGACGGTCGAAAGTTCAGCAAACTTTTGTGTGACCGTGTGTATGCGAGCCAAGCTTGAGGAAAAACCATCCAGGATTTTTCTGACGGAAATTCCGCTCCTGTGTACGCGGCATAAGGGTTCATAGGGGGGTAAATAGGAAGTAATTTTATTAAAAAAAATATTCTTTATTTATAAGATTGCTTTAAAGGTAAAGTTTAGGTATGGATATTTTTGCATAGATACATTGGTCCAACTTAAAATAAATGTCCCATACCTGTAGGCACATCTACTACAGCGATTGCCACTAGCTTGTGTTTATTGAACACAGGAGTTCATTAACTCAACACAGGAGCCATTCAGAGAACACTTTGCATTCTCTCAATTAATGTAAAACAATATCTGATTGGATGAGGTATAGATCGTGATGTCACCCTCCACCTTGTCTAAACAGAATATGCTTTGCATTCATTGAAAAATGCTCTCTGAATGGCACCCATCCCAAGGGAGCGACCGCCTTTGTTCACTTTGCAGCAGGGCAGCCGCTAAGCACGATACTCAGTAGCTTGCGACAATAACTGTAGTAGCGGTGCCTACTACCTTACTTTCCAGTTTTTGTGGGGATTGGCCAGGTATGTCTCATGCCTACTTTACCTACATTTTTCTAAGTTTCACCAATGTAGCTATGCAAAACTATCCATACCTAAACTTCAGCTTTAACTGACATCATATGCAGATCAAAGCTCATCGCTTTGATATGCAGATACATTTAAAAAAGCAGATACAAAGTAACAATAATGTTACTTTGTATCTTTCTATCTCCAGTCTGAACAGTTGAAAAACACTTTTTGACAGCAGTGGCTGTATTTACACAGTATCTCCTGGCTGTTATTTTGACAGCTGGGAATTGCCAGCAAATGCAAGGGGGGCAGCAGCAAGACAGAAGCGTAGGGGATACTAAATATGTGCAGTGTACTTCTGTTATGGTTTTTTTTCCTGCTTGCCCAAGATCCACAGTCAGTCCTTTACTAACCAACATATCTGTGAACATAGCCTGAAACATGTCAGCCCATTAGACATGTGCAATTACTTTAATTCCAAATTCGTTTTTTAGCGAATTTTGACAAATTCGTTAATTTCGAAAGTCCGAATTCCGAATTTTAGAATTTCCGAAATTTCGAAAGTCCGAATTCCGAATTTTAGAATTTCCGAAAATTCAGAATGTTGGAAATTCGGAAATTCGAAATTTCGGAAATTCGAAATTTCGGAAATTCGAAATTTCGGAAATTAGAGATTTCGGTAATTCGAAATTCAGAAATTAGAAATTTCGGAAATTGAAAAATTTCAGAAATTTGAATATTGGAAAATTTCGAATTCGGAAATTTGAAAATTCGAAAATTCGAAATTTCGGAAATTCGAAATTTCGGAAATTCGGAAATTAGAAATTAGGAAATTCAAAAATTCGAAATTTCATAAATTCAAAAATTCTAAAGAATGAAAATCTGAAAATTCGAAAATCTGAAATAATAACTAACTAATAATAAATATTAAATTATAGGTATTGCAATTTCCTTTCAAATCTGACTGTTAGTGAATGGAACCAGTACGAATTTATCCGAAGCTATGAATTATCTGAAATAACGAATGCCGTATCTAAACGAATAGAATGTAACAATCTAATAATAATAAATAATACTTGCATGTCCCCCTAGGATCTACAGAGACTGCACTTCCAAGTGCACTTTCAAGTGTTATTTTTTCCTTTAGTAAATAACCCCCAATGTGTAACTTCAGATAAATTTGTATTTGTTACGTTCACAAACAGCTAAATTTGAAAGGACATTCCAATACCTATAATTGAATAGCTAGTTATTATTAGTTAGTTATTATTTCAAATTTTACTGATTTTCTTTCTTTTTTTCCGATTTTCGAATTTTCGGATTTTAGAATTTCCGAATTTTCCAATTCCGAAAATTCGGAAATTCAGAATTCAAAAATTCAAAAATTGGAAATTTGGAAATTTGAAAATGTGAAAATCAGAATTTTTGGATTTCCGAATTTCCGAACTCCGAATTTTCAAAAAAAGCAAAAAAATGAATGAAATGAAAATGAAAACGAACCAATTTTTTGTCAGTGCACATGTCTACAAGCCATCTGAATATCTGTCTCAGTGTCACCAGCACCCCCTGGTGAGCACCCTCTGAATTACCCAGTGAAGATAACTTGGAATCCAAGGTATAATAAGTACATTTTTTACAAGTCGTCTGCCAATACGAAGAGCAAACATTGCCAATATGCAAATTCCTGTGAAGGCAATAATAATGTATTATCTCTAACAGCACAATGCATATTACATGATTTCTGAAACAGCAGCTGCCGTATGGTTTGTTATTCCAAACCTATTGTTGTGTAAAGCACTCACTATAACTGAGAGGAAAAACATATTATTTTGTACCGAACAGAGAGAAAGTAATTTTGTTTCATTATTTATTGCAGAAATCAGCCACATTCCTGTTACATAACGGGGAGTTTAAATTCACAGGCTTCTCGTTTATTTTATTGATCTCAATTTAATATGAAGACTGCTGGGAATGAAGATTGAAATTTACTCAACTGCCATTAGTATCTTGATGATAGGTATCATCAGAGTAATGAGAGGAATGTGCATTTGGAAACTAAAGCTCATTTTAAGCAAGGAAAGGAGAGGAACGAAAGGGAGGTGAGAAAAAAAGGAAAGGACAACTGTCATGAGGGACATATAGAAAATGTCATTCTTGACCTCTAATAATACTAGTCTGGTTGTCATCCTGGTCCCCTGGCTGCTTTACTTGATGGCCAAGGCTGCTGGGAAGAGCACACAATTACACATATTTTACAGTAACATATTCTCATGAAAGGTGCAAGACTGCTCTCTTGCTGTGAGTGCCATCCAGCCATGTCCTTATTGCTGCTGTCCCTGCATAGAATGTGTCATTGTGCTGTGTCATCCACACTGTACCATTAAGGTGAATAGGAACCTTCGGACCTGCCTTTGACATGTGTGCAACACATGTATGTACAGAAGCCCTTTGTGAGATGCTATGGTTATTAACTCAGAAGAAAGCACATTTGTGTACAGGACAGTGGTTTTCAACCTATGAGGTCTAGACAGACTCAACTGCAACCTATGACTCCACCAAAGGGGCACACTTAATGTTCAGTATATGTAATATTAGAGAGAACTGTCATATAGTGTACACATACTACAGGAAACGATGGTCACATATTATGGACATGCAACAGGTGTGGTTGGAGACTGAAGACTTTCTGCAGAACACCGTGAGAGACACGGGGCATGTTATGTGAGGCTAGATCACTGTTATTACCTTTTTGAATTAATGCTCTCACTTCCACAACAGACTGCTGGAATGTGAAGGACTCACAATAAGCATCAAAGGGCCACATGTTGCCCTTGAGCCACTGGTTGGGCAACAGGGCTCTAGGCGCCAAGAAGGTTAAGGTTAAACCCAGCCTTTTAAATCTGTCATTGGAAAAATGTAAGGGTTTCTATTAGTAGTGACCTACTTATAAAAATCTCTACTTGCTATCATGAGGAACCTCTTGATATGATAGCCTTCATTATTACTAACCTGGAACAAGTATGCTGATTAAGAAAGTCACAGAAAATTCAGGAGTCCTTTCCTGTGTAGCTCCCTGGCTGGATAAATTTAGTTTTTGGCTCTGCTGTGCCCAGCTGAGCAGCAATTTATTTTTTAGGTCCGGTCATGTCTGCCTATGCCTGGTGGTTGATTGCTCCTGCCTGCCTCTGGAAGAAGTTTCCATAAATAGAGTAGGAGGGTTAAAGATCTGGGTTATGAATATTCATCTGCGCTCAACCAATCCCTGGGAGGTAGGCCCAGAAGGTGTGGCTGGGGAGAGCATAATTGTTTAAGAGGGCCGGTTCAACACTCTCTCTCCTGGGGCCTCTGTCCCTGGGAGGCAGCCAGTGTTATTTGGCTAATGGCCTGAAGGAGCCTGGATTAAAGAGAGCTTGCTGGAGGACACTACATTAGGAAGCTGGGCTGAAGAAGGACCCCTTTCACTGAAAAAAGCCGCAAAAGTGTTGGGAGCTATCTCTGGACATTGTGAGTAGGACCTTTTGCCTAGAGCTTCAGTTGTGCCTGTGCTTTGAGGGTTAGACACCAAGGCTTACTGCAAGGATGTGACTGCTCTTACAGTCTCAGATTAGCTGACTTTCCCCTTTAACTCCAGCACTATTTAAAGCTGCAACTTAAGGGCTTTGCTTGAGAATCTGTCCTCTAATGCCTGTGTGTACTTTGGAGTATTCCGCACCCTCATCCCTCAAGCCGTCTGTGTTCAAGTACTGCCAAAATACTTTCAAAAAGACACCCCTAGACTGGGACTGTGTTTTGTTGGTGTTCTCTGAAACTGGCATCTGGGCTGGGAGCCTCTGAACTGAAAGGGGAACTGTATATTTCCAGTGACCCCTTCAGGGGTTAGAGCTACATCTGCATACTTACTCTATGTTAGTAAAGTATGGAAGAAAGACTGTCACTGTAGTATCATTGCCAGGCAACCATCATTTTCAGAATGAGATCTCAAAAATTGCATCATCCATGTTTCTCTCATCACATTTACTTTAAATTGTTGTAGTTTTTTTTTTCTGTAAACTGCATGGACTTAGACCCAAGTCCAAATGAGTGAACATCACACCTTGTACAATCTGAGAATGCCTTTTATTCCGTGAAAAAAATAAAAGGCATCTAATGAATTGTGGCAGTGCCAAGTAAGCAACCCCTCAAAGTTAATGTGCTGTGGGGCAGACACATGCAAGAACCTGAGCAGGACCCAGAAGATTGCGGGTATCACTGTAGATGTGCTGCTTCCCCAGTGGTCCATCAGATATGAGATATGCTCACTTACATTATGCCAAGCTGGAACAATGCAAGTAATCATGATAGGTGGAGGGGGATAGAAAAAGGGGATTATAGCGGTACTTTGTAAGAAAGAGAACACTCGTGATTTTTTGTAAAAAATATACAAATACATTTATTTAATAGAGAACCTACAAAAATAATAGCACACAGTTAAAATATGTTTGTCAGTCAGTGTGAAGCCCGTTTGAAAAAGGGGAAAAAGAGGCATCGACAGTGGCTGAGACAATATGTGCAATCTAAAGTTCTTGAGATTAAATTGAAGATCTATACAGTTGTATAGATCAGGGGTACAGTTGTGTTTTCAGATGTGGATGACCAACATGTTTCGCCAAACATTGGCTTCTTCAGGGTCACTGAGACAGTCTGTACCCAGATAGATAGGTCGTTGGGCCGCAATTAAATCCAAATTTGAACCACAAAAGTAGTCAAGTACAGATGTACCAACGCGAGGGGCTGTAAGGGGCGTATATAAAACCAAATCGAAGTAAATCATAAACATAGGGGGCACCAGAGTATGGAGTAAAGACAAATGTAAAGTCTGGATAGAAAGATATATGTATGCAAAAGGAAGCAAAAATGCTGATAACCAGGGCTAGGAAGCCGTGGAAAGTTTAAAGTTGGTATCCGGTTTTGAGAAAGCCAGTCCATAAACAGGTATAGGAAGGCTGCTTTTGCAACAATAGTCCAGATATGCTGGCGCCCCTGAGTAAGTAGTAGAGTAAGCAACCCCTCAAAGTTAATGTGCTGTGGGGTAGACACATGCAAGAACCTGAGCAGGACCCAGAAGATTGCGGGTATCACTGTAAATGTGCTGCTTCCTCAGTGGTCCATCAGATATGAGATATGCTCACTTACATTATGCCAAGCTGGAACAATGTAAGTAATCAATTCAAATAATTTTAGGATGTTTAGCTTTAGGATTAAGCAGCCACTGGCCATACCCATACACAATGATTGATATCATTTGGTTGTCCTTCCTATTGAAAGTTGGATAAAAAGGGAGAGCATCATTCTGCCGGTTTCGGCAGAGGCATGTAAATACTTCCCCGGCACCCCAACACACTTATAAACATTATTGTTTAGTTTTCCTAATCACCAAAGTGCTCAGGGAACATTGTGGAAGTGGGAAACCCATGTTAAAGCAATTCTAATTATGTATTAAAAAAATCCCTTGAAATTAGCACTTAACCTTTGAATTAGATTTGCATTAAAGGTTTTTGCACTGCAAACCTAAAGGGAATCATTAGAGTAGAGAATGCTTAGCCCCGGAGATCGACACCAATGGAATAGCAAATGTTATTTATGCCACTTGAATTGATAAGTGCATTCAGAGCCTTTACACAGTGGATTATAGAGAAGTAAGATTCTAGATTCTAAAGACGGAAAGAAGTTTTGTTAGGCATTGTTAAGATTAGACATAATTATGATTCAGATAATACACCATATAGCCATTAGCACATCCATACATTTCGCACATTTGCTGAAAACTTAGTTGCCTACATAATGATCTGGCAAATTGGTCAGAGGAGTAGCTGAAAGCCAGAGGGCCCTGGAGCTAAATTTTAACATAAAGCTGTTTCTTAAGGGCTCTTTCACACATTGTGTACGCAGTTCCAGCGCCACGTTCAAAACACTACCGTTGTGATTTGCAGGGGGTATCAATGTTTAATTAATGACACACCAAACACAGTGCGTTTGCCTGCACTGGATCACATGTACAGAAGTATCATGAGATCTGGTTGCTCTGGATTTTTTAAAGTAGTGCATGCACTACTTCTGCTGTGGTCCAGTGCGATTCAGCCCATTCAAAATGAATGGGCTCAAGTCGCACCGAACTGAACCACATGTGAATCGCACAGGAACGCACTTTCCTGTGCGATTCCTAGTGTGAACTGTCTCTAAAGGCTAAACATAATAAATGCACATTTAGCCCTGGCCCACAGTGCTGACAGAAGACATGGACCTGGCTGCCAGTTTTCACTGTTTCTGCTGTCAATCCTGCTCAAGTTAACCACCCTTAATACATAAAAAGTGCAGCGTTAAGTCATGAAATAACAGAGTGCATCTTACAAAAACAATAAAAAAAAAACATTAACACATAAAAATGCATGTTGAACAAAAAGTCCATAGCAAAACAAAACAAAAACAAAATATAGTCCCTCAAGTGAATATTTGATTGGTGAACAACTTGATCTTATTTGTGAAAAATAAATCTATATCGTCCAAGCCACCAGAAGATCACCTCACTCGTGCTTCCCCCCGGTGGGTATAGGCTCACCTCTAATGCCCCGTACACACGGTCGGAAATCCCGACGGAAAATGTCCGATCGGACCATGTTGTCGGAAAATCCGCCCGTGTGTGGGCTCCATCTGACTTTTTCCGTCTGAAAAAATTTGAGATCCTGCTCTCAAATTTTCCGACAACAAAATCCGATCGGACTTTTTCCGATCGCGTGTAGAGAATTCCGACGGACAAAGTGCCACGCATGCTCAGATCAAATTAGGAGACCAAACCTATTGGCTACTAGCCTCTACGTAGTTTCGTCGTACGCAACGAACGTCACCACGTTCAGAATGATCGGATTTTCCGACAACTTTGTCCGACCGTGTGTATGCAACACCAGTGTCGGACAAAATCCGTTGGAATTTCCGACCGTGTGTACGGGGGCTTAGAGTGCGACCCCTCAACTTAGCAAGCTCAAACAACACCTGTGAGCCACCCCAGGACTCAATGAGATATCCAACACAGCTGGCTACTCAGCTTCTCCCGTAGCCTCCTCCTCAGTATAACTGCAACAAAGTATATGCAGAGAGAAAGATTCCAATAGTGCTTGAATTGTTTATACAACTTGTAAATGTTTATTTAAAATATACAGGGTACTCACATGGTGTAGGTGCTTCCAACGCACCACACTATAAAAAACAACACATCCAAATATCTCAATCAGCTTCTATTCTCTGTAGAGCCCAAGTGCCTTCACCGCCCTGGCCCCTTGACACAGGGTCACGTGTCCTCCTCAGGGGGATCTCTATTGGATGGGATGGATCTTATTTATTTAATCTGTCTTATCTCTCTGTGTCCGTAAGTGACGCCTGTGTCGACACGCGTAGGGGAGGGGCCAGGACGGTGAAGGCACTCTGGCTCTACAGAGATTTAGGAGCTGATCGAGATATTTGGATGTGCGGCTCTGCGTTACACAGTTAAGCCTAAAGTTTTTTTTACAGTGTGGTGTGAGTACCCTGTATATTTTAAATAAACTTTTAAAAGTTGTATAAACAATTCAAGCACTATTGGAGTCTTTCTCTCTGCATATACTATGTTGCTGTTATACTGAGGAGGAGGCTACGGGAGAAGCTGAGGAGCCAGCTGTGTTGGATATCTCATTGAGTCCTGGGTTGGCTCACAGGCGTTGTTTGATCTTGCTTAGTTGAGGGGTCGCACTCATAGAGGTGAGCCTATACCTATCGGGGGGAGCACGAGTGAGGTGATATGCTGGTGGCTTTTATGATATAGATTTATTTTTCACAAATAAGATCAAGTTGTTCATCAATCAAATATTCACTTGAGGGACTATATTTTGTTTTGTTTTGCTATGGATTTTTTGTTCAACATGCACTTTTTTATGTGTTAATGGTTTTTTATTGATCTTTTTGTCAGATGCGCTCTGTTATTTCATGACTTTGCACATGTATATGGGGAGGTGATCAGTGTTAGCAGCGGATCTTTCTAAATTTATCACTCATATATACTGTATATCCATTTTTTCACAATATATACACTAAATGGTTTGTTGTTGTATTGGGTAGGTCGCAAGATTATTATATTTATTTATTTACCCTTAATACATGTTACACCCTAAATATGGGTGTAACATGTAACATGGTGCAAAAAGTGAACATATCAGTGACTGCATAGTCACTATGGGAAAGATTTACTAAAACGGTTTACTTAAAATCTGGTGCAGCTGTGCATGGTGGACAATCAACTTCTAACTTCAGCTTGTTAAGTTAAGCTTTGACAAAAAAAAAAACAAAAAAAAAAACCTGCAAGCCGATTGGTTTTTATGCAGATCTGCACCAGATTTTGCACTCTCCAGTTTTAGTAAATAACCCCCTATGCTTATTCTTTTTGTTGAATTAGCTGCTGCATGTAATCCAGACTTAAAGTGATACTAAAGGAATAAAAAACAAACAAACATGTTATACTTACCTGCTCTGTGTAATGGTTTTGCACCCCTCTTCTCTGGTCCCCCGCTAGCGCTCCTGGCTCCTCCCCCCTGCTGAGTGCCCTCTTTAACCCCTTCCCGTCCGCGCTATAGCCGAATGATGGCTACAGCGTGGAGCTACTTTGCCGGGAGGCCGTCATGTGATGGCCTCCCATGCTCGAGTGGCCTGCGTGCCCCCTGCAGGGAGCGTGCGCGACGTGCTCTGTGATCAGCTACGATCCCGACCCCTTACCACGTGATCAGCTGTCGGCCAATGACAGCTGATCATGTGATGTAAACAGAGCCGGTAATCGGCTATTTTATATTCACCAGCAGCTGTCAGAGGGACATCGGTCCCGATCACGGAGAGCTGCCACAGAGGGAGCTGTGCCCACCTGTGCCACCTGCCAGTGCCACCTACCAGTGCAGAACAGCGCCACCTACCATTGCCACCTATCAGTGCCCACAGTGCCACCTATCAATGCCACCAATCAGTGCCTCATCAACAGTGCTGCCTATCAGTGTTACCTACCAGTGTCTACCAGTGCCACCTATCAGTGTCATCTATCAGTGCTACCTATCAGTGACACCTATCAGTGCCCTTCAGTTCCACCCATCAATGCCACTTATCAGGGCCCATCAGTGCTGCCTTATCAGTGCCCATCAGTGCCACCTTATCTGTGCCTATCAATGCAGCCTATTAGTGCCCATCAGTGCAGCCTCATCAGCGCATATAAATGAACGAGAAAAATTACCTGTTTGCTAAATTATATAACAAACTATGATTTTTTTTTTTTTCCAAAAAAAATTGTGTTTTTTTTGGTTTGTTTAACAACAAATAAAAACCCCAGCAGTGATTATATACCACCAAAAGAAAGCTTTATTTGTATGAAAAAAATTATAAAAATTTGATTTGGGTACAGTGTAGCATGACCGAGCAATTGTCATTCAAAGTGCGACAGAGCTGAAAGCTAAAAATTGTTCTGGGCAGGAGGGGGGTTTAAGTGCCCAGTAAGCAAGTGGTTAACAAGCCGCTTACTATGGGGGGACTGGTACATACTCAGTCCTGAGCCCCGCTCCCACCCCCTGCTCCCTCGTCCCTGGCTGTGGTTGACAGAAGCAGGAGCCAATGGCCCCCACTGCTGTGTCTAAGCCAATGAGGAGGGAGAGAGCAGCTGCTCCCATGAACATCGCTAGATTGAGATACAGAAAATCAGTCGCTGGCTTGTTTTTGTTGTTTTATTAGGTGATGATAATTTGGAAGGAGTAAGGAATTATGGGATGCCCAGTGTGACAACAAACAGAACTTCAGGGACATTTCCTCCCTATTTACAGACTCTTCTTCTTCCTTCCACCTGCAAAAACTTGGTTCCTATTTACAGCTTCTGCTGGCTCACTCCTGATGAAAACTAACTGTATATTGTGAGTTCAGCAACAGCCCATTACATGCAGGAACTCTCAGTCCCTTTGACAAAGTACAAAATTGGAGTGATCAGCTATTCACTTCACCTTCTACTTCCGTGGCCACTGATCCCAGTTCCACTTGCTTGCGACTGACATACACACACACAGAGACTCCTCAGGGCAAGGTTGGATGACCACTTGGCACACCGCTGTCTTCAAGAGAGCACTGCTACAGCTGGCAGTCTCTCCCCTTGTTTGTCCCTGCACCGTGCTGATCTACTCGCTGTCTCTCCTTCCTCTCTCTGATGGCTCTTTGGCTTGAATCCCTCTAAATGGTGGGATCCTTCTAGGCCAGCCTCCCAAGCTCCAGCTTGAGGTAAACCCCACACCCCTTGATAAGGGGTCCCTCAAGGTCCACCGACAGTCTCCCTCAGCACTACTTCTCCATCTTCCACCTTAACTCCCTGTTGCCATGGTTCATGTCTATTTATGGGCTTTCTTAGTTTCCTGCCAGGCCCACTCCTCCTTATTAGTTCCAGACCATTCTCCAACACTCGGGAAACAGGGGGAGGTACCAGAGAGCTGCCAGGATGAGTCATCCGGCCCTAGCCTCTAGTAACCCTGACCCAGATTTAATGACTCAGGTCTAACCCAGAGCCAGCTATGTTTTTCCTACTAGACTAGAAGGTGCTACACTAGTATTTGGGGGAGTTGCTCACAGAAGGATTTTTGAACTTCATGCATAGAATGCATGAAGGTGAAAAAACTTCAGCCTTTAGAACCAATGCAAGTGAATGATGAATAATGAACAGGTGGACTATTGATAGGTCCACCCTCTCCATTTATAGTATCATTCATGGAAACTGTAGCACCATCTTCATAGTAAGGCACTTTTTGATGAGTGCCTGTCATAGCCCCTTGGTTCTATTAACCTCTAATTAAAACAAACTGTGAAGATCTTGCAAGCTACCTATTATAAATATATAAATAAAATTATTTAGTGCGTGGTGATAATCAACAGCTGCTAGCACTAATTACGTCTCATAAAGGCGTGTAAAGCTAATATAAATTAAAAAATTACTATGCTGCGCTATCTCCTAATGTTCTTCACAACAATAAATCTAAAGTGCCAATATTGAAGCAAAAAATAAAAACGTGATAAAAAATAAAAATAAAAAAAAATTATATATATATTATATATATATATATATATATATATATATATATATATATATATATATATATATAATATAAATAAATAAAAAAAAATTGTATATAAAGTCCTTTGTTGCTGTAATAATATAATCTGTGATGTGCGTTACACTCCAGACAAAATGAAATAAGAATAATAAGACAAACTCTTTAAAGAATTTATATATTATGGTGCCACAAACTGGGAATCATAAAGTGCATAAACCAGTGACATCTTGATCAAACAAAGGTCAGTCCAGCATAATAAATATATAGTCCTTATTAGCTATATAATGGTGACTTCATAAAAACCTGAAAACGTGTTGCGGTGTCCACACTCAGGCAATAGCCGCTCACCTCAGAGCGTGTGACCTCGCAATTAAGTTCGGTCAACCACGCATGTGAATCACCTTAGGGATTCTAAGTTAGCTGTATGGTCTCAAACCGCTCACTGGTGCTGTTTCCTTATATGCAAACAGTAAAAAGAAACTCCATAGCATAATACCGTTTTAACACAGTTTGTTGTACAAACAAAAATAAGCAACAAAGGACTTTATATACAAATTTTTTTGGTACACAGTATATATATTTTTTTATCACGTTTTAATTTTTTGCTTCAAAGTTGGCACTTTAGATTTATTGTTGGGAAGAACATCAGGAGATAGCGCAGCAAAGTAATTTTTTAATTTCTATTAATCTCTCCCATACCAGAAGATTACAGCCATGGGGATAGGAGGGGAATCAGAGGAGGAAGATTTTGTCGATAGGAGAACACAGCAGCACAAGGGACACATCTTAGGCCGGATTCACACTGGGGCGGTGCGGGCGGCGACGGTAAAGCAGCGCTATATTTAGCGCTGCTTTACCATCGTTTTAGCCGCGGTATGCGGCCGCTAGCGGGGTGGTTTTAACCCCCGCTAGCGGTCGCAAAAGGGTTAAAAACCTCCGCAAAGCGCCGCTGCAGCGGCGCTTTGCCGGCGGTATCCCCGTGGTGTCCCATTGATTTCAATGGGTAGGAGCGGTGAATACACCGCTCCTTCACCGCTCCAAAGATGCTGCTAGCAGGACTTTTTTTACCGTCCTGCTAGCGCACCGCTCCAGTGTGAAAGCCCTGAGGGCTTTCACACTGGAGACACAGCAGCAGCTGTTTTGGGTCGGTTTGCAGGCGCCATTTTTAGCGCAATAGCGCCTGCAAACCGCCCCAGTGTGAAAGCAGCCTTACTGAAGGCATGTAATGTCCCTTTCAGGTAAACTTAGATCTAGGTCTAAGGCCTAATGCACACTGCAGCATACATAAATAGTGTGCATTTTACAGGAAAAAAATTTCTACCTCTAAACACCCCTCTACAGTATATCTGTGTCTGGCAATGACTCTTCTTGCTGAGCTACCTAAAAATGGTGGCCAGCACCTTGTCTCACCCATTGAATGACCCTGCCTTGTGCCTTGACCTCTGTTAATTATTGAACTCTTGCTCCTCCCATGACCTTCCTCATTTATTCCATGTCTCTGCACTTATTGTCTGCCAGATTATTGTGCT
This sequence comes from Lithobates sylvaticus, assembly GCA_028564925.1. Taxonomy (NCBI): domain Eukaryota; kingdom Metazoa; phylum Chordata; class Amphibia; order Anura; family Ranidae; genus Lithobates; species Lithobates sylvaticus. Next base: position 225,516,086 of record CM053032.1, on the reverse strand, counting down.
CTCTCAGCCAGTATCTGGTTCCTGTCTTCCCTGCTGCTCTCCCTATTTTGCTACCACTTGTTACACTGGCTTGTTACTTGACTATGCTTCTGCCTGATCCCAACCTGCAACTACTTGTTACTGACCTTTGGCTTGTTTACTGGCTATGCTTCTGTTTGATCCTTACCTGCTTATCCGCTACTGGATCCCGGCTTGCTCACCTCCTGGTGGGGCGATCCTGAGGTCCTCAACCTGGTACTAACCGTAGCAAAATCCATCTCCACCGTCAGGAGCTCTGGTGAACACCAGTTAGTACTTAAACTCTGCACCTTAGGTGAGCCCATGTCATCCATCAGGGTGACTGTGTGTCTGGTCGTGGTAGTCCCTCTACTGCTATAGCAACTGTTCTTCGAGCCTGACCCCTGATCGTGACACTATGGGGGTTATTTACTAAAGGCAAATCCACTTTGCACTACAAGGGCACTTGAAAGTGCAGTCGCTGTAGATCTGAGGGTGACATGCAAGGAAAATAAAAAACAGCATTTTAACTTGCACATGGCTGAATGTTAAAATCAGCAGAGCTTCCCCTCATTTCAGCTCTTCCCCTCAGATCTACAGCGACTGCACCTTTAAGGGCATTTTCAGGTGCACTTGTAGTGCAGGGTGGATTTGCCTTTAGTAAATCAACCCCTATGTGTCCATGCACACATAGGCATTTACAAGTGTTTGGAGGTACAAGCATTTAAGGTTAGAAATCTGAATGCACCAAAATTCACATTCAAGAGAGAAGTGTTTGGGCAGAGTAAACGCCAGAAGCTCCTAAATGCATGTAAATGTGCCTAAATGCTAGGTGCGTTTAGCTTTTGAGTATTCTTTCAATTTAATGGCCAGAATAAATTTGGGGTTTTGAATTTAATACTGCTTTAAAATGCACCTATTATAAATATCTTAAAGACCAACTCGGCAAAAAAAAGGTTTTCCCATGCAGTGGGGCTGTGCCCGCACTGCATAGGTTAACTGCTTGTTTTGTCAAGGGACAACCAGAAAACTTATACTCACCTGATCATCTACTCCAGTGGCAAGCAGCGCTCCCCCACTATCCATCAGTGGACTGTTCCTGACATCCTCACAGCAGATCTATGGGCTTGATGACATCAGGAACAGTCTACTGCCAAAATTGCTAGACTGTGCGGACACAGAAGCCTCAGGGACCAGTCTTGTGCAGGAGGATCGGAGGATTAGGTAAGTATATCTCCATTTTCCAATTCCCTAGGCAATTGCCCGGAGTTGGACTTTAAAGTGGATGTAAACCCAATGTCATCCTTTCTAAATTACTGCCATAGGGGTTATCTAAAAGGATATACATGCCTCCTGCATGTATCTTTACCTGTCAAATGCCTCCCCTGTTATGATACCCGAAAAACTGCAGATTCTGTGGGTGGGTCTGAAGAATATTGGGGAACTGGAGAAAGTGCAGAGAAGGGCAACCAAACTGATAAGAGGCATGGAGGAGCTCAGCTATGAGGAAAGATTAGAGGAACTGAATTTATTCACCCTTGATAAGAGAAGATTAAGGGGGGATATGATCAACATGTATAAATATATAAGGGGTCCATATAGTGATCTTGGTGTTGAGTTATTCACTTTGCGGTCAACACAGAGGACAAGGGGGTACTGTTTACATGTAGAGGAAAAGAGATTTCATCTCCAAATACGGTAAGGTTTCTTCACAGTAAGAGCTGTGAAAATGTGGAATAGACTCCCTGCAGAGGTGGTTCTGGCCAGCTCAGTAGATTGCTTTAAGAAAGGCCTGGATACTTTCCTAAATGTACATAAAATAACTGGGTACCAACATTTATAGGTAAAGTTGATCCAGGGAAAATCCGATTGCCTCTCGGGGATCAGGAAGGAATTTTTTCCCCTGCTTTAGCAAATTGGAGCATGCTCTGCTGTTTTTTTTTGCCTTCCTCTGGATCAACTGTGGGTATAGAATGGGGTATATGGGATTGTATGATTATATATATATATATATATATATATATATATATATATATATATATATATATATATTTTTTTTTTGGGGTTGAACTGGATGTGTCTTTTTTCAACCTAACTAACTATGTAACTATGTAACTATGTCTGTTGTCTGGAGCTCGGTGGGTGGAGTCGTGATGTCAGTAGACTCCCCACCCACCTCTACACTCCCCTTGTCAATATGCATTTTCTCCTGTGTATTTCTTACACTGAACCTCTGATATGATCTCTAACATCCAGTGAAAAGACAGGGAAGTAACCACACGACTTCAGAATGCCCAATTATGCTGAGGTGTGGAACATCCAATCCTGGCAGAGCAGCAGAACAAAGGAGTGGGAGGGAATTAAAAAATAAAGCATGTCTCTTAGGCTAGTGCACAAGATATGTAAATCACCTGTCACTCACAGCAAGGGGGACGATTTGACAAAGTTTTTTTTCTGTTTGTCAAGATTTATCTCACTGAACAATAAAAGAGGATTGCTCAGAGCTGGATTAACTCTTTGTGGCAAGACTGGGCTCAAAATGATAGGAAATCGTATACTCTACATTATGACATTAAAAAAAAAAAAAAAAAAAAAAAAAAATTTATATATATTATATATAGGGTTTACATCCACTTTAAGTCAACGAGAAGCTAAAGCTCCAGATAAAAGAACAGAGAGAAAAAAGAATTAAAAATGCCACTTTACCTTGTGCTCTGTAAGGTGCATTAGAAAGCAGAACAGGAAGGTGTTCCTCAGCCAAGGAGAAAATAAATGTTTTCTACACATTTATATGGTATTTGAGGTACAGAACTTTGCAGCTCCAAACATATGTGGTCATAACGGGCAGTACAGTTGAAAACTGAAATCTGCAGTCTCTGTGTCATCATTATCTGCAGGAGAGATCACGGTGTTGCCTGCTTGCCAAACCACAATCTGCCTTTTTCAATAAGCAGGTCACAGCAGGCTCGAATCTGGATCCTTGGAGTGAAGCCTGAGATAAGTGAAAATTGTGTTGGATGGTAATTTACTTCTGGTTTCTTTTTTCTTATTTCAGCCTGATAAAGGAGTGTGAATTGACCAGAAGCCGTTTCCCTACAACCTGTGAAACAGCTTCAAGTGTTGACTCCACATTCATTGTCAGTACCAATAGAGATAAAGCTCTTTCTTCTCTTGGCTCATCTACTGGGACTGAACTGATTTATTCTTTGAGTTCTTAGCTGTTTCTGTAACTTAGACTGTTTTCAACTTGTACAGATGTAGTGCTACCCCTGCAGGAGCCGCTGCTTTTTTTGGGCACTTTTCTCCTGTCCAGCCCTGTGTGAGGTCTTAATCAACCTCACTGAAACTACCAGTCATAGGTGTGTGCAGCTTATTGCATTAGGGTATGCATCCCAAAGCTCAAACACACGTGTGTGTGTGTGTGTGATATATATATATATATATATATATATATATATATATATATACACACACACACACACACACACACACACACACACACACACACACACACACACACACACACACACACACAATATTATAAATAAATGTATAAAAGCAAGGAGGGAGGCAGAGGTTGGTGTCAGTAGTTTTTTTTTTTTTTTTACAATTTTTTTATTAATTATTTTTTACAATACTGTGTTATTCTTGCTTTTACCATTTTTTAGGAGCCCTGTTGGGGGGCTTTGAGACAGAGAAAGGGACTGGAGGTCAAAGATTCCCCAGTCCCTTTCTCTGCAGCATCAGATGCACTAGTGTTAGGACCTGTGCTTGAACCTGGGACCTCTGGTGTGTCTGGCAGTGACTCTGCTTGCTGAGCCACCTGAAATGCTGGACAGCTCTTTAGACAGTTCCTTAGACAGTTCCTTGGATAGTTCCTTAGACAATTCCTTGAATGATCTTGTCTTGAATCTTGTTTGCCTTGAACCTTGAACCCTTTGCTCCTCCCATGAACTTCCTGATTTAAGTCATGTCTCTGCACTTCCTGGTTGCCAGAATATTGTGCCTTCACCAGCCAATATCTTGCTCCTGTTTCTCCTGCTGCTGACTGTATCTTCGCTACCATTCGTTACCGACATCTGGCTCGTTCCTCGACTACGCTTCTGCTGAATCCCAACCTGCAACTATTTGTTACCGACTTTAGGCTTGTTTCTCGACTACGCTTCTGCTTGATCCCCAGCTGCTATATCTACTACCGGGACCCCGGCTTGCTCACCTTCTGGTGGGGCTATCCTGAGGACCGCGACCTGGCACTAACACGCAGCAAAGCCCATCTCCACCATCAGGAGCTCTGGTGAATACGGGTTAGTGCTTAGACTCCGCACCTCAGGTGAACCCGTGTCATCAGCCAGGGTGACCTGCGTGAATACTTGATCAGCTGCTATAGCTACTGGCCTCTGAGCCTGACTCCAGACCGTGACAGAATATTCTGGCCCAAAACATGGAGGCCGTTGTAGCAGCTGCTGTGGCTCCTCTCAGGGTGCAAATCGCTGAGTTGCAGAAGTTTGCTGTTAATTATCAGGAAAAATTTTCTGAGTTACAAATTGAAGTGAAAGGTCTACAAGAGGAAGTCCTTGATCTGCATAAACAATTGCAGGATTTTCGTGCCCGAGATGCTGCTGCCGTAGATACTAATGCACGAATGCCCCTACCACTCAAGTTTAACGGCGACCAATGCCATTATAGAGGGTTCCTTAATCAATGTCGTATATACTTTCAGATGCATACTGCTGCTTTTCCTTCTGACAGGAAAAAGGTGCTGTTTATTATCAACCTCCTGACTGAGGAAGCCTTAGCCTGGGCCTCCCCTTTTGTGGAGAAAGATGATGTTGTCCTGGATGATTTTAATTCATTTTGTGACTGCGATGAACCAAGTTTTCGATGATCCTAACCGCTGCGCTACTGCTGAGGCAAAATTGCACAATTTACGGCAGGGTAGACGCTCTGTTGCAGAGTACACAATTGAATTCCGACGTTGGATCTCAGATACCAATTGGAATCCAGCAGCACAAAAGAGTCAGTTCCGTCAAGGACTCTCGGAACAAGTAAAAGATGAGCTTGACGACCTCGAGGCTTTTATTAAATTATGTATTCAAATTGATCAGAGACTTACTGAAAGGAGAAAGGAGAGACTGGGAATCCTAGGCAGTAATGGTGGCATGCGTTTTTCTACTACTCAGTATCCTCCTAAGGGTCCAAGAGTTTTTTTTCCTGATTCTGACACTCCTGAACCTATGCAGGTGGATGCTATTAAAAGATCTATTACTACTCAGGAGAAAGAAAGACGACGTTCAGAGAACTTATGTCTTTATTGTGGAGACTCTGGACATTACGCAGTTAATTGTCCCAATAAATTTAAAAGAACAATTGCAGCAACAGTATCTGAACAAATAAACTCAATTTCTCAGTCCGTCTCTCCTTTGATTCAGGAAGCAAGTAAAGTTAATTCTTTATCAACTCATTTTGTCATCCCTATAAGGCTTATTGTTGAAAGCAATGAAATACCTTGCTCTGCTATGCTTGACTCAGGGGCTGGGGGAAACTTCATGGACATCGAATTTGCCCAAAGTAATAACATTGAAATAAGAAATAAACTCGCCCCTATTGATATGGAAACTGTGGATGGCTCACCTTTGTCTTCAGGACCTGTTACCCACGAGACAATCCCGCTTAAACTCCTAATTGAGACTGACCATCAGGAGACTACCAGCTTTGAGCTGATTACATCACCCAAGTTCCCTATTATCCTGGGCATTCCTTGGTTCTCTATCCATAATCCCTCCATCAACTGGGAGACACGTTCTTTAAGCTTTACATCTGACCATTGCAAGAAACATTGCAAAGAATCTTATCAAATAATCCCTCCACCAACCCAAGATTTACAAGCAGTTTTGGCAACTATCCAGTCATACGACAAGCTAATTCCACAATATCTTGAGTTTTGGAATGTTTGTGATAAAAAGAACGCAGATCAGCTGCCTCCTCATCGCTCTTATGATTGTCCCATTGAATTGCTTCCAGGGGCAGAAATACCATTCGGTCGCCTTTATTCTTTATCAGAACCTGAACTGAAAGTGCTCAGGGAGTGGATTAATGAGAATCTAGAGAAGGGTTTTATCAGACACTCAACCTCTCCTGCTGGGGCAGCCTTATTCTTCGTGGCGAAAAAGGACTCCACCCTGCGTCCGTGTATTGACTACAGAGATTTAAATAGGATCACAATTAAGAATCGCTATCCACTCCCACTGATTCCAGAAATGCTTGAGAGACTCCGCTCCGCCAAGCTCTTTACCAAATTAGATTTACGGGGGGCATACAACCTTGTCCGCATTCGTCCCGGAGATGAATGGAAAACTGCTTTTAGGAAAACTGCAAAGCCCAAAGGGTCATGCCCTTTGGGCTTTGCAATGCTCCTGCAACTTTTCAACATTTTATTAATGATGCTTTTCGAGATTTGCTTGATCAGTTTGTAATAGCATATTTGGATGACATTCTCATTTCCTCTGATACCTTGGAAGAACACCGCAAGCATTTCTGTATTGTTTTCGAGAGATTAAGGCGGAATCAACTTTACATTAAACTAGAGAAATGCGAGTTTGAACAAACTCAGATCCAGTTCTTGGGATACATAATCTCTTCTGAAGGGGTAAGCATGGATCCTGATAAGATCAAAGCAGTGGTGGATTGGCCTGTCCCTAGGAATGTTAAGGAGATACAGCGATTTGTTGGATTTTCCAACTTTTACAGAAGATTTATAAGGAATTTCTCTAAGGTAATTGCTCCAATTACACAGCTGACAAAGAAAGGGATGCCCTTTTTGTGGTCACCTGAGGCACAGGCTGCCTTTAGTAAACTGAAAACTCTCTTCACTTCTGCACCAATACTGGTACATCCTGATCCAGAACTACCTTTCATCGTAGAAGTTGATGCTTCTAATTCTGCTGTGGGAGCTATCCTTTCTCAGCGAATTGGAGAAAAGATGCAGCTTCATCCTTGTGCTTATTTCTCTCGACTGATGTCTTCAGCCGAGAGGAATTATGACATTGGAAACAAGGAGCTGCTGGCAATTAAGGAAGCATTTTCCGAATGGAGGCATCTGCTGGAAGGGGCTAAGCACCCTGTAACCGTTCTCACCGATCATAAAAATTTAGAATTTATTAGGTCTGCTAAAAGGTTGACATCTAGACAAGCACGTTGGACCCATTTCTTCTCCAGGTTAAATTTTGTTATCTCATACCGCCCTGGGTCAAGGAATGGTAAGGCTGATGCCCTATCACGGATGTTGTCTGGGCCTCTCCAGGAAAGCAACTCTGAATGAACAATCCTGCCTCAAAAGAACTTTATAGGGGCCACGAGTTCGAAGACATTTCTTAATCTTCTCAAGGAGGGGTATGAGAATGACCCACTTCTTAATAATCCTCCTAAGGACATTAACCTCAAGTACAACAATGGTTTTTGGACTCAAGCGCATTGCCTCTATGTACCTGAATCAGTTCGGGTAGAAGCCCTCAGGTTGGTACACGACTCTAAACATGCTGGTCATTTTGGGGTTTCTAAGACAGAAGAACTCTTATCACTTTCCTTTTGGTGGCCTGGGTACAAGAAAGATGTAAAGAGTTACGTGGCTTCATGTCTAACCTGTGCTTGCAATAAGACACCCCTATCTTCTCCTCTGGGGTTACTTCTACCACTGCCTGTTCCATCAAGACCATGGGGGTCAATTTCTATGGACTTTGTGATTCTGGTAGTAGTTGACCGTCTCACTAAGATGGCTCATTTTATTCCAGTTAAGGGGGTACCCTCCGCCGAACACACTGCTGAGGTAATGGTTAGAGAAGTTTTTAAACTTCATGGAATTCCTGATGATGTGGTGTCTGACAGAGGGGTACAGTTTACCTCAAAATTTTGGAGAAGCTTTTGCTCAGCTTTGGGTGCAACAATTAATCTGTCCTCGGCTTTTCATCCGCAGTCTAATGGTCAGACCGAGAGGACCAATCAAACTCTGGAGCAATACCTTCGCTGTTTCGTGAGTTATCTTCAGGATGACTGGGTGGACTACCTTCCTACAGCAGAGTTTGCTTATAATAACTCTAAACATAGCTCCACTTCCCAAAGCCCATTTTTCCTAAACACTGGGTATCATCCAGTTTTTATTCCTGATCTCCCTATCTCAACTTCAATTCCTGCTGTTACCAACAGACTAACTTCATTACATGAGATCCAGGAGAAATTGACTGATACATTGAAGGAGGCGCAGGAATATTACAAGAAGGCCGCTGACAGACATCGTAGGTCTATTCCCACTTTTCACGTAGGTGAGAAAGTTTGGTTATCTACCAAAAATTTAAAAGTTCAAGTTCCATGTGCTAAGTTGGGTCAAAAGTTTATGGGACCTTTTGAGATTTCTGCTCAAATCAACCCGGTCACTTTTCGCCTAAAACTTCCTGACAATATGAAGATTCACCCTGTGTTTCATATATCGCTACTCAAACCGTTTCATGAAAATACTTTTTCTGGAAGAATTCATCCTCCTCCTCCACCTGTTGAGGTACAGGGTGAAGAAGAATTTGTGGTGGGAAAGATTCTTGACTCCAGGATCTCTAGGAACAAATTGCAATATTTGGTTCAATGGGAAGGATATGGGCCAGAATAAAATTCTTGGGAGCCTGAAAATAATGTTCATGCCCCTAGATTAACAAGGGAATTCCACCAGAGGTTTCCTCAGAAACCTGGCCCTAAGATGTCCAGAGGACATCCTGGGAGGAGGGGAGTACTGTTAGGACCTGGGCTTGAACCTGGGACCTCCGGTGTGTCTGGCAGTGACTCTGCTTGCTGAGCCACCTGAAATGCTGGACAGCTCCTTAAACAGTTCCTTGGATAGTTCCTTAGACAATTCCTTAAATGATCTTGTCTTGAATCTTGTTTGCCTTGAACCTTGAACCCTTTGCTCCTCCCATGAACTTCCTGATTTAAGCCATGTCTCTGCACTTCCTGGTTGCCAGAATATTGTGCCTTCACCAGCCAATATCTTGCTCCCGTTTCTCCTGCTGCTGACTGTATCTTCGCTACCATTCGTTACCGACATCTGGCTCGTTCCTCGACTACGCTTCTGCTGAATCCCAACCTGCAACTATTTGTTACCGACTTTAGGCTTGTTTCTCGACTACGCTTCTGCTTGATCCCCAGCTGCTATATCTACTACCCCGGCTTGCTCACCTTCTGGTGGGGCTATCCTGAGGACCGCGACCTGGCACTAACACGCAGCAAAGCCCATCTCCACCATCAGGAGCTCTGGTGAATACCGGTTAGTGCTTAGACTCCGCACCTCAGGTGAACCCGTGTCATCAGCCAGGGTGACCTGCGTGAATACTTGATCAGCTGCTATAGCTACTGGCCTCTGAGCCTGACTCCAGACCGTGACAACTAGACTAGAAAGTGAATGAATAGGAAGTGCTCTGGGCTGAGCAGCTTACTGTTTATTCACAAACACAGTTTACTATGCTTCAATTATGAATGGACACAGGAGCAATCAATTCTGATAATTCACTGGGTTCATTCAGAAAAGGAAAAGACTGGTAAATTACATATTTACTGGCCCCTTCCTCTGCCCTCCATCCTGAAGCATCACTCTGTGGGCCCACAGCAGCAGCTGGCGGAAGAGGAAAGCAGGAAAGCAGCACTGCAGGAGGGGGGATACAGGGGACGGGGATGGGCAGCAGAGGGAATCTGCACCACATAGGGTGATTAGGGTGTGTCCTATGATACCAGTATATCTTTCTGTAAACTTTAATGAGCACAAAAAAATTTGACTTACGACCCTATGGAAGAGTAACAGAATGTAATGGCAAGTTGGAGTTTTGTCAAAGCTTTTGATCCCCTTTTGTTTCTCATGAGTTGGAAGTCTTTGCATCTCATCCAATGAATCTGGCTCTGGTTTAACGCTATACAGGCAAAATAGGAAAGATGTTTGGCTGGGATGCCTTTATTGCTTCTGGTGGGTTTGTTTGCTTGTGCCAAATACTGTTCAAGTTTCTCTGGTACTTCACTTTTGTTGTGTATTAAATATAGTGTAGTATACCTGGAGTAATCATCTATATAAGTGAGAAAATAACTTTTCTTTCCTGGAGTCAATAATATGACCATAAAGATCTTAATGAATTTCTTAGCTCTGCTGTTACTCTGCTTTGGAAAGGTATAGCTTGTAATTGTTCCTTTTATACAGCTGGTGCATTTCATTGTTTTATCACATAAACTAAATTTTATTCCACTTGCATAGTCATTCTCAGTTAATTTCTTTAATATGTCAAGACATCTGTGCCCAAGTTGTCTGTGCCATGTGTGAATACAGTTCAAATGTTTTTCCTGCTTAGCAGTATTAACCTCCTCATTGCAGTTCAGCTGATAAAGTTCATCTGTACTTTTAACTTTTGCAAGTAATATATCCCTTTTTGTGATGGCACAACCTGTCATCTTGGAAGGTCACTACATTACCTTGTTTTGTGAGCTTCTTCCCTGACATAAGATTTGTTTCAAGAGCAGGGACATAGAGGACATCTTTCACAGGTATCTGTCTGGTGACACTTTGGGAAATAGGACAGTGTTCTCCTATTCTTTCCTATTTCTATTCTTTCTGATTCCATTATTTGCCCGTTAGCTGTGGTGATTTTTTTTCTGTTTTACTCTGGTTAAGGTGAATAAAGAAATTTCTGTATTTTGTCATGTGACTTGTAGCTCCTGAATCAACACACCATGTCTACAAAGATGAGGTGCAATTTTGGATTGAAAGACATATTCATTATCTGAAGCAAAATCAGTTTCTTCCTTCACACTTTTGGCCTTTTGTAGTTTAGTTTGTTTTTGCGTTCTAGCTTTCCAGATTCTGCTTTTAAATGGCCTTGTTTCTTGCACACAAAATATTCATGTTTCCTATTTTTCATCTTTAACTGCTTTAAGACCAGCTGCCATCGTTTAACGGCGGCACAATGGCTCTCCTGCGCGAATCGCTGTAGCTGTATGGTGGCCCACGCAGGCTCAGTTGTGGGTGGGAGTGTGCCCACGGGTCGGGAGGACTCTATGTCCTCCGGCGCCCCGCGATTGAGTTGTACACAGGCAGAGTGGGGAAATGCAAACAAGGCATTTCCTCGTTCTGACAGGTGACATAACAGGGATCTACTGTTCCCAGTGGTCCAGAACAGTTTTGTTCCCAGTGGTCCAGAACAGTGAACTGTGTCATGTCCCAGTAAGCACACTCCCCCCCCCACAGTTAGACACACTCATAGGGAACACAGTTAAACCCTTGATTGCCCCCTAGTGTTAACCCCTTCCTGCCAGTGACATTTATACAGTAATCAGTGGCTATTTATAGCACTGATGGCTGTATGTCACTGGTCCCAAAAAAGTGTCACAAGTGTCCGATCTGTCTGCCACAATGTCGCAGTCCCCGATAAAAATCGCTGATCGCCGCCATTACTAGTAAAAAAATAATAATAATAAAAATGGCATAAATCTATTCCCTATTTTGTAGACGATATAATTTTTTGCGCAAACCAATCAATATACGCTCATTATGATTTTTTACCAAAAATATGTAGAAGAATATACATCGGCCTAAACTGAGGAAGAAATTTGATTTAAAAAAAAATGAATGTGGGATATTTACTATAGCAAAAATTCTAAAATATAGTTTTTTTTTCCAAATTGTCGCTCTTTTTTTGTTTATAGCACAACACATAAAAAACACAGAGGTGATCAAATACCACCAAAAGAAAGCTCTATTTGTGGGAAAAAAAGGACGTCAATTTTGTTTGGGTATAATGTCGCACGACAGCGCAATTGTCAGTTAAAGCGAATCGCAAAAAATGCTCTGGCCATTAAGGGGGAAAACCTTCCGGGGCTGAAGTGGTTAAAGCAGACTGTTCGACAGAAGCACCTTCACTGTTTATGCCCTTAACATATTCCAATGTCAGTTCATCATCTGGATGTGCATCAAGTGCTGTGACAAGTGTTTCATAAATTTATGGTAAACCACTGAGTAATTTTGCTTCGACATGAAAACCTTTTATTTCTTCTCCTATACCTCTCAGGCATTCCACCATTTCCGGCACATGTGATGACGATCTGGGAGGACGTTGTATGATGTCCACCCGGTTCGACAAGAGTCCCGCCCATCCATTCATTTTGCTATAAGCTGGGCAGGAAGTGGTTAAAATGAATTTTTAGTGTAATACATTTTGGATTCAGTAAGTGTTGTAAAACTCTTGACTGTGTCCCACTGGAGAGATTTCTCTTCATTTCTCTAGTCATCTTCCAGGACGGCATAACCTGAGAGATGACTGGTCCACCTGACAGGAAACACAATCAACACCAAGGTTAAAAGGCCCCTCCCTTCCCCCTGCACCTCAGTTCTTGATTGTGTTTCCCGGCAGCGAAACGTTTGTTATTTTTGTCTATAGACCTGAAGCTAGTAGCGGATGGTCCCCCCTCTGGGGGCTGGATTCCAAAGCCGGGGAGGGTGGCGGATCCAGCCAGGGTTTAGTCCCTTCCCAGAGGGCCCCCCAACGGCCAGGGCAGAAGTTACTCCCCGGCAAGGAGCCTCCCGGTTACAGAGGGGTATTCCGGAACTCCTGTGAGCACATACCTCATGCCTTTTTTCTTCCACCCGGTCAGGTACAGGGGTGTTGAAGGTACCAGAGTCTGAGACTGGAGCTCGAGTTGCTGAAGGAGTTGGTGAGAGCCTGGGTGTCCAGTGGTGCTGGGCAGGGTTCTTTTGGGAAGGTTTCCATCTCTCTGAACGCTGTAATACTCCTGGCTAAGGAGTAAGCGTTCCGGGTGACACCAGTCCCTGCTAAGGTTCGCAGTCCTTACGGACAGAGGAATCCAACATTGGCAATTCCGAGCTCTCCCCTTCGGACTGACAGCAAGCCCAAGGATCTTCACAAAAGTCCTGGCGGAGGTAGTAGCTTATCTACACCTTCAGGGGGTGTCCCTTATACCTTATCTAGACGATCTACTGGTATACGGACAGTCTCAAGAACAGGTAGAAGTAGATGTAGACAGAGTGATCTCTACCCTGGAGACCTTGGGTTGGATAGTGAACAGAGAAAAATCTTCTCTGGCACCATCCCAAATAAAAATGTTTCTGGGATACCTGGTGGATACAGAGGCTCAGAAACTGTTTCTTCCAGAGGAGAAACGGTTGAAAGTGATTACAGCGATCTCTTCTTTAAAGGAAGCCAGGGAGTGCTCTCGCAGGCAGATCATGAGGGTGTTAGGTCTGATGACCTCATGTATTCCAGCGGTTCCCTGGGCTCAGCTCCATTCAAGGGAGCTGCAGTTCTTCCTACTGTCATCCTGGGACAAAAGGAAGGAGTCACTGGACGGGAAGGTGTCCATCCCAGCAAAAGTAGGGGCCTCCCTAGATTGGTGGCTGAATCAGGACAGGCTCAGTTTGGGATTACCCTGGGATCAGTGGAATCCTACAATAGTAACCACCGACGCAAGTGCTTGGGGTTGGGGAGCTCACCTGGGGGAAGCTCAGGCACAAGGGGCCTGGACTCCTTCACAGGCGGGGGCCTCCTCCAACCACAGGGAACTTCTGGCAGTGGGCCAGGCGTTAAGAGCCTTCGGAGACAGGATTCAGGGGTTGGAGGTTCAGGTTCTGTCGGACAATGTGACGGCAGTCTCTTACCTAAACCGCCAGGGGGGCACCAGATCCAGGAAGCTTCTGAATCTAACCCTGAACATTTTAAATTGGGCCGAAGAAAATCTTCAATCCATATCGGCGGTTCACATAAGAGGAACCGCCAATGTGGTGGCAGATTTTCTAAGTCGAAAACCCATCCTCCAGGGGGAATGGGAACTGAATCAGGAGGTCTTTCTGCAAATAAGTCAGAAGTTTGGGTGCCCAGACATAGATCTCTTTGCCCACAGAGGAAACAAAAAAGTGGATCACTTCTTTTCCCTCAACAGAGGAGGGGGGTCTCAGGGAGTGGATGCTCTGTCTCAGGACTGGGACTTCCATCTTGCATACGCTTTTCCCCCACTAGTGTTGATACCACGAGTGCTACAAAAACTGGCCCGATCAGACTGCGGACTGATTCTAATAGCTCCATGGTGGCCAAAGAGGACGCGGTTTGCCACGCTCAAAGAGTGGTCAATCTCTCCTCCGCTCCGTCTTCCAGCCAGACGGGATCTTCTTTTACAAGGACCAGTCCTTCACCCCGACCCGGGGTTCTTCTGTCTGACGGCATGGTACTTGAGGAGGAGATCCTCAGAGGTAAAGGTTGCTCGGATAGGGTAATTGAGACCTTATTGGGCAGCAGGAAGCTGGTCACCAGGAGAATCTATTCTAAAGTTTGGAATCGTTTCTCACAGTGGTGCCAGAATAAGGAGGTGTCTATCCTTTCAGTACCGGTGGTACTGGAATTCTTACAAGCAGGGGTGGATCAGGGGATCTCCACAAATACCTTGAGAGTACAGATAGCAGCACTATCTGTATTTATGGATCAGAGGCTCGCACTAGAGCCCCTGATTAAGAGATTCATTCTGGCAAGGGAAAGGGTGACCCCTGTTAGGGTGAATGTTTTTCCGCCATGGAACCTAACATTGGTCTTGGAGGCACTGACGAAAGCGCCCTTTGAACCAGCGCAGGAAATTTCTGTTAAGTTTTTGACGCTAAAGTTAGCCTTTTTACTGGCCATAACCACGGCCAGAAGGGTGAGCGACCTACAGGCCCTGTCAGTTAAGGAGCCTTTTTTGTTGGTTTTAGAAGATAGAGTGGTTTTGAGACAGGATCCACTGTATCTTCCCAAGGTCGCATCTAAGTTTAATAGATCGCAGGAGATCATTTTGCCTTCCTTCTGTGATAATCCAAAAAATGAGAAGGAGAGGAAATTTAATTTATTAGATGTTAGGAAATGTTTGTTGACATATCTGGATAGGGTGAAGGAGTACAGGAAGTCTAATCACCTTTTAATTTTATTTAGTGGCCCCAGAAAGGGAGGGCAGGCATCTAAATCTACGGTGGCTAGATGGATTAGGCAGACAATAGCATTAGCCTATGAACAGTCAGGTTCCCCAGTACCAGTGGATCTTAAGGCTCACTCAACGAGATCCTTGGCGGCCTCTTGGGCAGAGAGAGCTGGGGCCTCGATGGAACAGGTCTGTCACACAGCCACTTGGGCGAAGCAGGATACCTTTCTGAAGCACTATAGAGTGGAACTGCTGTCGCCTCAGGATCTGACATTTGGAAGGAAGGTGCTACAAGCGGTGGTCCCGCCCTGAGGTAGGCCTTGAACTTCTTGTATATCCTCTCAGGTTATGCCGTCCTGGAAGATGACTAGAGAAAATTGACAGTTACTTACCGATAACTGTTTTTCTAGGATATCTTCCAGGACGGCAGGCCTACTTCCCACCCATGTTTTAACGTAAGTACTATGTCTGAATCAAAGATGACTCAGAGGCTTTTGGCTTTGGTGCTTGGGAGGATGGTCTGTCCAAGGATGGTTGGTGGTGTCCATGGGGTCTTCGTTTTTTTCGAGGAGCAGTAGTTCTGTTTTCGATCCATTTAGTTTGAGGGAGCTAGTGGTCATCCAGTCATCAATCAATGTGAGACATTTTCCTAGTTCCTGGTATTGGTCTTTTTGTCCGGTGATACGGAAGTACAGTTGAGTGTCGTCCGCGTATGAGTGGAAGCATAGATCCGATTTGCTAATAATTTTGAAGAGTGGCCGGATGTAAATGACTGGACTGGTCACTACATATATTTTATATAATTGCCATATACATATATTTTTTGATGGTACACTGTTACCTAACAGACATTCAGCTACCTGCTGGTTGGTTTAGGATATTCAGATATTTTTTCACTTGGGATTATTGTATTACCATTCAGTTGGTCCATTTTTGGGTAGATTGCTACATTGGTAACTTGATACCAAAAGCTTACACTACCTAATAGGTGCGAGGTTGTTTATGCGTCTTCCTGTTATGCTAGTTATTTAATCCTGATCACCTAATAGCGCAGAGTTTCTGCTGTTTTATAACTGGACTGGCAATCTGTCTGTGAGGAGGACAGAGGACAAGCGCAGCCTGGCTCGCTTGGGTCTCTCTCCCACAGTCCTGCTGCCCACACAGCCAGTTGTAAGAGAAGTCGGGTGACAGTCTCCCCCTCTCCCCCCATAACAGCCTGTGTGCACTGCACAGTGTGCAACAGTGAGCCGAAGAGGAGGAGGAGGAGGAGGAGGAGAAAAGCTCTGGGGATCGGGACTCGTGTCTGTCTCCTCTCTTACCAGTAAAGTGAAGTGAGCTCCACAGGGCGGCTGGGGATGACGTCAGCGGGAGGAGGGAAAATACTTACTTCGGCTCTTTTCGGAGGAGGGAAAAGACGGCGCAGCTTACCTCGGCTCTTTTCGGCTCCTAATCGATTTTTAAGGTTGTAACATCGATGCCGCATCGTGGATGGCCGAATCCCGATGCATCAATGTTACAAATAATTTCAACACCCCTACTGGCCAGGGATCTGTCATTTAGCTTCAAATGTAGAGCTTTAGGTAGGCTTTAAATGTATTTCAAATAAAAAAAAAATTGTATTTTTTTTACAGAAGGGTTGCCCTCACAGGGATTCTCAGCACATTACAGCACAACCTAAATTCAGTCTCCTGGCTATTGAGCTGTTCCGTTTAGGCTATACAGGCTGTCTGCCTATTCAAGGCTAGACTTCTTGTGAGATGACAGTCTGGTCAAAATGCCTGTCTATGGTGTTTCTTACCTCCAGGTAAAAGATGGGTCATCATTAGGCAGGGCAGGAGGACTCAAATAAATCCAGCAGCTTATAAGGGGGTAGTGCTACATCTGCTAATATGTTAGGGGAATTTTCTCTCTTTTCTTATTCCTTGGACACTAGGACAATAAATGAAGAGAATCGGGGGTCACCAGGATCACAAAATGCAGGCAGCAGTAAAGATGTCACACGAGTAGTAACTTTTTTCTGCTCTACTAAGATAAAGTGTTTTACGCTGTCTATGTTCCTATTGGAGAGATTGTCTGTTTTTGTTCCATGCTTCTGGAATCCTGGTACTATGTAAGTTGAGGGCCTAGCTTTGAATCTTGTGGCCAATACATGCAGCACAGATGCTGATCCGAGACCACTTCAACGCACCCTCGTACCCCAAATGTCCAGATTACCTATCACACAGGGCTCTGTGAATTACCATGGACCACAATAACATTCTGGGAGTCCAACCAAACACCCAGGGCCTGTGTCACATGGGTGTCCAGGTCACCTGGTGCTTATTCAATGAGGGTATTGTTCTCACTACCATTTTGTTCAGCCTGTGTTTTAATTCGGACATCCCTGCTTGACATTGCCTCCTGACAAACAATTCTTTTCCATTGCAATCAACACAATTGATTGGGCTGTGAAGGAGAATCAGCTCACACATAGAGTTGTCTCGGTTCTCTCCCTTCCAACCAGCAAGCTCCATCTATTGTAAAGACAACACTGTGAAATGTAGTAAAGTCTGATGATTGGCTTACAGTGCTGTCCCACCACCTCTAAGTCTGAATGAATGTTGGTGGCGGCCATCAAGAGGGGGCGCACGGCCCCCAACCACAACGCCCCCCCCCCCCCCCGGGCTACACATGAAAAAAAGTGGTCCTTTAAGAGCGTCTGGACGCCTGGCTCTGACCATTAGAAGCTTGACGGCTGCAGGTGATTGCAGCTGAAAAGCTAAATTGGGCGATTTTTGAAGTGTAAACAGGACGCAAACCATGCATCCTGAACACTCCCAGTCTCCATCAATTGATTCATTCCACCTGTTGCTTATTTGTGACCCATCCATGACCCATCTTCAGTGTTCTGGCTGAGTGAAGAAGGTTCTCATCCAAGATTTTTCAATACATAGCCCCGTCCATTGGCCCCTTAATGCAGCAAAGTCGGCCTGTATCTTTAGCAGAGAAACAGCCCCAAAGTATAATGTTTCCACCTCAGTGCTTGACTGTAGGGATGGTCTTCTTAGGGTCATAGTCAGCATTTTTCTTCCTCCAAACATGGTGAGTCGAGTTAAAGGGGTTGTAAAGGCACAAGGTTTTTTATCTTAATGCATTCTAAGCATTAAGATAAAAAACCTTTTGTGTTTAGCAGCCCCGGCTAGCAGCTCTGACTCGACTCGGGTGCCCCCATAGAGAGCTGCTGGCTGAGGGGGCACTCGATGGGAGGGAGGGGCCAGGAGCAGCAAAGAGGGACCCGAGAAGAGGAGGATCCGGGCTGCTCTGTGCAAAACCAACTGCACAGAGGAGGTAAATATAACATGTTTTTTTTTTTAAAAAACAAGACTTTACAATGAATCACTTCAATGCCAAAGAGCTCGATTTTGGTCTCATCTGACTACAGCATTCTCTCCCAATCCTTCTCTGAATCATTTAGATGTTCATTGGCAAGCTTTAGACAAGTCTGTACGTGTGCCTTCTGACCTTGGGGGTGCTGCAGGATTTCAATCCATGGCGGCCTATTGTGTTACCAATGATTTGTTTGGTGACTGTGGTCCCAACTGCCTTGAGATCTTTTACAAGCACCTCTCGTGTAGTTGTGGCCTGATCCCTCACTTTTCTCATGATCATCTTTACCCCATGAGGCGAAATCTTGCATGGAGCTTCAGACTGAAGGCAATTGATGGTTATTTTGTATTTCTTCCATTTGCGAAATAATCGCTTCAACAGTTGTCTCCTTCTCACCAAGCTTCTTGCTGATGGCCCTGTAGCCCATTCCAGCCTTGTGCAGGTCTACAATTTTGTTACAGATGTCCTTTGACAGCTCCTTGGTCTTGCCCATGATGGTGAGGTTTGAATGGAAGAAAGAGATTCTGTGGACAGGTGTTTTCTATATACATAAGTTGTCGTTAGGAGTGCCTTCTTAAATTGACAGGACTAATTTGTGTACCACATGAGCACATACTGTAGCCAGCCTGTGGGAGCCAGAATTATTGTTGGTTGGTAGGGGATCAAATACTTATTTTACTCATTGAACTGCAACTCAATTTAGAACATTTGTACATGTGTTTTTCTGGATTTTTAATTGATATTCTGTCTCTATCATTTAAAATACACCTATGGGCAAACTTACAAAATCTGAAGGGGATCAAATATTTATTTTCCCCACTATATTCTACACTCATGCTTTAAGAAAAATAAAGATATAGTTAGAGCGCTCATTTAAATAACTGCATGTTTCAGGATAGGTAAGCAAAACATGTCACATCTTTGTCTAAAAACTCCACATCGATAATTGCACTGACACTCACCCCATCAGCCGTAGCTGACCCTTGTTTATGTGACAGTTTAAGAATACATCAATCTCTTTGTAATGTTAAATTTCCTTTGCTTGAATGACCTTGTGGGTCCAACTGAATAGGTGACATCCCAACCCCTTCATGCAAACAGGGAGGCAGATAATTGTTTTAAGCTTTTATCTGAATGTTAACAATTGTCAATATGAACTTGAGTGACTTCACAGAGCAGTTTCAGTGATGTGTGGTCAAGGCTAAGTTCTATTTACCATTAAATACATAAATGTAATATAATAGAATCTAAAAATACTGAGAAAAAAGATAGAAATTGGGAATGTGGTTAGTAAATATGTCATTGAGTTCTATTTGAGTCCTTTTGTGCATTTAAATGGATTCTTTGAGTGTGATCGACCTTGATCTGTTCTCACCACCTTCATGGTGTAATTGTTTTGTACCTTAATGCCCCAAATGACTATGTATTGTGTTTAACAAAAAAAAACTCAATAAAAATAATTCATAAAAAAAACTGAACATTCCCTATCAAATACTTACTGTAATTTTTCTTTCCCGATGGACTCCATGGCAGCCTACGTGTGGGTTTAGCCCGCCTCCTCTCCAGGGCTATAGGACCCCATTTCCATAAATTTGAGCTCACAGCCAGAGACTGCATTGCGTAACTAACCTACTCTTGATCCATGGATGGGAACTCCGTATGCCATGGAGTCCATCAGGAAAGGAAAATTACAGTAAGTATTTGATAGGGAATTTTCTGTTTTCCTGACAGACTCCATGGCAGCCTACGTGTGGGAAACAACTAGCCAAACCACACGGGCAGGCATGCTGATCAAAAAAAACTTTAATTTGCCCCGTCAACTGACAGGATACTTAAACCAAGGTTTAAAGAAAACAAGGATGCAGGTTCCACGCAATAATGTGTCATGAAAGTGTTGATGGAGGGCCACGAGGCTGCTCTGCAGATGACACCTAGAGCCACGTGTTGGGCCGCCGCCCAGGAAGTTGCAATGCCCCTGGTTGAATGTGCCTTCACTACCTCCAGAGGAGCCAAGCCCTTAGCCCGATAGGTCTGCTGGATATACAAAGAATTACCGCTCCAAGGTAATGACTTCTCCCAAAACAGCTGTCTTCACAATCCCACGGGGTGCCAGCTCTGTTTGCAACAGGAACTGAAGTAGAAAAAAGTCTACTTCAGGGCTGCTGGATAGTCTGGATGATCCAGGACGCAATCGTTCTGGACGAAGCACGTTTCCCCCTGTTTCTTCCAGAGAACAGGATGAACAGATGATCCAAGTGCCTAAAGGAGGATGTAGCTTGAAGGTAATCTTTTAGTGTTTCCCCTACATCCAGGGGATGAGCCTCTGAGGCCCCTGGAGTTTTGAACATGGGTAGGACAATCTCCTGATTTTCTTGGAAGACCAAGTGACTTTAGGATTTGAATTGAGCATGGGTATGAGCACCACCCGATCCGCTTGCCCTTATTGAACTCATGAGGGTGGAAATGATGCCTGATGCACAGCCAAGGGCTTCCAGCCTCTCCCTCTCAAGAACCAGAACATCAGCCTCAATAGTGCTGGGCATGGATGCAGGACTGCCCCCGGGACAGAAAATCCGGTCTGAGGGGAAGGGGTACCGTGTCCTGGGTCCCGAAAGCTGAGCTGGGTTAGGAGGGGAAACCACGACCTGTTCGGCCAGTAAGGTGCTACTACCACCATCTTGACGGCCTCTGCTTGGAGTCTCTGCAGGAATCTGAGGATGACTGGGAAAGGCATATGACCTGCTGAAGTTCCACCGATCTGTTAAAGCATCCACCCCACATCCACACCCTGGTTGCAGCAGCGCCGATTGTAATACTTCAGTTTCAGGGGGATGTGAACAGGTCCACTTCAGGGTCGACTCCTAGGGACAGTACCTGAACGTCTCCGTGTAGAGTGACCATTTGTTGTTGTCTAGTTGCACACGAGACAAGAAATCCGCCTGGACATTCTGGGCTCCGGGAACTTTAACTGCCGGGATGTTGGCCAGATTCTTCTGGGCTCATGTCATGATTGGCTTGACCTCTTGGTGTAGGGTAGAACTCTGAGTCCCTCCCTGTCTCTTCACATAGGAGACAGCTGTGGTCCATTCTTAACAAGGCTGATTCTCCCTTTAGGCGATGACCGAAGGCCCGATGGGCGCAAAAGGCTGCTCGTAGTTCCAGAACATTCGAGCCCGGGATGTGCAGACGGAGATCCCATCTGCTCTGCGCCAGTTCTGACTTGCTGCCGCTGGCATCGGTCGTGACCATGACCCATGAGACAGGGGCAATAGAGTGGCACGTGAGCAGGTTCCTGCTCTGTAGCCACCAGAAGAGGCTGTTTCACATGCCTGAAGTTATGCAAATGAGCTGGTTGCTGTTGCCTGAGTCCCATTGCTGGAGAAACTCCGTCTGGAAGGGAAGCAACCTCCAAAGAGCCCATTTGACCATAGGGGCCGCAGAGACCATTGTGTCAATAATTTTGAGGCATTGTAAGGTCCTCAGGTGTGAAGAGGTTAGTGCCAGGGTCACCCTGTATTTTTGACCGTGTGGAACTGAGCTTCTAGGTATACCAGGAGCTGTACTGGTTCCAGGTGGCTCTTTTCTAGATTTAGTAACCATCCGAACTCGAGCAGTGTAGCAATGACTTGAGCTCTGTGGATCAGCAGCGGCTCCTTGTCTTGGGATAGCAACAGAAGGTTGTTGAGATAATTGTATAGCCGTATTTATTTTGTTCTGATTAAAGCCACCACCAAGTCGAAAAGACTTGAGGTGAGGTTGAGAGCCCGAAAGGGAGGCAGGGGAATTGCAGAAGTTCGTGCCCAAGAGCAAACCGGAGATATTTGTGGAACTCTTCCGCTACAGGCACATGGAAATAGGTGTCTTTTAAGTCTATGGAGACTAGCCAGTCGCCCGCCTGCACAGCTTGTTGAATTGTAGGCAGGGTCTCCATTTTGAATCTTTCGTACTTTATGAACTTGTTCAAGTATGTTAGATCTATCACCGGGCGCCACAAGCCATTTTTCTTTAGCACCAGAAAAAGAGGGGAATACACTCCCTGAGAGTCTTCGCCCTTTGGAATGGCACCGCGGCTCCTTGAGCCACCAGCGAGGTGGCAGTGTAGGAATAAACCTGAGGGGAGGAGAATTGGTGAAGGACTATGCATGACCTGAAGAGACCGTCTTGATGGTGCAGTAGTCCAAGACTGAGGCCGCCCAGACGTGCTGCAAAAAGGAGCAAACGTGCCCCCTCCAGACCCGTCTAAGCAGGCTCAATCTCAGAACGACTTGGAAGGCTCGTGCCCACTGGACGCCTGATTCTTGGCAAACTTCAGGAAGGATGTCTGTCCCCTCCTCCAGTTTCTTCTGAAGTCTCCGCCCGGCCTGTAGAAGCGTGCCTCCCTTGAACGCTCCTTGCTGCGTCTTCTAGACTGGGCCATCTTCTGGCCAAACAGACGTTTGTCCAGGGGCAAGAATCCCTACTTCCCACCCATGGCCTGGGCTATGAAGCGCTATCCAACTTGTTGCCAAATAATGAGGTTCCCTTAAAGGGGATCCTACACCAGGCCTGCTTTGACGCTGGGTCAGTGAGCCAAGGGCGCAACCATAAGGCCCGCTTAGCCATGACTGAGGAAAGCGTAGTCCGGGCCAAGGGGCGGATGATGTCAATGGAAGCTTCCACCAGGAAAGCCAATGCCAGTTTCAGTTCTTGCACGGCCTGAGCCCCTGGCCACTTCTTCCAAGATGCCTCTGAGCACTGAATCCACATTTTCTGTCCATGCTTCCATTGCCTTGGACATGGACGCGAGGGCCAGAGCAGGCTTGCAGGCCATGCTGGCAAACTCATAGATTTTCTTGAGATCTTGAACGATTCTTCTCTTAAACCCATCTTTGAAGGACACAGCATCTTCAAGAGGAAGAGTAACATGTTTAGCCAGTCGCATCAGTGCTGCGTTCACTAGGGGGGCATTTTCCAGGTTCTTCACGTCCTCAACCTTAAAGGGGGGAAAGCCTTGAGATTTGGCTCGACAGAGAGGTCTTTCTGTCCACTTTGCCCCACTCCTCCACAATAATATCTTTCAACTCCGTCAGGAGTGGAAAGTTGGAACGTTCCTTTTCCAGAGGTGCTTGAAGAACTTTCTTTGCTTAGCTGGGGGTGTGGTAGATTCTTCCCACTTCAGGGCTTCCTTGACCACTTTAATTAGTGGTGAGACTAGGGCAAAGTCAAAGCCACTGAGGAACTCATCTCCCTCCACCTCACTGCCCGAAGACCTGGGAGATGCATCATAAGGCTGGGACAGATCCTGATGCTCTTGGGCCTTGTCAGCAAGAGAGCCTGATATAGTGGTGGTCTGGCTCTGTGTGCAGGTTGTACCCCATTCCTTTAGGGACTGCTGCACCACACGCTTCACTAGAGACTCCATTTGTTGGTTTCCAGTTCTCTTTCCCCAACCGCCCGGGCATAGCATGCCTCGCATAATGACTTGCCCTTTGGAACCTGTGTCTCGCATCCCCAGCAGGCTCTGCGATCAGAGCAGCTGTTATAGTTGTGGGTGCGGTGTCTAGAGAAGGAATGAGAATATCTCCCCTGCTGTTGGGTCCTAGATGGAGAGTCATGGCGTCTGAACCTGGATGAAGCGTGCCGTTGTTGCGGCCTGGCAAGGTCGTCCCGAGCCATAATCTGGCAATCCAACCTGGAAGGGCTGAAGAGAAAAAAGGAAAGGAGAGACATGTTGTTAGCACACATTTCTATAAGCAAGCCTGCGAGCACTTCTGGCCCATACCCCTCACCCACCCATACACGGGGTAGTTTAATCTCACAAGCCTAAGTTTGTTCCCACCGCATCACCCTGTGCTTTTGAGGCTGCAGGGAGCATGGCACCCTCCCCCACATTTGGTGGTCCTGTCCCAAAGCAACTTGTTTTTGGACACGGGTATATACTATAATTAGGTTGGTTCTGAACATCCCCCTTGACCGCTACCCCTGGGAAGCCCAATTACATAAGACAATCCCAGCCCTGTTCACAACCTGAAGGTTTGTGTTCCTGGAAGTCCGGCAGACGTTAGCCAAAGCCTGGCGAAAGCTATTTCCTATCTTTGCTGAAATCCAGCAAAGGCTCATGGGGACCATGATTTATGAGAAGCTCAAGTCTATACCCAAGGACACTTATAATAAATCCTTAAAGGTCAGGGACCCTTGAATAACCTATAATGCTCATCTGAGTATAGATTATACCCTTCTCTTGGTATGATAACTCCTACAGTTCACCATTGACACGCCCAGCTGCTGGTCCACACAAGACTTTTCCCCTCTCCCTTCCTCCCCTTTTTGATATGATCCCCCCAGTTCCCCTTTTCATTCCTGGCTTCTCTCTCTCATCCCTTTCTGCTGTCTATGATCATGTCTACTCTGCCCACCCCCCACTCCCCACTCGAGTTCCTACTCCAAGCCAAATGGCACTTCCCTCTCCTTCATCCAAATGACAAAGGCATCCACAACCACCAACATGGAGCACTCCCTGCTGGCACACTCAGTACCCTCACCTCTTACACTGGTTACAGGAACTCTAGGTGTCTTGAAGTCTTCTGCACTTTGCCTTCGCCCACAGCTCTTGTATACAATTAGCATTATTGCCTCTGTTTAACTCTTCCTGGTCATACTTAATTTATGTGTTTTTTTCACCTTTTGTAAAACTTTAAAACAGTAAATTATTTCTGAAACAGATACAGTAAGCAAGTAATATATACAAAGGCCATGTCAAAATTACTTTCAAGTAAATGTTACACAAATAACTCAGGATGTGAATTGACTGAAAGTAAACTGTATGTGTGAACAGAACTGACTGAGAAATCTAAAAGGTGACAATGAACTACTTGCTGGCTAAACAAAAAAAAAAACTGGCAATGTACTTTGGAGAGTTTCTTTGCTTTGCAAGTTTATAAAAGAAGTACTGGGTACATTCCAAATATATTTGTGAAGGATAATAGCACTCAAGGCCAGGAACTAATCTCCATTTTGCAAAGGAATGGTATAAATTGTATCTTTATCTATCTACTGTTACTCAAATGCTGAAAACAAAAAGACAGAAATCAAAGAAGCATTCAAACATTACTGTACGGAGGAGTATTGTATGAATGAGATCCACAGAACATTTTAAGATGCGCCATGTTATTAGTAAACTTTGGCAAAATTGTTAAAAGAAATTTACAGTATTTTCAGTGGTAAAAAAGTTGCCTTAATCCAATACCTGCTTTCTATGCATTAAGATAAAAAGCCTTCTGTGTGTAGCAGCCTCCCCAGCACCCCCTAATACTTACCTGAGCCCCTTTTCTGTTCAGCAATCTCCATGAGTCCCTCGACTGTCCCAGACTCTCCCTCCTGATTGGCTGAGACACAGCAGCGGCACCATTGGCTTCCGTGGCTGTCAATCAAAGTAAGTTAGCCAATCGGGAGAGAGAGGGGGCGGGCCGAATGGCAGCTCTGTGTCTGAATGCACAGAACTGTGTCTGAATGCACGGACACAGAACTGCAGCTCAGCTCGGGTGCCCCCATAGTAAGCTACTCGACAGGAGGGAGGGGCCAGGAGCAGCAAAGAGGGACCCAAGAAGAGGAGGATCCAGGCTGCCCTGTGCAAATCCACTGCACACAGGAGGTAGGTATGACATGTTTGTTTTTCTCTAAAAAACAAGACTTTAGAATCACTAACTATGCTTTTCTCAAGTTGTCTTTCAGGACAGCCCCTGAGATGATGAGCAACAATATACCCCCTTAGGGAGGGACCACCGCCTAGAGGACCTTGCGTCCAAACACCTTATCTTGACTAGGGATGGGCCCGGTGCTCGATGCGAACCCATGTTTGCATCGAGCACCGGGTGTTCGCTCGCTCGGCGAGCCCAGAACTATTTTGGCCGCTCGCATCACGTTCGTGCGATGCGAGCGGCCCCGCAATGCATTGCGGCCGGCGCGGCCGGCGCAGTGCATTGCTGGCTGATGATTGGCCAAGCATGCACTGTGACCCCGCATGCTTGGCCAATCACAGCGCCGGAAACTCGAAGAGCCATAATTGGCTACAGGCAGGACGCCTGTAGCCAATTACAGCTCAGGGGCTTTAGTACACGCCCCCCCTATAAAAGGCCGCCACGCCGTCTGCGCCGGTCACATGCTGTTCCGGCGTAGATAGAGCAGGATAGTTCTGTGACACTCTGCTGGATTTAGTTAGTTAGAGAGATTTACTTAGAGAGATTGAGTTAGATAGATTCATTTAGAAAGATTGATTTAGAAAGAGGGGCTTGTAGTGTGTTCGTGGCAGGCAGGCAGAGCTCCTATATTTTGTTCCCAGAAGCACCTATAGGACTTGTAGTGTGTTCGTGGCAGGCAGGCAGAGCTCCTATATTTTGTTCCCAGAAGCACCTATAGGACTTGTAGTGTGTTCGTGGCAGGCAGGCAGAGCTCCTATATTTTGTTCCCAGAAGCACCTATAGGACTTGTAGTGTGTTCGTGGCAGGCAGGGCTCCTATATTTTGTTCCCAGAAGCACCTATAGGACTTGTAGTGTGTTCGTGGCAGGCAGGCAGAGCTCCTATATTTTGTTCCCAGAAGCACCTATAGGACTTGAAGTGTGTTAGTCCCATCACACAGAGATCATATATTTTGTTCCCAGAAGCACCTATAGGACTTGAAGTGTGTTAGTCCCATCACACAGAGATCATATATTTTGTTCCCAGAAGCACCTATAGGACTTGAAGTGTGTTAGTCCCATCACACAGACCTATATTTTCTTCCCAGAACCACCTATAGGACTTGAAGTGTGTTAGTCCCATCACACAGAGATCATATATTTTGTTCCCAGAAGCACCTATAGGACTTGAAGTGTGTTAGTCCCATCACACAGAGATCATATATTTTGTTCCCAGAAGCACCTATAGGACTTGAAGTGTGTTAGTCCCATCACACAGACCTGTATTTTCTTCCCAGAAGCACCTATAGGACTTGAAGTGTGTTAGTCCCATCACACAGAGATCATATATTTTGTTCCCAGAAGCACCTATAGGACTTGAAGTGTGTTAGTCCCATCACACAGAGATCATATATTTTGTTCCCAGAAGCACCTATAGGACTTGAAGTGTGTTAGTCCCATCACACAGACCTATATTTTCTTCCCAGAAGCACCTATAGGACTTGAAGTGTGTTAGTCCCATCACACAGAGATCATATATTTTGTTCCCAGAAGCACCTATAGGACTTGAAGTGTGTTAGTCCCATCACACAGAGATCATATATTTTGTTCCCAGAAGCACCTATAGGACTTGAAGTGTGTTAGTCCCATCACACAGACCTATATTTTCTTCCCAGAACCACCTATAGGACTTGAAGTGTGTTAGTCCCATCACACAGAGATCATATATTTTGTTCCCAGAAGCACCTATAGGACTTGAAGTGTGTTAGTCCCATCACACAGAGATCATATATTTTGTTCCCAGAAGCACCTATAGGACTTGAAGTGTGTTAGTCCCATCACACAGAGATCATATATTTTGTTCCCAGAAGCACCTATAGGACTTGAAGTGTGTTAGTCCCATCACACAGACCTATATTTTCTTCCCAGAACCACCTATAGGACTTGAAGTGTGTAAGTCCCATCACACAGAGATCATATATTTTGTTCCCAGAAGCACCTATAGGACTTGAAGTGTGTTAGTCCCATCACACAGAGATCATATATTTTGTTCCCAGAAGCACCCATAGGACTTGAAGTGTGTTAGTCCCATCACACAGACCTATATTTTCTTCCCAGAACCACCTATAGGACTTGAAGTGTGTTAGTCCCATCACACAGAGATCATATATTTTGTTCCCAGAAGCACCTATAGGACTTGAAGTGTGTTAGTCCCATCACACAGAGATCATATATTTTGTTCCCAGAAGCACCTATAGGACTTGAAGTGTGTTAGTCCCATCACACAGACCTGTATTTTCTTCCCAGAAGCACCTATAGGACTTGAAGTGTGTTAGTCCCATCACACAGAGATCATATATTTTGTTCCCAGAAGCACCTATAGGACTTGAAGTGTGTTAGTCCCATCACACAGAGATCATATATTTTGTTCCCAGAAGCACCTATAGGACTTGAAGTGTGTTAGTCCCATCACACAGACCTATATTTTCTTCCCAGAAGCACCTATAGGACTTGAAGTGTGTTAGTCCCATCACACAGACCTATATTTTCTTCCCAGAATCACCCATAGGACTTGAAGTGTGTTAGTCCCATCACACAGAGATCCTATATTTTGTTCCCAGAAGCACCTAAAGGACTTGAAGTGTGTTAGTCCCATCACACAGACCTATATTTTCTTCCCAGAAGCACCTATAGGACTTGAAGTGTGTTAGTCCCATCACACAGAGATCATATATTTTGTTCCCAGAAGCACCTATAGGACTTGAAGTGTGTTAGTCCCATCACACAGAGATCATATATTTTGTTCCCAGAAGCACCTATAGGACTTGAAGTGTGTTAGTCCCATCACACACACAGACCTATATTTTCTTCCCAGAAGCACCTATAGGACTTGAAGTGTGTTAGTCCCATCACACAGACCTATATTTTCTTCCCAGAAGCACCCATAGGACTTGAAGTGTGTTAGTCCCATCACACAGAGATCCTATATTTTGTTCCCAGAAGCACCTATAGGACTTGAAGTGTGTTAGTCCCATCACACAGACCTATATTTTCTTCCCAGAAGCACCCATAGGACTTGAAGTGTGTTAGTCCCATCACAGAGAGATCATATATTTTGTTCCCAGAAGCACCTATAGGACTTGAAGTGTGTTAGTCCCATCACACAGACCTATATTTTCTTCCCAGAAGCACCTATAGGACTTGAAGTGTGTTAGTCCCATCACACAGACCTATATTTTCTTCCCAGAAGCACCCATAGGACTTGAAGTGTGTTAGTCCCATCACACAGAGATCATATATTTTGTTCCCAGAAGCACCTAAAGGACTTGAAGTGTGTTAGTCCCATCACACAGACCTATATTTTCTTCCCAGAAGCACCTATAGGACTTGAAGTGTGTTAGTCCCATCACACAGAGATCATATATTTTGTTCCCAGAAGCACCTATAGGACTTGAAGTGTGTTAGTCCCATCACACAGACCTATATTTTCTTCCCAGAAGCACCTATAGGACTTGAAGTGTGTTAGTCCCATCACACAGAGATCATATATTTTGTTCCCAGAAGCACCTATAGGACTTGAAGTGTGTTAGTCCCATCACACAGACCTATATTTTCTTCCCAGAACCACCTATAGGACTTGAAGTGTGTAAGTCCCATCACACAGAGATCATATATTTTGTTCCCAGAAGCACCTATAGGACTTGAAGTGTGTTAGTCCCATCACACAGAGATCATATATTTTGTTCCCAGAAGCACCTATAGGACTTGAAGTGTGTTAGTCCCATCACACAGACCTATATTTTCTTCCCAGAACCACCTATAGGACTTGAAGTGTGTTAGTCCCATCACACAGAGATCATATATTTTGTTCCCAGAAGCACCTATAGGACTTGAAGTGTGTTAGTCCCATCACACAGAGATCATATATTTTGTTCCCAGAAGCACCTATAGGACTTGAAGTGTGTTAGTCCCATCACACAGACCTGTATTTTCTTCCCAGAAGCACCTATAGGACTTGAAGTGTGTTAGTCCCATCACACAGAGATCATATATTTTGTTCCCAGAAGCACCTATAGGACTTGAAGTGTGTTAGTCCCATCACACAGAGATCATATATTTTGTTCCCAGAAGCACCTATAGGACTTGAAGTGTGTTAGTCCCATCACACAGACCTATATTTTCTTCCCAGAAGCACCTATAGGACTTGAAGTGTGTTAGTCCCATCACACAGACCTATATTTTCTTCCCAGAAGCACCCATAGGACTTGAAGTGTGTTAGTCCCATCACACAGAGATCCTATATTTTGTTCCCAGAAGCACCTAAAGGACTTGAAGTGTGTTAGTCCCATCACACAGACCTATATTTTCTTCCCAGAAGCACCTATAGGACTTGAAGTGTGTTAGTCCCATCACACAGAGATCATATATTTTGTTCCCAGAAGCACCTATAGGACTTGAAGTGTGTTAGTCCCATCACACATAGATCATATATTTTGTTCCCAGAAGCACCTATAGGACTTGAAGTGTGTTAGTCCCATCACACAGACCTATATTTTCTTCCCAGAAGCACCTATAGGACTTGAAGTGTGTTAGTCCCATCACACAGACCTATATTTTCTTCCCAGAAGCACCCATAGGACTTGAAGTGTGTTAGTCCCATCACACAGAGATCCTATATTTTGTTCCCAGAAGCACCTATAGGACTTGAAGTGTGTTAGTCCCATCACACAGACCTATATTTTCTTCCCAGAAGCACCCATAGGACTTGAAGTGTGTTAGTCCCATCACAGAGAGATCATATATTTTGTTCCCAGAAGCACCTATAGGACTTGAAGTGTGTTAGTCCCATCACACAGACCTATATTTTCTTCCCAGAAGCACCTATAGGACTTGAAGTGTGTTAGTCCCATCACACAGACCTATATTTTCTTCCCAGAAGCACCCATAGGACTTGAAGTGTGTTAGTCCCATCACACAGAGATCATATATTTTGTTCCCAGAAGCACCTAAAGGACTTGAAGTGTGTTAGTCCCATCACACAGACCTATATTTTTTCCCAGAAGCACCAATAGGACTTGAAGTGTGTTAGTCCCATCACACAGAGATCATATATTTTGTTCCCAGAAGCACCTATAGGACTTGAAGTGTGTTAGTCCCATCACACAGAGACCTATATTTTCTTCCCAGAAGCACCTATAGGACTTGAAGTGTGTTAGTCCCATCACACAGAGATCATATATTTTGTTCCCAGAAGCACCTATAGGACTTGAAGTGTGTTAGTCCCATCACACAGAGATCATATATTTTGTTCCCAGAAGCACCTATAGGACTTGAAGTGTGTTAGTCCCATCACACAGAGATCCTATATTTTGTTCCCAGAAGCACCTATAGGACTTGAAGTGTGTTAGTCCCATCACACAGACCTATATTTTCTTCCCAGAAGCACCTATAGGACTTGAAGTGTGTTAGTCCCATCACACAGAGATCATATATTTTGTTCCCAGAAGCACCTATAGGACTTGAAGTGTGTTAGTCCCATCACACAGACCTATATTTTCTTCCAGAAGCACCTATAGGACTTGAAGTGTGTTAGTCCCATCACACAGAGATCCTATATTTTGTTCCCAGAAGCACCTATAGGACTTGAAGTGTGTTAGTCCCATCACACAGACCTATATTTTCTTCCCAGAAGCACATATAGGACTTCTAGTGTGTTAGTGGCATCACACAGAGCTCCTCTATTTTCTTTGCAGAAGCACCCATAGGACTTCTAGTGTGTTAGTGGCATCACACAGAGCTCCTATATTTTCTTCTCAGCAGCACCCACGGGACTTCTAGTGTGTTAGTGGCATCACACAGAGCTCCTCTATTTTCTTTGCAGAAGCACCCATAGGACTTCTAGTGTGTTAGTGGCATCACACAGAGCTCCTCTATTTTCTTTGCAGAAGCACCCACAGGACTTCTAGTGTGTTAGTGGCATCACACAGAGCTCCTCTATTTTCTTTGCAGAAGCACCCATAGGACTTCTAGTGTGTTAGTGGCATCACACACAGAGCTCCTATATTTTCTTCTCAGCAGCACCCACAGGACTTCTAGTGTGTTAGTGGCATCACACAGAGCTCCTATATTTTCTTTGCAGAAGCACCCATAGGACTTCTAGTGTGTTAGTGGCATCACACAGAGCTCCTATATTTTCTTCTCAGCAGCACCCACAGGACTTTTAGTGTGTTAGTGGCATCACACAGAGCTCCTCTATTTTCTTTGCAGAAGCACCCATAGGACTTCTAGTGTGTTAGTGGCATCACACAGAGCTCCTCTATTTTCTTTGCAGAAGCACCCACAGGACTTCTAGTGTGTTAGTGGCATCACACAGAGCTCCTCTATTTTCTTTGCAGAAGCACCCATAGGACTTCTAGTGTGTTAGTGGCATCACACAGAGCTCCTATATTTTCTTCTCAGCAGCACCCACAGGACTTCGAGTGTGTTAGTGGCATCACACAGAGCTCCTCTATTTTCTTTGCAGAAGCACCCATAGGACTTCTAGTGTGTTAGTGGCATCACACAGAGCTCCTATATTTTCTTCTCAGCAGCACCCACAGGACTTCTAGTGTGTTAGTGGCATCACACAGAGCTCCTCTATTTTCTTTGCAGAAGCACCCATAGGACTTCTAGTGTGTTAGTGGCATCACACAGAGCTCCTATATATTCTTCTCAGCAGCACCCACAGGAGTACCGACTACAATGGCTGGAAGACCGCCAAGGGGAGGCAGAGCGTGCAGAGCCAAGAACACAGGGCAGGCAGGCTCTGTTTCTAGTGGACGTGGCCGTGGTCGTGCATCGTCATCAGCACGTGGCCATGGGACACGCGCGTCTTTGTTTTCGGCAGCTGGACATGTGGAGCCGCATCATGCTGAAGGCTTGGTAGAATGGATGACCAAGCCCTCCTCATCCTCCTCATCCTCTCTCACCCAGGCTCAGGGTACTGGCAGAGCATCATCAGCCACCCCTTCCCTAGACCCACCATGTCCTCCTGAGGAGTCCCCCGAACTCTTTGAGCACAGTGTTGGGTACATGCTCCAGGAGGATGCCCAACGATTCGAAGGCTCGGATGATGATACCCAGCTTGAGGAATCTGGCAGTACTGTTCCACCAGCTGCAGCTTACTGCCAGGTTTGCTCTAGTGGTGAAGAGGGAGGGGATGATGAGGTCACTGACTCCACGTGGGTGCCTGAAGGGAGAGAGGATGAGGAGGAGGACGAGGAGGAGGAGGATGCGGCGTCACATGTCCAACGAGGCAGGATGCCCCCTGGAGGCCAGGTAGAGGCCAGCACAGCAACTGTACAACACCGCAGAGCTCCGCCTGTGCAGGGCGCTGCCTCTGCACGTTATCAGAAAAGTTCTTTGGTGTGGGCCTTTTTTGAGACGAGTGCATCAGATCGCACCACTGCTATTTGCAATATTTGTCTCAAGCGTATCTCGCGTGGCCAAAACATCAGCCGCTTGGGCACCACAAGCATGACCAGACATATGTCGACCTGCCATGCAGCTCGTTGGCAGGCACACATAAAAGACCCACACCAAAGAACTAAGCGGACCTCTCCTTGCTCCTCATCAGCTGGGATCTCCATCCCCACTACACCTTCAGTCCTCTCTGAAAGCTGCTCTGAGAGGACTGAAGGTGTAGAATTAGGTGTGTCACAACCAAGTACTTGCAGTACACCGACGTCCGATTGCAGCAGGCAAATTTCCCTGCCCCAGCTGCTGGACCGTAGAAAGAAGTACACTCCCAGCCATCCACATGCCCAGCGGTTGAATGCTAGCTTGGCTAAATTGCTAGCACTTCAACTGCTGCCTTTTCAGTTGGTAGACTCGGCCCCCTTCCGTGAGTTTGTTCAATGTGCGGTTCCTCAGTGGCAGGTTCCCAAACGCCACTTTTTCTCACGGAAGGCGATTCCGTCTCTCTACCGGCATGTGGAGGGCAATGTCCATGCCTCGCTGGACAGGGCGGTCAGCGGTAAGGTGCATATTACCGCTGACTCATGGTCCAGCAGGCATGGACAGGGACGGTACCTTTCTTTCACGGCCCATTGGGTCACTCTATTGGCAGCTGGGAGGGATGCAGGACAAGGTGCAGTAGTGTTGGAGGTTGTTCCGCCACCACGCCTCCAAAACGCTACTACTGCTACTGGTTGTGACACACCTCTCTCCTCCACCCCCTCCTCTTCTTCTTCCTCCAGTGCTCTGTCCTTGGAACCAGCGGTGCTCCGTAGGCGTACAAGGGGCTACGCAAGTACGCAGGCAAAAAGATGCCATGCCGTGCTTGCGCTGGTGTGTTTGGGGGACAGGAGCCACACTGGGCCAGAGGTTCTGGCAGCTCTGCAGGGGCAGGCCGAGAGGTGGTTGACGCCACGTCAGCTTAAGCCAGGAATGGTCGTTTCTGACAATGGCACCAACCTCCTCTCCGCCCTGCGACAGGGGCAGCTCACCCATGTGCCCTGCATGGCTCACGTCCTCAACCTGGTGGTGCAGCGGTTCTTGGGCAGGTTCCCAGGCTTACAGGATGTCCTGAGGCAGGCCAGGAAAGTCTGTGTGCATTTCCGCCGATCTTATAATGCCAGTGCTCGGCTGACTGAGCTGCAAAAGGAGCTGAACCTGCCCAAGAACCGCCTAATATGTGACATGCCCACCAGGTGGAACTCAACGTTGGCCATGCTGCAGCGACTGCACACGCAGCAGAGGGCCATCAATGAGTACCTTTGCGACTATGGCACCAGGACAGGGTCAGGGGAGCTTGGTTTTTTTTCCCCACGTCAGTGGAGCATGATCAGGGATGCATGCACTGTCCTCTCACCATTTGAGGAGGCCACGAGGATGGTGAGCAGTGACAGTGCATGCATCAGTGACACTGTCCCTCTTGTCCACCTGTTGGAGCATACGCTGCGTGGGATAATGGACAGGGCACTTGAGGCAGAACAGAGGCAGGAAGAGGAGGACTTCCTTGCCTCTCAAGGCCCCCTTTATCCGGACAGTGTTCCTTCTGTCCCACCCATCACACAGGAAGGAGGAGGAGGAGGAGGAGGAGGAGGATTGTGTGAGCATGGAGGTGGAGCCTGGCACTCAGCATCAGCAGCAGCAGTCTTTTAGGGATGATGTACAGTCCCAACAAACCAGTGGACTTGTACGTGGCTGGGAGGAGGTGGCTGGCGATCATGTCATCCTCAGTGACCCAGAAGACTCCGGACCGAATGCCTCAGCTAACCTACGCTGCATGGCCTCCCTGATCCTGCAAAGCCTGCGGAAGGATCCTCGTGTTCTTCGGATCAAGGAGAGGGACCATTACTGGCTGGCCACTCTCCTTGATCCGCGGTACAAGGGTAAGGTTGCGGACCTTATCTTGCCGTCGCAGAGGGAGCAGAGGATGAGACATCTCAGGGAGGCCTTGCAGAAAGGTCTGTGCAACGCGTTCCCAGAAACTGGGAGGCTACAAACTCCTGGTCCTGGGCGACGAGTTGCTGAGGCTTCGGTCAGTAGCAGAAGGAGCGGTGGGGAAGGTGGACGTCTGACCGATGCGTTCAGACAATTTTTTAGTCCGCAGCCCCAAGGTATGATCGGTTCCAGCAACCATCGCCAGCGTCTGATATACATGGTGCAGGAATACCTTGGGGCAAGGTCAGACTTGGACACCTTTCCCACCGAAAATCCTCTGGCTTACTGGGTCCTGAGGATGGATCACTGGCCAGAGCTTGCACAGTATGCAATTGAGCTACTGGCCTGTCCTGCCTCCAGCGTTCTTTCCGAACGCACATTCAGTGCTGCTGGAGGATTTGTCACCGATCATAGGGTGCGCCTGTCCACCGCCTCGGTTGATCGACTGACCTTCATCAAAATGAATCAGTCTTGGATCACCACCAGCTACCAGGCACCTGAGGCGGATATAACCGAATAATTTTTAATATCACATCCCTTCAAGACTGCCTATGCTGATGCTGAGTGACTGTCCTCTTATGTTCACTGACTATCCTCTTCCTCCTCCTCAATGATCCATGCCACCACACCAGTGCCTAAGGCACAATTTTTCAGCCCCTGTTTAACAGGGGCGTGTACATACAATTTTTATAAAAAAATGCTTCGCAACACGTGTGACTGCTGTGCTCCAAGTACAGTATCTGTGAGGGGTTGCAGTGTTGTGGCACCAGCACCAGTGCCTAAGGCAAATTTTTCAGCCCCTGTTTAACAGGGGCGTGTACTTAGAATTTTTTAAAAAAATGCTTCGCAACACGTGTGACTGCTGTGCTCCAAGTACAGTATCTGTGAGGGGTTGCAGTGTTGTGGCACCAGCACCATTGCCTAAGGCACAATTTTTCAGCCCCTGTTTAACAGGGGCGGGTAATTACAATTTTTTAAAAAAATGCTTCGCAACACGTGTGACTGCTGTGCTCCAAGTACAGTATCTGTGAGGGGTTGCAGTGTTGTGGCACCAGCACCAGTGCCTAAGGCACAATTTTTCAGCCCCTGTTTAACAGGGGCGGGTAATTACAATTTTTTAAAAAAATGCTTTGCAACACGTGTGACTGCTGTGCTCCAAGTACAGTATCTGTGAGGGGTTGCAGTGTTGTGGCACCAGCACCAGTGCCTAAGGCACAATTTTTCAGCCCCTGTTTAACAGGGGCGGGTAATTACAATTTTTTAAAAAAATGCTTCGCAACACGTGTGACTGCTGTGCTCCAAGTACAGTATCTGTGAGGGGTTGCAGTGTTGTGGCACCAGCACCAGTGCCTAAGGCACAATTTTTCAGCCCCTGTTTAACAGGGGCGGGTAATTACAATTTTTTAAAAAAATGCTTTGCAACACGTGTGACTGCTGTGCTCCAAGTACAGTATCTGTGAGGGGTTGCAGTGTTGTGGCACCAGCACCAGTGCCTAAGGCACAATTTTTCAGCCCCTGTTTAACAGGGGCGGGTAATTACATTTTTTTAAAAAAATGCTTCGCAACACGTGTGACTGCTGTGCTCCGAATACAGTATCTGTGAGGGGTTGCAGTGTTGTGGCACCAGCACCAGTGCCTAAGGCACAATTTTTCAGCCCCTGTTTAACAGGGGCGGGTAATTACAATTTTTTAAAAAAATGCTTCGCAACACGTGTGACTGCTGTGCTCCAAGTACAGTATCTGTGAGGGGTTGCAGTGTTGTGGCACCAGCACCAGTGCCTAAGGCACAATTTTTCAGCCCCTGTTTAACAGGGGCGGGTAATTACAAATCTTGATCTAATAGTTCACAGCAGGGCCCATTCCTGCGCCCACCAAGAGTAACTATGAGGGCCTACAGTCTTGTGGCAACACCGTCCACCACCACCGCCAAAGGCCCAATTTTTCTGCCCTGTTCATCAGGTGCTTGCAATTACAAATCTTGATCTAATAACTCACAGCAGGGCCCATTCCTGCGCCCACCAAGAGTAACTATGAGGGCCTACAGTCTTGTGGCAACACCGTCCACCACCACCGCCAAAGGCCCAATTTTTCTGCCCTGTTCATCAGGTGCTTGCAATTACAAATCTTGATCTAATAACTCACAGCAGGGCCCATTCCTGCGCCCACCAAGAGTAACTGTGAGAGCTTACAGTCTTGTGGCAACACCGTCCACCACCACCACCACCACCCCCAATTTTTCTGCCCTGTTCAACAGGTGCATGCAATTACAAATCTTGATCTATTAACTCACAGCAGGGCCCATTCCTGTGCCC
This sequence comes from Lithobates sylvaticus, assembly GCA_028564925.1. Classification (NCBI taxonomy): domain Eukaryota; kingdom Metazoa; phylum Chordata; class Amphibia; order Anura; family Ranidae; genus Lithobates; species Lithobates sylvaticus. Next base: position 225,478,362 of record CM053032.1, on the reverse strand, counting down.
ACCAGTCTTGTGGCTACACCAACATCTAATAGGGCAAATTTCTGCAGAGTATATACGCCAGGCCCCTACTTTCAAACATCCAACTTACAAACGACTCCATCTTGCAAATGGAAAGAGAAAACAGGAAGTGAGAGGAAATCTACCCCTAGGAAGGGAAATTCTATCCTGTTAGATTTAATTTGGGAAAAAGGTATCTCCTCTCTACTGATACTTTATCACCAATCCTTGTTTCAATTAAAACCCCACTTTTTCCAAAAACATTTGTCATTGGGACGGAAAGTTAGGTGACATGTTCTGAACAGATGTGCAAAGACAGCAAATGTTACAGGGGTGATAACCCCTCCCTATGTTCTCCAAAAAGCTTAAAAATAGATTTTTTTGGGATGGAGCTACACTTCATAATGTACCTGTTCAGATTCTACTTAAGAACAAACCTAAAGCCGCAAGTGGTTTTAAATGGCTTCTTTTTTTCCTTTACAAATGTCATTTTGTGCAAGGACAGTTCTAAACACGGGAAACACATGCCACTTCACAGGCATACTTTAGACACCCCCCAGGTACCATATTTAAAGGAAAATTTCACTTTTTTTTTTCACTTTATGCATCATTAAAATGACTGCTCCCGAAAAAACGTTAGTTTTTAAAAGTTCTTTTTGCATTGATATATGTCCCCTGGGGCAGGACCCGGGTCCCCAAACCTGTTTTATGATATTAACATGCATATTGGCCGTTGTAATTAGCACTTTTGATTTCGAACGTTCGCGTCCATTATAACGTATAGGGTTCGAAAATTCGCGCGAACTTTCGGTCGGTTCGAAGGTTCTGGTGCGAACCGAACCCGGGGGTGTTCGGCTCATCCCTAATCTTGACTAGGGATGAGCCGAACACCCCCCCGTTCGGCTCGCACCAGAACCCGCGAACGGACCTAAAGTCCGTGCGAGCTTTAGAACCCTATTAGTTATAATGGATGCGAACGTTCGAAATTAAAAGTGCTCATTTTAAAGGCTAATATGCATGTTAATGTCATAAAAAGTGTTTGGGGACCTGGGTCCTGCCCCAGGGGACATGTATCAATGCAAAAATTTTTTTTAAAAACGGCCGTTTTTTCAGGAGCAGTGATTTTAATAATGCTTAAATTGAAACAATAAAAGTGTAATATTCCTTTAAATTTCGTACCTGGGGGGTGTCTATAGTATGCCTGTAAAGGGGCGCATGTTTCCCGTGTTTAGAACTGTCTCTGCGCAAAGTGTCATTTTTGAAAGTAAAAAAGCTATTTAAAATCACTCGCGGCTAATGTTAATTCACGGCTCCCGTAACACAGAGAACAGTGATTCATTGAAACTCATTCATAAAAAAAAGTCATTGATAAAAAAAAAAAAATGAAAAAAAAAAAAAAGCGTAGGGGTCCCCCCAAATTCAATAACCAGGCCCTTCAGGTCTGGGATGGATATTAAGGGGGATCCCAGCCAAAAAAAAAAAAAAAAAATGGCGTAGGGTCCCCCTCAAAATCCATACCAGACCCTTGAGGTCTGGTATGGATTTTAAGGGGAACCCTAGCCAAAAAAAATGGCGTGGGGTCCCCCTCAAAATCCATACCAGACCCTTATCCGAGCACGCAACCTGGCAGGCCGCAGGAAAAGAGGGGGGGACGAGAGCGGCCCCCCCTCTCGCCTGAACCGTACCAGGCCACATGCCCTCAACATTGGGAGGATGCTTTGGGGGTCTAAGACCCCAAAAGCACCTTGTCCCCATGTTGATTAGGACAAGGGCCTCTTCCCCACAACCCTGGCCGGTGGTTGTGGGGGTCTGCGGGCGGGGGGCTTATCGGAATCTGGAAGCCCCCTTTAACAAGGGGACCCCCAGATCCCGGCCCCCCCCTGTGTGAAATGGTAAGGGGGTACAAAAGTACCCCTACCATTTCACCAAAAAAGTGGCAAAAATGGTAAAAAGGACAGGAGACAGTCTTTGACAATTCCTTTATTAAAATCTTCTTTCTTCTTTCTTCATCCTTCGGATTCTTCATCTTCTCCTTCCTTCATCTTCTTCCATCTTCTTCTTCCATTTTCTTCTTCCTCCGATCCGCTTCTTCTTGCGCTGGTCTTCTCGTCCTTCTCGTCCGGCATCTTCTTCCGTCGGCGTCGGCGTCGGTGTCGGTGTCTTCTTGGGCCGCTCCGCGCAATGGGAGGCTCCCGCTGTGTGAGGCTCCGCTCCATCTGACAGGTCTTTTAAAACGGAGGGCACCTGGTGACCCCGCCCCCCTCTGACATCATGGGGAAAGCCATCATGGAATTCCCCATGACGTCCCTGTGCGTCAGAGGGGGCGGGGTCACCAGGTGCCCTCCATTATAAAAGACCTGTCAGACGGAGCGGAGCCTCACACAGCGGGAGCCTCCCATTGCGCGGAGCGGCCCAAGAAGAGACAGAGACACCGACGCCGACGCCGACGGAAGAAGATGCCGGACGAGAAGGACGAGAAGACCAGCGCAAGAAGAAGCGGATCGGAGGAAGAAGAAAATGGAAGAAGAAGATGGAAGAAGATGAAGGAAGGAGAAGATGAAGAAACCGAAGGATGAAGAAAGAAGAAAGAAGATTTTAATAAAGGAATTGTCAAAGACTGTCTCCTGTCCTTTTTACCATTTTTGCCACTTTTTTGGTGAAATGGTAGGGGTACTTTTGTACCCCCTTACCATTTCACACAGGGGGGGGCCGGGATCTGGGGGTCCCCTTGTTAAAGGGGGCTTCCAGATTCCGATAAGCCCCCGCCCGCAGACCCCCACAACCACCGGCCAGGGTTGTGGGGAAGAGGCCCTTGTCCTAATCAACATGGGGACAAGGTGCTTTTGGGGTCTTAGACCCCCAAAGCATCCTCCCAATGTTGAGGGCATGTGGCCTGGTACGGTTCAGGCGAGAGGGGGGGCCGCTCTCGTCCCCCCCTCTTTTCCTGCGGCCTGCCAGGTTGCGTGCTCGGATAAGGGTCTGGTATGGATTTTGAGGGGGACCCCACGCCATTTTTTTTTGGCTAGGGTTCCCCTTAAAATCCATACCAGACCTCAAGGTCTGGTATGGATTTTGAGGGGGACCCTACGCCATTTTTTTTTTTTTTTTTTTTGGCTGGGATCCCCCTTAATATCCATCCCAGACCTGAAGGGCCTGGTTATTGAATTTGGGGGGACCCCTACGCTTTTTTTTTTGTTTTTATTAATGAATGACAGCTCTCTGTGTTACAGGAGCCATCAATTCATTAGCCGCGAGTGATTTAAATAGCTTTCTTCCTGCAAAAATGACACTTTTTTGCAGGGAAAGTTCTAAGCACAGGAAACCTGCCCTCCTTCACAGGCTACCTATAGACACCCCCCAGATGTGATACTGCAATGCTGTTCTAACAGCATGCACACACATATCCCCAGAAATAAAGAACATATTGTTGTCAGCAGTCAGCAGCACACTGACACGCTGACACTGTGAGTGAAACATAATATGCGAGGCCGCCGCCGCGGCGGCCTCTTATACCGTGGGGCGTGTATTAAAGCCCCTGAGCTATAATTGGCTACAGGCATCCTGCCTGTAGCCAATTATGGCTCTCCTCGCTGCCGGCGCTGTGATTGGCCAAGCATGCGGAGTCACAGTGCATGCTTGGCCAATCATCAGCCAGCATTGCACTGCGCGGGCCGCAATGCATTGCGGGGCCGCTCGCATCACACGAATTTGATGCGAGCGGTCCCAATAGTTCTGGGCTCGCCGAGCGAGCGAACACCCGGTGCTCGATTCGAACATGGGTTCGAATCGAACACCGGGCTCATCCTTAATCTTGACTTGATAGAAGATCCAGGCGATAATGTTTAACAAAGGTTGAATAACTGAACCAAGTAGCTGTCTTGCCCATTTTTCTCTGGCGAGACACCAGATTTCTCAGCCCACAATGTCGACAAGACTCTGGTTGTGTGCATTAACAAAAGAAGGGGAAACCGTCATAAACGTATAAGATTCAGAAATAGCTAATCTAATCCATCTAGCTATGGTGAACTTGTTCCAAGGCTAAGCCGTATCTTCGTCAAAATAAAATTTCCTTTTCAGACTGCCCAAAAAAAAAGGGGGGTTTTCTCTCAGGGTTCTCCCATTCAAGCTTGATTGCATTTAAAGGGAACTATGCATTTTAAAGACGCTCGATGTCTTAGCGTGCATACCCTGGCACATTAGATCATGCTTGGAAAGCTGTACCTTCTTCTCTTCAATTTCATTCATCTTTCAGCCTTTGAAAGATCCTCCAAGTTGTCTAATGACAGTTTGTACCTAGACCCCTTGAAGCTGTCGCCTTCCTCCCTCAATCCCCCTTCTGACCCAGACTCTGCCTGAAAGGAGTATGGGATCAAGGATCCTCCTCCAAATTCCCAATCCCCAGCTCCAGAATGTAAAGGAGTATCGGCAACTTAAAGCAAACACAAAGCCTGAACCTAAGGGACTGAAGGGGACTGCATCTTATCAATCAAAGATTTTAACGGCTGAAATGTAGATGCCATCTTATCCTTGATGGATGTAAGGATCTTATGACAAGCAGTAACTGACGCATCTTTCACTAGGCTATCTACGCAAGTGCACCATAAGGGTTTCCTACAGGATGAGCCCATTTTTGCCACACTTCTTATTGGGATCCTGTGTCTAGACCCTGTCCTGGGTTTTGGCCTGCAACCAAAAATAAAAAATAAAAGTTCAGGCCTGGCTCCTACCCCTACGCACACCCCACCATGCTTGGGAAAAGAAGGTGTCCCTGCCATCTGAGACCCCAGAAGGTAGAGGGAAACGGTGAACCCCCACAGGTTTAGAGGGAAAGATCAGGACTCCCCAGGCATGCCTGTGAGGAACTGGTGCCTGAGGAACAAAGTCTAGTGACTGGGAAGCCACTGTAGGATTCATGCTGTTCCAGGGGGTCACTGCCACAGCCTCTGCTGGGTCCCCACCACTCTGCACCAGCATGGCTACTCCTGTGACATGCTGGTAATAGTGATAGTTATACCAGAAATAATTATGCTATAATCCAAACATTGTAATAAATACTAATGTAGGGTTAACAGACCAGATGGGTAAAACACCTTACATTAAATGAGACAATGCAATGAAATCTGGCAGACTTTAAGACCCGGTAGTTGTTTGAGGGTAAGGAGGGGATGAGTAGAAAAGTGGATATACCGCACTGTATAGCCAATCCCCATTGATGAAGTTGTAAATGACGAAAAGCTTTGGGACGTAGCTATGCGGAGCTCGGTGAGAGTGTGGAAGGTGACTACACTGACAGTTGAAACCAGCATGGAGGTGGTGAGACTGGGATGAGTTGTTGCCTATCTCATACCTACCCATTTACATGCAATGTACAAGATGATTTTAAATGTGAGTTGGATTTTAATAAATGTTTTATGGGATTCATGCACTATTGGAGGCTTTTTGTTTTCTCTCACACACATGTGATTAGATGAGACCTGCTGATTGTGGAGTGATGCTACCAGGTGGATATTGACCTAAAAGCTTATTTGCCTTTTCATGAGAGTGAAAGGCAATTTAATCTGGTGAGCGCATTTCCATAGGGGAGACAGCTCTTTTTAATCGCACTGCTGGTGGATATAAGGTGTATTATTCCTGGCTCTACATACATAGAGAGTTGACTATTAATCACAAACTTTCCTGAATTGAATTCCTTTGAAGATTTATTTTTGATTTATACAACGTTATTTTGACAGCTGTATGGACTTATTTGTATGATTTTGAAATATTTGAATATTTTGTATTTTCATGTTTGATTATATCACTTGCAGATATATGATTGTCCACTAGATAGTAGCAGTGGTTGCGCTACTGTGGAATTGATTGTACACTAATATTAATGTCACAAAATATTGGGGATTCTAATAAATACTGCCTTTGTTTCTTCGGCAAGTTAGATGTAGACATGTGCAATTCGTTTCGTTTTTTTTGTTATTTTCATTCATTCGTTATCGTACGATTGAACGAACGATTCGCTAAAAATTTTAACGAATAACGAATCGATCGAATCGAACGAATCCGAAAACAACGAAAATCCGAAAAAAAAGAATTAGAAACAACAAATCTACGAAAGAAGAAAATCCGAAAAACAAAAACAGGAACAATGAAAATCAACATTAACGAAAAAATTCGTACATTCGTAACTTTTTTTTTTTGGTAATTTTACGTGTCCCTTACAATGGCGCTGCTTAACGTGCCTCGAATGGATTGAACGAAAAAATTCGTACATTCATAACTTTTTTTTTTTTTTTTTTTTCGATTCGTAATTTTCCGTGTCTCTTACAATGGCGCTGCTTAACGTGCTTCAAATGGATTGGACGAAAAAATTCGTACATTCGTAACTTTTTTTTTAGATTCGTAATTTTCCGTGTCTCTTAAAATGTAATAATAGCATACACATTACATAAAATTATGAATTATGCTCCGATTACGAATCTACGAATGTTACGAAAGTACGAATAAATACGAATGCATCCGAATTTCGAATAAACCAAAGTTAAACTAACGGAAAAACAAATCAACGAAAAATAACTCTTACGAAAATACGAATCGTTACGAATACGAACACCGACGACTTACGAATTTACGAATCGTTACGAATCAATGGAAACTAAAAAAACGAAACGAAAATAAACAAATTTTTTTGTTGTGCACATGTCTAGTTAGATGTTCCTAATGCCCATTTACCAGAGGATAATGCATCCTGGTGCCCTATTATTGTATATAACGAGCCTACATCAGAAGTAACCAAAATACAAGAGTTTAAACAGGGTACTTCTTCAAGGACCTGTAGTACAATGTTTTGTGTCCCTTAGATACGCCTCAGTAGAACAAGCTAAGGGCCATAAAAATAGTCTACATACTGACCCAAACGGGAAGTAATAGCCTCAATCCCATTAACTATGGGCCTCCCTGGTGGGTTCCCCACATTCTTAAGAATTTTAGGAAGGAAGTATACCACAGAAGTTCTGGAAACCATTGGAACTAAATATTGGGAATATTCACAATATCCTGTTTTAACCCCCTCATTACCAATTTCTGTAATTTTTCTTTAAACTCAAAAATTGGATTGCTTATAAGTAACTGATATGTAGCTCTATCTGGTAACAATCTTTCAATTTCACTTCTATAATCACTTTTTGTCATCACCACAATCCCTCCTCCCTTGTCTGCTGGATGGATAACTAAGTAATTTTTCTTCTCCAATTCTTCAATTCCTCTTTTAATCCAACCGGATTGTGTGCTTTTTTGACTTTTAAATCCTTCAAGTCACCTAAAACCATATTGCAAAAGACTTCTACATGTTTGTTATCTTTGTTCTGAGGTTTAAAAACATATTTATTATGTAATGTTGAATAATGCCCCTCTGTACCTTATAGTGGGGGTTCCATGATGGGATTAGATAAAAAAAAATAAAAAAATAATAATAATCAGAGTTCTGACAAACTTATGTATATAATGTAGGTATCAAATGATATAATCTTGACTGGGGCAAACGTTAAACCTTTATCTAGAACTTTCACTTTGTCATCATTAGGGATGAGCCGAACACCCCCCCGTTCGGCTCGCACCAGAACCCGCGAACGGACCTAAAGTCCGTGCGAGCTTTAGAACCCTATTAGTTTTAATGGATGCGAACGCTCGAAATTAAAAGTGCTAATTTTAAAGGCTAATATGCATGTTAATGTCATAAAAAGTGTTTGGGGACCTGGGTCCTGCCCCAGGGGATATGTATCAATGCAAAATTTTTTTTTAAAAACTGACATTTTTTCAGGAGCAGTGATTTTAATAATGCTTAAATTGAAACAATAAAAGTGTAATATTCCTTTAAATTTCGTACCTGGGGGGTGTCTATAGTATGCATGTAAAGGGGCGCATGTTTCCCGTGTTTAGAATTGTCTCTGCAAAAAGTGTAATTTTTGCAAGTAAAAAAGCTATTTAAAATCACTTGCGGTAATGTGTATTGACGGCTCCCGTAATACAGAGAACAGTCATTCATTGAAACTGAAAGTCATTCATAAAAAAAAAGTCATTGATAAAAATTAAAAAAAATGAAAAAAAAAAAAAGCGTGGGGGTCCCCCCAAATTCAATAACCAGGCCCTTCAGGTCTGGGATGGATATTAAGGGGAACCCCCCTCTGACGTCATGGGGAAAGCCATAGGGAATTCCCCATGACGTCCCCGTGCGTTAGAGGGGGCCGGGTCACCAGGTGCCCTCCATTATAAAAAACCTGTCAGACGGAGCGGAGCCTCACACAGCGGGAGCCTCCCATTGCGCGGAGCGGCCCAAGAAGAGACACCGACGCCGACGGAAGACGATGCCAGAAGAGAAGGACGAGAAGACCAGCGCAAGAAGAAGCGGATCGGAGGAAGAAGAAGATGGAAGAAGATGGAAGAAGATGACGGAAGGAGAAGATGAAGAAACCGAAGGATGAAGAAAGAAGATTTTAATAAAGGAATTGTCAAAGACCGTCTCCTGTAATTTTTACCATTTTTGACACTTTTTTGGTGAAATGGTAGGCCTTACCATTTCACACAGGGGGGGGGGGGGGGTGGGATCTGGGGGTCCCCTTGTTAAAGGGGGCTTCCAGATTCCGATAAGCCCCCCGCCCGCAGACCCCCACAACCACCGGGCACGGTTGTGGGGATGAGGCCCATGTCCTCATCAACATGGGGACAAGGTGCTTTGGGGGGGACACACGGGGACATCATGGGGAATTCCCTATGGCTTTCCCCATGACGTCAGAGGGGGGTTCCCCTTAATATCCATCCCAGACCTGAAGGGCCTGGTTATTGAATTTGGGGGGACCCCCACGCTTTTTTTTTTTTTTTTTATCAATGACTTTTTTTTTATGAATGACTTTCAGTTTCAATGAATGACTGTTCTCTGTATTACGGGAGCCGTCAATACACATTAGCCGCGAGTGATTTTAAATAGCTTTTTTACTTGCAAAAATTACACTTTTTGCAGAGACAGTTCTAAACACGGGAAACATGTGCCCCTTTACATGCATACTATAGACACCCCCCAGGTACGAAATTTAAAGGAATATTACACTTTTATTGTTTCAATTTAAGCATTATTAAAATCACTGCTCCTGAAAAAATTTCAGTTTTAAAAAAAAATTTAAGCATTGATACATGTCCCCTGGGGCAGGACCCAGGTCCCCAAACACTTTTTATGACATTAACATGCATATTAGCCTTTAAAATTAGCACTTTTAATTTCGAGCGTTCGCATCCATTAAAACGAATAGGGTTCTAAAGCTCGCACGGACTTTAGGTCCGTTCGCGGGTTCTGGTGCGAGCCGAACGGGGGGGTGTTCGGCTCATCCCTAATAATGACAAAGTGAAAGTTCTAGATAAAGGTTTAACGTTTGCCCCAGTCAAGATTATAACATTTGATACCTACATTATATACATAAGTTTGTCAGAACTCTGATTATTATTATTTTTTTTATCTAATCCCATCATGGAACCCCCACTATAAGGTACAGAGGGGCATTATTCAACATTGCAACATAAAAAATTTTTTTAACCCTCAGAACAAAGATAACAAACATGTAGAAGTCTTTTGCAATATGGTTTTAGGTGACTTGAAGGATTTAAAAGTCAAAAAAGCACAAAATCCGGCTGGATTAAAAGAGGAATTGAAGAATTGGAGAAGAAAAATTACTTAGTTATCCATCCAGCAGACAAGGGAGGAGGGATTGTGGTGATGACAAAAAGTGATTATAGAAGTGAAATTGAAAGATTGTTACCAGATAGAGCTACATATCAGTTACTTATATCAGGAATTGTCAAAGACCGTCTCCTGTCATTTTTACAATTTTTGACACTTTTTTGGTGAAATGGTAGGGGTACCCTTACCATTTCACACAGGGGGGGCCGGGATCTGGGGGTCCCCTTGTTAAAGGGGGCTTCCAGATTCCGATAAGCCCCCCGCCCGCAGACCCCCACAACCACCGGGCACGGTTGTGGGGATGAGGCCCTTGTCCTCATCAACATGGGGACAAGGTGCTTTGGGGGGGACCCCAAAGCATCCTCCCAATGTTGAGGGCATGTGGCCTGGTACGGTTCAGGGGGAGGGGGGGCGCTCTTGTCCGTCCCTCTTTTCCTGCGGCCTGCCAGGTTGCGTGCTCGGATAAGGGTCTGGTATGGATTTTAAAGGGGACCCCACGCCAAATTTATTTTGGCTAGGGTTCCCCTTAAAATCCACCCCAGACCTCAAGGGTCTGGTATGGATTTTGAGGGGGACCCTACGCCATTTTTTTTTTGGCTGGGGTTCCCCTTAATATCCATCCCAGACCTGAAGGGCCTGGTTATTGAATTTGGGGGGACCCCCACGCTTTTTTTTTTGTTTTTTATTAATGAATGACAGTTCTCTGTGTTACAGGAGCCATCAATTCATTAGCCGCGAGTGCTTTTAAATAGCTTTTTTTCCTGCAAAAATTACACTTTTTGCAGGGAAAGTTCTAAGCACAGGAAACCTGCCCCACTTCACAGGCCACCTATAGACACCCCCCAGATGTGATACTGCAATGCTGTTCTAACAGCACGCACACACAAATCCCCAGAAATAGAGCATATCTTGTCAGCAGTCAGCAAAACACTGACACTGTGACTGAAACATAATATGCGAGGCCGCCGCCGCGGCGGCCTCTTATACCGTGGGGCGTGTACTAAAGCCCCTGAGCTATAATTGGCTACAGGCATCCTGCCTGTAGCCAATTATGGCTCTCCTCGCTGCCGGCGCTGTGATTGGCCAAGCATGCGGGGTCACAGTGCATGCTTGGCCAATCATCAGCCAGCATTGCACTGCGACTAGCGCAATGCATTGCGGGCCGCTCGCATCACACGAATTTGATGCGAGTGGCCCCAATAGTTCTGGGCTCGCCGAGCAAGCGAACGCCCGGTGCTCGATTCGAACATGGGTTCGAATCGAACACCGGGCCCATCCCTAGTCATCATTAAGGGAAACTCCACTGAGCTTATACAGTGCATCTGGAAAGTATTCACAGCGGCTCACTTTTTCCACATTTTGTTATGTTACAGCCTTATTCCAAAATGAAGTTTGAAATAAGTTTGTTTGAAATCTTTGCAAATTTATAAAAAATTAAAAAAAATCACATGTACTGTTGTTGAAGCACCTTTGTCACCAGTTACAGCCTCAAGTCTTTTTTTTGAGTATGATGCTACAAGCTTGACACAACTATTTTTGGCCAGGTTCTCCCATTCTTCTTCAAAGGACCTCTCAAGCTTCATCAGGTTGGATGGGGAGCGTGGGTGCACAGCCATTTTTAGATCTCTACAGAGATGTTCAATCGGGTTCAAGTCTGGGCTCTGGCTGGGCCACTCAAGGATATTTACAGAGTTGTCCCATAGCCACTCCTTTGATATCTTGGCTGTGTGCTTAGGGTTGTTGTCCTGTTGGAGGATGAACCTTCGTCCCAGTCCGAGGGTCAGAGCGCTCTGGAGCAGGTTTTCATCAAGGATGTCTCTGTACATTGCTACATTCATCTTTCCCTCGATCCTGCCTAGTCTCCCAGTTCCTGCCGCTAAAAAACATCCCCACAGCATGATGCTGCCACCACCATGCTTCACTGTAGGGATGGCATTGGCCAGGTGATGAGCGGTGCCTGATTTCCTCCAGACATGATGCTTGCCATTTAAGCCAAAGAGTTCAATCTTTGTTTCATCAGACCACAGAATTTTTTTTCTCATGGTCTGAGAGTCCTTCAGGGGCCCTTTGGCAAACTCCAGGTGGCTTCCGTCTGGCAACTCTACCATACAGGCCTGATTGGTGGAGTGCTGCAGAGATGGTTGTTCCTCTGGAAGGTTCTCCTCTCTCCACAGAGGAATGCTGGAGCTCTGGCAGAGTGACCATCGGGTTCTTGGTCACCTTCCTGGCTAAGGCCCTTTTCCGCTCAGTTTGGCCGGGCGGTCCGATGATGGAGGCCACTGTGCTCATTGGGACCATCAATTCTGCAGAAAATTTTCTGTACCCTTCTGTGCCTCGAAACAATCCTGTCTCGGAGGTCTGCAGACATTTCTTGGCTTTGCACTTCATGGCTTGGTTTGTGCTCTGACATGCACTGTTAACTGTGGGACAGGTGTGTGACTTTCCAAATCATGTCCAATCAACTGAATTTACCATAGGTGTACTCCAATCAAGTTGTAGAAGCATCTCAAGAAAGATCAGTAGAAAAAGGATACACCTAAACTCAATTTTGAGTGTCATGGCAAAGGCTGTGAATACTTATGTGCATGTGATTTTTTTCGTTTTTTATTAATAAATTTGCAAAGATTTCAAACAAACTTTTTTTATGTTGTCATTATGGGGTATTGTTTGTATAATTTTGAGGAAAATAATGAATTTAATCCATTTTGGAATAAGGCTGTAACATAACAAAATGTGGAAAAAGTGAAGCGATGTGAAAACTTTCCGGTTGCACTGTAAATCCCCTCCCCTAACTGTACCTTCTTCTTTTGAAATTTTCTTCCTGCCCTCCATCTCTTTTTTTCTTCTTCCCCAAAAACTGCTTCTATTTGATACCTCCTCATTTTTTCCCTTCAGCAGGGCTTCTCCTCACGTCTAAAAATATCTTCTCCATTTTTAATTTTTAGACATCTCAATATAATGTTACAGACAAACAAGTACATATCAAATTCAGAACAATGTTTAAAAACACTACAGGGCGTGCAATCATAAACAATTCTTTCAGATCTTAAATACAGTTTGATAGAGTCAGAAGTGAGCAAAGTTCCAAGATTTTGGAACCAGTTTTGAGTCAAACAAATCTCTCTTTAGTAGCGTTATTGTACCTGTGAGGATGGAGATGCTGAGGACCTCTTATTTGTTGTAATGTATTCTAACGTAGAACAAGTCTTCATACACCTGAGTGTTGTCTGAGTAGTGTGTGTGGATCATTAGTACCTGTGTATTGTGTGTACCTGTGTATTGTGAGTGCACGTGGGCAGTGAGTACACCAGTGCTGCGAGTGCACGTGGTCTGCCAGTGCACGTAGGCTGCGAGTGCACGTGGTCTGCCAGTGGTGACCACAAACTTTTTCGCAGAAGGGAATTTAACAAGACACGTGGCCACTCATTAAAATTAGAAGAAAAGAGGTTTAACCTTAAACTACATAGAGGGTTCTTTACTGTAATGCCCCATACACACGGTCGGAAAATCCGACCACAAAATCCATCGGATTTTGTCCGACGGATTTAATCCGACACTGGTGTTGCATACACACGGTCGGACAAAGTTATCGGAAAATCCGATCATTCTGAACGTGGTGATGTTTGTTGCCTACGACGGGACTACGTAGAGGCTAGTAGCCAATATCTTTGGTCTTGTAATGTGATCTGAGCATGCGTGGCACTTTGTCCGTCGGAATTCGCTACACACGATCGGAATTGGTGTGATCGGACTTTGTTGTCGGAAAATCTATCCAGCAGGAGATAGAACTTTGTCCGTAGGACAATCCGATGGAAACTGTCCGATGGTGCCTACACACGGGTCGGAATTTCCGACAACATTGTCCGATAGGACAGAATCCATCGGAAAATCCGACCGTGTGTATGGGGCTTAAGAGTGGCAAAGATATGGAATTCCCTTCCACAGGCGGTGGTCTCAGCAGGGAGCATCGATAGTTTCAAAAAACTGTTAGATAAGCACCTGAACGACTGCAACATACAGGGATATACAATGTAATACTGACATATAATCACACACATAGGTTGGACTTGATGGACTTTTTTTTTTTTTCAACCTCACATACTATGTATCTATGTAACTGGACCAACTTCTCAGTCGGTCACCAGTTCTATAGAAGGGACGGACTGCACCTAAATGAGGAGGGTACAGATCTGCTGGAAGTGCAGATGGCCCAAAAATTAGAGGGGCTTTTAAACTAGGCGATGGGGGGAGGGTTCAGAGATAGAGATAGTCAGCGCGAAACATATTCCAGAGGGTAGTATTGGGGGCATTAGCGGTAAGTTGACTAAAGCACACAAACCCAAGGTAAGTATAGCAACAAGTCCTATTGGCAATCTCGGAACACCCAATAAGAGGACAGTATGCGACCGGTCTAAACTATGTGGCATGTTCACCAATGTCAGGAGCCTGGCAGACAAGATGGGAGAACTAGAGATGCTGTTGTACGAGGAGGATTTTGATTTTGTGGGAATTTCAGAGACATGGTTCAACAGCTCTCATGATTGGCTGGCAACCATTCAAGGGTATTCCCTTTATCGCAGGGATAGAGGGGGTAAAAAGGGGGAGGGGTATGCCTGTATATCAAGAATGTACAAGTGAATGTGAGAGATGACATCACTAAGGGAGCTAGGGAGGAGGTGGAATCCTTATGGGTAGAGCTCCAAAGTGATAAAACTAAGGGGAAAATAATACTGGGAGTATGCTATAGGCCCCCTAACCTAAGGGAGGAGGGGGAGACAGACCTCCTATCACAATTTGGATTAGCAGCAAGGATGGGAAGTGTCATCATAATGGGGGATTTTAATTATATAGACATAGACTGGGCGGAAGGAACCGCACATTCGTCTAAGTCTCGCCAGTTCCTAAATGTCTTGCAGGACAATTTCATGGGTCAGATGGTAGGTGCACCAACTAGAAACTAGACCTACTGATTACCAACAACACAGACCTGATCACGGATGTGGAAATAAGGGGCAATTTAGGAAACAGCGATCACAGGTCAATTAGCTTCAGTATAAATCACACACATAGGAAGCATAAGAAGAATACAAAGACACAAAATTTCCTAAACTACGATCATTGCTAGAAGATATAGATTGGGATATAATCTTGGGAACAAAGAACACGGAGGTGAGATGGGTTTGCTTTAAGAGCATATTAAATAAGGGCATGAGCCAGTGCATCAAATTGGGAAATAAATTTAAAAGAGCAAACAAAAATCCTGGATGGCTTAACCCCAATGTAAAAATGCATATAAAAGCAAAGGAGAAGGCCTTCAAAAAATACAAGGCTGAGGAATCATCATCAGCATTCAGACTTTATAAAGAATGCAAAGGGTGCAATTAGGCCAGCTAAGATAGAACACGAAAGACACATAGTGGCAGTATAGCAACAGTAAAAAAGGGAGAACAGACCATATTTGCCCCATAAAGAATGAGGAACAAAATCTGGTTACAAAGGATGGGGAGATGGCGAAGGTATTGAATTTATTCTTCTCCTCAGTCTTCTCAAGGGAATCGGGGGGCTTCAGTAACCAAAACTGCAGTGTTTATCCTCATGACACATCACAGGAAGCACCCTCATGGCCAACAGCAGACAGAATTAGAGATAGACTTGGAAAACGTAACATTAATAAGTCACCGGGACCAGATGGCTTGCACCCGAGGGTCCTTAGGGAACTCAGTCAAGCAATTGCCAGACCATTGTTCCTAATTTTTACTGACAGTCTACAAACGGTAATGGTACCAGCTGATTGGAGAAAAGCCAATGTAGCACCATTTTTAACCACTTCAATACAGGGCACTTATACACCTTCCTGCCCAGGACAATTTTGAGCTTTCAGCACTGTCGCACTTTGAATGACAATTGCGCAGTCATGTTACACTGTACCCAAACTAAATTTTTATCATTTTGTTCCCACAAATAGAGTTTTCTTTTGGTGCTATTCTCTGATCACCTCTGCGTTTTTTATTTTTTGCTAAACAAATAAAAAAATCTAAAAATTTTGAAAAAAATTAAAGTTTTGCTTTTGTTTTTGTTATAAAATTTTGTAAATAAGTATGTTTTTTCTCTTTCACTGATGGGCACTGATAAGGCGGCACTGACAGGCACTGATAAGGTGGCACAGATGAGCTGGCACCAATGAGCGGGCACTGATGGGCACCGACGATGGGCACTGCTATGCAGCACTGATGGGCACTGGTAGGCAGCACTGATGGGTGGCACTGATATGCAGCACTGATGGGCATTGACAGGCGGCACTGGTGGGCACTCATGGGTGGCACAGGTGGGCACTGGTGAGCATTGATGGGCACTGATAGGCGACACTAATGGGCACTGAAAGGATGAAAAGATGGGTACTTATGGGTGGCATTGATATGCAGCACTGCTGGGCACTGATGGGCACTGGTAGGCGGCACTGCTGGGCACTGATGGGCATTGATACGTGGCACTGATGGGCACTGATGGGTACTGATACACGGCACTGATATGAGGCACTGATGGGCATCCCTGGTGGCACTGGTAGTGGTAGGCATTGTCAGTGGGCACTGATTGGCAGCTGCCTGGGCACAGATATGCATTACCCTGGGGGTCTAGGGGGGGCATACCTTGTGGTCCAGTGTGGTGGTGTCCCTGGTGGTCCTCGGCGGCATGATGGTGGTCCTGGGCGGGATCTGAGGGGGGGCTGCGCTGATAAACAATCAGCACAGACCCCCCCCTGCCGATCGGCTCTCCTCTACTCGCGTCTGTCAGACACGAGTGAGGAAAAGCCGATCACCGGCTCTTCCTATTTACATTGTGATCTGCCGTGATTGAACACAGCTGATCACGTGGTAAAGAATCTCCCTCAGAGACTCTTTACCTAGATCGGTGTTGCGGGGTGTCAGACTGCCACCCCGCAACAGCGATCGCCACGACGCAGAGTCAGGATATTGAAACCACTTTGCCACCCTTATTCTGCTATATGGTGGGTGGCAAGTGGTTAAAAAATGGCCAAAATACATCCCTGGGAATTACAGACCAGTTAGCCTAACATTAAAAGTATGCAAGCTCCTGGAGCGGATGATAAGGGACTATATACAAGATTTTAGTAAAGAAAACATTATCATTAGCAGTAATCAGCATGGATTCATTAAGAATCGTTCTTGCCAAACCAATCTATTAACCTTCTATGAGGAGGTGAGCTGCCATCTAGATAAAGGAAGGCCTGTAGACGTGGTATATCTGGATTTTGCTAAAGCATTTGACACAGTTCCCCATTAACGTTTACTGTACAAAGCAAGTGTCAGAAGTCATGAATCAGACCGAGACAGGACAAGCCAGGAAATCGGGAAACCGGAGAATCAGCATAGTGGAAACAGCAAGCAGGATCGGGAACCAGAAGGCACGTCAGCCAGGCAAGTCTTTCACAAGTACACAGGAGAGAGTCTCTGATATGTTGACCAGGCGAAGGCAGAGAGGATCTGGACTGAACAGCTTAAGTAGCCAGCAGGACTGACGAGCAGGATATCATCACCAGGTGAGTCACTGTGGAAAGATTAGAGCTGGTAATTAATCGACAGCTGAGCAGCCTGCTCTGAGAAAGAAGGGCTGATCTCAGCACTGACAGTAATATCTGTTGGCATGGACCATAGGGTGAGTACATGGATTGAAAACTGGCTACAGGGGCGATTTCAGAGGGTAGTGAAAAATGGGGAGTACTCGGAATGGTCAGGGGTGGAAAGTGGGGTCCCCTAGGGCTCTGTGCTGGGACCAATCCTATTTAATTTATTCATAAACAACCTGGAGGATGGGATAAACACAGTTCAATCTCTGTATTTGCGGACGATACTAAGCTAAGCAGGGCAATAACTTCTCTGCAGGATGTGGAAACCTTGAAAGAAGATCTGAACACATTAATGGGGTAGGCAATTACATTTCAAATGAGGTTTAATGTGGAAAAATGTAAAATAATGCATCTGGGTGGAAAAAATATGAATACAATCTACTGGGGGAGAACCTCTGGGGGAATCTAGGATGGAAAAGGACCTGGGGGTCTTAGTATATGACAGGCTCAGCAATGGCATGCAAGCCATCCAAGCTGCTGCTAACAAACAAACCCAACAGAATATTGGCATGCATTAAAAAGGGGATTAATGCGGAGTTCCACCCAAAAATTGAACTTCCGCTTTAGGTGACGGTGACCCCCGGACAAGCCACATTTGGCATGTCATTTTTTGGGGGGGGAGCAGTTATCCTCTCTTTAGAGGCATCCCACTTCCTCCCGGGGCTCCGCGGCACCGGAAGGTGCCGGAAGGAAGTTCACCTCTCCTCCCTGCCTCCCTGCAATCTTCTGGGACACGTAACAGGTCCCAGAAGATTGCCCAGCCAATCACAGCGCACAGCGCAGTTTGCGAATGCGCAGTGCATGCCCGGCTGTGAAGCCACAGCCGGGCACCCACAGTAGTAATGCCGACGCTGCAGAGAGGAGGAGGAGAGGAGTGCGGGCTTCGTATGCACGCATAGCTGGATTGTGGGACAGGTGAGTGTCCGATTATTAAAAGTCAGCAGCTACACTTTTTGTGGTAATTCTCCCACTCTACAAGACTCTGGTCCGGCCTCACCTGGAGTATGCTGTCCAGTTCTGGGCACCAGTCCTCTAGGAAGGATATACTGGAAATAGAGCGATTACAGAGAAGGGCAACAAAGCTAATAAAGGGACTGGAGGCTATTAGTTATGAAGAAAGGTTGCAAGCACTGAACTTATTCTCACTGGAGAAGAAACGCTTGAGAGAGAGATATGATTTCAATTTACAATTACCACACTGGTGACCCCACAATGGGGACAAAACTTTTCCGCGGAAGGGAGTTTAATAAGACACGTGGCCACTCATTAAAATGTGAAGAAATTAGATTTAACCTTAAACTGTGTAGAAGGTTCTTTACTGTAATGCCCTGTAGACACGACCGGACATTCCGACAACAAAATCCATCAGATTTTTTCCGACGGATGTTGGCTCAAACTTGTATTGCATACACACGGTCACACAAAGTTGGTCCAAAATTCCGAACGTCAAGAACGCAGTGACGTACAACACGTACGAGGAGCTGAGAAAAATTAAGTTCAATGGCCAGTGCTGCTCTTCTGCTTGATTCCGAGCATGCGTGGCACTTTGTGTGTCGGAATTGTCTACACACGATCGGAATTTACGCGAACGGATTTTGTTGTCGGAAAATTTTAGATCCAGCTCTCAAACTTTGTGTGTCGGAAATTACAATGGAATACGTCCGATGGAGCCTACAACTACCGACAACAAGCTCCTATCGCACATTTTCCGTCGGAAAGTCCGATCGTGTGTACAGGGCATAAGAGCGGCAAGGATGTGGAATTCCCTTCCACAGGTGGTGGTTTCAGCGGGGAGCATCGATAGTTCCAAAAAACTATTAGATAAGTACCCGAACAACCACAACATACATGGGTATACAATGTAATACTGACATATAATCACACACATAGGTTGGACTTGATGGACTTTTTTCTCCCTCACCTATTATGTAACTATGTAACTATATTGTTTGGAGGGGGTCATTGAGTGTTGGAGAGTGATCTTTGAGTCCAAAATAAAGAATAACATGGTGTCTGTGTATGCTGCTACCTCATGTTGCACACATGGAAATGACAGGCCTTTTATGTTCTGGTTGGCCCTATTATCAACAGGAATCAAGGGCAACAAGGGCTATCTCGGTTGGGTGTCATTGGAGAGAGTGACGTAATCAGATTGGATTTTCTTACTCAATACTGCCGTTTGAGGGATGGCGTCAAGGGCTGGTATCCAGGTTAACCTGTGGGTTCCTAGGCCTACATGGCCCAGGTTGTACTTCAGAAATTGCCAGTTCATCCTATCAAAGGCCTTTCTTTCTGTCCATGAGTAAGAGCATTAAGGCATCAGCTGTTGACTGTGCAATATGCATAAGGTTGATTTCCCTTTTGGTATTGTCTCTTTGGACCGACTTGATTTGTATGGATGATCCGTTGGATTGAGCCGGTTGGAAGAAGTAAATTAGCTAATATTTTTGAGGTTGATCAGCCTATAGCTACTGAATTGGCAACTGTCAGAAGGGCTTATTTCACCGCTTAATTTTCTTTATAAAACTGTATCTTCTTTTAAGGTTTCCACATCCTGCAGAGAAGTTATTGCACTGCTTAAAATCCCTATTCTCTGAGTTCATTGACAGACACAGCTCTCTTTTATTCTTGACCATGGGGTTTGTAGCTCCACCTACAGGAGTAGAACACTAGGTAGAAAAGAAACTCGGCACCACCATTGGGCAGTCCTAGCTGATATAAACCCCATCTTTGCTATAGGCAAACCAGTTAGTAACAAAACAGTACAACAAATAATAACAAAAAGGGGTGGGTGCTGTTACGGTGAGTAACAAAAATCCTGTTTTCGCTCACGTTCATTGACGGACAGAGCTCTCTTCTATTCTTGATCATAGAGACATCCCAAAGCAATGTCTCAAAGAGGGGTGGGCAAACAAAAAATAGAAATAACCAGGCAAACATGCCAACTAACCAAACTCCCACCCCCAGGCAACCAGGAACCTGAAACAGCAACCTGCAAAACCTTGCGGCCAAAACAAGCATTCAAAGATGCAAGCACTTAAATTTTGCAAAGTTTTCAGGAGTGCACGCAGACCACCAGGTAGCCACCTTGCCAACCTGAGACACACCTGATGTTGGCACGCCCAGAGGCACTAACCACTCTGGAGAATTATGCCATAACGGTGATGAGTAGAGCCTGACCCTTAATGGCATAAACAGGGGCAGAGGAGGCCACCAGGCCATGAACGCAAAAAGATAATTCGACCTCCGGAAGGAAGCCATAACAGATACAGTAGTTATACACAAAGCACTCAGATCACAACAGAGAAGAGCAACGCAACCGGCAGGACAATGTCCTACATCAGGTGGAAATCCAACACCCCCTCGGAAGGTAGGAGGGGCGTGGACAGAGAACCCCCTAATACCTGTGCAAAACCAAAAGGAATAAGGCTCCCAGCTCCAGCACTCACCATGCTGAAGTGAGGGTGACCCAAGGGCAGTTGTCTAAGATTGCATAATTAAGGGGATACCCTGAATACTCTCAAAGGAAGGCTCCTAGAGGACTGAAAGAAAACCAAGGTCATATCCCACGATGGCAAGGAATGCACAGGAGGAGGCAGATGCCCTAGAGCAAAATGGCCGCCGCAGCTGCCCTCTACAGAGGCCATCCCCATCCAGAGGAGCAGCAGTGTCAGAAAGAAAGGGTTGCTGCCCTTAAAGAAAAGTAAAAGTTACAGGCAACCCAACCACGGGTACCTAGGCCAGGGGACCACTGTCTATCCAGGGGCTCACACAATTCAGAGTCCCTTCAGCTACCACCACGTGACACTGGGATCCTGGGGAGACTAGAGCAACAGAGCATTGAACCCCATGCCAATAAACTCCAAATAATATGGGGGGAGATAAGGGTGGAGGGTGGGACAAACCTGGAGGGGAGGAGGAGGAGAGGAGGAGAGGAGGGGAGGAGGAGAACCCCGCAGGGCTGACCACCCTGCAGGGAACCTGCGCCTGGGCCACAGAAGTTATGGGTAACTCTCCAGAGACAGATTCTCCTCTCCACCGAAGGGGGGGGGGGCATCTGTCAGCCAGGTTAACACTGTGACACAGACTGCAGGCACCTGGTCATATGTGTCCCTGCGAGATGTTTTTTAACTCGCTGCCCGCCCGGGTCCAGGATGGGGCTTGTTGCGGCTGACCCAGCGTGGAGCTAAAGGTCTGCGTTAGCTCGTTGGCCAGACTGGGGTAACCACTGGATGTAGATTATCCAATTTTTCCAATTCTTTTCAAACAACAAAAAAGTTAAAAGCTATGGAACCACAGGTCCCAGCAGGAAAGTAAGTCCTTTTTCCTAAAATATTAGGCATAAATAACTGGTTTGCCTATGCAGAGAGGGAGTTTATGACAGCTGGGACTGCCCATAGGCAGAGCCGAGTTTTTTTCTGCCTAGTTTCCTACTCCTTAGACTGCACCATAAACCCTATGGTCAAGAATAGAAGAGACCTGTGTCCGCCAATGAATGTAAGGCCCCTTTCACACCGGGGCATTTTTCATGCGGTGCAGCGCTAAAAATAGCGCCTGTTCACTGCATGAAAAAATCCTGCCCCATTCACTCCAGTGTGAAAGCCGGCGGGCTTTCACACTGGAGCGGTGCGCTAGCAGGATGACAAAAAAAGTCCTGCTAGCAGCATCTTTGGAGCGGGATAGGAGCGGTGTGTTCACCGCTCCTATACCGCTCCTTCCCATTGATTAGAATGGGACACCGCGGTGAAACCGCGGCAATACCGCCGCAAAGCGCTGCTACGGCGGCGCTCTGCGGGGGGTGTTTTACCCTTTTTCGGCCGCTCACCGCCCCAGTGTGAAAGGGGCCTAAGAGTAATAATAATTGCAATATTTTACAGTTGGTTAAGTGGTTTAGTGTAATATAAACATTTTTATAGAGATCTATACTTCAGACGATAAAAAGAAAAAGGATAAACTGAGGGATTTGGTTCCAAATAAGTGATAGTTGGGGGCTATGAATTATATATGTACTTGGGGGCAGCCATATGTGTTAATTATAACAAATTGTTGCTGGTATATAAATCACTGATCACAAAAATTGTATTTTTAACAGCTCCTTTAAAAACCCATTTTCCATTAGATCGAAGGATTCCTTTAATCTCATGGTTTACCTCTATTGATGTGTCTTTCTTCCACCTAGCTAACTGTGTAACTAACAGAAATCATCTCTGACACTGGAAGAGTGGTGATTTTTCTTGTCGGTTATAAGTATTTGTTTTCTTGTCAGTACCTTGTGCTTCTAATTCCCAACATTCAACAGGGCTTTCAAGCACAACAGTAATTTGTTTGTTGAGTGGTTTTCAGTGACAGTTTTGGGATTCTCTTCTACATCAGAAAAGGTTGGAGGCTAGAAACAAGTTCTTCTGTTAAGCTCTAATCAGCTTATTAGAAACATTTCTGAAGATTTGTGTTAGTGGGGTGTTATGCGTACCAATAAACAAAATGTTGTATACTTTTTTTTCGAAATGTGAACATGTGCAAAGCCGCGACATATTTTCTTCTTTGACAAGGCATGGGAAAAAGACTAGGTTGTAAATGCAGAGGTTGTAGATGTTTCTGGACCTATAAGGCATGTTGCTTTTGAGCGTCTCTGCAGTGCTTTTTGTGGTTCTTGCTGCGTTTTTGGACACGTGTTTTTACAGCGATTTTGTCACGATTATCTTTTTGCATTATTTTTTTAAACTGTATATAGCTGGTTGCTAAGGAGAGGGCCTGGAAGCCGGCCGCTGCGTCCTTAGCAAACGATGGGTCATCAGCTGTCAAAAATAAAAAAGTGTCCATGTGTATCAAAAATTATTCCATTAGTATTCCACCAACTGGATGTGCTATCCACCATTCCCAGTAATAATAATGTATAACAATCCAAATGAAAATTAAATTGGCCTATTACCAACTTCATCTAATGCATGAGATAAGAAAATGCCCGATGCCTGGCCACATCCTCTGTGTGTCTCCTGACCTCTTCCACGGTGTTTCTTACGGGTTTGCGGGCTCTGCCGATGCGATTGGGTGGAGGCGCACTGACATCACTCCCACGCATTCAGGAGTTTACTTTCTCTTTAATAAGGATTTACCTTGTATGGTGATGGGAGACATAAATCCCAGTGTATAGACCAGGGGGAGGCAACCTCGGGCCTCCAGCTGTGGTGAAACTACAAGTCCCACGAGACTGACTCCTAGAGGCAGAGGCAAGATGGAATTTGTAGTTTCACCACAGCTGGATTGCCGAGGTTGCCTACCCCTGGTATAGGCTGTTCACCACTGAAAGAACGCCAGATTTGGTAAATGGCTTGTCTGAAAGGGAGCACTGATGGGCACTGAAAGGCAGCACTAATAGGTGGCACTGATGATAGGCAGCACTGATGATGGGCACTGTTGGGGCTCTACTGATAAATAGGACACTGATTATCAGTGTCTTGGTTATCAGTGTAAAAGTCCCCTGTCACAGAAAGGACTGCCGATAACCAGCAAGTTTGTTTACATGTGATCAGCTGTGATTGAACACAGCTGATCACATGGTAAAGGGCCGCTGTGATTGTCCCTTTACCATGATATGTGATCAGCTGTGTCCAAAGGGGGGCGTAGTTCTGGGAGGCTGTCTATGGACGCTTATCTGCTCCTCTTCTTGGGTCCCCCACCGGCGCTCCTGGTCCCTCCTCCTGCCAAGTGCCCCCAAAGCAAGCAGCTTGCTCTGGGGGTACCCAAGCAGGCGTGTCCATTTACACACAAAACCGTGGCTCGACCCTCCTCCTCTCTCTCCTCATTGGCTCACTGGCTGTGATTGACAATGGCTCCCGCTGCTGTCTCAGCCATTGAAGAAGGAAAGTCCCGGAGAGCCGAGGATTACGATGGGGCTCAAGTAGGTATACGGGGAGGCATAGAATGCACAAAGGTAAAAAACCTGGAGCTCTTACAACCACTTTAATCAGGAGCTCTTGTGCTAGAATTATGTGCTCTCACTCTGATGTTAGCGGCCATATGTCACACATGTGGTGCAACTGCAGTTTACATACACATGTACATTGATTGCTATCTCAAGGGGTTAATAAACCCCATGTGATAGCATTGGGCAGGTGACAGGTACTTTTTTTGGAGACATTAGAGGTTTATAGACCCCAGAGTCTCCCTGCCCTTCACACCATCTAACCATGCACAGATCGCCTTGGTTCGAAATATCCCGTGGCTGTACCGACCAGTAGTGGATTTAAAACTGGAAATGACAACATCATCGTTGCATCTGATTTTTTCATTTACATGTGAGATCGAGGCATGGATATGCCTTGCTCTCACAATGCTCTCCATCCTGAAGCCGGCGGTTATGGTCCCAGGCTCCTGGTAAGAGTGGGAGAGCCCGGGAACCATGGGGGGAGCACCACCTGGGTGCTTTTAAGGATATAAGTGCCAATATAGCTGTACAGGGTATAGTTCTCACAGTGCCCCTGATCTGGCCATTCCTTCCAGTCTCAGAGGTCAAGAATCCCATGCCCTATACCCCTCTCCAGTTACAAGTTTTATCAGCATTAAAACCTAAAAAAGACATCCCCTAGACTGGTAACTGGGTCAGCATGCATGGGGTCGCTATCACATGTGTGCTGGCAGCCTCTGCACAATCAGGAAAAGAGCCCCAGTCATCATTATCATCTGTGTTGCTGTTATCAGGAGATGTGCAGTGACTGTGCTTTTATTACATCTATCATCATCATCAGTCAGCATCCCTTTTGGGGGTACTACTACACAATTAAAAGAGAAGTATGGGTTTGGGCTTTTTTGCAGGTTTATACTTACCTAGGTGGATGTAGCATCGGTCTGATGCTACATCTGTCTCCCGGTGCCTCTGCACTGAGAAGCAAGTGATCTAACACCACAGGTCGATCAGTTCTGACAGCTCCTAAAGCAGAGAGCTGGTGACTGTCAGTCAATGGAAGTCGGGATCTGCCAGGTGCCTGGACCGACATCCGACTCAGCCTCTCAGCGAGCCACTGAGAGCCTGAGCCAGCCGCCCCCTGGAGCGATGGGCTGTGGAAGGAGCGGGATGACAGGCTCAGGCTCTTAGTGGCTTGCTGAGAGACTGAGTCGAGTGTCGGTCCAGGCACCTGGCAGATACCGACTTCCATTGTCGTGATGATACAGTGCCTGGACCGACTTCTGTGACGTCAGCAGAGAGCGTACTTCAGCCCACTTTCTGCTGAAAATGAGTCACAGGAGTGCAAAACGATTTGCACTTCTGTGATCAGGAGAATTACAGCCAAACAAGCTTTTACTATACTTCTCCTTTAAGGGTAACATTTCAAATAATTACACTAGGTGATTTCAAAAATATAATTTTTTTCACTTTTGAAGAAATATATAATTGATCTGAAGAGTCCTTGACATGTTTGCCTAATGTTCTATATAGGCTGACCAAACAATAAGATAAATTGGTCTTTTAAGATAAAATATCTTTTAAGCTCAAATGGAAAGCAGTGGTGGTTCTTGCAAGGAGAGAGTGGGTTGGATTTAGTTGCATACTAAGAGGAAGTCTCTGTGGTTTTCCTTTTGAAGTTGAGGTGCTGCAGGGAAACTTGTTCAGAGGGGTCTTCCACAAACAATATCGTAGACCACTTACATCATTATTACTTACAGAGCTCAGGAGGGTTGCCCTGCAAGAACATCCATCTGAAAGAAAGTCGTGAGTTAGCATTTAAAACATTAGGCCAAAGGTTCTTTGCCTTATGTATGTTTTGTACAGTAAAATAGAATGATAGAGATCTCATAGGAATTTCACAAAATGAAAAGGAGAAAAAACCCAAGATAAAAGGACTAGTAAACTTACATTATAATAGGTTATGTGCTCTTGATTATGAGCTGCCACAAATCCTGCACACGAAAGGGTACAATTTAGAAATCAGCTTCCAATAGCTGAAGATACATTCCTAACTGATGATGGGGGAAAGGTTATTGCTGGAAGGATCTGTAATAAAATGTCTCTAATGCCCCGTACACATGGTCGGAAATTCCGACCACAAAATCCGTCGGATTTTTTCAGACAGATTTTGTCCGACACTGGTGTTGCATATACACGGTCGGACAAAGTTCTCTGAAAACCCGATCTTCCTGAACGTGGTGACATTCGTTGCGTACGACGGGACTACGTAGAGGCTAGTAGCCAATAGCTTTGGTCTTGTAATGTGATCTGAGCATGCGTGGCACTTTGTCCGTCGGAATTCATTACACACGATCGGAAAAAGTCTGATAGGACTTTGTTGTCGGAAAATTTGAGAGCAGGATCTCAAACTTTTTCCGTCGGAAATTCCGACGGAAAAAGTCCGATGGAGCCCACACACGGTCGGAATTTCCGTCAACATGGTCCGATAGGAAATTTTCCGTCGGAAAATCCGACCGTGTGTACGGGGCATTAGACTCTTTTACACTAGCGAGTAGCCATCTGAAGGGTGACCTACGGGGATAGTTTTCAGAGGGCGTTTGTCAGGTAGTGATGAAGTGGTACGTCACCTCCTCAATGCCTGTTTTAGCTCCTAAAAACCAGCAATGCCATGCCGCAAGAGTATGCATTACACACGGTTGCAGGGCTTCGACGGCCAGCCATCACCAGTCCCCCGCCCAAGTCCGAGTCCACACCTACTTCTTGTTTCACAGTTATAGGCCATAGGAATGAAGAGGCTCAGTCTGCTTCTTACTAAAACTTTTCTTTTTTTCATACAACAGACATAATGATAGTTCCATAGTCTGGTTCAATATCATCTTTCACAGTTCAATGCAACATAACATGCACCAGTCCATAACTTTTTGGTTTTATCAATTATGGCTTGTTCTGTACATCACTATGTCCACTTCAGGGTTCTTGTTAAGGCTCAGTTCACACTAGCCCAACTCCAAAGTCGCGCGACTTTTAGTGCGACTTTGAAGGTTTTTGATGTGACTTTTTACACTCTGTGGCATTGAAGTTGTATCAAAGTCAGACCAAAATAGTGCAGGAACCTTTTTTTTAAGTCAGACAGACTTGTGTAGTATCAGTTAAGATATCTCTCATAGGATCCTATGTCGCATCAGTGTGAACCAAGCCTTCCAGCTTTTTGGATACTCAGACTTGGCTGATTACTTTCTACTTCCTTGATCCACACACTACCTCTCTCCACTCCTCCTTGTTAATTATCTCCCAAATGGACAGGAAGTGAAGATCTCTAGCTGTGTGAACTAAATAGAAGATTACCCTGGTGCTAAAAGGGCAACTCACAGCTTGAAATTAGGACCATGGAAGACCAACTTTATCCAAATCTGCAATGTACAGTGCCTTGAAAAATTGGAAAACCTGCATCCAATTTGCATAAGTGTGAACCCAGCCTTACTGTTGGAAATGAACATAGGTCCACTTCAGTTCAGACTATTAAAGCCATAGTAAACATGAGCGGAAAAGAAAATATTCCACCTGAAAGCTAAGAGCATAATGAAGGTCCCTTGAACCTCCTTTAGGCTACTTTCACACTGGAGCGGTGGGGGCGCTGGCGGTAAAGCGGCGCTATATTTAGCGCCGCTTTACCGGCGTTTTAGCAGCGCATTTCGGCCGCTAGAGGGGTGGTTTTACCCCCCGCGAGCGGCCGAAAAAGGGTCAATACCGCCCGCAAACCGCCGCTGCAGCAGCGTTTTGCGGGCGGGTTCGGAGCGCTGCCCCATTGTTTCCAATGGGAACGGGCGCTATAGGAGCGGTAAATATACCGCTCCTATAGCGAGCCAAAGATGCGGCTTGCAGGACATTTTCCAGCGTCCTGCAAGCGCACCGCTTCAGTGTGAAAGCCCTCGGGCTTTCACACTGAAGACACAGCAACAGCTGTTTCGGGTCGGTTTGCAGGCGCTATTTTTAGCGCAATAGCGCCTGCAAACCGCCCCAGTGTGAAAGGGGCCTTAGGGACAGGGAGCCTTGACTTCTAGAAGCATGGCATCAATGTGCGTGTGAACCTAAATGTTAATGTTTTATGTGTGCTCAAAGTATAACTGTGACTGGCATTGTTGTTTGGTACATTTGGAAAGTTGTTACTTTTGCAAAGTTCAATAAACCTGTGGCCATGTTCTATTGATAAGCTTCTGTGTCTTTTTTGAGTAGTTGATCATAAATGAGACATTTCCCGATCTCTGCAGCCGCACATCGGGAAAATGTCTCACTGCCTGTGATTAGCGCATCGCTGTGCCGACTTCCTGGCGGGCTCTGCACGTGGAGTGTGCGAACACGCCCGAGCCCATCCTTACTTCTCAGCAGTCATGTGCTAGTATGCATTGCATACCTTGTGTGCCATAGAAGATTGGAACTACCACCATTTTGATGTTCAGGGTCTCTGCTTTCTGAAACTATACAGCATATACTGTTTGGGGGTTTTAACTAATCTTTAGGCCTAAAAGTATTTTTAACACGTGTGGTAGAAAATGCAAAAAAAAGCCCTGGCAGTGACAGGGTTAAAGCAGGTTTAGATGTGTTTAGAGTTTCCAATCTGATCCAGGACACACACTTCTGGGCAACAAACAGTGGTTTGGCCGCTTGTAGCCTCCATTGTCACAGAGTGACACCATAAGAAAACAATTGGGAGACGAGGACAGAGCATTGTCAACCTGTAGATTATGTGAGGTTTTAGTAACTGAGTTTAGATCTACTTTAACCAGAATAACGTTTTGTCTGTGCCCTCCTTGTTTTCAGATTAGCTGACAAACGCAAGTTATCTCTGCTCCTTGAATAACGCTTGTGATTTATTTTTTATAGAGTTGATTTTCTGAAATTGCACCAGGGATATATTGTCAGGTAATACATCGATAGTGCTTAGCAGAGGTCTTCTCCAACCTCATAGTAGAGACAAATGTGACCAATAAAAACTGTAGTTTAAAGATGTTGGAAAGAAAATAATAAATGCTTTTTGGAATAAAAGGATTTATGACACATCTGTTCATCAATGCAATTTAAAGACGTATGTGTATATTTCAAAAGATGGTGTTCCATAGAAACACTTATTTGATCCTTAATAGTAAAACTGTCATTCCTCTCCATATCTGAAACAATGAGCACTGATGTGCCATAAAACAACAGAACAGATCATGCTTATTTGTGTAGACAAAGTGCAGAATAATAGGATACTAGCAGCACTTGTCACTTGATAGGATTGATTAGATATGCAATGCATCCAATGTTGGCAAAAAAAACAACATATGACACTATATGAAGGGCATAGCTGCCAACTGTCCCTAATTTGGAAGAAATGTCCCTCTTTAGGAAGCAAATCCTCACTCTTTCCTCCTCTATAATATACATATAGACATCTACAAAAAAAATTAAAATACTATTTACCTAGCACCAGTGTAATACTACACTAAACTTTTCAATAAACCTCTAAATCATTGCATTTATTAATTTGCTTATTAATTCTTTCTGGTCGACGTAACTGGGAGGGTTGTGTTGAAACATGTCCCTCTATTCCATCTAAGAACATCAGCGGGTATGAAAAATGGGAGAATCTTAGGCAACAGAAATTTCTTCTGTAAGATTGCCATATGTTTGGAGAAGGCAGCAGGTTTAATGCAGAACTCTAGGCACAAATGCTATAAGTTAACCACTTCAGCCCCAGAAGGATTTACCCCCTTCCTGACCAAGCCCTTTTTTGCGATATGGCACTGCGACGCTGTAACTGGCAATTACAAAAAATTGACGTCCATTTTTTCCCACAAATAGTTTTCTTTTGGTGGTATTTGATCACCTCTGCGGTTTTTATTTTTTGTGCTATAAACACAAAAAGAGCAACAATTTAAAAAAAAAATGTACTTTTTGCTATAATAAATATCCCCCAAAAACAATATAAAAAAACTAATTTCTTCCTCAGTTTAGGCCAATATTTATTCTTCTACATATTTTTGGTAAAACAAAAATCGCAATATGCGTATATTGATTGGTTTGCCCAAAAGTTATCACATCTACAAAATAGGGAATAGATTTATGGCATTTTTATTATTATTTTTTTTTATTAGTAATGGCCGTGATCTGCAATTTTTTTATTGTGACTGCGACATTGCGGCGGACAGATCGGACACTTTTAACGCTATTTTGGGACCATTGACATTTATTCAGCGATCAGTGCTGTAAAAAAGCACTGATTACTGTGTAAATGTTACTGGCAGGGAAGGGGTTAAACACTAGGGGAGGACCAAGGGGTTAACTGTGTTCCCTCAGTATGTTCTGACAAAAAATAAACTCAGTGCTCGTTTAAGGAGAGACCCTGGAGGTGTACACAGATCAAATAAATGTGATTAATAAAGTCTCTCAATAGGAGGGACAAAGTCCATAGCAACAGTCTCTAAAATGAAGAGGGAGAGGAATCCATGTACCAGCACTAAGGGCAGCCATTGTGAAGAGCTAGAAGCAGTTTCTGCAATGCAACAAAGGTGAAGAAACACAGCGCCTCTAAGTGCAGTATTGCAAAAGTCAAGTCAAAGTCAAAAGTGAAACTACTCACAAAGGGAGCATAAACACAAGCATGATAGTAATCCTGCAGCAAAATCCGGAGGTGGTTTTACTCTAAACGTCTGTGTCTCTGAAGTGCAACTGACAGCTCGTGCAGGTGGATTCCAGCATTTGCAACCTATCAGAACAGCAGGGAACACAGGGGCGATCAGAGATGACATCACTTCTGGGTGCAGGGTGAGAGGAGGTGGCTTCGTCTTTGGAGCATGTTTGCTCCTTCCTCAGGCCATCGGAGCAAGTATGCGCCAAACGCGAAGCCACCTCCTCTCACCCTGCACCTGGAAGTGACGTCATCTCCGATCGCCCCTGTGTTCCCTGCTGTTCTCATAGGCTGCAAATGCTGGAATCCACCTGCACGAGCTGTCAGCTGCACTTCAGAGACACAGACGTTTAGGAGTAAAACCACCTCTGGATTTTGCTGCAGGATTTCTATCATGCTTGTGTTTATGCTCCCTTTGTGAGTAGTTTTACTTATTAAATGGTTTACCAATACTGCACTTAGAGGCGCTGTGTTTCTTTTCCTTTCCTTAGTGTGTTCTAACTGTAGGGGGGATGGGCTCACTAGAACATGACAGAGATCCCTGTTCCCGATCACTGGGAGCAGTAGATCCCTGTCATGTTGCTAGGCAGAACAGGGAAATGCCTTGTTTACTCGTTCTGCTTCTCCGGAGCTGTGGGAGGAACCCATCAGTCCAACCCACTACTGGCTGCCTGAAGCCAACTACAGGAGTTGGAGGATAAAAGACCAGATGAAAAGTTTCACACTCTATTACTGCTATTCCATTATCTGAAAGAAATACACAAAGGATGCCAAGATTCAAGGAAGAATATACATGCATCTTGTATTTAGATAATATTTTCTTGCCTCAGAGCTCAGATTTAATTAGCAAATAAATTTCTGTGTGGATTACCCATATTTAATCATTGCTCAAGCAGTTGGTAGAATTACAAAATATAATGATTCCTATCGACCAGTCAGGTTTTAGTTTACATACAGTGTTTTGAAAAAGTATTTATACCCCTTGAAATTTTCCACATTTTGTCATGTTACAACCAAAACCGTAAATGTATTTTATTGGGATTTTATGTGACAGACCAACACAAAGTGGCACGTATTTGTCAAGTGGAAGGAAAATGATAAATGTTTTTCAAAATTTTTTTACAAAGAAGTACGTGAAAAGTGTGGCGTGCATTTATATTCAGCCCCCCTGAGTCAATACTTTGAAGAACCATCTTTCGGTGCAATTACAGCTGAAAGTCTTTTTGGGGATGTCTCTACCAGCTTTGCACATCTAGAGAGTGACATTTTTGCCCATTCTTCTTTGCAAAATAGCTCAAGCTCTGTCAGATTGGATGAAGAGCGTCTGTGAACAGCAATTTTCAAGTCTTGCCACAAATTCTCATATGTCTGGACTTTGACTGGGCCATTCTAACACATGAATATGCTTTGATGTAAACCATTCCATTGTAGCTCTGGCTGTATGTTTAGGGTCATTGTTCTGCTGAAAGGTCTCAAGTCTTTTGTAGACTCTAATAGGTTTTCTTCTAAGATTGCCCTGTATTTGGCTCCATCCATCTTCACATCAACTCTGACCAGCTTCCCTGTCCCTGCTGAAGAAAAGCATCCCCACAACATGATGCACCATGGGTGGTGTGTTTAGGGTGATGTGCAGTGTTAGTTTTCCCCCACACATAGCGTTTTTCTTTTAGGACAAAAAGTTTAATTTTGGTCTCATCTGACCAGAGCACCTTCTTCCTTGCTGTGTCCCCCACATGGCTTCTCGCAAACTGCAAATGGGACTTCTTATGGCTTTCTTTCAACAATGGCTTTCTTCTTGCCACTCTTCCATAAAGGCCAGATTTGTGGGGTGCACGACTAATAGTAGTTGTCCTGTGAACAGATTCTCTCACCTGAGCTGTGGATCTCTGCAGCTCCTCCAGAGTTACCATGGGCCTCTTGGCTGCTTCTCTGATTAATGCTCTCCTTGTCCAGCCTGTCAGTTTAGGTGGACGGCCATGTCTTAGTAGGTTTGCAGTTAGGCCATACTCTTTCCATTTTCGGTTGATGGATTGAACAGTGCTCCGTAAGATGTTCAAAGCTTGGGATATTTTTTTTTTATAACCTAATCCTGAATGAATGAATGAATGAATGATTTGTATAGCGCTGCAAATGCGAACTGAATCGCCTCAAGGCGCTTGTCTGCCCCTGTTTCCTGCTGTATTAGAAGAGGTGGGTCTTGAGTTTTTTCCTGAATGCCTGATGGTTTTCTTCCAAGCGGATGTCGTTTGGTAGCGCATTCCATAGCCGAGGTCCCTGTACTGCGAATCTTCGTTCTCCCTTCGATTTGTAGCGGGCTTTGGGGATGAGAAGGAGATTTTGGTCTGTTGATCGAAGTCTGCGATTCGGTATGTATTTTCCTATTTTCTCACAAAGGTATTGAGGAGCATTTCCTTGTGTACATTTGTGGGTGAGGCAGAGGGTCTTGAATGTGATCCTATCTTTTACCTTGAGCCAATGAAGGGACCTTAGGGATGGGGAAATGGATTCCCAGGGTTTCTTTCCGGTGACTAATCTTGCTGCTGCGTTTTGGACGACTTGTAGGCGTGCAATCTGGTAATCCGGTAATCCTATGTAGAGGGAGTTTGCATAGTCGAGCCGTGAATTGATGATAGTTCCTACTACTACTGCTTTCTCCTTTTCTGGGATGAAGGGGATGAGTCTGCGAAGCATGCGGAGGAGATGATGGGATCCGCTGATTACTGATCCTATTTGTGCATCCATGGTCATCTCTGAATCAAAGATGACTCCGAGGCTTTTGGCTTTGGTGCTTGGAAGAATGGTCTGTCCAAGAATGGTTGGTGGGATCCATGGGGTCTTCGTTTTTTTACTTCGGTTAGCGTTGAGGAGCAGTAGTTCTGTTTTCGACCCATTAAGTTTGAGGGAGCTCGTGGTCATCCAGTCATCTATCAATGTGAGACATTTTCCTAGTTCCTGGTATTGGTCTTTTTTTCCGGTGATACGGAAGTATAGTTGAGTGTCGTCCGCATATGAGTGGTAGCATAGATCTGATTTGCTGATAATTTTGAAGAGTGGCCGGATGTAAATGTTGAAGAGTACTGGTGACAATGGTGATCCTTGAGGGACTCCATAAGAAATTGCCTGAGTTTCCGAAGTGAAGGCTCCTAATTTCACTGTCTGCGACCGGTTTCCTAAGAAGGAAGCGAACCATGGCAGATCTCCATCTGTGACTCCTGCCACTTCCTTGAGGCGGCTGAGAAGAGTGTTGTGGTCCACTGTGTCGAACGCCGCGCTAAGATCCAGCAGTACCAGAAGACACGATTCTCCATCATCCGCGGCTTCTAGATCGTCATCCCATATTTTCAGAAGTGCCGTTTCTGTGCCATGGCCTGGGCGGAAGCCAGATTGTAGTGGGTCCAGGAGCTTGTGTGTGTCTAGGTGAAGCTGAAGCTGTCTTACTACTGCTTTCTCCATAATCTTGGAGATGGTGTTCAGGCTTGTTACCGGTCTGCGATTGTTTGGATCTTTGGGGTCGAGGTTGGGTTTCTTTAGCAGTGGTTTGATGATGCCTTGCTTGAGGGAAATAGGAACCAACCCTTCTTTGAATGACTGATTTACTAGGTGTGTAATAGCGGGGGCCAGAATGTCGGAGCATTCTTTCAAGAGCTTTGTAGGAATGATGTCGTTTGGGGATGTACTGTCTCGGAGGCTCTTGATGAGATTTTTTGTTTCATCCGTAGTGATGGGGGTAAGCGAAAAATGTGGTGCTTGTGCACTGTGCAAGTAAAATTCCTTACCTTGGTTTGGTTGAGTAGAATTGGTTGTTTTTTTTTGTTGAATTATTTTCTGAATGTTGTCGATTTTGTTGATGAAAAAATCCGATAACTTATTGCAGTATTCTTGGGTTTCGTTTTCTCGGGGCTCAAGGCAGGTGGGGTTCATAGTCTGGGCGACTAGTTTGAACAGTTCACGTGGCCGGTTTAAGGCTTTTGAGAGGGTGTTTGAGACATGTTCTTTTTTCGCTGTGAAAATTGCTTTATGATATTTCTTGGTGAGTATTTTGTAGTATGTGTGATTTTCCTTTGTAGTGTTCCTGCTTTAAACTTCTCCGCAATTTTATCCCTGACCTGTCTGGTGTGTTCCTTGGCCTTCATGATGCTGTTTGTTCACTAAAGTTCTCTAACAAACCTCTGAGGGCTTCACAGAACTGCTGTATTTAAACTGAGATTAAATTACCCACAGGTGGACTCTATTCTCTAATTAGGTGACTTCTGAAGGCAATTGGTTCCACTAGATTTTAGTTAGGGGTATCAGAGTAAAAGGGTCTGAAAACAAATGCACGCCACACATTTCACATATTTATTTGTGAAAAAATTGGAAAACAATTTATCATTTTCCTTCCACTTCACAATTATGTGCCACTTAGTGTTGGTCTATCACATAAAATCACAATAAAATACATTTATGTTTTTGGTTGTAACATGACAAAATGTGGAAAATGTCAAGGGGTGTGAATACTTTTTCAAGGCACTGTATGCAAAACAAGTCATTTCCACACTTTTGTGTGTGTATTTTATTATTTTCTGAACAAATAATTACCAGTCTACAAGAATCTGTCTGCAGGGATAGGTTGGTTGTGTTCCAGCTGCCAGGGTTGTCTTTTATTAGCTTGCACTGTCATCCTAGGCACCCCTGGCCACAAACATGAGCCAGCCATCTATTATTTGCTCTGCTTTGTCAAATGTTGCTCATATTACATTGGCTAGTTTGTTGCCTACACATATAAAAGATTGATGTTATCAGAAGCAGGTTTCATTTTTCATCCTACAGGCATGAACAATGCATCCAGACACAATCTAAAGAGATCCAATCATGTTCAGAACTTCTATATTTTTTTTTACGTTCTTGCACATGATTTAGTCTGGGTTCACACTATGTACGATGTGGGGCACAGCAGGAGGGTCCGGTGCATCCCAATTCACCATTTCAGGTTCGAATTAGGTCCGAATTGTTGCCTGAATTCGTACCTGAAACAGAGCCAAGGCCACAGGACCCTTCTGCTGTGCTCTCTGTGGCTGCCCCGGAGATGTGCGAACCGGCTCCATTGAGAGCTGGTCACACTCTCCTGCAGGGGCGGACTGACCATTCGGCCACTCGGGCACTTTCCGAGGGCCCCGGGCCACTAGGGGGCCCCATCAGGGTTGCCAGTCTCAGTAAAACCAGGGACAGTATGTTAAAATCTGTGTTTTTTTTTACATCTGTTTCTGAAATGTCCCTTACCGACATCCTTTTGGTCTAAAAATCCTGAGATTATAGCTGCCCCACCTCTCCAGTACCTTCTCAGCCAATAGAAACATGTCTGTGTATACTGTGTGTACAGGTAAGTGTATACTGTGTGATTTTATACTGTGTGGCCCCATAATCTCTGATTGCCTGGGGGCCCCATAATCTCCTATTGCCCGGGGGCCCCATGAGTTGTCAGTCCGCCCCTGCTCTCCTGTCATGCGAATTGGATGCGGGGAAACCCACATCCAAATTACATGAGTGTGAACCCAGCGTTACAGTTGGAAATTAAAGAGGGCTACGGCGAAATTTTATTTTTTTTTAAAAGTCAGCAGCTACAAATACTGCAGCTGCTGACTTTTAAAATATGGACACTTACCTGTCCAGCGTGCCCGCGATGTCGGCACCCGAAAGTCGATCTGTCAGGATCAGGATTCCCATACCGCAATAAGCGCAATAAGGACCCTCCCTGCTGTCTCTGGGATCTGTGTGTTTCCCAGCAGACAGCGGAGGGGGGATGACAAGAAGTGGCGTAAATACCCGCAGATTCTGCGGCTATCTATGCCCGGAAGTGGGTGCAGATACCTGTATTATACAGGTATCTGCACCCCCGTACCCCCTGAAAGGTGCCAATTGTGGCACTGGAGGGGGGAGGGTTCCGATGAGCGGAAGTTCCACTTTAGGGTGTAGCTACGCTTTAACTTAGGTCCACTTCAGTTCAGACTATTAAAGCCATAGTAAACATGAGCGGAAAAATAAATATTCCACCTGCAAGCTAAGAGCATAATGAAAGCCCCTTGAATCTCCTTTAGGGAATGGGAGCCTTGACTGCTAGAAGCATGGCATCATTGTGGGTGTGAACCTAAATGTTCATGTTTTATGGGTGCTCAAAGTATAACTGTGACTGGCATTGTTGTTTGGTACATTTGGAAAGTTGTTACTTTTGCAAAGTTCAATAAACCTGTGGCCATGCCCTATTTCCAACTTAATCAGCTTTTGTGTCTTTTTTGGGGGGAGAGGTACTGGTTTATTAGTTGGTCATAAATGAGCCTATGCTTCTCAGCAGTCATGTGCTAGTATGCATTGCATACTTTGTGTGACAGAAGATTGGAACTACCACCATTTTGATGTTCAGGGTCTCTGCTTTCTGAAACTATACAGCATATACTGTTTGGGGGTTTTAAATAATCGCTATATTTTAAATAAACACAGAGTGACACCGTAAGAAAACAATTGGGAGACGAGGACAGATCATTGTCAACCTGTAACAGGAAGTACCTGAACAAAGACTTTCAGGACAGGATCATCAGGTATTATTTAAATGAAAGCTGCAGATTTAAAAGGATTGAAAATTACTTTTTAAATGACATTACCAGATTATGTGAGGTTTTAGTAACTGAGTTTAGATCTACTTTAACCAGAACAACGTGTTGTCCGTGCCCTCCTTGTTCTTAGATTAGCTGACGAACGCAAGTTATCTCTGCTCCTTGAATAATGCTGCCTGTGATTTATTTTTTATAGAGTTGATGTTCTGAAATTACACCAGGGATATAGTGTCAGGCAATACATCGATAGTGCTTAGCCTCACAGTAGAGACAAATGTGACTAATAAAGACTGTAGAACAAAAATATATCTAAATATATAACTCACGCTAGTACATAATAAATGTAATAAAAAAGAATTGAATGTGTGACATGTGAAATTGCAGCTTCTGTACACAAAGTGCTAACACTTGACAAATAGATAACTAAAAAGAATTACAGTGCTCGCAAATAAGTGAATAAAATACAGACATTAAATTAAAACAATTCATAAACATCTAGTAAAAGTCCAAAAAAGCGAATGATGTGCTCATATAATGATTGAATAAAGCGCAATGGTGCTCCAAACTTGCAAAGTATGAGGCGCCACACTCCCCCTTCGGTGACCCCACTCACCAGAAATATTGAACCCTCAGCTTTGCAGTCTGGGGTCAAAATAGGCTGTGATCTATTGATTTGGGGTGTGAAGGATGGTTGCTTAGAGGCTCCCTTAAGCCCCATACACACGGTCGGACTTTTTCATGGATTTGGTCCGATCGGACAAGGTTGTTGAAAAATCAGACCGTGTGTATGCACCATCGGACAGTGTTCGTCGGTTTGTCCGTCGGACAAAGTCTTATCTCCTGCTGGAAAGATTTGCCGTCAACCCGGTCCGATCACACCAAATCCGAGCGTGTGTACGCTTGTCCGACGGACAAAGTGCTACGCATGCTCAGAAGAAATTCTGTGACGGAAGCGCTCGGTCAGGTAAAACTACCTTTCCTAATCGACACAGCACATTCGTCACGCTGCAATGTTAAAATGTCTTTAATGCAGCGCATTCTCTTTTTCTTTACAATGCAACAAGAATGACATCTTTTA
Source organism: Lithobates sylvaticus (assembly GCA_028564925.1). Classification (NCBI taxonomy): domain Eukaryota; kingdom Metazoa; phylum Chordata; class Amphibia; order Anura; family Ranidae; genus Lithobates; species Lithobates sylvaticus. The sequence continues at coordinate 225,439,766 of CM053032.1, read as the reverse complement.
GCTGCTCCTATTCACCCGCACTTCTCACAAACTTACTTCTTTATTACTTTGCAGCATTTATACACTACATGTTTATTTTGACTCTGAACGGAAAAGAATCTTTGTTATTTTTTTACCATGATTTGTCTTTTTTTTTTTTTTTTGGGGGGAATACATATTTGAATGTTTTTTTTTTGTTTTTTTTGGAGGGGGGTTGTGTGTCTCAAATTACCAAAAACACATTATTAACATTTGTATTTCTTGCTTAAATTTACTAGGAGGTTGTTTGTTGTTGGTGCCCCTTGTTAATTCTACTTTAGGATTAGTGAAATGTACCTGCTTACTCAAAGAAAAACTGTCATTGTAGCAAAGTAAAACACAATAGTCAATGATTATTTCAAATCAAAAAAACCTTTATTTAGGTCACACCAACAAACCAAAGAGGAACGCAGCCATGGTGAAACTTGGGGAATTTGCAAAGTCTTGGCCCCCCACGGCAACCATCATTGTTCAAGCGTAGAAAATTGGGGGCCTGAGGAGTACGTATATTAAGGGGAGTGCAATCTGGTCGTGAAGTCCAAAGTATCCGGAACTGCAGCAGATGCCATCTAGGTCCCCAGGCTCTGGTACTACAAGAGGCTCCATCTTCTCTCAGACCAGACTGATTCCAGGTCGTCACTCTCAGGTCTTCCTTCCACGCTTCCTTCCACGCTGTGGCTGTCGTGATGGTGGGGTGGCAGAAGGAGGAGGAGGAGGAGGAGGAGGCGGAGCATGGTAGCTATGGCAAACATGTGTGACTGGGGTCATCTCCCCAGCCCTACCCTTATTTAGGACATGGAGGATGAGCCCCTCACACATGTTGCGTTGCCTCACCTCCATACCCATCATTTTTGTGACAACCACCGAGCCAAAGGTCTCCTCGTCGGCGGGTGTGGCATGTAGGGAGTCTGAAGCCTCTCTGATCATGCGGAGCGCTGACTGTGCCGCATAACCCCCCCTTCTCGCCCTTTTGTACGGAGGGCGGAGGGGAGGGGTTTGGGTGTCAGTCAGGCTCCGCGGCCTAGCCCCCTCTTGGCTGCCACTACCCAGCTGGTGGCTGCCACTAACCCCTGCCTCCTCCTGACTGCCACCTTCCACAGCCACCTCCTGGCTGAGGTCTTCCTGTGTATGAAAAAGGGACATAGTTTCAGTTATTTGTTCATCAAACACACACAATTCTCATCTAGTGACTGGTGCAAAATGTTTACAAATAGAAAACCATACAATTCTCAGCCCTGCAGTTTAGATTCTGGCCCCAAATGTCTCCCACACCACTGTCTGTTGATATGTCAAACACGTTAGGAACTAAGCAATTGGCGATCCTGAATTAAGTGAACATCATTCATTATTCCCATAAATGGTAACAAAACTACTATACCTGGAACAAGCTGGGCTCCTCCACCTCTTCCAGACTGGAAGGCCCAGGTTGCTCCTCGGAAGCCTCATCAGGGGTGGGCTGCGCGCAAGGAAGCGTGGAAGGAGGAGTTGAGGTTGGCTCCGTGACATCAGCCTGGTCCTTCAGAAAATGGAGACTCTGATAGTACCAGAGCTTGGGCACATAGACCTCATCTGCTGAAGTTGCAGTTTCCTCAGACTTCACGACCTTCTTCCGCTCCCTGATATACGCACTCCTCAGGCTGCCAATTTTCTTTCTTATATCATCAACAGTTGCCGTGGGGGAACCTTGGCTTGACAAATTCCACAAGTTCCTCCAGGGCTGCGTGCCTCTTTGGTTTGTTGGTGTAATGTGGGTGTATACCCTGCCACAATATGGGAAAATCCCTGTATTTGGCAATGAAGAGGGGGAGAAAACTCATGTCGTTGAATCCCTTCATATCAATCTCTGCAAGACACAACACCACACAAAACCCTATAAATTATGTCAGGCTAAACTCTCCTAATCTTCTCCATAAAGAAGCCTCAAGTTCAAATCAGTCTAGGCTAGTTATGTACCAACGTCAAATTGTACCTTCGTTTGTAGCGATCGTCTCGTGTGAGTTTTCTCTCCCCTCGTCTCCCAGATCGTGGCTACGACACAGGCGTGTGACGTTTTATATACAGTGCGCATGCTTCAAACTCCGCCCGCCCCTGACGATCTTTCTCGTCTATTCCCCACCCCTTCTCTTTACGGCGTAGTGGGGAGAGCACATGGCGGGGACACAGCAGGTGCGCCACAAATATCCCACCAACGAGGAGGAGGACGAGGAAAGTCCGGAGGCAGAAACGTCCCGATCCCGGAGCCTGAAATTCAAGGCCTCCAATATGTCATTTGGAGAAATGTTGGAGATGGTGGACATATTAAAGAGGAGCGACTATGATGGGAAGTATGGGCCTTACCTCAACCCCAATGTCCGCAAGGCCAAGATCATGTCTAAAGTTGTGAGGAGGCTGTACAATCATTTTGGGGTACAACGATCCAAGGAGCAACTGAGGAAACGCTGGTCAGACCTGAAACTGAGGGAGGCCGATCAGTACAGAAAGATCAAGCGAATTCTTCTAAAAAGTAAGTAGTTGTGTTTTGTGTTTGATTTCTTGCTTGCATACTGCTCCATTGTGGTTTGATTTTTACAAAGTTGGACATTCCAAAATGGCCACTTTCAGGTTCGTCTGTGCATTCGATCGTACTCAGCCTCGATCTTTCTGCCACTGTCATGTGTGTGTCCATTCGATCGTACGCAACCTCGATCGTTCGGCCACTTATAATACGAGGTTTGGTGAAGTTTTTATTGAAAGGAAGTTTGTTCTCACTAGAGATGTCAGCAAGAGCGTAAACCAAATTTTGTCAATGTAAAGGAGAGGTCACTCAGTAGCTGTTTACCCATCTGGACTCTAGAGCACTAGTGCTGGGACACCCAAACCCCCTTTTTATTATGCTTTTCCACACATGTGCTCCAGTGGATACTAGAGGGGGGTCTCCATCACACAAACTTCTACCAAAAAGCTAGTCAGTTTAGCACCTTTACAAAGTGACTACATTCATGTAGTTGACATTTGTAACTGGCCAAACTAAAATAGTGTCCGTCACTTTCAAGCAATGTTTGTCATTTCCTATTTCTGCCCTCAATAGCTTGTGTTGCTAAATCTTCCTTTTGGACATTCTCATAGGGGAGCGAAAACTTGGGCCGTCTGAGGAAACCCCCAAACCAACACCTCCCAAAAAAGGGGAAAGAGCAGAAGCAGAGGAGGAGGAGGAGGAGGAAGGAGAGATCATTGAACTTGGAGAAATTGTCACCACAACAGGTGAGTGTGGGAGAACACAGCTACTGGTAAGCTAATCCATGTATGGCTGCCTCATTTCCAACACCCCATTTTTGTTTGTTTGTGGTTTTTAGGTGACGTGGATGTTGTGGAAGAAAAATCGCACTTTACCACAGAGAGTGCCCACGTACTCATCGGAGAGATAATGGTCTGCAATCGAGATCTAGATTACATAAAGCAAAACATCAATGATGTTCAACAAAAATTGAAGAACATCATTGATGTTTTAGGAAAAATATGAAAACGCACCAAGTAATTAACACACATTTGTGCCAGCTTCTGAACACATTTGCAACTTAAAAACTGTGTGAAATTTGGAACATGCACACATTGTGTCCACATTTGCTAGCTCCCATCATGGTGGATGAATGCCAACGTTTTTTTGGGGGTGCAAACACTTTACGAACTACGAAAGTGGTTGTGGTGAAGGGGTTGCACCCCCAAAAAACGTCCATTCATCCCCATGATGGAAAATGGCACTTTTGAAGCTTCTAGGCATGTGTTTTACCATCTAATGTCCATTTTCAGACCCAAATTGTGTGCATGTTCTAAATTTCCACTTTCCGGGGGTGACCCCCCCATGTGATGAAGGCAAGATCAAACACACTTTGAACATATAGTCATGTCTGATCTTGTCTTCACTTTACAAAGTTGAACTTTCCGAGTTCATAGGTTCTGTTTTGCTCCATGCCTGGTTTTACCAATTGCGGAATGTTTGTAAACAATGTTGTAAATAAACAAGATGTTGTCAGTTTTGGCGTGAAGATTGTAAACGCACTTGTGAATGTTTTCCTAGTAAACTTTTCTAAATGTGTGGCTTCCTTATTTAAAAAACACAATGCATTATGTATGTAAAATGTAAAGGATATGGGGGGCAATGGGTGTTATTTACTAAAGGCAAATCCACTTTGCACTCCAATTTTCTTTCCCTGGGAACTTTTTCAATGCACTTGTAGAGCATAGCGGATTTGACTTATGTAAATGACACCCACAGTGCTTTGTACGAAAACACGGAGCACAGCATTTTTGAGAATACACACATGTCAGACCTGGTGCTGAAAAGGAGTATTTTGGGTGTCAGTTATGCAGGACAAACCTTCTCTAGACCAAAGATTAGGTAGCAAACACACAACATGAGAATAATCTTTTTGGGAAGAAGAGACTGTTACCTCCTTTTGCCCAGACAGTGCATTCCCACTGTCGAAGGCAAAGGGAAAAAATGTCAAGGTAAAATAAGCTAAAAAGAAGACTGAAATGACAAGAAATCATAGGTTGGTTAAAATATCTGATTTAATAAAAAATGCCTCTCACACATCGTCAGGCAGAGCAATGGCCCCCCTACCCACAAAGTACTCCATATATTGGTCCCGGACCACACGGGCATTTAGAGGGGGCAAGCCTGGACGTGCCACTCGAAGGGCTGTGAGGTCCGCATTTGGAGGGCCCTCCACATCTGGGCCAACGGGCACCACATAGTTCCTGTTATGTCTTTTGAGGAAGTTGTGCAATATGCAACAGGCAAGAACTATGTGGTTCAGTTTGTATTCCGCCAAGTTAAATGCCGTCAGGAACAGGCGGAAGCGGCTGGCCAGGATGCCAAAAGTGTTCTCCACCACTCTTCTGGCTCTGGACAGCCTGTAGTTGAAGACCCTCTGGTCCGGGGTGAGGGTCCTCATCGGGAACGGCCTCATCACATGGGGAGTCAACGCAAACGCTTCATCTGCGACAAAGACGAAGGGGAGTCCTTCGGCATTCTCCTCTGGAGGTGGCAAGCACAGACTGCCACTTTGGAGACGCCAGTAGAACTCCGTGTGCGTAATGGCCCCACCATCCGATATCCGGCCGTTCATCCCCATGTCCACATACATAAACTCGTATGTTGCCGACACCACCGCCAACATCACTACACTATTAAACCCTTTATAATTATAATAGTAGGACCCCGAGTTGGGCGGTGGGACGATGCGGACGTGTTTCCCATCAATTGCCCCTCCGCAGTTAGGAAAGTCCCAACGGCTGGCAAAGTGGGAGGCCACAGTCTGCCATTCCTGTGGCGTGGAAGGGAACTGTGGAGTGAAACAAGAAAAAAAAATTAGTCACTTTGCACCTAAACATTGCAAGCAGATTAGACAATCAACATCTTGGAACAAGAGCATTGTATAAAATTTGAGGCTGGAAAGTATTTGCACAGAAAAGTAGAGGCTCCCCTTCACAGATTACTCACCCCCCCATCAATCCCCCCACTTCTGATGGGACATTGGCAATAACTAGGGTTTTGGGGGGGGGGGGGGTGGTGGACAGGTAACCCTCTGCACTTCATTGATTGGCAAATGGCTCAAAAATGTGGGCTAGTTTGCCCAGACCCTCTGTACTTAACACTATTGGCAGGCCACAGGAAAGATCAAATAACATTTCAACCCCCCCCCCCCCCCAAAAAAAGGCAGGCACAGTGTGACATTATTAAATTACCAAGCAAGCTAATAGGAGGGAAAGAAGACAAAAAAATAGGAAATGGAAAGTATGGAGGCAGCCCCTTGCACTACATGCTTTGCTGAATTCATCCCTAAAGATGCGCACTATAAAGAGGTAGGTATATAGTGTGTATGGACCTTGGGAAAGCCAGCAGATAAAGGATTGGTACCATCTGACAGAGCAGTTGGGGGAGGGGGTTCCTAATGAGTTTGCCCCCCCCCCCCCCATCAAAATAAAAAAAAAAGGGGGCTCTACATGAAGTAAACCACACAGCAAACATTTGTGCATATTTAGGGGGTGTTTTGGGGCAAACAATACTATGCAGCAGACAAAAGACATTGCTTAAGTGACTAGGCCATAGGTGTCTATTGGGCCAGAAGAGCATGCTGGGGAGGTAAGTGAAGGAAAAAATGCATGAAGGAGAAAAGGGGCACAGCATATTAGAACATATTGCAATCATGGTAATTAGGGAAGGAGGTCAAAAATAGAAGACATTAGCAAACAGAGCATACATAGAAGGGAATAGTAAAGTAGAAATGTTACCTTAATATAGTCCTCCTGCAGGACCTGAATGATGGAAGAACAGGTCTCTGGAATAATGATTCCCAGAGCCTGGGGAGAGATACCTGAAGAGAACTTCAAATCCTGAAGACTTCTCCCTGTCGCCAAGTACCTCAACGTGGCAACAAGCCTCTGCTCCGGAGTAATGGCTTGTCTCATGCAGGTATCCTGCCGGCTGATAAAGGGGGTCAGCAAAGCCAAAAGACGGTGAAAATCGGGGTCCGTCATCCTGAGAAAGTTCCTGAAATCATCAGGATTATTCTCCCGGATCTCACGAAGCAAAGGCATGTGCGAGAATTGGTCACGCTGAAGCAACCAATTCTTGGTCCACATACTCCTCGTCACTCTGTTCATGGACGGGTCTTGGGTCAAAGCTAAAAGCCCGACACCAATTCCGCGTACAGCACGAACTCGGCGACGAGTACGCACGGGAAACATCGCTCAGAAGGTCACAAAAGGTCGGCTGGTCAGAACGGACAAACAGAAAGCACCGATAAACAGCAAGGCCTGAAAGAACGAAATGAATACCAGCAACGAGCAGACAATAAGCAGTGCAAATCAAAGCGTCCTATATCAAGATATAGGCCGCAATGACCAACAAATGCGAACTGACTACACGCACTAATAAACAGCTAAGTAATGGGAACTGCGTTACCATGAGGGGAAAAGTAATCAGTTAGATTACTCGTTACCCTCTAAAGTAACTGCGTTGTGTAACTCCGTTTATTTTAACTCAGTTACTTACATCACTGGTAAAAACATCTGAGTCCGCCGCTGGTTGGCGTGCGTTCCATGGAGGCAGAAATTGCATCACTGGTTAGCGCGAACCGGAAGTAAGTTGATGCGTTTTGCCCCTCCTCCAGGGTGTCATCAAAGGACCTTTGATGAAGCCAAGGAGGAGGGGCGAAACGCATCAACATAATCTGGAGGAGCCTTTAAGCAACCATCCTTCACTCCCCAGATAAATAGATCACAGCCTATTTTGACCTCAGACTGCAAACAAAGGGTCCAATATTTCTGGTGAGTGGGATCATCGAAGGGGTGGTGTGGCACCTTATACTTTGCAAGTTTGGAGCACTGTTGCACTTTATTCAATCCTTATATGAGCACCAAGCACTTTATAGATTTGTGTCTATTTTATTATTTATTATATTTTGAATATTGATTCATATGGCACAAGCCATTATGTCATTGAATTGTTTAGATTAATATACATTCTGCTAGCGCTGTTTTATATTTTCTTTCTCCAAACATATGGCAATCTTACAGAAGACATTTCTGCTGCTTAAGATTCTCCCGCTTTTCCTACCCGCTGATGTTCCGGGATGGAAAAAAGGGACATGTTTCAACACAATCCTCTCAGTTACGTAGACCAGGAAGAATTAATAAGCAAAATAATAAATTCAATTTTTTAGAGGTTAATTGACAAGTTTAGTGTAGTATAACACTGGTGGTAGGTAAATAGTAATTTTTTTGTAGATGTCTATATGTATATCATAGAGGGCCGGCTGAGGAGGAAAGAGTGACTGGAGGATTTGCTTCCAAAAGAGGGACATTTCTTCCAAATTAGGGACAGTTGGCAGCTATGCTCTTCATATAGTGTCATATGTTTTTTTCCCCCCACGTGGAATGAATTACATATCTAATCAATCCTATCAAGTGACAAGTGCTGCTAGTATCCTATTATTCTCACTTTATCTCCGGAAATAAGCATGATCTGTTCTGTTCTGTTCTGTTGTTTTATGGCACATCAGTGCTCATTGTTTCAGATATGGAGAGGAATGACAGTTTTACTATTAAGGATCAAATAAGTGTTTGTAACACTATCTCTTGAAATATACACATACGTCTTTAAATTGCATTGATGAACAGATGTGTCATAAATCCTTTTATTCCAAAAAGCTTTTATTATTTTCTTTCCAACATCTTTAAACTACAGTCTTTATTAGATAACTAAAAATAATTACAGCGCTCACAAATACATAAAAAAAATGCAGACATTAAATTAAATCAATTCCTAAACAATTAAAGTCCAAAAAATGTGAATGATGTGCTCCAATATTAACCACTTCAATACCAGGCACTTAGACACCTTCCTGCCAAAGCCAATTTTCAGCTTTTCAGTAATTTGAATGGCAATTGCGCGGTCATGCTACGCTGTACCCAAACTACTTTTTTATCATTTTGTTCCCACAAAAAGAGCTTTCTTTTGGTGGTATTTGATCACCTCTGCGATTTTAATTTTTTGCGCAACAAATAAAAAAAATAAAAAACGAAAATTTAGAAAAAACATTTTTCTTTGTTTCTGTTAATTATTTTTGTAAATAAGTAAGTTTTCTTCTTAAATGACAGGCACTAGTATGGCTGCACTGACAGGCACTGATAAGGCGGCACTGATGGGCACCGATGATGTGGCACTGATAAGGTTGCACTGATGGGCACTGATAGGCGGCACTGATAGGCGGCACCGATGGGCACTGGTATGCAGCACTGATGGGAACTTATAGGTGGCACTGATGGGCACTTATAGGCGGCACTGGTGGGTACTTATGGGTGGCACTGGTGGGTACTTATGTGTAGCACTGATAGGTGGCACGGATGGGCACGTATGGGCACTGATGGGTGGCACTGATGGACACTGATGGGTGGCATTGCTTGGCATTAGTCATTGTATGTTTTACTTTATGGTGCCAGTCAGTGCCCATTTGTGGGCACTGATTGGCATAGATTGGGCACATTTCCCACTTCCCTGGTGGTCCTGGCAGCTTCCCTGGTGGTCCAGTGGGAGCATCCGAGGGGGGGCTGCGCTGATGAACAATCAGCGCAAACCCCCCCTGTCAGGAGAGCCGCCGATCGGCTCTCCTCTACTCGCGTCTGTCAGACGCGAGTGAGGAAATGCCAATCAGCTGCTTTTCCTGTTTACATCGTGATCAGCCGTGATTGGACGCGGCTGATAACGTGGTAAAGAGAGTCTCCCCACCGGCACGCGGCTGTTATCCTGAAGGACGTCATATGACGCCCAGTTAGGATGAACCAGCGCCCGGCCGTCATTTTGCTATAGGCCAGGCGGGAAGTGGTTAAAGTGCAGTCGTGCGCCACACTCCCTCCTGTGTCTCCACTCACCGGATGGAATGGACCGCTAACTTTTCAGTCTGGGGGTCGTTCAGGCTTTGAGATGTTGGCCAGGGATGGCTGAGTCACATCAATGTACCAAGAAGATCAAATCTAAGTATTTATAACCATTACATGTGGATCATGATGCCCAAAACAATGAGAAGAAAAGGGACCATAGTGAAGTACTGTTAACCAAAGAATTTATTGCGCAAGTGGACAGGTACTTACAAACTGAAGGTTAAAAATAGGCATGGATTCAGCAATAGTTTAAAACAGCAAGCAAACGCCGCCGGCGACAATTAAACTAAACTATTTTTTTGATTAATCCAAAAGACGTCACTCACATATGGTACTCAAATCTTATTACATACATATTTAACATAGGAAAATTGTATCGCCCATAAGACACTGCTGTATAGTTGAGAATATAAAATAAAAATAAAATAAAAATAAAAATAATTAAAATTTGGGTAAAATTACAATACTAAGAATGAACCGCAAAATCAATTGTTTGTTTTTTGTTTTTAATTTGATTTTGAGGTTCATTCTTAGTATTGTAATTTTACCCTCATTTTAATTATTTTTAAATTTATTTTATATTCTCAATTATGCAGCAGTGTCGTATGGGCTATGCAATTTTAATGTTAAATATGTACTGTATGTAATAAGATTTGCGTACCATATGTGAGTGACTTCTTTTGGATTAATCAAATAAAAGTTTAGTTTAATTGTCTAATTTTTATAATGGTGGGAACCATTTCTTTGAGGTGATCAATATTCATCTAACCAACAATGGGCGTTAGTTTCCCATGTTGGAGACGCATTTTAGTCATGGAGACATATTTGTCTAACCAATAAAATGGCCGCCTCGTGGGCTTCTGATTGGCTGACTATGTGGGAGGTTACCTTTTATGTGTATTTAAGGCTGGCTTTGTTAACCGGAAATGAGGTCCTTTGAAGATGCCCTGTGGGAGGGCAAAATGCATTGACGGAATTTCAGCTTCCTAATCCACGAGATGTCACGGTTTTCGGGTGGAACGCACGCTGGCAGTGTTTGCTTGCTGTTTTAAACTGTTGCTGAATCCATGCCTATTTTTAACCTTCAGTTTGTAAGTACCTGTCCACTTGCGCAATAAATTCTTTTTTTAACAGTACTTCACTATGGTCCCTTTTCTTCTCATTATTTTGGGCATCATGATCCACATGTGATGGTTATAAATACTTAGATAAGATCTTCTTGGTAGATTGATGTGACTCAGCCATCCCTGGCCAACATCTCAAAGTCTGAACGACCCCCAGACTGAAAAGCTAGGGGTCCATTCCATCCGGTAAGTGGGGACACAGGAGGGAGTATGGCGCACCTTGCGATTTGGAGCACGACTGCACTTTAATATTGGAGCACATCATTCACTTTTTTTGGACTTTCACTAATTGTTTATGAATTGTTTTCATTTAATGTCTGAATTTTTTTCACGTATATGCGAGTGCTGTAATTCTTTTTAGTTATTTAATAAAGACTATAGTTTAAAGATGTTGGAAAGAAAATAATAAAAGCTTTTTGAAATAAAAGGATTTATGACACATCTGCTCATCAATGCAATTTAAAGACGTATGTGTATATTTCAAAAGATGGTGTTACATAGAAACACTTATTTGATCTTTAATAGTAAAACTGTCATTCCTCTTCATATCTGAAACAATGAGCACTGATGTGCCATAAAACAACAGAACAGTACAGAACAGATAATGCTTATTTCTGTAGATAAAGTGCAGAATAATCATTGCTCAAACAGTTGGTTCTCTGATTGGACGAGGTGGAGATTGTGACATGGAGAAGGATGCAAGACATTCTCTGAATGGCGGCCATGCCGAGTGAGCAACCCCCTCTGGTTACTATACAGAAGGGCAGTCACCTATCACAGGATCTGGAAGATCGTGGCCATCACTTTATTAGCTTGGGATACTACAGTGATTTGCAGCTTCCAAATAGGCCAATTGGGTAGCACATATGCATACCTACATTGGGCCAATCTGTCTCCATGTAAATATTGCCCAAGTTCCGCTTTAAACAAGCTTAATATACTGTACACTATATTGCTAAGAGTATTGGGATGCCTGCCTTTACACGCACATGAACTTTAATGGCATCCCAGTCCTAGTCTGTAGGGAATGGAATGAATTAGAGCGGAGACTGCGAACCAGGCCTTCTCTTCAGTGCCTGACCTCATAAATGCGCTTCTGGAAGAATGGTCAAACATTCCCATAGACACACTCCTAAACCTTGTGTACAGCCTTCCCAGAAGAGTTGAAGCTATGATAGCTACAAAGGGTGGGCCAACTCAATACTGAACCCTACGGACTAATGCCCCATACACACAGTCGGAAATTCCGACGGAAAATGTCCGATCGGACCATGTTGTCGGAAAATCCGCCCGAGTGGGCTCCCTCTGACTTTTTCTGTCGGATCTCAAATTTTCCGACAACAAAATCCGATCGAACTTTTTCCGATCGCGTGTCAAGAATTCCGGCGGACAAAGTGCCACGCATGCTCAGATCAAATTACGAGACCAAAGCTATTGGCTACTAGCCTCTACGTAGTTCCGTTGTACGCAACGAACATCACCACGTTCAGAATGATCAAATTTTCCGACAACATTGTCCGACCGTGTGTATGTGTCCGACCGTGTGTAAAATTCCGACGGATTTTGTGGTCGGAATTTCCGACCGTGTGTACGGGGGCTAAGACGCCATTAAAGTTCACGTGCGTGTAAAGGCAGGCATCCCAATACTTTTGGTAATATAGTGTATGTTTGAAAGACGTACTTGTAATCTTACAGTGCAAATTTTAATACTGGCAGATGTATATTATTGAAAGTGACAGACTGTGATTCATACTTGTTATAACCAGTTAACGTACAATTGTCGTCTGACAGAGAATATCTGCTATCATCCAAAGAATCAAGATAATGTCCTTCGACTGAATTCAATAGACTGCTTCATAATTATGGTACGAATTCAGAAGGTAATGTACATGATACAGCATAATCATATTTGACATATTTCTTTGAAGAAAAGAAATTCTAAGACGATCTTCTGAAGAAGAAAATAGCAATAAGTAGCTAGGCTGTGAGACCATTTGTCTGTTATATCCACTCTATTGTATCACGGACATCACAGATGTATAAAAGATATTTGACAAATTTTGGAATAATAAAAAGATAATATTTTAGTAGTTTTGACAATTTTACTGAGAGCTAGTTTACATTTTACTGCAAGGGGGTTTTAGTTTTTCTTTGAAAATGATAAAGTCTTAATAAGGCTTTGCATAAACCCAATAAAAAGAAGTAATGCTCACAGCTTGGTATATTGCTTGCCATTAATGAACAATTTCTGTTGTTCTGGAGGGTGATAATGATACAGCCAGAGGCAATTGTTTCACTAAGACAAATTTCACAACTCCCAATGGCCCTGTGATAAGATTTCTGCTGCGTATGCTTTCATATGGCATTCCAACAACAAATAAAAGTTAGGTAGGAGAGATGTTAAATGACCAGCTCTGCATTAACGTCAGCCTTAAAAGATCCTATCACCACAACAATGTGACCAAAGCCTTGGCACTGGTCTCATGGACCTGCACAGGACCGCGTAACATCATGGCTTTGTTATAGGATCTCTTTGATTATACTCACACCGCAGCATCCAGGAGCAGTGGATACAGGGCAGGGTCAAAATCAAGGCCATTCGGAAGGTAGGCAGTTACCCCTGAGAGAGTTTGAAGGAAATGTTCAACAGACACTAAAAAAACTGTTATTTGTTAAAGTTATTGTAATAGTCTTGCTGTTATTTAATCTTCTTCTAGGGCTTTGAAAATCTTGCCTTACAGTTGGCAGAGACAATAGGGTTAATTTACTAAAGGCAAGGGAAGTTAATAACTCCTAACTTTAGAACTTGAGAATGAGGGACACTTCGGGGACATGATGACCTGTGGTGGCACGCAGTGCGCTGTGACAAAAATGGGGGTAGCCAAACTTAAGGATGGAAGGGGCTTAAGAGGCATGGTTAAACAACACCTGGGCTATTTTGTACCCATAAAATATGCATTGGTTGCTGTACCACAAGCACTTGTCTTGAAGCTGCCACAAATGTAACATGTGGGAGTGCGGGACAAATCCCATTTCTGCGAGACAGCGGGAAAATGTTGTAATCGCGGGACTGTCCTGCAGAAAGCAGGACAGTTGGGAGGTATGGAAGTTACACTTTGCAAGGGAACTATCCCCAGAACTTAGTGGATGAGGTGAAGATCAAATCATGTACAAATGTAGCACCCCCGACCCCCAGATGCAGGATGGGCTGGCCTTCCACTTCAGGGGGTAGATCACTTAGGCCAGGGATGTCCAACAAGTGGCCCAATATGGTTATGAATGTGGCCCAATACAAAATCGTAAACTTACTTTAAAAAAAAAAAATTTTTGGGGGATTTTTTTGTAAAAATTAGTTTACACATAGTGAACACATAATGCTGAAGCAAAATTTGACAGTGTCTCTTTAATGGACATTTATACGTTTTATCTTCCCAAAGAAAAAATTCCCACCCTTCACAATCACGCCTCATTCATATCTTCAGTTTTCGGCAGCACCTATATTTGTGAGCAACCATTTTCAAGGATAAAGCACACAAAGGTCAAAATTAGAACCAAAATATCTGATCAGCACCTTGAGAATTCATTGAGAATTGCTACTACAGCCATCCAACCAGATATTGATGTGTTAGTTTGTTGAAAACTAGTGCCAAAGTGCCAAATATGAGTGCCAAATATCAAACTAGTTTTATGTTGCCCTCTTTTACGGAAATTCCGCTCATGTGTACATGGAATTATGGTGTTGAGGGGGGTGGCAGCGGTGGTGGTGTTGATGGGGGTGGCAGTGGTGGCAGCCATAGTGTTGAGGGGGGTGGCAGCGGTGGTGTTGAGGGGGGTGGCGGCGGCGGTGGTGTTGAGGGGGGTGCCAGCGGCAGTGGTGTTGAGGGGGGTGGCAGCGGTGGTGTTGAGGGGGTGGCAGCGGTGTTGTTGAGGGGGGTGGAGGTGGTGGCAGTCGTAGTGTTGAGGGGAGGTGGCAACGGTGGTGTTGAGGGGGGGTGGCAGCAGCAGTTGTGATGAGGGGGGTGGCAGCGGTGGTGGTGTTGAGGGGGGTGGCAGTGGGGCAGTCGTAGTGTTGGGGGGTCAGCGGTGGTGTTGGGGGGTGGCAGCGGCTAAGGTGTTGAGGGGGGTGGCAGCGATGGCATTGGTAGTATTGAGGGGGGTGGCAGTGGTAGTGTTGAGGGGGTGCCAGCAGTGGTGTTGAGGGGGGTGGCAGTGGTGGCAGTTGTAGTATTGAGGGAGGTGGCAGCGGTGATGTGTGTCTCATTCGGTGTAGGGGTCAGGAGATTGCAAAATTCCCCCTCCAGCAATACTGTCTACCCACTTTACTCTTTCAGCTAAAATATGTACTCTCTTCCCCTGAAAACAAATTCAGCACTAATCTGCACACATACCTCTCCCTTCTTCTAGCATGGATCGTTTCTATCCCAATCCTCCTTCCCAGCACAATTTCCTCACCCTAATCCTCTTCCACCCCTTCAAATTCCCCTTCTAGTACAAATACCCTTCCTCTCTAAATCCCCCCCCCCAACCCCCTCCCCCCAAATGTTCATGAATGATACAGCCAAAGCACCTGTACTGTATAAACCTCATCATGACACTGATGACAACTTGAACGACCACAAGATACAGGGATATACAATGTATTACTGACATATAATCACACACATAGGTTGGACTTGATGGACTTTTTTCGTCTTTTTTCAACCTCACCTACTATGTAACTATGTAACAATGATGATCACACAGTACAGGTGTTGTGGGGTGGCTCCTGACTGTATCATCATGTGCATGGCTGCAGTGTGGTGGCTTACTGTATCATCTGTATCCCTTACCAGCCTGTGCTGCCTATGTGCACCCGCAACCGCCTGGATCCCTGTGCCGATCCCTCCACCTCGCTAATGCCTCACAGACTGCCACTGAGTGACCGCCACTCGCCGGCTACAGTACTGCCATACACTACCATTAACACATACTGAGGGAATCGGCCACCTGCACGCAGAAATAAAAAATAAAAAATAAGTTCTCTCTCTGCTACCTCTTCCTGGGCCCCTACAATGAAGTGATGGGGCATGGGGAAATGTAATCTTTTTTGTACTGGACAGGGTAGGAGCAGCGGTGCAGAATTACAAACTGCATGCATACTCTAACTAAGCATATAGCTGTCAGGCCCTGCTGTTATGCCCGGGACCCATACAGGAGGACCGGAGGTGGGTGCATGGAGTGGCATTGGAGAGGCTGTCTGAGCACAGGTAGATCAATAAGGTTTACTTACAGCTCCTAAACATCCTGAAAGGGTGGCTGGGGAGCAAAGTGCCGGCCGAGTGTTGCCCCTCTGGAAGGCATGAAGCGGGAGCCAGAGTCAGGGGGGTGAAGCAAGGAGGTCCTGAAGCAGTTTGGAGGAAGGTAGCACGTGATCAGTTGCTAGGACGCCAGCAGGAATGCTCACTGGGGCAGTGTGTAAGAGCATGCATTGCATCCATTGATGCTCACTCCAACTGAGTGAACCAGCAGTGGCCTCTGGGACTCCAGCCCAGATCAGGATGGTTGGAAGGTATGGTAACTAGGGATGAGCTGAACACCCCTGGGTTCGTTTCCAGAACTTGCGAACGGACCGAAAGTTTGCGTGAACATTCGAACCCTATTAATTACAATGGACGCGAACGTTCGAAATCAAAAGTGCTAATTTTAAAGTCTAATATGCATGTTATTGTCATAAAAAGTGTTTGGGGACCTGGGTCCTGCCCCAGGGGACATGTATCAATGCAAAAACATTTTTTTAAAAGGGACGTTTTCTCAGGAGCAGTGATTTTAATAATGCTTAATGTGAAACAATAAAAGTGTAATATTCCTTTAAATTTTGTACCTGGGGGGGGGGGTGGTGTATAGTATGCCTGTGAAGGGGCGCATGTTTCCCTTGCTTAGAACTGTCCCTGCACAAAGTGTAATTTTTGCAGGAAAAAAAGCTATTTCAAAATCACTCGCGGCTAATGAATTGCCGGCTCCCGTAACACAGAGAAGTCATTGAAAGTCATTGAAAGTCATTGATAAAAAAAAAGTCATTGATAAAAAAAAAAAGCGTGGGGTTTCCCCCAAAATTCAATTACCAGGCCCTTCAGGTCTGCTATGGATATTAAGGGGAACCCCGCTTCAAATTTTTTTAAAAAAATTACGTAGGGGTCCCCCTAAATAGACCCTTCAGGTCTGGGATGGATTTTAAGGGGAACCCCGGCCAAAAAAAATGGCGTGGGGTCCCCCTCAAAATCCCATACCAGACCCTTATCCGAGCACGCAACCTGGCAGGCCGCAGGAAAAGAGGGGGGACGAGAGCGGCCCCCCTCCCTCCTGAACCGTACCAGGCCACATGCCCTCAACATTGGGAGTTTTTTTGGCTGGGGTTCCCCTTAAAATCCATCCCAGACCTGAAGGGTCTGGTATGGATATTTAGGGGGACCCCTACGTCATTTTTTTTTTTTAATTTGAAGCGGGGTTCACCTTAATATCCATAGCAGACCTGAAGGGCCTGGTAATTGAATTTGGGGGAAACCCCACGCTTTTTTCTTTTTTTTTATCAATGACTTTTTTTTTAATCAATGACTTTCAATGAATGACTGTTCTCTGTGTTACGGGAGCCGGCAATTTATTAGCCGCAGATGGCTGCCTTAGATGACACAACAGGCCAGAAGGGTAAAGGTGGTTTAATGTGCTACTGCAGTGCTATACTAACACAGCACGCACACACACTAACTACTCCTGCAGGTGGCTGGATTGGTAGAGATTGAGAACAGCACTGAGAAGAATAAACTACCCTGCCTATTTTTTCTCTTTCCCTACACTAATCCCCAGAATCCACAAGCAGATAATGTAGATGAATCACAAGCAGATAATGCAGATGAATCAAAACAGCAGATAATGCACAAGCAGACACTGTACAGAACAGTACAGTCTCTCACTGTTCCTAAAACGCCAAAACACACTACATGAGGCCGCCGGCGTGGCGGCCTTATATAGTGTGGGGCATGTACTAAACCCCCTGAGCTATAATTGGCCACAGGCATCCTGCTTGTGGCCAATTATTGCTCTCCTCGCCACTGGCTCTATGATTGGCCAAGCATGCGGGGTCACAGTGCATGCTTGGCCAATCATCCGCCAGCAATGCACTGCGACTGGCGCAGTGCATTGTGGACCGTTCGCATCACACAAATTTGATGCGAACGGCCCACATAGTTCTGGGCTCGACGAGCGGACAAACGGCCGATGTTCGATTCGAACATGGGTTCGAATCAAACACCGGGCCCATCCCTAATGGTAACCACTAGGTCCTGAAAGAACCTATGACCCCAGGTATAAAAGGTAAGAGAATGACCTTTTATGTCAGTCTGCTCTCTTCAAATCCTGATGTCACAGGCCCAACAAGTTTGTGGCTCAAAAGGTCTATCCTGATCCACTGTTGGATATGGTGTAATACAGGGGATATACACCTGGGTCAGTGAGTGCAGCGGAGTCATGCACATCTAGTTCTTGCTGACATAGGTGGGAGAAGGAAGGAGATCGTGGCTGGGACAGGGTGTATGTGTCTCTCAATGGCAATAAGGAATGTGTACGAATGTCAGTCCATGGCCATGACCTTTTGTTTACCAACATGATGGAACATCTATATCTGTTGACACCGTGCAGCCAGTGGAATGTTGATGCTAATACCAGAGAAAGTGTTTCCACACCTGGCACACCAGTGACATTTCCTTCATTGCAAACCCCCTACACAACGGGAATATCCTCATGTAGGATGGGCAACTGAACTTTTCTCCCAACAGACCCACGAATGTGACAGGCCCTGCAGGGCATCTAGCAACATAGAAATACAGTCATCCCCCAGCAATTAGCAACTTCTCCTCACAGCTCGAGCCTCCAAGGGGGGTGACACACAGGAGCACTACCTAGGTGACTCCCCAATTGGTTATTGACATACGGTTGTGTGCCGTGGCGGTACCCTGTGTGTTAACACACTTTGGCGTCTGGAGGAATCTGTCTATGTGTCTTGTTGAGTTATATGTTTGTTACATGTAGCATATATTCATGCAGTGTCAAGTGATCAAGTGTGTTCCTGTCTGGGAATTTGATTCCCATAGATCCACTCACCAGGTGGTTTTTAAATGTGTATAAATAAACAATATTTAAGATTTTCAATACTCCTTGTCATTTACCAAGCCTTTTTGTTCCCCACCATAGGAGAATAGTTTTTTGTTGTATGCACATCAGGCTTTAATGACATAACCTATACGATATCTGTTGAATTGGACTGATTGCTTATAAATATATACCTTACTACTTATGCTTTTTTGAACCAGTAAAGGGTGCCTGGCTGTGCACCTAGCAATGCTGAGATTCAGCTAGGTCTGTACTGGTGACGAAGAGAGAGATCCCCGCCAGTCACTCGGCCGATGGGGAGCTGGCAATGGTGGATCTGCTCCCTCACTGTGGTTCCAAGAGAAAGACTCCTCCCCAGACCAGGCTATTTATGTTCTCACCCAGCATTCCTCTGTCTCTCTCAGCCAGCTGGAACTTGTAGTCTGCAGCAGTCTGGCTCTAGTGCAAATCCTGGCTCCTCTGATCACATATCTCACAATCCCCTGCTCTCAGCTGTGGTCTCTGCTTGCTCTGAAGGAGTGTTAGGAGATGATGACACAGTGTCCAGGCTGAACACTAGAGGGAAACAGGCTCACTGCAGCTGATGTTACAGGATATCCTGTGATGACACAAGCAAAGGTGCCCAGCACCTGGCTACATCTGGAAGAGAGGATTAGAGTTACAGATGCTCTAGGTACTCAACAAGTACTGCACAGGAAAAGAGCCTTCAAGTCGAAACCAACACTCCTGTGGACTAGGATTCTTCAGTAAACATTGTGGTCTGAATTCTTAATCTTCTCCAGGAGAGTCAACCAACACCTACATATGTGGTTCCAACATAAAATCCATACAGACACCTCCAGTAGCATTCTCCTCTGGGACTCTATCCTGTTTCCAGACAAGTACAGCTCCAGGCTTAATCACGCCCAGGCTTTTTCAGGCAGGCCTAAAGAATCAACCCCATCACGTACACCCTCCCCAGGTCAGAGCCTGGGGGGTAGAGAGCTGGCATCAGTAAGCCCTAAATATTTATACCCTTTCCCATGATGCCCCACTGGCAAAGAAACTGCTAGTGGTTAAATGGGAAAAAATATTCATAATCCACACTTCATAATCCCACTGAGTGATCTTACACTAATACCAAAGGTGACAGTGCCACATACTGACGGGAGGGAAAACAGACAGCCAGGCTGGACAGACCATAATTGGCATTGGCTGACTCCAGCTATGCAAACTAAATTTGCTTATGGCAGGGTGGCTACACAAGCAAAAATGCTGTTTTATTTATTTTCCTTGCACATGATTGGGTATTCTTTGTAAAATTAAATTTAACCACACTCACTAAACTCTGGGAAAATTTCCTATGTAAAGTGAAAAGACAAAAAAGTCAGAGAGAGCATACATCCTAGTGAAATTTACACTTTAATGATTAAACAAACTTGTAAAATCAATACACTCACATGATAGCAAGTAATGTGCAAGCATATCTGAAAACCAGGCCTCAGTAAGCAATTCCCCTGCCTTGCAACTCAGTAACGTCCAAATCTTCGTGGGGCTGCCCACACTACTGCATCTTCCACAAAATGAGACACTGCTGGGAAATGGGACCTGAAGGACTAGAACGCCAATGTGCACCTTGTTCACCGGCCCGCTCTGAGCCCCCCACATGCTCATGGCTATGGACAAAGCCAGCACCACTAATGGAAGGCAAGACGGAGACCACCGATGATGACAGTGAGTCACTGCTGCCTTTTACCAGGATAATACGTTTCAGGGCTGTGGCCCTCGTCACCAAGTCTATCCAGCTACTGTACTTCATAAGACTGCTTTTTATATTGAGCCGGAACTCAGCTGTATTAACCCAAACAGTGCCGGCAGAAGCCAAAACAAGCACCAGATTCTTATACAGAAGGCTGCCACACTATTAATGGTTCTCACCTTCTTTATATGCAATAGAAAATCTTAATTTTTAAGATCAGAACAACTTATTCAACTAATATTTACATAATTGTCAAACAAATTAAGATTTAATGTTAAATTTTAATGATAAAGGTTATTAAAAAAAGATAATAAACATACTTCTGCAAGCTTCACCATATAAAAGCTAAACTATTTGCATAAGGAATTATTAAAGAATAATAAACGGAGAACTACAGACTGATAAAAAGCCCTGTTTCTACTTTTAATGTCTACATTCTGAAGCTTACTGGGTGCTACCATAGGCTTGATGTTATTTTCCCTGTCCCAGTGGCGGCCCGTCCATAGGGGGCGCCCGGGCGCCCCCCCCCCCCCCCCCACCAGGCAGTAAAAAAACATGTCCCTTTAAAATGTGCTTATGTGCACTGTGTCCCGGCGCCGGGCGCCGGACGCAGTGCGAGATGGGAAGTGCCACGTCAATGCAATCATGAGATTGCAGACGAGGCGCCTCATTTGCCCCACAAAAACTGACTCTGTGGCGCGATCGAGCGCGCCACAGCTTCCTGCCGGGCGATGGACCGGCCGGGCTAGTGGATATACTTGCACAGGAAGTGACGTTGGCACTCGGCTCAGTCCAACGTCCTGCCTGAGAAGATGGAGCAGGTAAGCTGAAGATTGCGGCGGCAGCAGCAGCATCCCCCCCTTAGCAACTTATTAAAACTTTCGGTGGCCAGGAGGGGATCGGAGCACACAGCCCTTTAGTATGCAGACATTCATCCACTTGCTGCGCTGGCTGGGCTCTGCTCTCTCCCCATATCTGACACTTCATGCAGCTCAGTGCAGTGCCGGTACAAGGGGTGGGCAGAGAGAACACATGCCCTGAGCCCAGTGTTAATTTGTGCGAAAAGGGGGCACTGGGAGCATCAGATGATTGTCCTGCCTGGCAGATGGAAGTGCCTGTTATTCTCCTCCTGCTCTGTTCTAGCCTCTATGGGTTAACTGCATCGTCTTGCTCTCCTTCCCGGTGTTTGTTTAAGATAAGTTACTTTCACTTTGCTCCTCCGATAATTTCACCTCCTATATCCCCCCCTCTCTCTGTCTGCTCATTTCTCCCAGTACAATCCTGCAATTAGACTCTCCTTACACCGATCTTCCTGCCTATCTCCTCGTTCACCTTATCTCTTCTGTTTTTCTTATGATCTCTGCTCTCCCCTCAGCAAACCTCACTGCAGCCTCCTGATCTCAGCGCTGGACATGCTACAGGCACACTTTCCATTACAGCTTACTTTTTAGCTTTTTCTATTCTGGAACTATCCTGTGATCATCATTCACCTTGCACATTCTCTGCAGCTATTTACTCTGCTCTTTATTCACACTGCAGGGGCTCATTCACTCTACTGCA
Organism: Lithobates sylvaticus; assembly: GCA_028564925.1. NCBI lineage: Eukaryota > Metazoa > Chordata > Amphibia > Anura > Ranidae > Lithobates > Lithobates sylvaticus. Next base: position 225,417,761 of record CM053032.1, on the reverse strand, counting down.
GTAACTGGCTTATTTTCACACGGGAAAATTCAGTCACTGCAATGGCATATATAGGATACAATTGTTTATTTGTACCCCATTTCCAGTGCAATGCAGCCCAGAGGCAATAAAATGCAGACATGCTGAACAGGCTCTTACTACCCCATGCCTTCATGTTTTCACTCTTTCCTTATCCCTGATTCCACTTTTTTTTCCTATTTATAATTATAATGTTATCACCCAGGGGCCAGCTCACACTAGTAGTGGTGCAAATTTGCTGCAAATACGCACCACATCTAATTCGCAAACCTGTTCATGTAAACTGATTATGCAGTAATATTACCCCCTCACCACCTGTCAAACACCAGCAATGATAGACACACATGGTATCAAGCCCTTTCAGGCCCCTTCCTCCCTCCGTCTCGGTTCACACTAGTGAGATGCGGGAAACCCTAAAAATTCAGTGTCGGTTCCCGCATCTCAGACTGATTTACACTGACATCTGCAAACCACTGGGGGTGTCAATGTTAAGTTACTGTCACCCCCAGATTGGTTTGCAGATCGCAGTGCGAACTGTCAAATGGTCCAGGAAACGGATCGCATAGTTGTGAGCACCCATGTGATCCAATTCCAGTGCGGACCAAAAAAAGGGCCCTGCACTATTTTGGTGCGAATACAATGCAATTTCAGTCATACAAACTGTATGGCTGAATTCACATCGCACAGACATCCCATGTAATGTACACAGCAATGCAGTGCAAATTACATGCAATGTCTGGCATCAAACCAGTGTGAACCCAACCTCAGAGCCCCACTACAGTCTTTTAGTTCCATGCACCTTCAGAGCCCAGCTTCCCAAACCCACTGAAATAGTTGTCAATCAGTCCCCGTTAAACTGATAGTGACACTGCAGCATTTTTTTCCTTTCATTGCACCACGAATGGAAGGCCATTTTTTATTTTTAGTGATACCACTGAGGTAGGGACATTTTTGTCTTTGCCACTGTTAGACCCATATCTGTGCGTCGATTTTAAACTCCACATTACATACATTGGCCCCAATCTCTCCTCCGGGGGGGGGGGGGCACAGTTTGCAAATTTCGCCCTGGGCACTGAATGATGTTGTCCCAGCACTGGCTCAGTGTACCTCCCAGCTGTCACAATGTGACACACCAGGAGCCCTGAGTGTGTGGACTGCCTCCTTCTATTACATACTGTACTGTATGTCACACAACTGTCTCCTTCTACTCCATACTGTATGGTATGTCACACAACTGTCTCCCTCTACTCCATACTGTATTGTATGTCACACAACTGCCTCCTTCTATTACATACTGTACTGTATGCCACACAACTGTCTCCTTCTACTCCATACTGTATTGTATGTCACACAACTGCCTTCTTCTATTACATACTGTGGCGGCCTGTCCATAGGGTGCACTTTCAGTTAGGACATGGGCGGCACTTGGCTGCTCGGTCCAACGTCCCACCTGAGAGGATCAGCAGGTAAGCTGAAGCTTGCAACTTCAAACTTGTTTAAACTTTTGGTGGTCGGCGCGGGACAGAACCCCCCACTTTTAAACTTTAAACTTGATTTTTTTAGGCGGCAGCACCCCCTAATTTACAGGTTGCAGAATGCAGATATGTGCAATGCGCAGCCTGGTATATGATGTGCATAGCCCTGTGTATAATGTGCAGCCTGGTATATGATGTGCAGAGCCCTATGTATAATGTGCAGCCTGGTATATGATGTGCAGAGCCCTATGTATAATGTACAGCCTGGTATATGATGTGCAGAGCCCTGTGTATATGATGTGCAGAGCCCTGTGTATAATGTGCAGCCTGGTTTATGATGTGCAGAGCCCTGTGTATAATGTGCAGCCTGGTATATGATGTGCAGAGCCCTGTGTATAATGTGCAGCCTGGTATATGATGTGCAGAGCCATGTGTATAATGTGCAGCCTGGTATATGATGTGCAGAGCCATGTGTATAATGTGCAGCCTGGTATATGATGTGCAGAGCCATGTGTATAATGTGCAGAGCCCTGTGTATAATGTGCAGCCTGGTATAGGATGTGCAGAGCCCTGTGTATAATGTGCAGCCTGATATAGGATGTGCAGAGCCCTGTGTATAATGTGCAGCCTGGTATATGATGTGGATTCTATAAGGGGTGGGGCTTATGAGAAGTGGGAGGGGCCAAATGTGGAGGGGTGCGGTCTTGCGCCCCCCCATCCTAAAACTTCACCAGCCGCCACTGCTGTCCACGTAAACAGCCAATTTGCTTTTAGTAAATCAACCCCGATATGACCTAAGTCTAGGCGCTGCTCAAATGGCTGGTCACCACAAGGAATTATGTTTTTTTTTTTCCACCATACATAAGCATTAACATATAACCTATGCCGAGAGGAGTATGTGGACTGCCATTGCTGACCTGAGCTTCAAATGCTGGAATAAATATTCAGATCAGGAGGTCTGGGTTCATATACTGTATATTAGTTCAGCCTCAGGGAATCAGAAAGCGCTGTAACCACTCAAGCCTGGCAACTATCAATTTCAGAAGGTCAGCAATACCAGCCTATTTATTTCTCTCAATACAGGTTTCAATTAAGAACATTCAATTGCTCTTTACTAATGTAACACATACGGATTGTTCAGATAACTTTAATTTTTAATTTTTAGTATAGATTGACTTTTCATCATGTCTCAATGGAGTGTTTCCTAGGAGGTCATTGAAAATGTGCCTGGGAAACAGTTTATATTACATCGTGGTAAATAGCTGGCCTTGGGAGTGATTACAAATAGCTATAACCTTGCTTTTGACACCAACACAATCTGAGAGTTCAACAACATGAATTAGTCCTTGTACTGGGTTGTTCCTTGTCCATCACCTGTATAGAAGAAGCTGCAGTTGTTTTCTTGCCTGGAGATCTTGAATCTTAGATTTTCTTTTTTCTTTTGGAGACAAAAATGTAATCTGTTGGCAACACGCACAACAACAGAAATCCATAATTAAAATAGATTAATATCTCATTCAGATGCAAACAAGTCTCTTCAGGCAGAACATTCATTCTTGGGCAGATGATTCAAAAAGGAAGCAGCATGCTATGCTTGCAGTTATTAAAGATCCTTTCAAGAATTTAAATTCTATTGATAAGAAAGACATGTTTTTCCATCCTGTTACAAACTGCTAATTACTGAATTGGGAGCATCGAAAAATATTTAATATAATGTGTGGAAAGATATTCTATTTGTAATTTGCAGGCTTGTAAAGCAAACTATGAACTGTCACTGGTCTGTATTATGGGTTTAGCACCTTTTACCATGGTTAATTTTTATTTTTTTCTCTTGTTTTAATTAAGTTTCCCAGTAGATTTAAAATGAAAAATGTGGCTTTTACTGCAATACTAACCACTGCTGCTCCTTTACCAGGATGAATGATAGCCAGCACCATTCAGCCCACTTCCTGTAAACTTAGGCTGTATCACGTACCTGGTGGAGACTGGAATGTGATAGAGGCCTCCCTTGCTCCTCCCTCCTACACTACTGAAGGTGGGAACAGAAAGTATAAAGGCAAGGAGTGGCACGAGTGCCGGGTAGCTGGCTAGTGATGTCCCCTCTGAAGGTGGGTAGAGCTGGCATTCACGGTCCTTGGAGCAGGAAGTAGAAGCAGCTGGGCACCAGAGCATGGACAGGAGCAAAACCAGAAGAAGAGCAGGCAAAAGCAAGTCCAGAGGGCAGGCCAAGGTCGGGATACCAGGTAACAGAGTAAAGGAGCAAGCAGAGGGGAAGTCGGGTCATACAGAAACAAACAGGAGCAACGGATCAGGACTTGGTGGGTCAGGAAGGAGCTGAAGATCATCCAGCACTTGTCTGCAGTGACAGAGCAGTTTAAATAGGCCACTGGGCGTCAAGTGCTAATTGGTGTATGCACGCGTGCACACACACGTGCACACTTGTTTGCGCACATATCCGTGCGCGATGAACTGGCATTGCGGGCATTATGTTGGTCCTTTGCTTATGAATATTAACACGTGTGCAATGTGTACGAGCATGAGCAGGTATCCACACTGGCCTTTTAGTGGTGGAGGTCTGGTTTAACTTACAGGCTGTCATAGATACACCTCCTGGGGGTGCTTCATCATGCCAGTATGGGCTTGCTTAACAATGCTGTAGAGAGCATAGTGAGGTCACTAGATGAGAGTCAGAGCAATAGAAGATGGACCCTTGGACATCAAAAGTCTGTAAAAGATTATATCAGGATCTAAAGCCCAACTCTGGGTAAAAAAAATAATAAATAATAATTTGCAGTGGGGCTGAGCCCACCCTGCAAGGGTAAACAGCTAGTTTTTGCCTAGGAGAAAATAAAAAAGGATTTACTTATTCTGTACTCCGCTTCTCCCTGCAGCATCTGAACCCCCATGCTGCACTGATCTAGGATCTTGACATCATCAAGACCAAGTCCTGTAGCCCTGATCTGGACAAGAGGATGCCAAGGGACAGTCTACTGACGGTTCATGTGGGAGCACTGCCTGCCGGGGAAGTGGAGGATCAGGTAAGTAAAATTGTTTCTCCTCTCCCCTCGACAAAACAAACTATTAACCCTTGCAGTGTGGGTACAGCACAAGGGAATATTTGTTTCACCAGGGTTGGGTTTTATGGTATGAATAGATTTTTTAAAAATACTTGCAGAAAAAAGGGGTTGTTCAATTTTTTCTTTTTTTTTAAGTGGAGAATTTAAAGAGGTTTTCCACATTCGAAAGAAAAGTTGGTAACACATACATGTATGTGCTAATAAGAACTTGTGGGGGATTAAATTGTCCTTGAAAATTGTTCCTGGAACCCCCCTCAATCAGCTATTCATAAATATTTTAAAATCATTGTTTTTTACTAAAGGCAAGTATACTGTTTACTTTGCAAGTGCAGTTGCATTTTCCCCAGAGCTTAGTGAATGTGCAATGACATACCTCCTAGGACTAATACAGTAGGTGTGGGCAATATGGTCACTTGCTGAATCGTCAGAATCCACAGGCAGCCTAACCCTTCAAAAGACAAAAGATGAATCCAACGCAGTTTTACTTCAGACAAGTGCAATATAAAGTTGTTTTTATAGTCTTTTTTACTGTAAGAATACAATGATGGAGGGTTTTTAATTAATTTTTTTCCTTTTTTTTTTTCTTTTGTGTGGTCACTGTTCATCACAAATATACATATGGATATATACATATATACATATGTATACATATATATCCCCCTTTTTTTTTCCTTATCTCTTCCCTTTTTTTTTGAAAGGGGTACAGGTTAGTTGACACAAAATGCACAAAATTCACTATGGGGGGGGGGGGGGACGTCCCCTTACCTCCCCTTACCTCCCTTTCTTTATTATTTATTGTTTAGGATGTGAGAGGGTGGAATCACACATCATATAATTACACAATCACATATCACAAAATGGTACACAATGTCAGAGGGGGTGATATGTTATTAGGTACTAGGGATGGACCCGGTGTTCGATTCGAACCCATGTCGAATCGAACATCTGGCGTTCGCCCGTTCGGCGAGCCCAGAACTATTTGGGCCGCTCGCATCAAATTTGTGTGATGCGAGCGGCCCGCAATGCATTGCGCCAGTCGCAGTGCAATGCTGGCTGATGATTGGCCAAGCATGCACTGTGACCCTGCATGCTTGGCCAATCACAGCGCCGGCAGCGAGGAGAGCCATAATTGGCTACAGGCAGGATGCCTCTAGCCAATTATAGCTCAGGGGCTTTAGTACACGCCCCGCGGTATAAGAGGCCGCCGCGGCGGCCTCGCATATTGTGTTTCAGTGTCAGCATGTCAGTGTGTTGCTGACTGCTGACAATATGTGCTTTATTTCTGGGGATTTGTGTGTGCGTGCTGTTAGTACAGCATTGCAGTATCACATCTGGGGGGTGTCTATAGGTTGCCTGTGAAGGGGGGCAGGTTTCCTGTGCTTAGAACTGTCCCTGCAAAAAGTGTCATTTTTGCAGGAAAAAAGCTATTTAAAAGCACTCGCGGCTAATGAATTGATGGCTCCCGTAACACAGAGAACTGTCATTCATTGATAAAAAACAAAAAAAAAAGGCCCTTCAGGTCTGGGATGGATATTAAGGGGGACCCCAGCCAAAAAAAAAAAAATGGCGTAGGGTCCCCCTCAAAATCCATACCAGACCCTTGAGGTCTGGGATGGATTTTAAGGGAAACCCAGCCAAAAAAAATGGTGTGGGGTCCCCCTCAAAATCCATACAAGACCCTTATCCGAGCACGCAACCTGGCAGGCCGCAGGAAAAGAGGGGGGACGAGAGCACCCCCCCTCCCGCCTGGACCGTACCAGGCCACATGCCCTCAACATTTGGAGGATGCTTTGGGGGTCTGAGACCCCCAAAGCACCTTGTGCCCATGTTTATGAGGACAAGGGCCTCGTCCCCACAACCGTGCCCGGTGGTTGTGGGGGTCTGCGGGCGGGGGGCTTATCGGAATCTGGAAGCCCCCTTTAACAAGGGGACCCCCAGATCCCGCCCCCCCCCTGTGTGAAATGGTAAGGCCCTACCATTTCACCAAAAAAAGTGTCAAAAATTGTAAAAAATGACAGGAGACGGTCTTTGACAATTCCTTTATTAAAATCTTCTTTCTTCTTTCTTCATCCTTCGGTTTCTTCATCTTCTCCTTCCGTCATCTTCTTCCATTTTCTTCTTCCTCCGATCCGCTTCTTCTTGCGCTGGTCTTCTCATCCTTCTCGTCCGGCATGTTTTTCCATGGCATCGGCGTCGGTGTCTCTTCTTGGGCCACGCCTCGCAATGGGAGGCTCCCGCTGTGTGAGGCTTCGCTGCCTCTGACAGGTCTTTTATAATGGAGGGCACCTGGTGACCTGACAGAAGAACAGATGCCATGGAAGAAGATGCCGGACGAGAAGGACGAGAAGACCAGCGCAAGAAGAAGCGGATCGGAGGAAGAAGAAAATGGAAGAAGATGGAAGAAGATGACGGAAGGAGAAGATGAAGAAACCGAAGGATGAAGAAAGAAGAAAGAAGATTTTAATAAAGGAATTGTCAAAGACCGTCTCCTGTCATTTTTACAATTTTTGACACTTTTTTGGTGAAATGGTAGGGGTACTTTTGTACCCCCTTACCATTTCACACAGGGGGGGCTGGGATCTGGGGGTCCCCTTGTTAAAGGGGGCTTCCAGATTCCGATAAGCCCCCCGCCCGCAGACCCCTACAACCACCGGGCACGGTTGTGGGGACGAGGCCCTTGTCCTCATCAACATGGGGACAAGGTGCTTTGGGGGGTCTCAGACCCCCAAAGCATCAGCCCAATGTTGAGGGCATGTGGCCTGGTACGGTTCAGGCGGGAGGGGGGGCCGCTCTCGTCCCCCCTCTTTTCCTGCCGCCTGCCAGGTTGCGTGCTCGGATAAGGATCTGGTATGGATTTTGAGGGGGACCCCACGCCATTTTTTTTGGCTGGGGTTCCCCTTAAAATCCATCCCAGACCTCAAGGGTCTGGTATGGATTTTGAGGGGGACCCTACGCCATTTTTTTTTTTTTGGCTGGGGTTCCCCTTAATATCCATCCCAGACCTGAAGGGCCTGGTTATTGAATTTGGGGGGACCCCCACGCTTTTTTTTTTATTTTTTTTTATTTTTTATCAATGACTTTTTTTTTATGAATGACTTTCAATGAATGACTGTTCACTGTGTTACGGCAGCCGTCAATTCACATTAGCCCTGAGTGATTTTAAATAGCTTTCTTTCCTGCAAAAATTACACTTTTTGCAGGGACAGTTCTAAGCACAGGAAACATGCGCCCCTTTACATGCATTCTATAGACACCCCCCAGGTACAACATTTAAAGGAATATTACACTTTTATTGTTTCAATTTAAGCATTATTAAAATCACTGCTCCTGAAAAAACGGCCGTTTTTAAAAAAAAAATTTGCATTGATACATGTCCCCTGGGGCAGGACCCAGGTCCCCAAACACTTTTTATGACAATAACATGCATATTAGCCTTTAAAATTAGCACTTTTGATTTTGAACGTTCGCATCCATTATAACTAATAGGGTTCTAAAGCTCGCACGGACTTTAAGTCCGTTCACGGGTTCTGGTGCGAGCCGAACGGGGGGGTGTTCGGCTCATCCCTATTAGGTACACAATTAGTAGCTATAGGCCCATGAGAGGAGGAGAGGATGATGAGAAGGGGAGGATTGGGAGTTCCCCCCCCCTTTCCCCTTCCCTTTTTTATTGGTACCCTTTTTGTGATTATAAAAGGGGAAAGAGGTTAAGTCACAGAATTGTTGAAACCTCTTAAATATAATGTCCAATTTGTGGTAAACATATGGAATTAGGAATCGCGCACAGGATCTGTTCAGATAGACACTTAAGGGTTGAATCTATGGGAGGTAGGCAACATAACTGATAGGGGGAGAGGTGGGAGGTGTGGAATGGGGGGTTTAGAAAATAGAAATTAGATAGATAAAGAACTAGGGGGGAGGGATCACAATTTAAATATTTCAGATCCTGATGCGGCAAGGAAAAGTTCAGAAGCCGGGACATTATAAAAGATATTAATTTGAAATATGTAGGACTATTTTAGACCCAATCGGTATAGAGATCTTAGTTAGTGGAGAGAGGAAAAGACAGGAGGAGAAGGGTCAAATAATAGGTAAAGAGGGGGCTACACAAAGAGAGGAAAGGAGTAGTTATTAAACTTAAGCCCCTCAGTTTAATACAGCTTTGGAACGGGAATGGGTGGGGGAAGGAGCAGAGAAGAGGGAGAGAAAGTAGTAGAGTAGAGATACGGTATGGAGAAGGGAGGACTAGGGGGGAGACGGAGAGGTGTAAAGGAGAGAGGGAAAATTGGGAAGGAATTAGAAGGAGCAGGGCATGGTGGAGCGGGGGGACAAGATAAGAAATATTAGGTGGGGGGGAAGAGGTAAGGGATATAAAGGTCCATCAGACCAGAAGTATATTGAAAGTGCATGATACCCTTGCCCCACCCCCTTTGTCTGCCGCCATTTTCTTTTATTGTGGTTGTTTCCCTTTTTTTTTTAATTTTTTTTTATCTCCCCCACGAAGGATAGAGTGGGAGGGGAAGACAAATGAAGATCAATGTGATTCAGTTATAAAATATGCCTGGGGGGGTAGGGAGCGGAGCCTCTCGGTCATTTTGGACCAACCCCCTATATATAGGTTTGCACCTACTGAGCCACAGGTGTGGGGCTCAGAAGAGGGTGTCTCCCTGAGGGGTTGTAAAAGGGGGATGGTGATTTATAGGGTGGGGGAGGGAAAATAGAGGGGGTATAATGTTTCTGTGTATTAGGGGCGGGGGGGATTTGTAGGGGTTGGGTTTTTTTATTTTTTTATTTCTTCCCATCTCTTCTCTCTCTCTCTCCCTCGTTTTCCGGCGAGATGGAGGAAGTAAGGGTGACCTCTATGAATGTTAAAGGACTTAATGTCCCAGAAAAAAGAAGGATGCTCCTTAATGATTTGAAACAGATGCACACAGACATAGCCTATATACAGGAGACCCATTTTAAGGCGAGTGGATTCCCTCTCCTTCAAAATAGATTTTTTCCAACTGTACACCATGCCTCAAATCAGGAGGCAAAATCAAAAGGGGTCTTGATCATGATTGCTAATCGGATCCCATGGTCTTTGACAGATAAACGGGTAGATGTAAAGGGAAGGTACCTTTTCCTGAAGGGTCAAGTGGGAGGAGTGAAGGGGACTTTGGAAACAGTATATGCTCCAAATGTAATGCAAGAAGTGTTTTTAACCACTTCCCTACCCGCGTATAGACATATGACGCCCACAAGGTGGATCTACCATCCTGGGTGGGCGTCATATGACGTCCTCTCCTTCCCGGCCGCCTGGGGGGCGCGCCGCCGGCGGCGCACGCACGCGCCCGCGGCTTCGCTCGGGACCCGGTGCGAGTGCTCGGAGGCCGCGATGTCCGCCGGGCACCCGCGATTGCCCGTTAAAACAACAAGACCGTGGAGCTGTGTGTGTAAACACACAGCTCCACGTCCTGTCAGCGGGAGAGGAGACCGATCATGTGATCCCAGTACGGAGGATCACTGATCGGTCTCCTCCCCTTGTCAGTCCCCTCCCCCCACAGTTAGAATCACTTGTTTAGGGAACACATTAACCCCTGCAGCGCCCCCTAGTGTTAACCCCTTCCCTGCCAGTCACATTTACACAGTAATCAATGCAATTTTATAGCAACGATCGCTGTGTAAATGTGAATGGTTCCAAAAATGTGTCAAAAGTGTCCGAAGTGTCCGCCGCAATGTCGCAGTCACGAAAAAAAAATCGCAGATCGCCACCATTACTGGTAAAAAATAAATAAAAAAATGCAATAAATCTATCCCCTATTTTGTAGACGCTATAACTTTTGCGCAAACCGATCAATATACGCTTATTGCGATTTTTTTTACCAAAAATATGTAGAAGAATACGTATCGGCCTAAACTGAGTAAAAAAAAATAGTTTTTTTTTTTTAAATGGGATATTTATTATAGCAAAAAGTAAAAAATATTGTGTTTTTTTTCAAAATTGTCGCTCTTCTTTTGTTTATAGCGCAAAAAATAAAAACCGCAGGGGCGATCAAATACCACCAAAAGAAAGCTCTATTTGTGGGAAAAAAAGGACGTCAACTTTATTTGGATGTAACATCGCACGACCGCCCAATTGTTAGTTAAAGCGACACAGTGCCGAATCGCAAAAAGTGCTCTGGTAAGGAAGGGTGTAAAATGGCCCGGTATTGAAGTGGTTAAAGAAAGTCCTCACAAAATTAATAGATTTATCTGAAGGTAAGTTGATTTTGGGGGGGATTTTAATATCCCCTCAGATTCTAAAATAGACACGTCCACAGGGACGTCGTCTATTCCACAGGGTACCAGAAGAGGAATATTGAGGAAAATACATGAATTACAGTTAGTGGATGCTTGGCGGACTATGCACGCAGGAGAAAGGGATTACACCTTTTTCTCTAATCCTCACCAGGTGTATTCACGGATAGATCTCTTTCTGGTCCCTCATTATCTACTTAACAGGATAACAGAGGTATCTATAGGAAACATAACGTGGTCAGACCATGCCCCGATCACTCTGTGTATATCCCTTTCTGGTGTGATGGGTGCCACCGAGAGAAGATGGCGATTAAATGAGAGTCTGCTACAGAATCCTGAAATTCAGGACGAAATAGCAAAAGAAATAAATGCGTATTTCCAGACAAATGACACTCCGGGAAGCAACCCTGGCATGGTATGGGAGGCACACAAAACAGTGATTCGGGGCATACTGATCAAATATGGATCTAGATTAAAGAAAGAGAGAGAAAAACAGGTGATGGGTCTCCTACAGGAAATTCATGATCTGGAACTCCAGCATAAGAGGAATCAGATGCCTTCTATAGGCAGAGATTTGGAATACTTGAGGCGTCAGATCACGGATATCCTGCGTTTTAAAGCCAAAGCAACTATACAAAAGGGCAGGAAGACAACCTACTAACTAGGAGGCAAATGTACTAAATTGTTAGGCAAACTGAAAGGGAAAACCATGACCACTTATATCCCCCATATAAAAGGGAGAGATGGGAAACTTATTTCACAGCCTAAAGGTATAGCGCAGACATTCGGGGATTTCTTACGCCTCATTATATAACCTAGAACCTGCATCTATGTAAACATCGGCCCAGGAGGAATATCTTTCCTCGGCAAGATTGTTGAGACTTACATCCTTAGAGCGGAAGAAACTGGAAGTACCTATCTCAGTAGAGGAAGTGAATACGGTAATAAAAACGGTAAAGCCGGGGAAGGCACCTGGCCCCGATGGCTTCGTGTTACAATAGTACAGAAAATTTTCTACACAGTTAAGTACGCAGATGGTAAAGGTTTTCAATGCCCTTGGCTGAGCAGCCGCATTCCCATCCGACTCTCTTTTGGCACATATCACGGTGCTGCCGAAGGAGGGGAAGGACCCTTCGGAATGCGGCAGCTATAGGCCGATTTCATTATTAAATGTGGACTTGAAGCTTTTTACCAAAATTTTAGCATCTCGGATACAGCCACTGTTGAGTCAGCTGTTGGATTTAGATCAAGTGGGGTTTATTACCTCGGGGGACAATACCATCAAAGTCCTCAATCTGGTCTACCATGCCAATAAGGCAGATACCCCTAGTGTTTTCCTAAGTACTGATGCTGAGAAGGCATTCGATAGGGTGAGATGGCCTTTTTTGTTTGCGGTGCTGAGACATGTTGGCATGGGAGATCAGATGATTAAGTAGATTACGAGCGTTTACACATGCCCAAAGGCGGAGGTGAAAGTAAATGGAGTATTCTCTAAACCTTTTTTCAAATATCAAATGGTACCAGACAGGGGTGCCCTCTTTCCCCCCTGCTGTTTTCCTTGTCGGTGGAGCCCTTACTAAGTAAAATAAGGCAAAATCAGGATATCCAGGGTTTAAAAATAGGAGATCGAAATTACAAAATCTCAGCCTATGCGGATGACTTGTTGTTCTCCATGTCTGCACCGCATATCTCAATTCCCAACCTCATGAAAGAGTTTGAATTATATGGTAACCTATCGAGTTTAAAAATAAATAACTCGAAATCAGAAGCGATGGGAGTTGCGTTGCAGACTATGGTCCGTAATGCAATTTAACAAAACTTTAGCTTTAAATGGGTGACTGAGAAGCTGAAATACCTGGGCACATATATCCCACCGAATATAGGAAAGACGTATGAGGTAAATTTCCCAGCCCTATATAATTCAGTTCGGATGCAATTGGATAAATGGCATCAGGGAATTCATTCATTGTTTGGACGATGCAACATTATCAAAATGAGTATTTTACCAAAATTTCTATACCTATTTCAAGCTTTACCAATCACTATTCCAGTGGCCTTTCTTCGTCAAATATGTTCCCTTTTCACAAAATTTATATGGGTGAAAAAACGACCGAGGATAGGGAGAGGTATTATGATGTTGCCCAGGTGCTTCGGTGGAATAGCAGTCCCAAATATAGTGAAATATTACCAGGCAGTTCACTTGGGGAGGGTGGTAGATTGGTGCAGACATGGAGAACTCAAGTCATGGGTAGATCTGGAACAGCAGGTAAGTATGATACCTTTACGTAAAGCGCCTTGGTGCTTTGAAATATTACCAATGTCCATTAGGAAGCATCCCACCATAGGCACCACATTACGTATTAGTGCTAGTCTACTTCGGGATCCCAAAATTTCTTCGAAAAACTCACCTTTATTTCCTATTTTGGGTAACCCAGGGTTTCCACCAGGGACTGAGATAGGAGCATTTAAAAACTTAGAAGAGAGAGATATATCCCAAGCATCACATTTCAGTCACAACGGGGCCAGGCCCACTTTAGCGGCTTTGTTGCAAATAGGGGGTCTCTTTGAGTTAAAGATGTGGCGAGCGATACAGGTACTGCATTTTTTGAGATCCCTGGAGTCAGCGGTAAAATATGAATGCCAATTAACCACATTTGAACAATATTGTGATGAGCAAGAACCGCTCCCCCGGTTGATCTCAAGAATGTATGGGATGCTAAATACACCTCCGGAGGACTTTGTGCTTCCCAGTAAGGTTAAGTGGGAAAGGGATTTGAATAGGACTTTTACCTCGGCCCAGTGGAGAAACATTATTTATCTGTCTCAGAACACCTCAATGTGCACACGAATTCAAAAACTAAACTATAAAATATTGATGCAATGGTACTATACTCCAATAAAACTTCAGAGATACTACCCAGAAACTACAGGCCGGTGTTGGAGATGTGGAGAGGAACCAGGAACTTTATTCCACATATTGTGGACATGTCCTAAGATTAGGCATTACTGGGGAGAAGTCCGGAGAATATCCCAAAAATTTATAGAAACTGTAATCCCAGATGATCCGGCCCTCTTTTTGCTCCATTCTTCTCAAATTCCGATAAGGACATATAGAAAGTCTATTCTATGCCTTTTGTTTAATGTGGCCAAGGCAAATGTTACTATGTGCTGAAAGGACCCGAACCCACCTTCAATAGTAAGGTGGCTTAATAGAGTAAGAGAGATTGGAGCTATGGAGGACTTAGTGTCCTCAGGCCAAAATAAAAAAGAGCGGTATAATAAAATATGGGCAGGGTGGAACAGATTTATGTACTCGGAGGAAGGGAAGATAATGCTGGGAGAAAATGAGTGAGAGGGCGGATAAGGGGGTGAGTTCGACCGTATGGGATTACACTTGTCAGGATTCCTCCATCTCGCCGGGCCGGGGGGGGGGGGAGAGGAGCGGGGAGGAAGTCTTTTTTTTTTTTTCCTTTGGGGGGGAGGGGGGTTATCGGTGGATAAAAAGAGAAGAAACAGGGGGAGGGTAAGAATATAAGGGGGAAGGGAAGGTACTTAGGGAGAGCACCCTAAGATCCCCATACAGAAATAACAAGAACAAGGGTTAAAAGGCAATGGTTTAACTGGAAGAATGTGGGACACTTTATTTTTTTTATGTTGCAAATGAAAAGCGATATACTATGTTTTGAAAAAGGAATTATTTTTGTTGCTTTTTTCCCATTCTTGTAAGATATGGAATATTGAGTGACATTATTTTTTTTCCAATAAGGGGAAATACAGAAAACAAAGAATAAAATATGAAAAAAAAAATAAAAGAATACAATGATGTTTCTAATGCCGCGTACACACGAAGGGACTATCCCGCGGGATTATCCGCTGGACCGAAGTCCAGCGGATAATCCCCTCGTGTGTAGGCGCCGGCGGACTTTTTTTGGCCAAAGTACGGCGGACTAAAGTTTCAGGTTTTGTTCTCAAATTATCCGCTGGACTTGGCAGTCCAGCGGATAATCCGGTCGTGTGTAGTATGGTCCGGCGTACCAAAAAGGACGCATGCTCAGTAGCTATTATGTCACGGACTCGCTCGGTCTGGTAAAACTAGCCTTCGTTTTGAAGCTCGCACAATCGTCACGCTGTTTAATTTTTTTTTTTTTTTTTTTTTCTGACAGCGGGATTTGTATGGTATCGTACTTGAAGAATGATTTTGCCTTGCTGCTTGTATATTCACGCAGAGTACTCCCGAACGTTTTTTCTTCAGCATTCTTTAGTGAAGTTATATATTTGTATATATATATATATATATATATATATATATATATATATATATATATATATATATATATATATATATATATATATATATATATATATATATATATATATAGATATAGATATAGATATAGATATCCAAATCACCAAATGAAAAATATATCTATATTTCTCAATAAGCGCAAAAAAATATATATCGATATCTACATATATATATATATATATATGTATAAATCTATATAGATATATAGATCTATACGTGTATAAAAATAAAATTATATATATATATATATATATATATATATCTATATATTATATATGTACATATATCTCTATATAGATATTTTTTATTATTTGTTGGTTATCAAAAGGATTAGTTATTACACATGATACAATTGTGGAGTCAGCAGAGCTTGCCCTTAATTCCGATCTTAAACCTCACCTTTCCAGCGACTGCACTTGCAGTTCCATTGAAGTTGCACTTTACACTTGTATTGTCAAATGAATGTTTAGACATGTACCTGCCTACTCCTAAAGAAACTATGTTTTTGAATATCAAGCACGTATATCATTATTTGATGAAAATAAAATGACCATTTATTCTGGTTAAAACAAACAAGGCAAAACAAAATAGGAAGGCAACACTGGAGCCACTTGTAGATTTTGTGAAGACTTTTTGCCCCAACGGCAGACACCAAGTTTGTGAAGCCAAAAATTAAGCTTGGGCACATTTCATACAATATAGGGAGCACAAGAAGATTGACCAGGAATCAGACAGACCAGGAACAGCAGCAGATGACATCTATGTCCCCAAGCTGTGGCACTACAACAGCCTGTGTCTTCTGTGAGACCAGACTGAAGCCAGGCAATCACTTCCGACTCTTCGCACCACGCTTCCCTGCACTCTTCCCTGCAGTCTTCCCTGCACGCTTCCTTGGAGGCTGACTTGTGGTAGGAGGAGGAGTAGGAGGGAGGAGGAGGAGGAGGAGGAGGAGAAGGAAGACGAGGAGGAGGAGGAGGAGAAGTTGGTGTCGGGCCTTCATGGGTCAGGCGGGTGGATTCTCGTAATTCACCCCTCAAACCCCCCCTAATTGCCTCAGAAATTAGGCCCTCACACAGGTGCCGTTGGCCCCTCTCCATTTGCAGCAACCTGCTGGACACGTAGCTGCCATAGCCCTCTTCTGGAAGGGGGGGTTTGTCGAGAATCGCACTCGCCTTCCGAATCAGTTCCAGTGATTCCTCCTCCACAATGGTCATCCTCCTGGGCCTTCTTGGGGGTAAGGGCAGGGGTCGAGGTAGACTTCTTAATTGGGTCTGGCTGTCACTCTGGCTCGTGCTGGGCCCAGCCACCTCCTGGCTCTCGCTGGGCATGTCCTCCTCCTCCTCCATACCACTTGTCCCGGCATCATCCTGGGTCAGCTCATCCTGTGTGCAAATAAAAACAAAAATCAAACACCTGTTTTGTGGTTTCTGGCCTACTCAATCATCCAATTGTAAACTTAGGAACGAGCATCTAAATTTTCCAAAAGATCCAAAAGGCTATCATTTGGACCCCTGCATTTTCCAAGCAGATCACCAATGTTGTCTAACGCTTTTTTTGCCACTACTGGATGTATGTATACACTATATATGTATCGATATGTTGCACCAACACTTTTTAGAAGTGTGCATAATTTTTGTCAGTTTTTTTTCACAATTCTGAGTTCAGGGTGTTAATTGTTTCACATTTTAACGTTGACAGCATTAATATTCACACAATCACAATTTAGGCTACTAAATATATACCTGGCTCCAGCTGGGCGCATCAGCCTGCTCCAAGGTGGAGGGGTCTTCTCCTTCCGTGGAAGCCTCAGCTGGGGTGGAGGGAAGAGTGGAGGGAAGAGTGGAGGGAAGGGTGGAGGGAAGAGTCGACAGTGATTCCCTGGGTTCCATCTGGTCACCTATAAAAGTCAGTTGGTTGTAGTACCACAGCTTGGGTACATAAACATTCTCTGCTGCTGCTCCTGATCTGACTGATTCCTCAATCTTCTTGCGCTCCCGCTTGTACATGTGCCTTAAACTTGCAATTCTGGCTTCCACAAACTTGGTGTTTGCGTTGGGGACTTTAGTCTTCACAAAAGCCACAAGTGGCCCCAGTGTTGCCTTCCGGACATCCCTATTGCCATACAAAGGGTTCTTGAGCTGCCACAGGTTGGTATTTTTTCTGTACAGGGCAATGAATTCGGACATGAACTGCTGGTCCTTGAATGGATTCAACTGGGGTGATGACATGTTTGTTTCTGTTTTGTTAGTAATGGCAATACAAAAGACCAAAAACACAAATGTTACTTAAAACGCACAACCAGTTTTTCTTAACAAACATTACACAACACACCCACACACAGGCAGCAACACATCCACACAGGCAGCAACCCCTACACACAGGCAGCAAGCCCTACACACAGGCAGCAACCCCTACACACAGGCAGCAACCCCTACACACAGGCAGCAACACATCCACACAGGCAGCAACCCCTACACACAGGCAGCAACCCCTACACACAGGCAGCAACACATCCACACAGGCAGCAACCCCTACACACAGGCAGCAACCCCTACACACAGGCAGCAACCCCTACACACAGGCAGCAACACACACATATCCTTAAAAAATGCTGGCCCAAAACCCAAAAAAAAAAAAACACAGTAATGCATCCTAGAAAACACTTACCTTCGTACAGAGCGCTCGCTACTTCCGTTCGGGAACACGTGGGCCCCTCAAACAGCCTTATATACACTGCGCACGCGTCGAAGTCCGCCTGCGTCCTCCGCGTCGCCCGCCCATGACGTTCCTCATGACGAGTATTCCCCGCCCCGCTTCCCCTCGTTGCATTGTTGGTGAATTAATTCATGAATATGGCGGACACATTCTCAGCCAGTAGCGCGGAGGAAAGCCAAGAAGCCAACACATCTACATCCAGCAGCAGATATAAGGCCACCAATATGGCCTTTGAAGAGATGGTGGAGATGGTGGACATCCTCCAAAGGGAAGATTACGACGGGGAAAATGGGCCGTACCCTCGTCCCAACTTGCGCAAGGACAAGATTCTCACTACAATCGTCAGCACCCTGGAGCAGAAATTCGGCGTACGAAGGGGCAAGGATCAACTGCGCAAACGATGGTCCGACATCAAATCCAGGGAGCACGATCAATACAGGAGAATTCGAAAAGCCATCAAAAAAAGTAAGTCAAGCACGTGCGCTACTATGGTTATACTTGATATGTCTAATCTTGCGCAGATGTAATTACCATTCGTCCGTGAAACTTGCGCAGATGTTATTACCATTCGTACCTGAAACTTGCGCAGATGTAATTACCATTCGTACCTGAAACTTGCGCAGATGTAATTACCATTCGTCCGTGAAACTTGCGCAGATGTTATTACCATTCGTACCTGAAACTTGCGCAGATGTAATTACCATTCGTCCGTGAAACTTGCGCAGATGTTATTACCATTCGTACCTGAAACTTGCGCAGATGTAATTACCATTCGTCCGTGAAACTTGCGCAGATGTTATTACCATTCGTACCTGAAACTTGCGCAGATGTAATTACCATTCGTCCGTGAAACTTGCGCAGATGTTATTACCATTCGTACCTGAAACTTGCGCAGATGTAATTACCATTCGTCCGTGAAACTTGCGCAGATGTTATTACCATTCGTACCTGAAACTTGCGCAGATGTAATTACCATTCGTCCGTGAAACTTGCGCAGATGTTATTACCATTCGTACCTGAAACTTGCGCAGATGTAATTACCATTCGTCCGTGAAACTTGCGCAGATGTTATTACCATTCGTACCTGAAACTTGCGCAGATGTAATTACCATTCGTACCTGAAACTTGCGCAGATGTTATTACCATTCGTTCGTGAAACTTGCGCATATTTGATGAAAGTTCCGTTTGTCTTCATAACGTTTATTGAGTTTACCTGGCTTTGGGTTGTTGGAGTTGTAAGGTTGTTTATTATTGTCACTATCTATACAATTACTGCTGTAGTAAGGGTTTTACGGGTAACTTACACAGGGACTCCAGAGGCCGTTTTGGGGGGGGGGGGGATAAATATGTTAAGCAGGGTCTCATGCTCACAATTCCCAAAAAATGCTCATCATCTCTAAATACTGTAGGTGGTGACTTTTCAAAGAAGTACACTCACCTGTCCCTTGGATGGTGCAGCTACAATCTCTGATCTTGCAATCATGAAATTAATGTTTGCGGCTTCACTTCCCGGGTCACTATTGGGCATGCGCCAGTTGCGCAATGCAATAGGACTGGTCCGCGCAAGCTCGGGGACCCCTGTGTGTCCCAGCAGACAGCACGGTGGGACGGGATGTGGCGTATACTTCTGTGGGAGTCTAGGGCCGGATGTGTGTGCAAATACCTGCCTTACACAGGTATCTGCAACCCATCCCCCCTAAAACGTTCAAAATAAGCCACCACAGGGGTGCAGGGATCCAATGAGCGGAAGTTCAAATTTAGGGTTGAAGGGCGCTTTAAGTATTGGAGTTTCATTAGATAGACATTTCAATTCTGTCTTCAAGTAGGATCTTCTAACAAACTGCTAATAATTGGCAAGACTTTTAAACAATGTTTACTAATCCTATTTTGGCACTCAAATATCAGTGTGATTCAAAAGTGTACCTTTTTGTGTTCCATTACCATAGGGGGCAAAAGACTCAGACGTCAGTCCGAACCTACGAGGACCTCCCGGCCTCACCAGACTAATTGGGCAGTTAGCCCAAGCCCACGCGTGGATGTGGCGGAACAGGTCGTTGAAGTCGATCAAATCTGCACCCCACCAAGTGAGTGTCTCAGAACACAGATTGAGCTAATAAATTAAGGTCTGCATGTTTTTGACACTTTTTTTCTTGTGTTTTCTCTACCCAACTTTTAGGTGATGCTGATCTGTTTGTGGAACGACAAGCTGCGGAGCCATTTACCACTGACAGTGCCCACAGGCTTATTGGGCAGATCATGGCCTGGAATCTGCAGCTGGAAAACATGCAGAAGGAGATGGCCACCATGCAGCAGGGAATGAAGGACATGATTGATGTTTTGGGGAGAATCTAAAGACCCCTTTTACATTTATTAACATCAATCATGTCCTTCATTCCCTTTTGAAGCGCTGTTTAACTAATTTTAGAGGCCAAATTTTAAATATGCACACGGTATGTCAACATGTGCTATGTGCCATCAGGGGATCTCAATGGACGCATTTTGTGTTTGCAACCCCTAATGCTAGTAGGTGAGAGGGAAGGGGTTTCACACACAAAACACGTCCATTGATTCCCCATGATGGAACATAGCACATGTTGACATTACCCATTTTCCAGTTAAATTAGTGTGCATATTCAAAATTTGGCTTCTTCTGTTCATGGGTTACCTGTTGAACTTTGTAAGTTCTGGACTTTTACATTGTGTAAATAATTTCAAATGCTAAGACAAAATTTTTAAACAATTTTAAACATGTTTTTATGTTTGTTTTAAAAAATCAATCCCAAAAAATAAAACAATATGTTGTGAGAAAAACACCAAAAAAATGTCAAAAAGATAACATAAAAAAAAAAAAAAAAAAAATCATGTTACAAAAAAAAAAAAAAAAAAAAAAAAAAAACCAAAAATACCAAAACAACAAAAAAAAAAAAAAAATAACAAAAAATAATAAAAAGTTTTGGATGTGCACTATAATAAAAAAAATAATGTTTGCACAAATTCAAAAATGTGTGGCTTCTTCTTTTTAAATACTACCAGTTTGACAAAAACATGTTGTGGTTCATTGACAAAGGGGCTTATTTACTAAACGCTAAACAAGTTTCCCACTATTAAGATGTGCACTAGGACAACATATAAAACAGGCCAAATTAAAAGCAAAACAATACGAAACGACCAATATTTCAAACATAAATAACTGTATTTATTCATTGAAAATGAAAAAGATGGTTTAAGGGTCTGCTGCCATTTCAATGGCCCCCCTACCATTAAAATACTGTAAATAAAGGTCCCGCACTTGCTGGGCTGATTGTGGTGCGGAACCAAGAGGGCGATTATCCAGCCCTGTCATGTTGCCTTCCACTCCGGCCTCAGGGCCAATTGGTAAGGAGTATGTTCCTGAATGTTTCCGCAAATAATTGTGCATGACACAGCATGCTAGAATAATAGTATTGAGTTTGTACTCTGCCAGATGTAGCGATGTAAGGAGCAATCTGAAACGGTTGGCCATAATACCAAAGGCATTTTCCACCACCCTTCTTGCTCTGGCCAACCGATAGTTAAAAATCCTCCTCTCAGGGGTGAGGGATCGTTGGGGAAATGGCCTCATCAGATGGTCACCCAGACCGAACGCCTCGTCGGCAATGAAGACGAACGGGAGTCCCTCCACATTATCTTCATCTGGTGGCAGCTCCAGCCCACCAGTTTGGAGACGATGACCGAACTCCGTGTGGTTGAAGACTCCTCCGTCCGACATCCGGCCGTTTTTCCCCACATCCACATACAGAAATTCATAGTGTGCCGACACCACCGCCATCAACACGATACTATGGAACCCCTTATAATTCCAATAGTATGACCCCGAATGGGGTGGGGGCACAATTCGCACGTGTTTGCCGTCAATCGCCCCTCCGCAGTTGGGAAAGTCCCAACGGGCAGCAAACTGGGAAGCCACAGTCTGCCATTCCTGTGGCGTGGAGGGACACTGTGAAGTCAAACAGAAAGATACAATTTAAATTATAAACCAGGCAAAACACCAAACTAAATGCAACAAATTAAAAAACAATTTGGAAGAACATATGTATTTATTTTGTAAATCCTTGAAATAAAGCCAAAAGATTAAGGATAAAAGGCACAAATCTCTGATTGATGACCCCTCTGATGGACCAGAGAAGATAATAATGGGGATGTGGGTGGGGAGTATATAATGGTAAGGTCACACAATACACATGCAATTAATTAAAGGTGTGTGTGGGGGGGTGGGGCTAATTACAAGCTGACCAAAACCACATGATATTAATTATCAGGGGGTGTGGGGGGGGAGGGGCTAATTACAAGCTGACCAAAAACACATGATATTAATTATCAGGGGGTGTGGGGGGGGTGGGGATAATTACAAGCTGACCAAAAACACATGATATTAATTATCAGGGGGTGTGGGGGGGGTGGGGATAATTACAAGCTGACCAAAAACACATGATATTAATTATCAGGGGGTGTGGGGGGGGTGGGGCATGGGTGGGGTGGGGGGCGGGGGGGGGGGAGGGGGGTTGGGGGGGGGGGGGGGGCGGGATTAGGGGGGGGGGTTGGGGGTGGGGGGGGGGGGCGGGGGGGGGGGGGGGGGGGGCGGCGGGTCTTGGGGGGGGCGGAGGGGGGGGGTTAATTCAGGGGGTGTGGGGGGGGTGGGGTGGGGGCTAATTACAAGCTGACCAAAAACACATGATATTAATTATCAGGGGGTGTGGGGGGGTGGGGCTAATTACAAGCTGACCAAAAACACATGATATTAATTATCAGGGGGGTGTGGGGGGGGTGGGGCTAATTACAAGCTGACCAAAACCACATGATATTAATTATCAGGGGGTGTGGGGGGGGAGGGGCTAATTACAAGCTGACCAAAAACACATGATATTAATTATCAGGGGGTGTGGGGGGGGTGGGGATAATTACAAGCTGACCAAAAACACATGATATTAATTATCAGGGGGTGTGGGGGGGGTGGGGATAATTACAAGCTGACCAAAAACACATGATATTAATTATCAGGGGGGTGTGGGGGGGGTGGGGCTAATTACAAGCTGACCAAAAACACATGATATTAATTATCAGGGGGTGTGGTGGGGGGGGGGGGGGTGGGGCTAATTACAAGCTGACCAAAAACACATGATATTAATTATCAGGGGGGTGTGGGGGGGGAGGGGCTAATTACAAGCTGACCAAAAACACATGATATTAATTATCAGGGGGTGTGGGGGGGGTGGGGCTAATTACAAGCTGACCAAAAACACATGCAATCAATTTAAAAATGAGGGTCAAGGGGGGTGAAAGGGGGGGTGAGTAAAGCTGTACAATGGAGCTGGTAATATACATTTTTAACCAAAGAAAGTGACTAGGCTAGGGGTGTTTAGGGGGCCAAGCTTCCATGCTGGGGAGGTTGGTGCAAGCAAATATGCATGTGACCCACTAAATAATACATTCTTAAAAATATTTCGATAAGTCAAACATAAAATACTAGACAAAAAAAAAAAAAAAACCAAAAAAAAAGGAATAGGCGACAATCATAGAATAGTCCTATCATGGTAATTAGCTAATGATGACATTGATGCACTACATTAACAAACATACAAGACATAGGTAATTTTAAAAGAGAAGACTTACCTTAATGTATTCCTCCTGCAGGACGTGGATAATGGCAGAACAGGTCTCTGGAATAATGAGCCCCAGAGCCTGGGGGGAGATGCCTGTCGTGAACTTGAGGTCCTGCAAGCTTCTCCCCGTCGCCAAGTAACGCAACGTGGCGACTAGCCTCTGCTCCGCACTGATGGCTTGCCGCATGCAGGTATTCTGCCTGCTAATATAAGGGGACAGCGAAGCCAACAGACGGTGAAAAATGGGGTCCGTCATCCGGAGATAATTCCTGAAATCATCAGGATTATTCTCACGGATCTCACGGAGCAAAGGCATATGCGAGAATTGGTCACGCTGGCGCAACCAATTCTTGGTCCATGAACTCCTCCTCACCCTGTTCATGGACCGGGCTCGTGCCAAGGTGTTAACCGCAACACCGAGCCCCTGCACAGCACGAACTCGTTCCCGAGTACGTCCACACTCCATGGCTTCAAAACGGTCGGCTGATCAAACAAACAACTTAACAGAACGCACTGAAGAACAGCAAGGCCTATGAAGAACGACCTGAAAAACAGGAACGAGCGGACCAGAACGGCCTGAGAACAGGTAGGAACTGATCCACACGCACTGAAAGCCAGATACAAACCTCACAAGCACAAACTGAACGGCAGAAGCGAACGAATTAAGCAGAAGTCTGAGAAGCGCGAATCGTCTCTAACCAAACGTCAACTAACACGCGATACACACGAGATTAGCTGACGGGGCCCAAAGGGTGTCGTTTGGGATCTCGAGCTTCCTTTTTCTAGTCCCGTCGTACGTGCGTACGTCATCGCGTGAACCGCCGGACTTTTTGCGTGATCGTGTGTGGTCAAGTCCGTTCGCTTTTTAGTCCGGCGTACCTAGCGGGAAAGTCCAGCGGATTGTTCGCTGGACTTAGGTCCGCCGGCAAAAGTCCGTACGTGTGTACGCGGCATAAGCCTTGTCTCTGAGATGAAAGTGAAACGTGGCCATAGATTGCTCCCTAATGAAATCTGATGGCTGTGCCTTATATATTACACCATATCAGTTGCTCCCCTTAAGCTACAACCACCTAATGTGGTTGATTAGATTGAATAACCTCAGGTCTTAGAAGGTCTTGTTAGCACAAGCCCTCCGCTGTCTATCTGCAATGCCTTGCCAAGTAGACAGTCAAATGTCTTCTGCTGGCTGCCTGGCCTATATATTACAGATACAAGACAATAAATAAAATATCATTAAAAACTAGGCAACCTATTTTTGACCACCAGACACAGCATCCAGTAGTGTGAACACTGATAAACATTCAGCTGAAACTGATTAAAAAATGGCAACATGTTCCTTTTAAAATCCAACTTCCCCTTAGTTACTGCCTATCTCAGCTATGTCAGAACATTAAGTAAGTGTAATGCCGCGTACACACGAAGGGGCTTTGTCCGCTGGACCCAGTCCAGCGGACAAACCGCCGGACTTTCCAGCTGGGTTTCGCCGGACTTGAAAGCGAACGGACTTGACCACACACGATCACGCTAAAAGTCCGGCGGTTCACACAATGACGTACAGCACGTACGATGGGACTAGAAAAAGAAAAATACTAGAAAAATACTTGCTACTGAGCATGAGTCCTTTTTGGTCGGACGGCCGTATTGTCCACCGGACTGCCAAGTCCAGCGGATAATTTTAAAACAAAACTTAAAACCTAGTCTGCCGGACTTTTGGGAAAAAAAGTCAGTCGAAGGCCCACACACGAGGGGATTGTCCGGCGGACTCGAGTCCCGCGGACAATTCAGCGGGATAGTCCCTTCGTGTGTACGCGGCATAAGGCTCCCCAAAGGTAACTCATTTAAACATGTAAACATTTTTTTTGGATATATGTAGTTTTTAGTATATATAGTTTTGTATATGTAGTTTTTAGCACTTTTTTTTTAGTTTGTATATTTGTTGGGTAGATTTCACTTCAGGTGAAGGGTGTTTTAACCGTAATAAGTAAACATGAATCTTCCTAAAAGGACACAGACAACAATAAAAACTCCTTATCTTGCTTTCTATCGAACATACGTTTGACTTTAATGAGAAACCATTACCCTTGTCTCTGTAACATAGAAAAAAAATGGCGGAGATACAGATTTTAATTCTCCAGGCTTCAGAAGCAAGACTTTTCTTTGTTACCCAATAATTACAACTGTACCTTGTGTCAGTGAAGAGTATAGTCCATTCATTAGAAATGTCATGTCAAACCAATTGGATAAATAGCTTCAGCAGTATAACAGGTGCTGTTCTATTATTATAGCGACAATGGAACAAAATACAACTCATTAAACCTTAATAATCCCTTAAAAAGACTCATTTTAACCACTTCCTCCCCAGAAGGATTTGCTCCCTTCCTGACCAGAGCACTTTTTACAATTTGGCACTGCGCTGCTTTAACTGGTAATTACGCGGTCATGCAATACTGTACCAAAACAAAATTGACGTCCTTTTTTCCCCACAAATAGAGCTTTCTTTTGGTGGTATTTGATCACCTCTGCGGTTTTTATTTTTTGCGATATAAACGAGAAAAGACCGAAAATTAAAAAAAAAAAAAAAAAAAAAGATATTTTCTACTTTTTGTTATAAAAAAAAATACAATATTTTCAATTTTAGTCATACATTTAGGCCAAAATGCATTCAGCTACATGTCTCCATGGCTGGTGCAAGGATTTTTGACACCCTAGGCAAAACCTCATTTTGCCGCCCTTGGCTCCACCCCTTACCCTGCCCTGCCCTGTACACCCTGCCTTTTTAATAAAGCACCCATCAAATGCAGCCTACCAGCGCCCATCAAATGCAGCCCACCAGCGCTCATCAAATGCAGCCTCACCAGCACCCATCAAATGCAGCCTACCAGCGCCCATCAATGCAGCCTACCAGTGCCCATCAAATGCAGCCTACCAGTGCCCATCAAATGCAGCTCACCAGCGCCCATCAAATGCAGCCTCACCAGCACCCATCATATGCAGCCTACCAGCGCCCATCAATGTAGCCTACCAGTGTCCATCAATGCAGCCTACCAGTGCCCATCAATGAATGTTTGCTTGTTTCTATTCATTCGAGAGTTGGGACACAGACACAGTCCTCCCCCGCCTCGCCTCTGACACTATGTGTGAATGGAGCGGCGGCTGCCTGCTGATGCTGAGACTTAGTTGCTTGCTGCAGACAGAAGAGAGGTAGGAACACCAGTGGCCGGGCGCCCTAAGTGATTGAAAAAAAATAATTTACACAAAGGTGTCATTGAAATTATATATTGCTCAAACATGTAATGGGCATATGCGAAATTAAACCCCAAAATACATTCTGCTACTTCTCTTGAGTATGGGGATACCACATGTGTGGGACTTATTGGGAGCCTATTCGCGTACTAATAGACAATAACAAATGATAACGAATGTGCAGAATCCAAAAGATCTGACATAAACAAATGCTTTATTTTCATTTTCGTTGTGATAACAGTTCGATCTAGATAGGAGATTCGACATGACCCTGGCAATAGTGATCTGTGTCCATTGAACCTGTGGTCGAATGTGCCTAACCTTAGCTATATTAGTCCAAGATTATTCTACATAGAGAGAAAAGATTCAACATTATAGAGACAATAGCAAAAAAGGTTGAATGTGCCTAACCTAACTCTATTAGTCCAAGATTATTCGACATAGAGAGAAAAGATTTGACATAAAGAGTCGACGAAGCAGTCGGCGCGAGCGGACATTTATGCTTAAATGCTCAGCCCATAGGCTATAGAAGAATTCTAATGTTGGTTGACTAGTAATAATAATTAATAAATATAATTATTACTAGTGTCATACAACATTAGAATTCTACTATAGCTTGTAGGCGGAACATTCAGACAGAAATGTACAGTTGCGGCGTCGTACAGTTTAGCTGCTCCGTCAAATCTTCTTAGAACATTCGACAGACACCATTAGCCTTCAATGACAGATTCAACCTTAATTATTTCAGATTTTCAGACAAATGCATTTTTTAACGAAACAAAATAAATAAAAACGAATTTCGGGAGTAATTAAATAAATGTATTTTTCGGATGGAAACTAAATTCCGAAACAAACTATTTCAGTGTGCACATGTCTAATTTCTAATGAGAAGTGATGTCCCTGGTGGAGATACAGAGATCCCAGAAGCCAGCTAAAAGAGAAAAGGTAAGAGGTAAAGAGGTAAGAAAAAAAGAAAAAGTATGGAGAGGAGCCCACTAGGAGCTCCAGGGGACAAGAGAATAAAGGTATCACAGTACCAACATTCGTCTCAACCTCATCATATGAGGCTAAGTACCCACCAAGTGGGCATGGAAACTCCATAGCCACCAGGTAGGGGGGGTGCAGAAACATGCTACCCTGGCCGAGACACACCAAAACATAAGAACATTTGAAAAAAAAGATCTGACTGCAACTTTCCTAATTATAAATAATAACATAATACGACCCATTCTGGTTAGGTTAGGGGTAAGAGTGGGGATGAGGAAGGACAAGGGCAGTAAGAGGAGGGAGACGTAGGGAGGAGGTAAGAGGTAGGGTAGTGGGGAATGTGCAAAGGGTATGGAGGAGAGGAGCAGTGGTTAGGTTATCAAGACAAGATATTTGGAGGGGACGGTTGTAGAGTGGCATGGATAGTCCTTTTAATGTGGGATTTCTTCGAGAGTTTAGGATCCTGTAGGTCTAAGCTTGATGCCAAGTAACAGTTTGTAGAGTCTAGCCTCCAGGGTTGGGGCAAAGGAATCTTGACAGTGCAAGAAACTGGGTGGCCAACTGGCCGACAAATTATATACTTTATAAACGAACTTGCAAGTGTCTCGGTAAAGGGTATGAAAGGACAATTCAACACTCAAAAACTGGTTACAACCAGTGGAGGAGGTGTATTAGTGCTGTATCTGCTCCAGTCAGGAAGGTCTGCCTTCCTTATGTTGCTTGAAGGTGTTCTTGTTCCACACTGGAGATATGGGACTAGATGGTGTTTGGCATTTTGTGGCTCCCGATTGGGAGCTAGAGGGAGTGTGAGGTGAGCCAATTGTGATGAATCTCAGGCACAGTAAAAGCTTCTCATTTTCCTGCAGCCTGGAGAAGATTTTGGATTTGAAAGTAAATTTGAGAGCAAACGGGAAGGACCACCAATATTTAATGTCTTTCTGTGAAAGAAGATTCAGTAGGGGTTTCAGAGACCTTTGTATGGTCGCGGGAGAGATGTCTGCAAAGATCTTTACTGGATGGTTCTGGCAGAGGAGAGGTGCTTGCAAGCGTGATTTTTTCACACCCTTCACAGTGTAGAAATGTGGTTTGACCACTACATCCTTAGGGGCTCCATCTTTGCGTGGAGGGCCCAAAGCTCTCTGTGCTCGATCTTGTTCCAGCTTATGTGGTGGAATATCAGGAATGAGGCCTTTAATGAGGTCCTGAACTGCAGTTCAGTGTTGTTGCACCCAGGTTGTTGTGGTTAGGCTGAGTAGGCCTCAGTTGATCCCATAGGAGAGAATAATAAGTCCTCCGTCCTGTGTCCTATCAATGATTCAGTGGAGGCTGGGGAGGGTGCGTCAGTGTGGTAGTTACTCAAACTGGGTTTAGAATTGAGAGCTCAGAGGTCTCCTCCTCCATTTCAGCACAAGGCTATGCCGCTGCCACCATCTTGAAATCGAGCAGGTCTGGTTTGAGGCCAAATCATGGCTGTAGGTCCCTTCTGGCCGAACCCCTGTACATGTACCGACTCCTGAGGGTGTCACTTAGATGCTGGTGTGGTCATCAGCTGTCCCACTTGTCGTAGGCAGTCACGGGGTGTGCCGTTCGGCCAGGGTGATGTGGAGTCCTCCATGCATGCGTCCCACTTTGTAGATATTTCCTCTCACTTCCTGTTGCATTTCCAAAAAGTAAAGCGATATCTCCTGCAATGGGACACAGACAGAAAAAAAAAAAAGTTATCCAAGATTTAAAATAATAATAATAATTAAAAAAAAATATATATATACAAATATTTTTTCTTGTTCGCCTGTAAAATCCTATCTGTACCGGAGGGTACTGGTGTTTTCTCCTTGGAGACTTCACACAAAATAAGATTTAAAATAAGGTTTTTACAAGACATATGTTTGCATGATGGAAACACACAAGAATGTCTCAGAGAGCCTCTGCTACTGTAGTCCCAAATGGAATGATGCATCTTTTTGATGTATTAAACATGGTTAGTAAGACAACAAAGTGCCCTAAGCAATTTAATGAATGATTTTATTCATTGCCTATAGTTACTTCTTTGCCAAAAATATATCACAGAAGTTAACAATAGTGTCCTTGTAGCACAATTGCTTGCAGCACTTTATATATTGAAAGGTACAGTATACATGGTCTGTGAGCCATGGTGATCGAGGATTACATTATCTAGGAAAGGCAAATGAATAGTGATTCTGTCAGTCAAGACATATGATGTCCTACAGGGGTTACACAATGTTTGTATTCACTCCCTTCTCTTCATTGATCTCACATTAATCTGCACTTTTAAGTAACACAGACAATTGACTTTCCCTGGCATGTATACCATTTATTATGTCAATCTTTTCTAGTAATCAATAAAGTAAGTATGACAATTACAATTTCAATAAAACATTATTTGAAGAAAAAACAAAGTAAGAATAAGGAAACACTGGTGTCCTGGATGGGGGTCAATATTACAGAAATTAAGGTAAATATGTCATCAATTTAAAATTTCCTAGATTCATTTAAAGCCCAACTCCACTGAAACACAAAGACAACCATTTATTTAGGCTATGTAAAAACATAATTAGAGGTTTTTGTTTTTATTGAACTAGCCAATAAGGCTGGGGTGGGTTCTGGACCATGCAAAATTAGTAAGCTGCAGCATAGTCTTCAAGAGGTCTAGCCCAGGAAGGAAGTCTGGAAGGGAGGCCTGGATGATAGGACTGGCTAACATAGTTACAAATCTTTTAGCATATACAAAAGCTCCCAAATTCTTTTGCTTATGTAGACAATTTTAAGTATAGACTACACACTATAAACAATAAGTTGATATTTATTTATAATAAGTCCCTTTACAAACACCACTAACAGTTGGATTATTAGGTTGACACAGACACTATATTTTGCAATGAAGTTAGAAAATAATTTGTTACCGTAAAGTATATACCTATTAGGTAAATGAATAATAATAACTTCCCCTTTTGTAGATATCCTAACTTGTTTTATAAAATTTGGCAGAGAAGAATCTGTGTTTGACTAACTAGGCCCATAAACTCGCTGCAGTCGAATTCCCAGGATATCCGTTCCAGGAGTCCATGTAAAGCTATACGGCAAATTAAAATTACCACATTTTGATGTGGTAAAGCGGAGCTCCACCCGCACCAAAAATATTAAATGTCAGCAGCTACAAATACTGCAGCTGCTGACTTTTAATAAATGGACACTTACCTGTTCCAGGTTCCAGCAGTGTCGGCAGAATGTGACGAGCGACCGCTCATCTCTCGGCTGCCCCACGCCATCCTCTGTCAGGGAATCAGGAAGTGAACACGCAACGTCTTCACTGCCCGGTTCCCTACTGCGCATGCGCGAGTCGCGCTGCGCGTCTCTATTGGTCCCTGGTGTGTCCTGGGAACTGTGTTTCCCAAGACACAACGGGGCATCTCCGGATAGGGGCGGGGCAGTCAGGATAAATCGTCATGGAAGTGGGTGCAGATACCTGTATTATACAGGTATCTGCACCCCCCTCCCCCCTGAAAGGTGCCAATTGTGGCACCGGAGGGGAGGAGGAATCCGATAAGTGGAAGTTCCACTTTAGGGTGGAACTCTGCTTTAAGTTATCTAATGGGATAGCAAATCAGCTAGCATAAAATAATTGCACATAGAAAAATCAATAATAAATATGGAAACTATAGTTACCCTTCAACAAATAGGTTTAGGCTTAAAAATGGTCATTGGCCAGACTCTCATAAAATGGCTGTCGACTAATGGGTGGAGTTTGTCTACTCAAAATAGCGTCTGGCTCTGTTGAAGTGAAGTCAAGTGTGTTCCCCTTCAGATGATGACATGTGATCGTGATCTTCAAAGTGTGCCGATGGTGACGTTTCTTGATGATGAAGTGTGTGTTCTAGATGAGGCGGTGTGATCCGATCTCTCTACCTGACTTGTTTTATCTATTGAGATCAATACCCCATGACACTCCACCCAGAGGGTGTTTTTGGTATTATTTACTGCTTTCTCATTGGTGTATTATGTTATTGATTAACATTTTGTGTAATCAATTAATACCTGACCTCACCACCAAATGGCACCCTGGAACCAGAAATGTCTATCTTGAGTTTATTTGGGAAATGTATTTTCTAGTAATTAACCCTTATTTAATAAATTAATCTTTTCCTACACAGCTACAGCTGTGTTGATTTATCTAAAATATACAGAATGCCTTGGAGGGTCTGGGGATTTTCTAATTTGTGCTAGCAGCAATTAAATAGAACATTTTAACTACAAAGAGATGGAATTGTATACATACCGATTAAAATATTTTTTATATACCTAGAGAAGAAAAAGAAAAAATAATAATTTGCATACTTAAACTACTTTTTTGAGCATGGCTACATTATCACACACACATACAATGATGATAAAAAATACAAGACACCAATTATATAATGGGATTATAAATTCACGTTTAGTCATTTTCAGATAATATGATATTTCATCCAGGATATGTATACATCTGAATAGACAAGCATTTGGATACTTACAGTTCTTTTAGTCTTTTTCTAAAATGTCCCAATTATATCAAGTTTTATATGATAACTCTTGAAATGTGTCATTTCTTTTCAGACAGTTTCTTGCAGACTTTTTGTTAACAAGCTCTCACAATATATTCCGATCTTTTTGTCCTGCTAATCAGTACAATAGAGAAAAGGATAGCCTTGCCATGGAATGCTGGCCTTGTCCACAATACCGTGTGTGTGATCTGAAAGTTCTTGTAAACATAGAGTTATAGTTTGAATGCATCATGCAGTTTTCCTTGGTCATAAAACTAGCTGATTTGTTGAAGTCCTGTAAGTAACCATCAGACAATTTTAGCCTAACAAGATGTTTATTCTTCTTGAATCATGTTTACATGTCAATACACCCAATTGTTCTAAAGTTTAAACAACCTTTGCAATTCTTATGCCGCGTACACACGGTCGGAATTTCCAATGGAAACAGTCCGATGGGAGCTTTTCATTGGATTTTCCGACCGTGTGTATGCCCATCGGTCTTTATCTGTCGGCATTTCCGACGGACTTTGGATTAAGAGCCTGTTCTTAATTTTTCCGCCGGAAAACATTTCTATCAGATTTTCCGATCGTGTGTATGCAATTCCGACACGCAAAATTCCGACGCATGCTCGGAAACAATTCGATGCATGCTCGGAAGCATTAAACTTCCCTTTTATAGTGCTGTCGAACGTGTTGTATGTCGCGGTGTTATTGACCGTCGGAATTTGGTGTGACCGTGTGTAGGCAAGACAGTTTGAGCAAAATTCCGTCAGAAATTCCGATGGGAAAACCATCAGAGCTTTTTCCGACGAGAATTCCGATCGTGTGTAGAGTCTTAAAATTTCATAGATTCCGCCCATACAGCAGAATTCATTAACCAGGTATATGCTGAAATTTCTATATATATATATATATATATATATATATATATATATATATATATATATTAGTGTTTCCAGGCCTCTCCGAGTGTTTCCGAGCAGTTTCCAAGTGTTTCTGAGTGTCTCCGGCGCCTCCCCCCACTTCTGGCCACATTCGGTACTGCATACAATAGAAGTCACTGTGGAATGAATTATCTGAGTTTCAATTGACTTCTATGGGGAAACTCGCTTTGATATACCAGTGCTTTGGATTTCAAGCTTTCAAATGGAACGAAGTATGCTCGTAATTCAAGGTACCACTGTATATATATATATATATATATATATATATATATATTTTTTTTTTATTTTTTTTTTTTTATAAAGCTTTTTTTTTTTTATAAAGCCCCTGACATTGAACAAATGAACCTATGCATATACCATACTTCACCAAATACCCCTGGAAGCTGGAAAACACTGATCTAGGCACTGCTACTCCATGTAAATTCAAACGTTAGCAAGATGCAGAGTGTCATTAAAAAATTAACAGACTACCAAGTACCTTCACTTTTTTTTGCGATTTTGCACATGTTCTTGTGACACAAATTTGACATTTGGTGTTTTTCAAGTTTAAATACATATTTTTTGCTAGAAAATTACTTAGAACACCCAAACATTTATATATATATATATACATATATATATATATATATATATATATATATATATTTTTTTTAGCAGAGAATCTAGAGGATAAAATGGCGATTGTTGCAATATTTTATGTCACGCGGTATTTGTGCAGCGTTGTTTAAACGCAACTTTTTGGGAAAAGAGACACTTTCATGAATTTTAAAAAAATGAAACAGCAAAGTTAGCCCAATTTTTTTGTATAATATGAAAGATGACGATACGCTGAGTAAATAGATACCAAACATGTCATGCTTTATAATTGCATGCACTCGTGGAATGGCGACAAACTACGGTACCTAAAAATCTCCAAAATCTCAAACATTTTTACGGTTACCAGGTTAGAGTTACAAGTTGCTCTTGCTCTGACGATCGTGGCGATACCTCACATGTGTGATTTTAACACCATTTACATATGCGGGTGCGACTTCTGTATGCGTTTTCTTTGCTGCACAAGTTCGCAGGGGCACTTTAAAAAAAATAATTCTTATTTATTTTATTTATTTTTATATTATTAAATTGTGTTTTTAAAAAAAAATGTGATCACTTTTTTGCTGTCACATGGAATGTAAACATCCCTTGTGGCAGTAATAGGTGGTGACAGGTACTCTTTATGGAGGGATCAGGGGTCTAAAAGACCTCTGATCCCTCCTTTGCACTTCAAAGTATTCAGATTGCCGAAAATGGCAATATACTGTATATTTTTTTTTTAATCCAGCGCCATTGGCACTTGAGTAAACAGGAAGTGACGCTGTGACGTCACTTCCGTGTTTACATTCAGGAGACAGGAACAAAGCCGTTTCTGGCTTTGTGCCAGTCTGTCTCTAGCCGGCGGAAGTGGCGGATCGAGGATCAGGTCTCCGGCATTCGACCGCCGGCATTCGACCTGTACGGCAGCTGATCCGAAAAAAGTCGGTCGTTCAGGGTTCCTGAAAAAGCCATTGGCTGAGCACGCTGACCTAACATCGGATAATACTCCTCCTAAGTTGTCCGTTTTTTTTTTTTGTTCAGTCCTGCTGGTTTGAATTAAAAAAAAAATACTAATGTGTACGAGGCTTTAAACAACTTGTATACAGTATCTATGGGCCAGGATGAGCTTTCATTGTCTGACAATGAAAAAAATCAACAAGTTGGGGACAAAGTGATAATCGGCACTAAATTTCCTTGTTCACAGCTGAACCAAGATCAACGTCGTCATACATTTCATTATCTCTCTATTGTTTGCTGAAATGAAAGACAGTGGGAAACATTTCACTATTCTCTATGAGGACAAGTTATTTCAAACTTCCTTAATTATATTGTGAATGCTGGCTCTAAAAATATGTGGACACTTTACAATGTATATTGTCCGTCAGGTTTGGAGAAGCTCAGAATGTGCATTGAAATCTGAGTAAACATTTTCAGTACAGGAGAGGAACCTGTACCACTGTGCAAGACTGAAGAGAAGGCTGGAGTCCGGCTTTAAATCGGTTGTATGACCTGACCGGAAAAAAAAACAGTAAGACAAAGGCATAATGAGCAGGTATGCACCACATACTAGCTCATTATGAAATACTTAACTTAGAACGAAGCACCTGCACCACCTGCACCACCTCCTGGTCACCGCTGAGGGAGCTGAGGGGGTTGCCTCTGCATTTCTTCTGGGATCGTGGCTCCAGTGTTGTAAGTGGCCGGAGTCCTCTGTTCTGGGAAGAAGCTCTGATTTTCCGGCAGCATCTACTGGACCTTCAGAGCGCATGCAGGAAAATATTAATTTTACCTACAGGTAAGCCTTATTATAGACTTACCTGTAGCTAAAAATATGCAAGAGTAGGATACAACTACTTTTAGTTGTCTAAACAATCATAAAGTACTGATTTGCCTATAAAGCATGTATGAGATGCATACCAATAAGGCAAGATTCTTTTTCCAACAGAAAAACTGAAAAACCTACGGCAAATTAAAACTTGAAGTTTGTGGACTGAGGTTTTTAAAGCAGAGTTCTACCCAAAAATGGAACTTATGCTTTAAGGGAGGTGACATGCCCCCTGACATGCCACATGGCATGTCATTTTTTTGGGGGGGGGGCTGAAACCCTCTTTTTAGAGGGTTCCAGCTCCCACTTCCTCCTCGGGGGGGGACAGTGGCGTCGGAAGAAAGTTCACCTCTCCACCCTCCCTCTTGGCAATCTTCTGGGACACGTCACAATGACAATGCTGGAGCCGCAGAGAGGAGGGGGAGACGAGCAGGGCTTCGTTCCCCCACATCGCTGGACCCTGGGACAGGTAAGTGTCCAATTATTAAACGTCAGCAGCTGCAGTGTTTGTAGCTGCTGACTTTAAATTTTTTCTTTTTTGTCAGAACTCCGCTTTAAGTTTTTTTTCCATTTCTTTGCATTTGTTGTTAGCTATCTATTGCTCTGAAGAGATTCCTTTAAAGTCTCTTTAAAGTGCACCTCACAGACACCTTATTATCTTTTCTATAGAGACACTTGTGGTCACGACAGACAATATTTCTACAAGCATTATAAAACATAAAATGGAACGTTCTACACATCAGGACAAGATATTCTCGAACTATTCCAGCCATCTTTGACGTATTTCAAGGCCTGGTTCAAATGCCTCCCTGGTTCAAATGCCTCATTCCTGTGGTCATTCACATTCGAATTTGGTTCTTTCTGCCGCAATAATACAACTTCTGTACCTAGAATGTGATTTAAACACTGGAACAAGGCATAGAGCAGAACTTATTCTTGAAATATCTCTAACTGTGTTTGTTAACGCTACAAGAAATCAAATGAATTGTTTGCCAGGCAGCGCATCAAGTTAGATAAATTGGAGCTGTTCACACACTGTTTTTTGGATTTGTTTACAGAAATAATCAAATCGGTTGGGCACCTCAGACTGTGCTGGTAGAAAGCAAGATATGACATTAATATGGAACAAACAGGGTTAGGAGTTTGCTTGAAACTCCTTTTCTAATTTTGTGCAGATCAATTTAACAAAGACACTGCATTAGTGTATTGACTGCGCTGTTACACAGTAGCTTATTACCCGATAGCTTCATAAAGCGGTGCCTGGACTTGCTGAGTGTTTAATTGGTTGATTTGTTTCCAAATGCTTGTGATGAAATTACGAATAGATTGAAAAAAGTCTGTAGAAGTGGTTGAAATACTGTTTTGTATTTGTCAGGGAGCTCGTGCAACAAGCGCTAATCCCCGTGCGGCAAGTGCTCATTTTCATGCGCATGTGCAGGGTTGTGAGCATAGAGGATTACCCAGATGAGCGCATATGTGTGGGCGCACAGGTGTGCCCACAGATTTTGGCACCCTGAAAGAGCCGCTGCTGTCTCCCCAATGTGAAAGCCCCGAGCGGTGCGGTGGCAGGACGCTAAAAAAAGTCCGGAGCGGTGTGTAATTCTTCCAGTGGAGGATGACCAAATGACAAATCTATACCTAAAAATATACCAAAAAATGTATAAAGTAAATAATGGATAAGTGTAATCCAGTAAAAATGGATTATAATGAAAAACTAGAATATTAATCAGGAAAAGGAATAAAAAATATCCCCATTTTGATATACGGATTAAAAAATGGATGCTAAAATTGTCAATAATCAATAGTTAGTAATAAAACATTTAAGGTCAATATCTACCGTATATTTAATCCCATAGGTTGAAGTGATTGAATTCTATATATCCACTCTATTTCCATTGGGATACTTTCCTTGTCATATCTGTGCCTCTCCAATGCTGGTAAACCTTACGAAAACCTGAGGAGGGGAGGGTCTTTATTGTGCACCAACCTAAAATGATTGGATACACTATGATGTTTAAACCCCTTTTTGATGTTATCAATATGCTCCCCTATCCTTTTAGCCATAGTCCTGGTGGTACTGCCAACATAGTTGAAATTTCATGGGCACATTAAAAGATAAGTAACATACCTAGTGTCATAGGTGATGAGCTGTCAAATGTCATATTCCTCACCCGTGCCAACCAATGAAAAGCTTGTAGTTTTCCTGGTTTTGTCCTGAGTGGTTTTACATGCTTTACATCTTTTGCATTTATGAAAACCTGTTTGATCAAGGAAAGTAGGGGGTCTCTTGGGTGGTCTGGCAAAATTTTTTGCCAGCATATTACGTTACCCTGGCGCCCTTCTATAGATAAACTTAGGCTTATTTGGAAGAATCTTTTTAAGAGTGTGGACTTCTTGTGGTCCACCCCCTGCTCACTGGTGGATCGCTGAGAGGCTGAGCCAGATATCGGTCCAGGCTT
The DNA here is from genome assembly GCA_028564925.1 of Lithobates sylvaticus. Taxonomy (NCBI): domain Eukaryota; kingdom Metazoa; phylum Chordata; class Amphibia; order Anura; family Ranidae; genus Lithobates; species Lithobates sylvaticus. Next base: position 225,379,686 of record CM053032.1, on the reverse strand, counting down.
CTGGGCAGATCCTGTGCATATGGTGGGGATACTTTTAGAGCCTGGACCGGCTCTGTGACATCAGACAACAGTGGACAGAACAAATTGCACTCCTGTGATCCATAGGAGAAGTATAGCCAAAATCATAGTTCCCAACTGTCCCTGAATTCGAGGGACTGTCCCTGATTTGAAGAAATGTCCCTCTGTCCATCATTCCTCCTCATTTGTCCCTCATTTTGGTCTGATCTATATAGACGTATATAAAATGCACTTTCTATCTATCAAAAAGTGTTTTCCAGCACTAAACCTTTCATCTGATTTCTAAATTGCAGTATTTTTAAATACCAAGAGCCAATATAAAGGAATAGTAGTGGTAAAAAAAAGCAATTGTTGGTTTAACTAATCTTGTTTTTTTACACAATTCTCCTTTAAGGGGGCATGGCCAGGGGTGTGTCCTATGCCTGCATACTTTTGCTGATAGGTGTCCCTCATTCCCATCTCAAAAAGTTGGGAGGTATGCCAAAATAGCTTGGCTATACTTCTCCTTTAGGTTCCACTTTAAGCTGTGAGGTGTTCAATAGGAAGCCTCACAACACAGAGATGCCTGTGCCTGCCTCCCTTTGCCAGTGTCTAATAGGATGCAGGTCAGAGGCTGCAAGACAATGTGCTGCAATGCAGAGTGCGTTCTAGCACCTTAAACACCTATGCCACTCTGCATATCACTGGTCAGGACAGGACCAGGAGCGGAAGTGTCCAACTCAAGGTACAGAGTTGCCTGTGCCTGCCTCCCTCTGCCAGCATCTGATAGGACAGAGACTTCAAGACAGTGTGTTGGAATGTATAGGGCATTTCAGTACCTGGCACACAACTGCTTTACATATCGCTGGACAGTTGTCCTACATAAATGAGGATTGTCTTCAATCAGTCAGAGTTCCCTCCTCAGGATACAGGTTTTGCTGCAGGAGCAGTGTGTCCAGGGGTGGTGCAAGGGTTTTTGACACCCTAGGCAAAACCACATTTTTTCGCCACCATTGGCTCCACCCCCTTTACACTGTCCATGTGACAGAAGGCGGCGCTATACAGAAAGCATCGGCTCTGCTTCCTCTAGCGCTGGCTCCAGTGCTGCGCTTCCAATAACACTACAGTCAGACTTAGTTGCATTCTGCAGCCTGCAGAGCATGCAGACGCGGAGGGAAACCGGTGGCCGAGCGCCCCTAGGCAGCAGTGCGCCCTAGGCGGCTGCCTAGTTTGCCTAGTGGTAGCACCGGCCCTGAGTGTGTCTGTGCAAATATCAAAGCATAGGGGTTGATATACTAAAGGCAAATAAACTCTGCACTTTGCAAAGTGCAGTTGCTCCAGAGCTTAGTAAATTAGCAGAATCTCTGCTGACTTCTATCATCCAATCATGTGCAAGCAAAAATTCTGTTTTTTATTGGGTATTCTTTGCAAAGTGAAGCTTTACCTCATGAACTAAGCTCTGGAGCAACTTCACTTTGCAAAGTGCACAGTCTATTGGCCTTTAGTAAATCAACCCCAATGTGTGTTCTAGTCTGTCTGGCCTTCTAAAGAGGAACTCTAGCCAAGCTGATGCCTAAAGCTGGGTATATACAGGATTTTTTTTTTCATTCAACCAGCAGATCCCTGCATCCACATGTCCCCTGCTGCACTATCGTATTCTGACAGCTGGGACTCCCCCCTATGACAGAAAACACAGATCAACACTACAGCCATTGGCTGCAAGCCCTGATCGAATGCTGGTTTTCCAGTAGGACTGGACTTTGTTGACCAGATGGGGTACACACAAAGGGAAATTCACCCATTTCCTGCTCAATTTCAATCCATGTGCACCCAGCCTAAGAGATGTGTATGTATGAATGTTAGTTAAAGTGGTGTTGCCACCAAAAAAAAAATATGGCTTAAAAATCATAAAAAAAAAGAAAAAAATAATAATTGGAAACATTTTTTTTTTTTACTCACCTCTAAATGCCTGTTGCTAGGGGGTCCCTCGTAGTCTGCCACCTTCATTGCCCGGGCAATGACGTCTCTTCCCCTAGGCCCCGCACAGTCATCTGGGACCTGTCATGTGTCCCAGATGAGTGAGCGTCGAATCACGGCGCACGGCGCCGCTCGCGCATGCGCAGTGGGTGCCCGGCTGTGAAGCCACAGCCGGGTGCCCACATTAAGAATGCTGGCGCCGCGAGCGGAGCGGGGAACAAGGGGGGGTCTCGTTCCCCCGCATCGCTGGACCCTGGGACAGGTAAGTGTCCGATTATTAAAAGTCAGCAGCTGCAGTATTTGTAGCTGCTGACTTTTACATTTTTTTTTTTTGTGGGCACACCTCTTTAATCTAGTTGAAACAGACATAAGTCCATCCAGTACAACCAACAGAGAGAAAAAGATAACACAAATCGAAAACCTCCATATACACTATCCTAAACCCACAGTTGATCCAAAGGTAGGTTGGTCCATCGGGAAAAAAAATCCTTCCTGATCCCTCATGAGCCAATTGGATATTCCCTGGATTAACTTTACCTTAAATATTAGTATCCAGTTATATTATTTGCATTTAGGAAAGATTCTATACCTTTTAAACTCTAGGACAAGTTAGGGACCTTAAATTGTAAGCCCCTTGAGGGCAGGGACTGATGTGAATGTACAATATATTATATACTGTATGTAAAGCACTGCATAAATTGTCAGAGTTATACAAGTACCTGTATGCAATAAATGTATGCAGGTCTGAAGCCGACTGAGGGTCAAAGCAGACCAAATTAGCTAGGAGGCTGAATAAATACTTTTTATCTGCTTGATACTGAAAAATGCCTGCGGCAATCCCTTTATCAAGCAGTGTCAATAAAAGTGAACAAAAAGGCATTCCGTTTTTTGGTTTATACTATATACTATATATAGCTGGTTGCTAAGGAGGGGGCTGGGAAGCTGGTCGCTGCGTCAATAACGACTGAGGAGTCATCAGCTGGAGTCAAAATTGCCAGCAAAAAAAACGGCGCTGGGTCCCCCCGCAGGTCTATACCAGGCCCTTATCCGAGCATGCAGCCCGGCAGGTCAGGAAAGGGAGGGGAAGAGCGAGCACCCCCCCCCCCCACAAACCATACCAGGTCACATGCCCTCAACATGGGGGAGTGGGTGCTTTAGGGTATGGGGGGTTCAGCGCCCTTCCCACCCCAAAGCACCTTGCCTCCAGGTTGTGACATCACAGAGGGCAGGCTGTCCAGGTGACGTCATCTGATGGCCATGCTCCATGGCTATATAACAGACGCCAGACAGCAGGCGACAACACAACTGAGAAAGACGGCAACAGAAGAACAGCAGCTTTTTTCTTTATTTTTAGCGGGTAACCAGTGGCGAGGAAAATGACGGCGTGGGAGAGAAGGCACTGGGGGTGATGGCAGCAGGAGAAGATGGTGGTGGGAGAAAAGGCACCGGAAGAGACTGCAGGAGAAGACGGCTGTGGGAAGAGACAGCGGCGGAGAGGACAGCACCGGGAGAAGACAGAGCTATTAATGAAGGAATTTTCAAAAAACAGCTTGTTTTTTATTTTTTTTACATTTTACTGCCTTTTTGGTGAATGGATAGGGGTAGTATGTACCCGTTACCCATTCACATAGGGGGGCCCAGGATCTGGGGGCCCCCTTATTAAAGGGGACCCCCAGATTCCGATAAGCCCTCCGCCTGCAGACCCTGACAACCACCAGCCAGGGTTGTCGGGAAGAGGCCCTTGTCCTCATCAACATGGGGGCAAGGTGCTTTTGGGTGGGGGGCGCAAAGCACCGACCCCCCATGATGAGGGCATGCGGCCTGGTATGGCTCAGGAGGGGGGCGCTCGCTTGTTCCCTCCCTTTCCTGACCTGCCGGGCTGCATGCTCAGCTAAGGGTCTGGTATGGATTTTGGGGGGGACCCCACACCATTTTTTTTGGTGATTTTCTTTTTCCCCTCATTTTTTTTTTTTTCATTCAGGTCATCTGTTGTTAAGAACGTGGCAGCGGGCTTCCCGGGCCCCTCCTTAGCAACCAGCTATATACAGTGTGTTTAATGAGGGGAAACAAAAAAGGGTTTAAAAGCGGATGTCAGCGGATCGGATGTCAGCGGATCGGATGTCAGCGGATCGGAGCTTGGCGGAAACGCATTTTAGTGGATGTCAGTGGATGATCTTCCCTTAACGTCCGCTATCCCATAGAGATACATTTATGTGCATTTTTCATGCATTTTATTGGGATTTTATGTGATAGACCAACACAACGTGGCACATAATTGTGAAGTGGAAGGAAAATGATAAGTAGTTTTCCAAATGTTTTACAAATAAATATCTAAAAAATGTGGCATGCATTTGTATTCAGCCCCCCTACTTTGTAGAACCACCTTTTTGCCGCAATTACATCTGCAAGTCTATTTGGGTATGTCTCTACCAGCTTTGCACATCTAGAGAGTGACATTTTTGCCTATTCTTCATGGCAAAATAGCTCAAGCTTGGATGGAGAGCATCTGCAAACAGCAATTTTTAAGTCGTGCCACAGCTTCTCAATTGGATTTAGGTCTGGACTTGACTGAGCCATTCTAACACATGAATATGCTTTGATCTAAACCATTCCATTGCAGCTCTGGCTGTATGTTTAGGGTCATTGTGCTGCTGGAAGGTGAACCTCCACCCCAGTCTCAAGTCTTTTGCAGACTCTAACAGGTTTTTGCCCTGTATTTGGCTCCATCCATCTTCCTATCAACTCTGACCAGCTTCCCTGTGCCTGCTAAAGAAAAGCATCCCCACATGATGCTGCCACCACTATGTTCCACAGTGGGTATGATGTGTTCAGGGTGATGTGTAGTGTTAGTTTTCCGCCATGCATAATAGTGTTTTGCTTTTAGGCCAAAAAGTAAAATTTTGGTCTCATCAGACCAGAACCCCTTCTTCCACATGTTTGCTGTGTCCCCCACATGGCTTTTTGCAATCTGCAAAAGGGACTTCTTATGGCTTTCTTCCAACAATGGCTTTCTTCTTGACACTTTTCCATAAAGGCCAGATTTGTGGAGTGCACCACTAATGGTTGTCCTGTGGACAGATTTTCCCACCTGAGCTGTGGATCTCTGCAGCTCCTCCAGAGTTACTATGGGCCTCTTGGCTGCTTCTCTGATTAATGTTCTCCTTGCCCGGCCTGTCAGTTTAGGTGGACGGCCATGTCTTGGTAGGTTTGCAGTTGTGCCATACTCTTTCCATTTTCGGATGATGGATTGAACAGTACTCCGTGAGATGTTTAAAGCTTGGAATATTTTTTTATAACCTAACCCTGCTTTAAACTTCTCCAAAACATTATCCCTGACCTGTCTGGTGTGTTCCTTGGCCTTCATGATGCTGTTTGTTCACTGAGGTTCTCCAACAAACCTCTGTGGGCTTTACAGAACAGCTGTATTTATCCTGAGATTAAATTACACACAGGTGGACTCTATTTACTAATTAGGTGACTTCGGAAAAAGGCAATTGGTTCAACTAGATTTTAGTTAGGGGTATCAGAGTAAAGGGAGCTGAATACAAATGCACGCCACACTTTTCAGATTTTTATGTGTAAACATTTTTGAAAAACATACAGCCAGAGCTACAATGGAATGGTTTACATCAATGCATATTCATGTGTTAGAATGGCCAGAGTCCAGACCTAAATCCAATTGAGAATCTGTGGCAAGACTTGAACATTGCTGTTCAGACGTTCTCCATCCAATCTGACAGAGCTTGAGCTATTTTGCCAAAAAGAATGGGCAAAAATGTCACTCTCTAGCTGTGCAAAGCTGGTAGAGACATCCCCAAAAAGACTTGCAGCTGTAATTGCAGTGAAAGGGGGTTCTCGTTCTAAGGTAAGTATTTCATAATGAGCTAGTATGCAGTGCATACTAGCTCATTATGCCTTTTCCCTTACAGGTGTAAAAAAAAAAAAAAGTCAGCAGGTTTACTCCCGCTTTAAAGCTTTATTCAATAAATTTAAATAAGGGGACATGTCCATTAAAATACAATATATACAGTTAGCAGCAATTCCTTTGCGATTCCCAGCAGGGATCAGCGGCTGTCTGTAAAATATGCAACATCTGATATGAGTCTTTACATAATTTATCATAATTGATAGCAGACTACAGCTCTAGATGGGAGCTTTTTCTACACACTAGAAGTGTGAATATTGCTGTGTCTCTAGGATTAACATATGATGAGGTGACAAGTAGTGATAATTAATACGCTGCCTGTTTTCCCTGTCTATGTATATCTCAATGCATGTCTGAGAACCCAATCTTTTATCTATTGCAGTCATGTGTAGACTTGCTGCCTAGAATATATTAAATATTAATGCTGTTTTTCTTTCTTTCTGTTGGCATATAAACAGAATAATGGTGATTTTTAAAATGTATGATTATTGATTGAGATGAAATATGAATTGATGGAGGATCTTCCCAGCTAATGTTAGTATTCAGTTCTAAACAGCAGCCCCAATGCTTTATTATGATTTGTTTCTAAAGATTGATGATTTAATTCTCTTTTCTTGCATTGTTATTCATTCGATATCCATATTTTATAAATGCAGAGCTGCAATGTTGAACTTAAAGGGAACCTGCACAAAAATAAATGCGGAGACTGCCATTGCTGATGCCCCTATAAATGCCAGCTATTTGGATGCCACTGATTTCATAACAGAGTCGCTGACCTGCAACAAGCATGCAGATCAGTATATTTAAAGTCAATTTAGAAGCCTGATCGTCATGCTGGTTGTGAATCTGTGAATTTTAAAGTGTTGAAGCCATCAGGTAAGCATGACAACCAGGACACCAGCAGTTTCAGAAGCAGAAATCAGCAATAGCGGCCTACATGTGTCTTTCAGTACAGGTGTCCTTTAACCACTTGCCTACTGGGCCAATTCTGACACTCACATACATACAAATAAATCTACTTTTTTTTCCTAGAAAATTAACCCCCAAACATATATATATAAAAATTATAAAATGTATTTATTTATAATTTTTTTATTTTTTAGCAGAGACCCTATAGAATAAAATGGTGGGTGCAACTTTTTATGTCACGTGGTATTTGCACAGCGTTTTTTCAAACACAATTTTTTGGCAACAAATAAATTTTAACCGCTTGCCGACCGGCTCACGCCGATAAACGTTGGCAGAAGGGAACGTACAGGCAGATTAATGTACCTGTACGTTGCCCTTTAAGAAGCGGTTTGCGGGGCGTGCGCGTGCCCGCCGCGACCTCCGTGAGTGTTATCGCAATGGTCTCACGGAGAGGAAGAACAGGGAAATGCTGAACAAGCATTTCCCCGTTCTGCCTAGTGATAGGACACTGATCACAGCTCCCTGTAATCGAGATCGGTGATCAGTGTCGTGTCACACATTACCCCTCCCACCCACAGTTAGAATCACTCCCTAGGACACACTTAACCCCTACAGTGCCACCTAGTGGTTAACCCCTTTACTGCCAGTCACATTTACACAGTAATTAATGCATTTTCAATTGCACTGATCGCTGTATAAATGTGAATGGTCCCAAAATGGCGCCAAAAGTTTCTGATCTGTCCACCATAATGTCGCAGTCACGATAAAAATCACCAATCGCCGCCATTACTAGTAATAAATAATTATTAATAAAGATGCCATAAAACTATCCTGTATCTTGTAGATGCTATAACTTTTGCGCAAACCAATCAATAAACGCTTATTGCGATTTTTTTTACCAAAAATATGTAGAAGAATACGTACTGGCCTAAACTGAGGAAAAAAATCGTTTTTATATTTTTTGGGGATATTTATTATAGCAAAAAATAATGTGTTTTTTCAAAATTGTCGCAATTTTTTGGTTTATAGCGCAAAAAATCAAAAACTGCAGAGGTGACCGAATACCACCAAAAGAAATCTCTATTTGTGGGGAAAAAAGGACGTCAATTTTGTTTGATAGCCATGTTGCACGACCGCACAATTGTCAGTTAAAGCGACGCAGTGCTGAATCGCAAAAATTGCTTTGGTCTTTGGGCAGCCAAATGGTCCTGGGCTTAAGTGGTTAATGAATTTTATTGCACACAAACACAATATAATACCCAATTATTTTGTAAAATATAAAAGATGATGTTACGCCAAGTAAATAAATTGGACAGGAGAGCCTGGGAAAGGCAGTTGGGGGGGGGGGGACCCCTTCCACACCCACAGAAGTGATTGAGCAGCTGTTTAGTCACTCAAATGACTTGTGCTTAACAGGGAATCTCTGGCTGAAAATTTTGATTTTGATACCGGGATGATACCATCATCCCAGTATAACCACTTCAACCTAAGCACGTACATGGACATCCTATGGTCAGAAAGTGGTTAAAGCACATAGGTTGGACTTGATGGACTTGTGTCTTTTTTCAACCTCCCTGTATGTATTTATAGTCAAAACTTTTTTTTGAGTTTTTAATAGATTATAGAAGCATTGAAACTTGTGCCAGTTTATTTTTTGCTGTCCATTGGGGGAATTTGTCTCACTTACAGTCCCAGAGATGTTAGAGGAAATATCCCAAAGTTGAAGGGAATACCCTCTTAAGCCCCATACACACGGTCGGATTTTCGCATGGATTCTGTCCGATCGGACAATGTTGTTGAAAAATCCGACCGTGTGTATGCACCATCGGACAGTGTACGTCGGATTGTCCGACGGACAAAGTCCTATCTCCTGCTGGATAGATTTTTGGACAACACGGTCCGATCACACCAAATCCGATCGTGTGTAGCGTTGTCCGACCGGACAAAGTGCTACGCATGCTCAGATCACATTACAAGACCAAAGCTATTGGCTACTAGCCTCTACGTAGTCCCGTCGTAGGCAACAAACGTCACCACGTTCAGAATGATCGGATTTTCCGACAACTTTGTCCGACCGTGTGTACGCAAAACCAACATCAGACAAAGTATGACGGACATGGTCTGACGGACCTGGTCCTCGGATAATCTGCGCGTGTGTATGGGGCTTTAGAGGATTGTCCCTGAAACAGGTGTCCCCAGTGGAAGAGTTTCCCTCATCTCTTGTTCTGGGGCCAGCTGTAAAATGTTGGATTTTCTTGGTGGCAGTGGTTATCAGTACAAATAGAAGGGTGAATCTCCCCAACGATGATGCAGACAGCTACACAAGTTTAACAGAGGGTCTAACTGTTCCCACTTTATCCAAAATTTAGAAAAGTTCTGCCTTGGGGTATGCTTTAACTCAAAATAAGTGAGCAAAGTTAGGTGTGGCCAGGTGGTGCCAGACAATCTCTATGCTTATCTTTCAGCTGCGACTACACTGATATACGCAGTCCCTACTGTAGTCCTTGAAGGCACTGTCCATGTTACGTGAAAAACGCTGCCCAGATTTTAGAAAAGGAACCACAAGAAATCAGGAAGACTGAGCACTTGTAGGCCTCTTTTGGGGGGGGGGGGGGGGGGTGGCTTTAACCACTTGCCTACCGGGCAACTGACACTTCTCACATACATACAAATAAATCTACTTTTTTTTTCTAGAAAATGAACCCCCAAACATTTTATATATATATATATATATATATATATATATATATATATATATATATATATATATATATATATATATATATATATAAAATGTGTTTATTTATCATTTTTTTAATTTTAAGCAGAGACCCTATAGAATAAAATGGTGGGTGCAACTTTTTATGTCACGTGGTATTTGCACAGCGTTTTTTCAAACACAATTTTTTGGCAACAAATAAATTTTAACGGCTTGCCGACCGGCTCACGCCGATAATAACCACTTGCCTACCGGGCAACTGACACTTCTCACATACATACAAATAAATCTACTTTTTTTTCCTAGAAAATGAACCCCCAAACATTTTATATTATATATATATATATATATATAAAATGTGTTTATTTATCATTTTTTTATTTTTTAGCAGAGACCCTATAGAATAAAATGGTGGGTGCAACTTTTTATGTCACGTGGTATTTGCACAGCGTTTTTTCAAACACAATTTTTTGGCAACAAATAAATTTTAACCGCTTGCCGACCGGCTCACGCCGATAAACGTTGGCAGAAGGGAACGTACAGGCAGATTAATGTACCTGTACGTTGCCCTTTAAGAAGCGGTTTGCGGGGCGTGCGCGTGCCCGCCGCGACCTCCGTGAGTGTTATCGCAATGGTCTCACGGAGAGGAAGAACAGGGAAATGCTGAACAAGCATTTCCCCGTTCTGCCTAGTGATAGGACACTGATCACAACTCCCTGTAATCGAGAGCGGTGATCAGTATCGTGTCACACATTACCCCTCCCACCCACAGTTAGAATCACTCCCTAGGACACACTTAACCCCTACAGTGCCACCTAGTGGTTAACCCCTTTACTGCCAGTCACATTTACACAGTAATTAATGCATTTTCAATTGCACTGATCGCTGTATAAATGTGAATGGTCCCAAAATGGCGCCAAAAGTTTCTGATCTGTCCACCATAATGTCGCAGTCACGATAAAAATCACCAATCGCCGCCATTACTAGTAATAATAATTATTAATAAAGATGCCATAAAACTATCCTGTATCTTGTAGATGCTATAACTTTTGCGCAAACCAATCAATAAACGCTTATTGCGATTTTTTTACCAAAAATATGTAGAAGAATACGTACTGGCCTAAACTGAGGAAAAAAATAGTTTTTATATTTTTTGGGGATATTTATTATAGCAAAAAATAATGTGTTTTTTCAAAATTGTCGCAATTTTTTGGTTTATAGCGCAAAAAATCAAAAACTGCAGAGGTGATCGAATACCACCAAAATAAATCTCTATTTGTGGGGAAAAAAGGACTTCAATTTTGTTTGATAGCCATGTTGCACGACCGCACAATTGTCAGTTAAAGCGACACAGTGCTGACGCAAAAATTGCTCTGGTCTTTGGGCAGCCAAATGGTCCTGGGCTTAAGTGGTTAATGAATTTTATTGCACACAAACACAATATAATACCCAATTATTTTGTAAAATATAAAAGATGATGTTACGCCGAGTAAATAAATTGGACAGGAGAGCCTGGGAAAGGCAGTTGGGGGGGGACCCCTTCCGCACCCACAGAAGTGATTGAGCAGCTGTTTAGTCACTCAAATGACTTGTGCTTAACAGGGAATCTCTGGCTAAAAATTTTGATTTTGATACCGGGATGATACCATCATCCCAGTATAACCACTTCAACCTAAGCACGTACATGGACATCCTATGGTCAGAAAGTGGTTAAAGCACATAGGTTGGACTTGATGGACTTCAACCTCCCTGTATGTATTTATAGTCAAAACTTTTTTTTTAATATTTAATAGATTACAGAAGTATTGAAACTTGTGCCAGTTTATTTTTTGCTGTCCATTGGGGGGATTTGTCTCACTTACAGTCCCAGAGATGTTAGAGGAAATATCCCAAAGTTGAAGGGAATACCCTCTTAGAGGATTGTCCCCGAAACAGGTGTCCCCAGTGGAAGAGTTTCCCTCATCTCTTGTTCTGGGGCCAGCTGTAAAATGTTGGATTTTCTTGGTGGCTGTGGTTACCAGTACAAATAGAAGGGTGAATCTCCCAACGATGATGCAGACAGCTACACAAGTTTAACAGAGGGTCTAACTGTTCCCACTTTATCCAAAATTTAGAAAAGTTCTGCCTTGGGGCATGCTTTAACTCAAAATAAGTGAGCAAAGTTAGGTGTGGCCAGGTGGTGCCAGACAATCTCTATGCTTATCTTTCAGCTGCGACTACACTGATATACTCAGTCCCTACTGTAGTCCTTGAAGGCACTGTCCATGTTACGTGAAAAACGCTGCCCAGATTTTAGAAAAGGAACCACAAGAAATCAGGAAGACTGAGCACTTGTAGGCCTCTTTTGGGGGGGGTGGCTTATTAGTAATGGCCCTCCCCAAACAGGATATTGTGCTAAACCTGTACATAAATAAGAGAACCAACACCTTTGCTAAATGGGAGAGTAGGATTGATAATAAAGTTGGCAGTGCCTCCACCCAGGACAAGGTCTGTGTGAACAGAGATATTCCCTTCCTGGAAAATGAATCAGTAATCTAATCAAAGCAATTGGAAGCAGAACAACTACTGCAACCAGAATATAAAGCAAATAGATGCACACCAGTATAGAAATATTACAAGCGTTATATAAAAAGAGACTATTAACAGTACATACAGTCATGTACAAACAGATATTATCAGCAAAGGCCAGACGGAAGTTCTGGTGGAATTGTGCACATATACCTGGGTATATAGTATATAGTTATTAATAGAGATACCTACAGATGAATGTTGCAACAAAGTCCCATTGCAGTGGCCCCTGAGGATGATGCAGAGTCGGTCTTTGTGTCAGAGACCTTAAGACAAGTGCAGTGTCTCCAGCCATTACCCAACCAGTTTGGAACGCAGTCCTAGTTATCTAGCAATAATTATCTCTTCTACCTGGCATTAGTAGTATGAACAGGACATGTGACTGATACCTTCTTTCTCTCCATTTCCTCCTTCCAGGATCTTTTCCAACCATCCCCAGACTCAGGAAGTGACATACATAATTTTACATTTCATTGTAATACTAGCAGCTGCCAGTAGATGGCAGCGGATCCCCACACACTTAAGAGATGTATGGCCTTCAGAAAAGTCTGACCCCTTCTGGCTTTGCAGACACTCAGTTCTCCCTTCCGCTCTGAGCAGAGAGCCATGACTGTCAGGCTCCAGCTCTCTGCTCTGCCCCTCCAGCGCTCATTGGAGTGGAAGGGCTGGCTCAGGCTCTCAGCGGATCTCAGAAGTCAACAGGAGTGAGTTAAACAATGGTCTTCTGTTGAGGGCGGTCCCTTCTGGACTTGTCAATCAATGTTTGGCCAGCTGGTGGGATCAAGTTTTGACTTTGCAGGGGAAATATTAGGTAAGATTAACTGTGTTCCTTTACAGGCATTTATTTGTTTATTTGTTATTTTTTTCAGAAGAGACCGAGTCGCTAAGTGAAAACAAATGGTGAATAGTAGACAGATTGTCTATAAAAACTGCAAACAAGGGCGAAATGTTCAATATTAGAAAAATAATGAAACCACCTAGCAAAAAAAACATTTCCATCTTCCATCCATTAAATATGTATTACGCCTGGTTGAGCGTTATATTTTACATTTTTATAAAAGACAGATATTCTTAAAGGAATTGCAAAATAGATTTTGCAGAGTTATTTTGCTCTTAGTGGAAAGATGGTGAAAAGTAAAGAACAAAATTTTCACAGCAGCTCTTTAAATATTGAAACTGTAGGAAATAGTATTTCCTATTAGAAAGCCAAATATCAATTCCCATGTCATTTTTTTGGAGCGTGACCATCAAAAAATTTCTCAGTTTAAGCTCTGTCACCATTCTGCTTATAATGTTCATCTCGGTGTTATAAAGATTAGGTAATTAAAGCTGAAGGGTGCCTAAAGACAGTATTTTTTTTACGTTTACATTGGAAATCTAAAACTTTACAACTGTTACCAGCCCAGAAGTAGATTGGGAATATTCAAAGGGGAGGGGGGCACCTGTATCATTCACAAAAGTTTTAAGAGTGACTGAACCCAAGAACAAAAATTTAATATATTACACCTTACCTGTTCTTAAGTGTGGTGACTACATTAGTTTTTATTTTTTTAGAGCATTTTCAGCAAGTACAGAATATACTTGCTGATCCTACCAGAAATGCAGTGTTCTTGACACTTCCTGTGAGACAACCTAGAATCTTTTTTTTTATTGTGTAAATTATTAATCTTATCACCCACTATGTAATGAAGACGAACATAGGCAGTTTGAAGTCCAGCTTGGGTGGGAACCATGGCTCCCTCCATAGATACATTGGAGAGAGTCAGCATAGCCACAAAGGCAAAGGAAGTGTGTTTTGGGGTATAGACACATATTTTCTCTATGAACTGCTCTATGCACACTACAGATTTCATAGTCATTAGTCCATCTCAGGAGTAAGCATGAGAGAGTGGCTATTGAACAGAATTTGGCACAAGCAAACAAACCCATCAGAAGCAATAAAGGCATTCCAGCCAAACATCTGTCCTATTTTGCCTGTATAGCGTTAAACCAGATCCAGATTCATGGGATGAGATGCAAAGACTTCCAACTCATGAGAAACAAAAGGGGATCAAAAGCTTTGACAAAACTCCAACTTGCTATTACATTCTGTTACTCTTCCATAGGGTCGTAAGTCAAATTGTTTTGTGCTCATTAAAGTTTACAGAAAGATATACTGGTATCATAGGACACACCCTAATCACCCTATGTGGTGCAGACTCCCCCTGCTGCCCGCCCCCCCCTGTATCCCCCCTCCTGCAGTGCTGCTTCCCTGCTTTCCTCTTCCGCCAGCTGCTGATGTGGGCCCACAGAGTGATGCTTCAGGATGGAGGGCAGAGGAAGGGGCCTGTAAATATGTCATTTACCAGTCCCTTCCTTTTCTGAATGAACCCAGTGAATTATCAGAATTGATTGCTCCTGTGTCCATTCATAATTGAAGCATAGTAAACTGTGTTTGTGAATAAATAGTAAGCTGCTCAGCCCAGAGCACTTCCCATTCATTCACTTTCTAGTCTAGTGCATCTGATGCTGCAGAGAAAGGGACTGGGGAATCTCTGACCTCAGTCCCTTTATCTGTCTCAAAAGTGAGACATCAGGGGTCTGCTTAGACCCCTGATATTTCACCAAAGCCCCCCAACAGGGCTCCTACAAAAAAAGGTAAAAGCAAGAATAACACAGTATTGTAAAAAAAATTATTGTAAAAAATAATTAGTAAAAAATAATAAAAAATTGTAAAAAATAATAATAATAAATAAATAACTACTGACACCATCCACTGCCCTACTAACACCAACCTCTGCCCTACTGACACGTCCTTTGCTCTACTGCCTCCCTCCTTGCTTTTATACATTTTAAAATGTTTGTTTACATTTATTTATAATATTGTGTGTATGTACTGTGTATATACACACACACACAGGCATGTGTGTTTGAGCTTTGGGATGCATACCCTAATGCAATAGGCTGCCAGGGCCGGTGCTACCACTAGGCAAACTAGGCAGCCGCCTAGGGTGCACTGCTGCCTAGGGCGCCCGGCCACTGGTGTTCCTACTCTCTTCTCTCTGTAGCAAGCAACTAAGTCTTAGCATCACTGAGGTACTGAAATACTGTCACTGTCTGAGATTGCATTATCGCAGATTTGCATGTAAATGTATTTGGTGTTTAAAGACTGATCTGTCCATGTACCGAGAGGTCGGGCGATGGTAAGGCTGCATTTGATGGGCGCTGGTGAGGCTGCATTTGATGGGCACTGGTGAGGTTGCATTTGATGGGCAATGGTAGGCTGCATTGATGGGTGCTGGTGAGGCTGCATTAATGGGCGCTGGTGAGGCTGCATTGATGGGCGCTGGTGAGGCTGCATTGATGGGCACTGGTGAGGCTGCATTGATGGGCACTGGTGAGGCTGCATTGATGGGCGCTGGTGAGGCTGCATTGATGGGCGCTGGTGAGGCTGCATTGATGGGCGCTGGTGAGGCTGCATTAATGGGCGCTGGTGAGGCTGCATTAATGGGCGCTGGTTAGGCTGCATTAATGGGCACTGGTGAGGCTGCATTGATGGGCGCTGGTGAGGCTGCATTGATGGGCACTGGTGTGGCTGCATTGATGGGCGTTGGTAGGCTGCATTGATGGGCTCTGGTAGGCTGCATTGATTGGTGCTGGTGAGGCTGCATTGATGGGTGCTGGTGAGGCTGCATTGATGGGCACTGGTAGGCTGCATTGATGGGTGCTGGTAGTCTGCATTGATGGGCGCTGGTGAGGCTGCATTAATGGACGCTGGTGAGGCTGCATTGATGGGCACTGGTGAGGCTGCATTGATGGGCGCTGGTGAGGCTGCATTAATGGGCGCTGTTAGGCTGCATTAATGGGCGCTGGTGAGGCGGCATTGATGGGCACTGGTAGGCTGCATTGATGGGCGCTAGTGAGGCTGCATTTGATGGGCGCTTCATTACAAAGGTGGGGTATACATGGGCAGGGCAAAGCGGGTGGAGTCAGGGGGGGGCAAAATGAGGTTTCGCCTAGGGTGTCAAAAATCCTTGCACCAGTACTGTAGGCTGCACACACCTATGACTGGTAGTTTCAGTGAGGTTGATTAAAGAGGAAGTAAAGCCTCTTTTTTTTTTAAACGTAACCTGCAAGGAAAAGGCATAATGAGCTAGTATGCATAGCATACTATCTCATTATGAATAACTTACCTGAAAACGAAGCCCCCTGGAGCGGTCCTCATCCTCGTCCTTCTCCGCCGCAAATCGCTACGGAAGTGACTTCCGGGTCTCGCCGCTCCAGCGATGTGATTCGCTGAAGCGGCGATGACGTCACTCCCGCGCATGCGCACGAGAGCGGCATATCGCCGTGATCTCGGCATGCGCAGTGCGCCTGCGCGCCACTGTCTACGGCGCATGCGCCGTAGATAGCGGTGCTCTTTCTTTTCTAAATATCTCCTATACCATGTAGGTTTAGGAGATATTTATTGGACCTACAGGTAAGCCTTAATCTAGGCTTACCTGTAGGCCAAAGTTGTCCCAGAGGGTTTACTTCCTCTTTAAGACCTCACACAGGGCTGGACAGGAGAAAAGTGCCCAAAATAACCAGCGGCTCCTGCAGGGGTAGCACTACATTTGTACACGTGGAAATCAGTCTAAGTTACAGAGACAGCTAAGAACTCAAAGAATAAATCAGTTCAGTCCCTGTAGATGAGCCAAGAGAAGAAAGAGCTTTATCTCTATTGGTACTGACAATGAATGTGGAGTCAACACTTGAAGCTGTTTCACAGGTTGTAGGGAAACGGCTTCTGGTCAATTCACACTCCTTTATCAGGCTGAAATAAGAAAAAAGAAACCAGAAGTAAATTACCATCAGACACAATTTTCACTTATCTCAGGCTTCACTCCGAGGATCCAGATTCGAGCCTGCTGTGACCTGCTTATTGAAAAAAGGCAGATTGTGGTTTGGCAAGCAGGCAACACTGTGATCTCTCCTGCAACAGATAATGATGACACAGAGACTGCAGATTTCAGTTTTCAACTGTACTGCCCATTATGACCACATATGTTTGGAGCTGCAAAGTTCTGTACCTCAAATACCATATAAATGTGTAGAAAACATTTATTCTCTCCTCGGCTGAGGAACACCTTCCTGTTCTGCTTTCTAATGCACCTTACAGAGCACAAGGTAAAGTGGCATTTTTTTTTTATTTTTTTTTTTCTCTGTTTTTTTGTCTGGAGTTTTAGCTTCTGATTGACTTAAAGTGGATGTAAACCCGAATTTATTTTTTATTTTAATTTTTTGATGTCATAATGTAGAGTATAAGATTTCCTATCATTTGAGCCCCAGTCTTGCCACAAAGAGTTAATCCAGCTCTGAGCAATCCTCTTTTATTGTTGATAAATCTTGAAAAACAGAGAAAAAACTTTGTCAAATCCTCCCCCTTGCTGTGAGTGACAGGTGATTTACATATCTCATGCACTAGCCTAAGAGACATGCATTATTTTTTTAATTCCCTCCCACTCCTTTCTTCTGCTGCTCTGCCAGGATTGGATGTTCCACACCTCAGCATAATTGGGCGTGCTGAAGTCATGTGGTTACTTTCCTGTCTTTTCCCTGGATGTTAGAGATTATAGCAGAAGTTCAGTGTAAGAAATACACAGGAGAAAATGCATATTGACAAGGGGAGTGTAGAGGTGGGCGGGGAGTCTACTGACATCACGACTCCACCCACCGTGCTCCAGACAACAGGCCCATCCACAGAACCTGAAGTTTTTTGGGTATCATAACAGACAGAGGGGAGACATTTGACAGGTAAAGATACATGCAGGAGGCATGTATATATTTATAGATAACCCCTATGGCAGTAGTTTAGAAAGGATGACATTGGTTTACATCCACTTTAAAGTCCAACTCTGGGGGGAAAAAAAAAGAGTTTTCTCTTGCAGTGGGACTGTGCCCGCATTGCAAGGTTTAATTGCTCATTTTTGTCTAGAGAATTGGAGAATAGAGATATACTTACCTAAGGCTTCTGTGTTCGCACAGTCTAGCAATCTTGGCAGTAGACTGTTCCTGATGTCAACAAATAGATTTGCTGTGAGGATGTCAGGAACAGTCCACTGCTGGATAGTGGGGGAGCGCTGCTTGCCACTGGAGTAGATGATCAGGTGAGTATAAGTTTTCTGGTCGTCCCTTGACAAAACGAGCAGCACAGCCCCACTGCATGGGAAAAACTTTTTTTTACTGAGTTGGTCTTTAAGATATTTATAATAGGTGCATTTTAAAGCAGTATTAAACTCAAAACCCCAAATTTATTCTGGCCATTGAATTGAAAGAATACTCAAAACCTAAACGCGCCTAGCATTTACATGCATTTAGGAGCTTCTGTCATTTACTCTGCCCAAACACTTCTCTCCTGAATGTGATTTTGGTGCATTCAGATTTCTACCCTTAAATGCTTGTACCTCTAAACCAGGGGTGCCCAACCAGTGGCCCGCGGAGCCCTCTAATGTGGCCCGCCACCTCCCATTCTGGGATGGCAAGCACAGATCGCAGGTTGCCATCCCAGAGCATCAGTGTTGTGAATGAAGCCGGCGGTAGAGGAAGCAAGTGGCTGCGGAGAAGAGCCAATGCTGCCTGTATAGAGCCGGCTCCTGTCACAGATGGAGTGATACCAAATGCGCTCTGCCTGGGACAGTAACAGCTGGCGATACCTGAATGGAAGACTGTTATTAAAGGTAAGTTTATAACTAAAATCAGTGTATATTTGGTCATATCTGTTCTGCAGTGGTTACTGGGCTGCTTTCAAACTGATCCCCAGTTGCACCTGTGGGTTACCTGCACTGAGCCACAGACTTCTGTTATTACCTGCGAGTTTCAGAAAGTGCAATACATCTGCAAGATATAATATAAGTCTATGGTAAATTGCAGCTAACCCTCAGGAAAGCCACAGGTGTACTGCATCTGTGTCTGCTCTGCATATGCAAAGTGGACATGGGCCTGTCATCCACCTGCTCCATTCATTATGGCCCACGACTGGGTACCAAGTCGCTTAAGTGGCCCTCGCTATTCAAAAGGTTGGGCACCCCTGCTCTAAACACTTGTAAATGCCAAAGTGTGCATGGACACATAGGGGTTTATTTACTAAAGGCAAATCCACTCTGCACTACAAGTGCACTGCAAGTGCACTTGAAAGTGCAGTGAAAATGCACTTGATCTGAGGGGAAGAACTGAAATGAGGGGAAGCTCTGCTGATTTTAACATTCAGTCATATGCAAGTTAAAATGCTGTTTTTTATTTTCCTTGCATGTCACCCTCAGATCTACAGCAACTGCACTTTCAAGTGCACTTGTAGTGCAAAGTGGATTTGCCTTTAGTAAACAACCCCCATAGTGTCACGATCAGGGGTCAGGCTGGAAGACCAGTTGCTATAGCAGCAGAGGGACTACCACGACCAGACACACAATCACCCTGGTGGATGACATGGGCTTACCTAAGGTGCAGAGTTTAAGTACTAACTGGTGTTCACCAGAGCTCCTGACGGTGGAGATGGATTTTGCTACGGTTAGTACCAGGTCGAGGACCTCAGGATCGCCCCACCAGGAGGTGAGCAAGCCGGGATCCAGTAGCGGATAAGCAGGTAAGGATCAAACAGAAGCATAGCCAGTAAACAAGCCAAAGGTCAGTAACAAGTAGTTGCAGGTTGGGATCAGGCAGAAGCATAGTCAAGGAACAAGCCAATATAACAAGTGGTAGCAAAATAGGGAGGGCAGCAGGGAAGAGAGGAACCAAATACTGGCTGAGAGAGCACAATAATCTGGCAGGCAAGAAGTGCAGAGACATGGAATAAATGAGGAAGGTCATGGGAGGAGCAAGAGTTCAATGTTTAACAGAGGTCAAGGCACAAGGCAGGGTCATCCAATGGGTGAGACAAGGTGCTGGCCACCATTTTAGGTAGCTCAGCAAGAAGAGTCATTGCCAGACACAGCAGAGGTCCCAGGTTCAAGACCAGGCCCTGATACAGATATAGAGGGGTGTTTAGAGGTAGAAAAAAAATTCCTGTAAAATGCACACTATTTATGTATGCTGCAGTGTGCATTAGGCCTTAGATCTAGATCTAAGTTTACCTGAAAGGGACATTACAAGCCTTCAGTAAGATGTTGTGTCCCTTGTGCTGCTGTGTTCTCCCATCGACAAAATCTTCCTCCTCTGATTCCCCTCCTATCCCCATGGCTGTAATCTTCTGGTATGGGAGAGATTAATAGAAATTAAAAAATGACTTTGCTGCGCTATCTCCTGATGTTCTTCCCAACAATAAATCTAAAGTGCCAACTTTGAAGCAAAAAATTAAAACGTGATAAAAAATATATATACTGTATAGCAAAAAAATTTGTATATACAGTCCTTTGTTGCTTATTTTTGTTTGTACAACAAACTGTGTTAAAACGGTATTATGCTATGGAGTTTCTTTTTACTGTTTGCATATAAGAAAACAGCACCAGTGAGCGGTTTGAGACCATACAGCTAACTTAGAATCCCTAAGGTGATTCACATGCGTGGTTGACCGAACTTAATTGCGAGGTCACACGCTCTGAGGTGAGCGGCTATTGCCTGAGTGTGGACACCGCAACACGTTTTCAGGTTTTTATGAAGTCACCATTATATAGCTAATAAGGACTATATATTTATTATGCTGGACTGACCTTTGTTTGATCAAGATGTCACTGGTTTATGCACTTTATGATTCCCAGTTTGTGGCACCATAATATATAAATTCTTTAAAGAGTTTGTTTTATTATTCTTATTATATAATTATTTATTTTATTTTATTTTTATTTTTTGCTTCAATATTGGCACTTTAGATTTATTGTTGTGAAGAACATTAGGAGATAGCGCAGCATAGTAATTTTTTAATTTATATTAGCTTCACACGCCTTTATGAGACGTAATTAGTGCTAGCAGCTGTTGATTATCACCACGCACTAAATAATTTTATTTATATATTTATAATAGGTAGCTCGCAAGATCTTCACAGTTTGTTTTAATTAGAGGTTAATAGAACCAAGGGGCTATGACAGGCACTCATCAAAAAGTGCCTTACTATGAAGATGGTGCTACAGTTTCCATGAATGATACTATAAATGGAGGGGGTGGACCTATCAATAGTCCACCTGTTCATTATTCATCATTTACTTACATTGGTTCTAAAGGCTGAAGTTTTTTCACCTTCATGCATTCTATGCATGAAGTTCAAAAATCCTTCTGTGAGCAACTCCCCCAAATACTAGTGTAGCACCTTCTAATCTAGTAGGAAAAACATAGCTGGCTCTGGGTTAGACCTGAGTCATTAAATCTGGGTCAGGGTTACTAGAGGCTAGGGCCGGATGACTCATCCTGGCAGCTCTCTGGTACCTCCCCCTGTTTCCCGAGTGTTGGAGAATGGTCTGGAACTAATAAGGAGGAGTGGGCCTGGCAGGAAACTAAGAAAGCCCATAAATAGACATGAACCATGGCAGCAGGGAGTTCAGGTGGAAGATGGAGAAGTAGTGCTGAGGGAGAGTGTCGGTGGACCTTGAGGGACCCCTTATCAAGGGGTGTGGGGTTTACCTCGAGCTGGAGCTTGGTAGGCTGGCCTGGAAGGATCCCACCATTTAGAGGGATTCAAGCCAAAGAGCCATCAGAGAGAGGAAGGAGAGACAGCGAGTAGATCAGCACGGTGCAGGGACAAACAAGGGGAGAGACTGCCAGCTGTAGCAGTGCTCTCTTGAAGACAGCGGTGTGCCAAGTGGTCATCCAACCTTGCCCTGAGGAGTCTCTATGTGTGTGTATGTCAGTCGCAAGCAAGTGGAACTGGGATCAGTGGCCACGGGGAAGTAGAAGGTGAAGTGAATAGCTGATCGCTCCAATTTTGTACTTTGTCAAAGGGACTGAGAGTTCCTGCATGTAATGGGCTGTTGCTGAACTCACAATATACAGTTAGTTTTCATCAGGAGTGAGCCAGCAGAAGCTGTAAATAGGAACCAAGTTTTTGCAGGTGGAAGGAAGAAGAAGAGTCTGTAAATAGGGAGGAAATGTCCCTGAAGTTCTGTTTGTTGTCACACTGGGCATCCCATAATTCCTTACTCCTTCCAAATTATCATCACTTAATAAAACAACAAAAACAAGCCAGCGACTGATTTTCTGTATCTCAATCTAGCGATGTTCATGGGAGCAGCTGCTCTCTCCCTCCTCATTGGCTTAGACACAGCAGTGGGGGCCATTGGCTCCTGCTTCTGTCAACCACAGCCAGGGACGAGGAAGCAGGGGGTGGGAGCGGGGCTCAGGACTGAGTATGTACCAGTCCCCCCATAGTAAGCGGCTTGTTAACCACTTGCTTACTGGGCACTTAAACCCCCCTCCTGCCCAGAACAATTTTTAGCTTTCAGCTCTGTCGCACTTTGAATGACAATTGCTCGGTCATGCTACACTGTACCCAAATTAAATTTTTATAATTTTTTTCATACAAATAAAGCTTTCTTTTGGTGGTATATAATCACTGCCGGGGTTATTTTTTGTTAAACAAACCAAAAAAAACACAATTTTTTGGGGGAAAAAAATAAAAAATCATAGTTTGTTATATAATTTAGCAAACAGGTAATTTTTCTCGTTCATTTATATGCGCTGATGAGGCTGCACTGATGGGCACTAATAGGCTGCATTGATAGGCACAGATAAGGTGGCACTGATGGGCACTGATAAGGCAGCACTGATGAGGTGGCACTGATGGGCCCTGATAGGTGGCACTGATAGGTGTCACTGATAGGTAGCACTGATAGATGACACTGATGGGCACTGATAGGTGGCACTGGTGGACACTGGTAGGTAACACTGATAGGCAGCACTGTTGATGAGGCACTGATTGGTGGCATTGATAGGTGGCACTGTGGGCACTGATAGGTGGCACTGGTAGGTGGCGCTGTTCTGCACTGGTAGGTGGCACTGGCAGGTGGCACAGGTGGGCACAGCTCCCTCTGTGGCAGCTCTCCGTGATCGGGACCGATGTCCCTCTGACAGCTGCTGGTGAATATAAAATAGCCGATTACCGGCTCTGTTTACATCACATGATCAGCTGTCATTGGCCGACAGCTGATCACGTGGTAAGGGGTCGGGATCGTAGCTGATCACAGAGCACGTCGCGCACGCTCCCTGCAGGGGGCACGCAGGCCACTCGAGCATGGGAGGCCATCACATGACGGCCTCCCGGCAAAGTAGCTCCACGCTGTAGCCATCATTCGGCTATAGCGCGGACGGGAAGGGGTTAAAGAGGGCACTCAGCAGGGGGGAGGAGCCAGGATCGCTAGCGGGGGACCAGAGAAGAGGGGTGCAAAACCATTACACAGAGCAGGTAAGTATAACATGTTTGTTTGTTTGTTTGTTTTTATTCCTTTAGTATCGCTTTAAGTCTGGATTACATGCAGCAGCTAATTCAACAAAAAGAATGATAAGCATAGGGGGTTATTTACTAAAACTGGAGAGTGCCAAATCTGGTGCAGATCTGCATAAAAACCAATCGGCTTGCAGGTTTTTTTTTGTTGTTTTTTTTGTCAAAGCTTAACTTAACAAGCTGAAGTTAGAAGTTGATTGTCCACCATGCACAGCTGCACCAGATTTTAAGTGAACCGTTTTAGTAAATCTTTCCCATAGTGACTATGCAGTCACTGATATGTTCACTTTTTGCACCATGTTACACCCATATTTAGGGTGTAACATGTATTAAGGGTAAATAAATAAATATAATAATCTTGCGAGCTACCCAATACAACAACAAACCATTTAGTGTATATATTGTGAAAAAATGGATATACAGTATATATGCGTGATAAATTTAGAAAGATCCGCTGCTAACACTGATCACATCCCCATATACATGTGCAAAGACATGAAATAACAGAGCGCATCTGACAAAAAGATCAATAAAAAAACATTAACACATAAAAAAGTGCATGTTGAACAAAAAATCCATAGCAAAACATAACAAAATATAGTCCCTCAAGTGAATATTTGATTGATGAACAACTTGATCTTATTTGTGAAAAATAAATCTATATCATTCAAGCCACCAGCATATGACCTCACTCGTGCTCCCCCCGGTGGGTATAGGCTCACCTCTATGAGTGCGACCCCTCAACTAAGCAAGATCAAACAACGCCTGTGAGCCACCCCAGGACTCAATGAGATATGCAACACAGCTGGCTCCTCAGCTTCTCCCGTAGCCTCCTCATCAGTATAACAGCAACAGAGTATATGTATGTAGAGAGAAAGACTCCAATAGTGCTTGAATTGTTTATACAATTGTAAATGTTTATTTAAAATATACAGGGTACTCACATGGTGTAGGTGCTTCCAGCACACCACACTATAAAAAAAACGTTAGGCTTAACTGTGTAACACATTCAAATATCTTGATCAGCTCTTAAATCTCTGTAGAGCCAGATTGCCTTCACCGTCCTGGCCCCTCCCCTACGCGTGTCGACACAGGCGTCACTTCCGGACACGGAGAGATAAGACAGATTAAATAAATAAGATCCATACCGTCCAATAGAGAGCCCCCTGAGGAGGACACGTGACCCTGTGTCAAGGGGCCAGGGCTGTGAAGGCACTTGGGCTCTACAGAGAATAGAAGCTGATTGAGATATTTGGATGTGTTGTTTTTTATAGTGTGGTGCGTTGGAAGCACCTACACTATGTGAGTACCCTGTAGATTTTAAATAAACATTTACAAGTTGTAGAAACAATTCAAGCACTATTGGAGTCTTTCTCTCTGCATATACTTTGTTGCAGTTATACTGAGGAGGAGGCTATGGGAGAAGCTGAGGAGCCAGCTGTGTTGGATATCTCATTGAGTCCTGCGGTGGCTCACAGGCGTTGTTTGACCTTGCTTAGTTGAGGGGTCGCACTCATAGAGGTGAGCCTATACCCATCGGGGGGAAGCACGAGTGAGGTGATCTGCTGGTGGCTTGGACGATATAGATTTATTTTTCACAAATAAGATCAAGTTGTTCACCAATCAAATATTCACTTGAGGGACTATATTTTGTTTTTGTTTTGTTTTGCTATAGACTTTTTGTTCAACATGCATTTTTATATGTTAATGTTTTTTTTTATTGTTTTTGTCAGATGCACTCTGTTATTTCATGACTTAACGCTGAACTTTTTATGTATTAAGGGTGGTTAACTTGAGCAGGATTGACAGCAGAAACAGTGAAAACTGGCAGCCAGGTCCATGTCTTCTGTCAGCACTGTGGACCAGGGCTAAATATGCATTTATTATGTTTAGCCTTTAGAGCCAGTTCACACTGGGAATCGCACAGGAAAGTGCTCCACGTTCCTGTTCGATTCACATGTGGTTCAGTTCGGTGTGATTTGAGCCCATTCATTTTGAATGGGCTGAATCGCAATGGACCACAGCAGAAGTAGTGCATGAACTACTTTAAAAAATCCAGAGCAACCGGATCTCATGTGACTTCTGCACATGTGATCCAGTGCAGGCAAATGCACTGTGTTTGGTGTGTCATTAATTAAACATTAATACCCCCTGCAGATCACAATGGTAGTGTTTTGAACCCGGCGCTGGAACTGCGTACACAATGTGTGAAAGAGCCCTTAAGAAAGAAACAGCTTTATGTTAAAATTTAGCTCCAGGGCCCTCTGGCTTTCAGTTACTCCTCTGACCAATTTGCCAGATCATTATGTAGGCAACTAAGTTTTCAACAAATGTGCAAAATGTATGAATGTGCTGATGGCTATATGGTGTATTATCTGGATCATAATTATATCTAATCTTAACAATACCTAACAAAACTTCTTTCCGTCTTTAGAATCTAGAATCTAACTTCTCTATAATCCACTGTGTAAAGGCTCTGAATGCACTTATCAATTCAAGAGGCATAAATAACATTTGCTATTCCATTGGTGTCCATCTCCGGGGCTAAGCATTCTCTACTCTAATGATTCCCTTTAGGTTTGCAGTGCAAAAACCTTTAATGCAAATCTAATTCAAAGGTTAAGTGCTAATTTCAAGGGATTTTTTTTTAATACATAATTAGAATTGCTTTAGCATGGGTTTCCCACTTCCACAATGTTCCCTGAGCACTTTGGTGATTAGGAAAACTAAACAATAATGTTTATAAGTGTGTTGGGGTGCCGGGGAAGTATTTACATGCCTCTGCCGAAACCGGCAGAATGATGCTCTCCATTTTTATCCAACTTTCAATAGGAAGAACAACCAAATGATATCAATCATTGTGTATGGATATGGCCAGTGGCTGTTTAATCCTAAAGCTAAACATCCTAAAATTATTTGAATTGATTACTTACATTGTTCCAGCTTGGCATAATGTAAGTGAGCATATCTCATATCTGATGGACCACTGGGGAAGCAGCACATCTACAGTGATACCCGCAATATTCTGGGTCCTGCTCAGGTTCTTGCATGTGTCTGCCCCACAGCACATTAACTTTGAGGGGTTGCTTACTTGGCACTGCCACAATTCATTAGATGCCTTTTATTTTTTTCACTGAATAAAAGGCATTCTCAGATTGTACAAGGTGTGATGTTCACTCAGTTTACAGAAAAAAAAAAAAAAAACTACAACAATTTAAAGTAAATGTGATGAGAGAAACATGGATGATGCAATTTTTGAGATCTCATTCTGAAAATGATGGTTGCCTGGCAATGATACTACAGTGACAGTCTTTCTTCCATAATTTACTAACATAGAGTAAGTATGCAGATGTAGCTCTAACCCCTGAAGGGGTCACTGGAAATATACAGTTCCCCTTTCAGTTCAGAGGCTCCCAGCCCAGATGCCAGTTCCAGAGCACACCAACAAAACACAGTCCCAGTCTAGGGGTGTCTTTTTGCAGTACTTGAACACAGACGGCTTGAGGGATGAGGGTGCGGAATACTCCAAAGTACACACAGGCATTAGAGGACAGATTCTCAAGCAAAGCCCTTAAAGCGGTAGTAAACCCGCTGACATGTTTTTTTTTTTTTTTTTACACCTGTAAGGGAAAAGGCATAATGAGCTAGTATGCACCGCATACTAGCTCATTATGAAATACTTACCTTAGAACGAGGCGTCGGTAACTCACCTGGTCCACGCCGAGGTCGCTGACATGTTGCCTCGGCGTGTCTTCCGGGTATCGCGACTCCAGCGCTGTCAGTGGCTGGAGCCGCGATGTCGTCACTCCCGCGCATGCGCACGGGAGACTTCGTCCCGGCAGGGTTCGTATTCTGCCGGCCTTTCAGCCGAGAATCCCCCGTGCGCATGCGCCGCTGCAGTCAGCGGCGTATTGCACGGGGAATATCTCCTAAACCATAAAGGTTTAGGAGATATTTTTTTACCTACAGGTAAGCCTCATTATAGGCTTACCTGTAGGTGAAAGTCGAAAATATCACTTTACTTCCACTTTAAGTTGCAGCTTTAAATAGTGCTGGAGTTAAAGGGGACAATCAGCTAATCTGAGACTGTAAGATCAGTCACATCCTTGCAGTAAGCCTTGGTGTCTAACCCTTAAAGTACAGGCACAACTGAAGCTCTAGGCAAAAGGTCCTACTCACAATGTCCAGAGATAGCTCCCAACACTTTTGCAACTTTTTTCAGTGAAAGGGGTCCTTCTTCAGCCCAGCTTCCTAATGTAGTGTCCTCCAGCAAGCTCTCTTTAATCCAGGCTCCTTCAGGCCATTAGCCAAATAACACTGGCTGCCTCCCAGGGACAGATGCCCCAGGAGAGAGAGTGTTGAACCGACCCTCTTAAACAATTATGCTCTTCCCAGCCACACCTTCTGGGCCTACCTCCCAGATATTGGTTGAGCGCAGATGAATATTCATAACCCAGATCTTTAACCCTCCTACTCTATTTCTGGAAGCTTCTTCCAGAAGCAGGCAGGAGCAATCAACCACCAGGCATAGGCAGACATCACCGGACCTAAAAAATGAATTGTTGCTCAGATGGGCACAGCAGAGCCAAAAACTAAATGTATTCAGCCAGGGAGCTACACAGGAAAGGACTCCTGAATTTTCTGTGACTTTCTTAATCAGCATACTTGTTCCAGGTTATTAATAATGAAGGCTATCATATCAAGAGGTTCCTCATGATAGCAAGTAAAGATTTTTATAAGTAGGTCACTACTAATAGAAACCCTTACATTTTTCCAATGACAGATTTAAAAGGTTGGGTTTAACCTTAACCTTCTTGGCCCCTAGACCCCTGTTGCCCAACCAGCGGCTCAAGGGTAACATGTGGCCCTTTGATGCTTATTGTGAGTCCTTCACATTCCAGCAGTCTGTTGTGGAAGTGAGAGCATTAATTCAAAAAGGTAATAACAGTGATCTAGCCTCACATAACATGCCCCGTGACTCTCACTGTGTTCTGCAGCAAGTCTTCAGTCTCCAACCACACCTGTTGCATGTCCATAATATGTGACCATCGTTTCCTGTAGTATGTGTACACTATATGACAGTTCTCTCTAATATTACATATACTGAACATTAAGTGTGCCCCTTAGGTGGAGTCATAGGTTGCAGTTGAGTCTGTCTAGACCTCATAGGTTGAAAACCACTGTCCTGTACACAAATGTGCTTTTCTTCTGAGTGAATAACCATAGCATCTCACAAAGGGCTTCTGTACATACATGTGTTGCACACATGTCAAAGGCAGGTCCGAAGGTTCCTGTTCACCTTAATGGTACAGTGTGGATGACACAGCACAATGACATATTCTATGCAGGGACAGCAGCAATAAGGACATGGCTGGATGGCACTCAGAGCAAGAGAGCAGTCTTGACCCTTTCATGAGAATATGTTATTGGAAAATATGTGTAATTGTGTGCTCTTCCCAGCAGCCTTGGCCATCAAGTAAAGCAGCCAGGGGACCAGGATGACAACCAGACTAGTATTATTAGAGGTCAAGAATGGCATTTTCTATATGTCCCTCGTGACAGTTGTCCTTTCCTTTTTTTCTCACCTCCCTTTCATTCCTCTCCTTTCCTTGCTTAAAATGAGCTTTAGTTTCCAAATGCACATTCCTCTCATTACTCTAATGATACCTATCATCAAGATACTAATGGCAGTTGAGTAAATTTCAATCTTCATTCCCAGCAGTCTTCATATTAAATTGAGATCAATAAAACAAACGAGAAGCCGGTGAATTTAAACTCCCCGTTACGTAACAGGAATGTGGCTGATTTCTGCAATAAATAATGAAACAAAATGACTTTCTCTCTGTTCGGTACAAAATAATATGTTTTTCCTCTCAGTTATAGTGAGTGCTTTACACAACAATAGGTTTGGAATAACAAACCATACAGCAGCTGCTGTTTCAGAAATCATGTAATATGCATTGTGCTGTTAGAGATAATAAATTATTATTGCCTTCACAGGAATTTGCATATTGGCAATGTTTGCTCTTCATATTGGCAGACGACTTGTAAAAAATGTACTTATTATACCTTGGATTCCAAGTTATCTTCACTGGGTAATTCAGAGGGTGCTCACCAGGGGGTGCTGGTGACACTGAGACAGATATTCAGATGGCTTGTAGACATGTGCACTGACAAAAAATTGGTTCGTTTTCATTTTCATTTCATTTGTTTTTTTCCTTTTTTCGAAAATTCGGGGTTCGGAAATTCAGAAATCCAAAAATTCGGATTTTCAAATTTCCAAATTTCAAATTTTTGAATTCTGAATTTCCGAATTTTCGGAATTGGAAAATTCGGAAATTCTAAAATTCGAAAATCCGAAAATTCGAAAATCCGAAAAAAAGAAAGAAAATCAGTAAAATTCGAAATAATAACTAACTAATAATAACTAGCTATTCAATTATAGGTATTGGAATGTCCTTTCAAATTTGGCTGTTTGTGAATGTAACAAATACAAATTTATCTGAAGTTACACATTGGGGGTTATTTACTAAAGGAAAAAAAAAACACTTTGCACTGCAAGTGCACTTGAAAGTGCACTTGGAAGTGCAGTCTCTGTAGATCCGAGGGGAACATGCAAGTAAAACAAAAACAGCATTTTAGCTTGCACATGATTGGATGATAAAATCAGCAGAGCTTCCCCTCATTTCAGATCTACCCCTCAGATTTACAGCGACTGCACTTCCAAGTGCACTTCTAGTGCAAAGTGGATTTGCCTTTCATAAATAACCCCCATTATCCGAAAAATGAATGCTGCATATCTAAACAAATGGAATGGAATGGAACAAATGAATAATAAAAAAATAATAATAAAAAGGTTTTATTATTATTATTTATTATTATTAGATCGTTACATTCTATTCGTTTAGATACGGCATTCGTTATTTCAGATAATTCATAACTTCGGATAAATTCGTACTGGTTCCATTCACTAACAGTCAAATTTGAAAGAAAATTCCAATACCTATAATTTAATATTCATTATTAGTTAATTATTTCAGATTTTCAGATTTTCATTCTTTTGAATATTCAGATTTTCATTCTTTAGAATTTATGAAATTTCGTATTTTTGAATTTCCTAATTTCTAATTTCCTAATTTCTAATTTCCGAATTTCAAATTTCCAAAATTTCAAATTTCCAAAATAAAATTTTTTCGAATTTTCAAATTTTCGCATTTTCAAATTTTCGCATTTTCAAATTTTCGAATTTTCAAATTTTCGAATTTTCAAATTTTCGAATTTTCAAATTTTCGAATTTTCAAATTTTCGAATTTTCGAATTTTCGCATTTTCGAATTTTCTAATTTTCTAATTTCTAATTTTCTAATTTCTGAAATTTTCCAATTTCAGAAATTTTCCAATTTCAGAAATTTTCCAATTTCAGAAATTTTCCAATTTCAGAAATTTTCCAATTTCAGAAATTTTCCAATTCTCAAATTCGGAATTCGGACATTCGAAATTTCGGAAATTCGAAATTTCGGAAATTCAAAATTTCCAAATTAACGAATTTGTCAAAATTCGCTATAAAACTAATTTGGAATTAAAGTAATTGCACATGTCTAATGGGCTGACATGTTTCAGGCTATGTTCACGGATATGTTGGTTAGTAAAGGACTGACTGTGGATCTTGGGCAAGCAGGAAAAAAAAACATAACAGAAGTACACTACACATATTTAGTATCCCCTACCCTTCTGCCTTCCTGCTGCCCCCCTTGCATTTGCTGGCAAGTCCCAGCTGTCAAAATAACAGCCAGGAGATACTGTGTAAATACAGCCACTGCTGTCAAAAAGTGTTTTTCAACTGTTCACATTATTGTTACTTTGTATCTACTTTTTTAAATGTATCTGCATATCAAAGCGATGAGCTTTGATCTGCATATGATGTCAATTAAAGCTGAAGTTTAGGTATGGATAGTTTTGCATAGCTACATTGGTGAAGCTTAGAAAAATGTAAGTAGGCATGAGCCATACCTGGCCAATCCCCACAAAAACTGGAAAATAAGGTAGCAGGCACCGCTACTACAGTTATTGTCGCAAGCTTCTGAGTATCGTGCTTAGCGGCTGCCCTGCTGCAAAGTGAACAAAGGTGGTCGCTCCCTTGGGCAGAGAGCATTTTTCAATGAATGCAAAGCATATTCTGTTTAGACAAGGTGGAGGGTGACATCACGATCTATACCTCATCCAATCAGATATTGTTTTGCATTAATTGAGAGGACGCAAAGTGTTCTCTGAATGGCTCCTGTGTTGAGCTAATGAACTCCTGTGTTCAATAAACACAAGCTAGTGGCAATCGCTGTAGTAGATGTGCCTACAGGTATGGGAAATTTATTTTAAGTTGGACCAATGTATCTATGCAAAAATATCCATACCTAAACTTTACCTTTAAAGCAATCTGATAAATAAAAATTTTTTTTTTAATAAAATGACTTCCTATTTACCCCCCTATGAACCCTTATGCTGCGTACACACGAGCGGAATTTCCGTCAGAAAAATCCTGGATGGTTTTTCCTCAAGCTTGGCTTGCATACACACGGTCACACAAAAGTTTGCTGAACTTTCAACCGTCAAGAACGCTGTGACGTACAACACTACGACGAGCCTAGAAAATTAAGTTCAATGCTTCTGAGCATGCGTCGAATTGTTTCCAAGCATGCGTAGGAATTTTGCGCATCGGAATTGGTACAGATGATCGGAATTTCCGATCGTAACCTTTTCTGACCGAAAAATTGAGAACATGCTCTCAATCTTTTGCTGGCTGGAATTCCAGCAAAAGTCCGATGGAGCCTACACACAGTGGCATTTTCGGACCAAAAGTTCTCATCTAACTTTTGCTGGCGGAATTTCCGCTCATGTGTACGGTGTATTAGTTCACCCTAATCAGCCCTAATTAAATCCCCCTTCCCCTTCTCCCCTAAGCTTATTTTTTCCTGCAGATTTTTTGTATTTTTCTAACCATTAATACTTTTTTAATTTTTGTTTGTTTTGTCTAAAAAATCTAAAAAATGCAACGACAATAATAAAATTTAAGGCGGAAGTAAAGGCAAAACCTAACTAGCTCTAAACATACTCTTAGTCACATTCTAATGCCGCGTACACACGGTCGGAATCTCCGATGAAAACAGTCCGATGGGAGCTTTTCATCGGATTTTCCGACCGTGTGTATGCCCAACGGTCTTTTTCTGTCGGAATTTCCGACGGACTTTGGATTGAGAACCTGTTCTCAATTTTTCAGACGGAAAACCTTTGTATCGGATTTTCCGATCGTGTGTATGCAATTCCGACACGTAAAATTCCGACGCATGCTCGGAAACAATTCGACGCATGCTCGGAAGCATTAAACTTCCCTTGCATAGTGCTGTCGAACGTGTTTTATGCCGCTGTGTTATTGACCGTCGGAATTTGGTGTGATCGTGTCATGTGTAGGCAACACAGCTTGAGCGGAATTCCGTCGGAAAAAACGTCAGAGTTTTTTTCCGACGAGAATTACGATCGTGTGTACATAAGCCTAACCTATTTACGATCGTGTGTACATAAGCCTAATCTATCTTGCCCTGTAAATAATTTTTTTTTATACCTACCGGTTCTGCAGCCGCTCCGGTCTGGTGTCCAGAAAGCCAACAGCTGGGAAGTGCCTGGGAAGATATGTCACTATAGGGCTTCCCTTGTCAGCTGGGGGGCAAGGAATGATGACATCCTCTGCAAAAATGTCACATGACTGAGTCAAAATGATGCAGAATCCCAGTGGCAGAAGTCAATTTTATCTCTGAGCAGCTTCACTTCTTCTGCTGAATTCTCCATTATATAGAAAAAAATAATATATTCTTGATTTCTGTATAACTTGATGCATAAATGTAAATCCACAAAAACTTGAAAAAAAAATCTACAGAAAAATGTTTTGAGGGAAATAATGTTTTAGATGTCATAGGTTTTTGGTTTTTAGATGCCTATTTTACTGTGCTTTCAAAAAAATATATAAATCCAAAGTCCTTTGAAATCACAAATATTTCCTGGGCACCCTATCTGTAAATTAAAGTGTAAAGTTTTATTAGGACCACAGATGAGTGTACAGCTTCTCATTAAACACTGTTACATTATCAGAAATTGCAGTTTTGTCACTGGCTTTATTTCAATATCTCGGCTCATTTGGAAATAAACAAAGAAGATCCAGCCAAAGGTAGAAAATTGTAGACGTTGGGTAGTTTGTGCTGGAATACTGTGTTCCATAGGGGGATACATATTTGTGGAGCTTGTGTTCTTTTAATTACAGTCTGTGTATTCAGCTGCTGCGTGTTGGTCAGTATGATGATGGATTAGGCAGGGAAAAGAAATAAACCATTTCCGCAATCCATTTGTCACATTTAACCACTTAAGCCCCGGACCATTTTGCCGGCCAAAGACCAGAGCACTTTTTGCGATTCGGCACTGCGTCGCTTTAACTGACAATTGCGCGGTCGTGCGACGTGGATCCCAAACAAAATTGACGTCCTTTTTTTCACTCAAATAGAGCTTTATTTTGGTGGTATTTGATCACCTATGCAGTTTTTTTTTTTTTTTGCGCTATAAACAAAAAAATAGCGACAATTTTGAAAAAAAAAAAACGCATTATTTTTTGCTATAAGAAATATCCCCAAAAAATATATAAATTTTTTTTTTTTCCTTAGTTTAGGCCGATATGTATTCTTCTACATATTTTTGGTAAATAAAAATAGCAATAAGCATTTATTGATTGGTTTGCGCAAAAGTTATAGTGTCTACAAAATAGGGGATAGTTTTTACACTTAGACTTTATTAAAGTGTGCGCTATCAATGTAAATTTAGTTTTTTCCCAGAACTCTAACGGAGTTCTGGGGGTTAATTGTACAGGATTTGCTTTGGCATCAGTTTGGCTGGGCTGTGCTGAAGTTCTGCCTGGTCATAGGTGCAGTGAGGCACCTGAGACAGGCTGAGAACCAAGCCTGGTTGGACGTGTTAGGTACCAATCTTTCCCGGAGCCAATCAGTGGGCGCGTCTGGCCCCGCTGTGTAGTCTGGGAAGGGGTATTTAAGGTGCTGAAGTCACGTGTTCAGGGTTCGGCTGCTGCTTTGATTCCTGGTTCCGGTCCGGGTCAGCCCCGCGAGGGGTCCCAGGCCCAAGAGTGTCTGCCGTCCCCGCAAGCATGGTCACTCCGACCAGCCCCAGAGGCCCTTATGGTCGGGGGTGGGGATCCGTCCGTTCCCGAGCTTTGGAACTGGTTAGTTCAAGGTCCAGTAACTGAAGGAGGATTCGGAGGCATCCCGGTGTGCTCTCGGTATTGGAGGGACATGGCAACTCAGTGATACAAGTGACCAGGGGAGGACTCTTCGGAGGAGGGCCAACAAGCTGGCTGCTCAGTAAGAGCCTGGGAGCTGAGTTGTATGGACACTAGAGAATCCACACTTCACACAGTATTGCCAAGAAGGCTGAGAGATACAGGTACTGTGAGAAAGGTTCCTACTTATCTTCAGTTACAATCTAGTCTGTGGCAGAGACTTTGCTAAGTTTTCCGGATCACGTGCTGGCTGCTAAATCTCTGGCTAGAGGTTTATCCAGTAGTGAAGCGCCCAGTTGCGAGTGGCTACTCTCTGGGCTAACTAGAGACATTCGGTGGATGTCAGCAGTTCAAAGTGCCTGAGTTTTATCACCCGTGCCCTCTATTCCCATCTGAGACTGTGTTACTGTTGGATGTTACCCCTGCAAAATAAAAATCCTCAAAAGGACTTTTGTGTGTCAGCTCTGAAGTTACTGGGTACTAACCCTGGGAACCCCTAGACAAAGGAAGACGAGCTACAAGGAGGTAATCGGTAAGCCCAGAAAAGTCAAGGCCGCCCCTAGGGGTTATGGCCGCTACATTAATACGTTTTTTTTTACTAGTAATGGAGGCGATCAGCAATTTTTATCATGACTTCGACATTATGGTGGACACATTGGACAATCTTGACACATTTTTGGGACTATTAGCATTAATACAGCAATCAATGCTAAACAATACTGTAAAAATGTCACTGGCAGTGAAGGGGTTGACCACTAGGTGGCGCTGTATGGGTTAAGAGTGTCCTAGGGAGTGATTCTAACTGTCGGGGGAGGGGCTGTGTGTGACACATCACTGATCGCTGCTTCCGATTACAGGGAGCTGTGATCAGTGAAAGTGTCATTAGGCAGAACGGGGAGATGCTTGTTTACATTAGCATCTCCTGTTCTTCCTCACGTGAGAGGATCGCGGGTATCCCCGCGGACATCGAGTCTCACGGAGCTCCCGGCAGGCACGTGCGCACGCCCGCAAGCCGCCTCTTAAAGGGCAACGTACAGGTACGTTAATCTGCCTGTATATGCCCTTCTGCCGCAGTATATCTGCGTGAGGCGGTCGGGAGGTGGTTAAGGAAGGCAAGAGTGCAGATCTTTAATCCCTTTTGTTCAAAAGCCTTTCGTTCGGAAAATGTGTATTGCCTGGCTTTTCTAGTGGTTTTAAAAGAAACTTGTTCTGAGAGAATATGAAATGTTTTGGTTGGTTTTCCTACCAACCATGTAGCTTCAAAAACGTCTTGGTGAATTTGCTAATCAACATGCTGGTTCCAGGGTCAGGGATTCCAAGAATATTGAAGCCAGAGATAGCCAGGTAACTAGCTGGATTGTTCTGTAATGCCGAAGACAGCATGTTCTTCAGTTGTATTGCGTGTCAGATATATACTAGGGGTGCACCAAATGGAAATTTCGGTGCCGAAACCGAAAGTGCAGGATGCACTTTGCCGAAAACCGAAACTGAAAATGACAGTTTTAAAAAAATATTTATATTTTTATACATAATTGTATTATATTCGACTTTTCAATTAATATCAGTTTAAATTAATATGAATTTACTGTTGGCCATTATTGGCACCTTTATTGCAAGAAAAGCTTAAGAAAAATGCAGTCTGCAGTCTCTAACCATCTCTTGTATCATGTCCACAGTCTCTAACCTTCTCTTGTATCATGTCCTCCATCTCTAACCATCTCTTGTATCATGTCCTCCGTCTCTAACCATCTCTTGTATCATGTCCTCCGTCTCTAACCATCTCTTGTATCATGTCCTCCATCTCTAACCATCTCTTGTATCATGTCCTCAGTCTCTAACCATCTCTTGTATCATGTCTGCAATCTCTTACTTAAACCTAAACACACTGCTAATACATAGTTAGTTAGGTTGAAAAAAGACACAAGTCCATCCAGTTCAACCACAAATAAAATAAAAAAATAATATCAAATAGTAATAGTATTAGCAAAATTTCCATTTGGTGCACCTCTAGCAGACATGATACAGGAGATGGTCAGAAACTGCAGACATCATACAAGAGATCAATGCAGCCTACCAGTGCATGTCAGATGCAGCCTTGCCAGTGCCTGTCGGATGCAGCCTACCTGTGCCTGTGGGATGCAGCCTTGCCAGTACATGTCAGATGCAGCCTTGCCAGTGCATGTCAGATGTAGCCTACCAGTGCCTGTTAGATGCAGCCTTGCCAGTACATGTCAGATGCAGCCTTGTCAGTGCCTGTGGGAGGCAGCCTTGCCAGTGCCTGTGGGCACTGCTAAATTGCTACATACTGCTGATGAAAAAAGGTATTTAGCAGTTTATATTTACTAAAATAATTCCATTTCCATGTTCTGTGTACTGTGGGAGACCAGATATAGTGAATGAAGGCTCCTGGGTTTAGTAACACATTAATGGGATTTAGAGCTGTTAGTGACAGCCTGGTGTAACAGATGGCAGTTGAGCATAGTGTTGGCTTCTACCTGTTAAACGCGAGACAAAGACCCTGAGGAAATCTACAGATTTTGAGAGGGAACAGGTTAAGGGCTTGCAAAGAGCTGCAGAATGAGGCGAGTGTCTTACTATAGCACAGCTATACTGTTTCCTGGAGGTTATTAGCAGTCCATCACTTGATTCCAGGAGTCACTTTTTAAAGTGATGGCCAAAACGTTATTGGGGCATTAGCTAGCTTTTAATAAAGTACCTCTAATTATGTGTGTTCCATTGATGGATCCTGCTTTATTCTTGAAAAATGCTACATGATGTCACCACTAAAGTTTTGGTAATGTCAAACAATACCACAAATAGAAAAAAGACTTGTGTTAAAGTGTAAGTAAACACCCCTATCGTTTTCAGCAAAGAAAGCTGACATCTTTGCCTCTGTTTAACCACTTAAGGACTGGAAGGATTTGCCCCCTTAAAGTGGTGTTTCCACCAAAAAAAATAAAAAAATAAAATAGCTTAAAAATCATAAAAAAATAAAAACAAAATAATTGGAAAAAATTTAAAAATTACTCACCTCTAAATGCCTGTTGCTAGGGGGACCCTCGTATTCTGCCTCCTTCAGTACTGGGGCACTGACATCACTTCCCCTCGGCACCGCACAGTCATCTGGGACCTGTCACGTGTCCCAGATGACTGGCCGTCGTATGACGGGGCGCGGCGCTGCTCGCACATGCGCAGCGGGTGCCCACAGTAAGAATGCCAGCGCCGCTAGCGGAGCGGGGAACGAGGGGGGGTCCGTTCCCCCGCATCGCTGGACCCTGGGACAGGTAAGAGTCCGATTATTAAAAGTCAGCAGCTGCAGTATTTGTAGCTGCTGACTTTAAATTTTTTTTTTTTAGGGGGCACCCCACTTTTAATGATCAGGCCATTTTTTTGTGATACGGCACTGTGTCGCTTTAACTGACAATTGCGCAGTCGTGCGATGATGTACCCAAACAAAATTGATGTCACTTTTTTCCCCACAAATGGAGCTTTCTTTTGGTGGTATTTGATCACCTCTGTGTTTTTGTATTTTTTTTGCGCTATAAACAAAAAAAAAGGCCGCCAATTTTGAAAAAAAATATATTTTTAACTTTTTGTTATCCTCCCCCCCCCCCCCCCCCCCCCCCCAAAAAAAAAAGAAAAAAATGTATTCATCAGTTTAGGCTGATATGTATTCTTCTACAAATTTTTGATTTAAAAAAAATCGCAATAAGCGTGTATTGATTGGTTTATGCAAAAGTTATAGGGTCTACAAAATAGGAAATAGATTTATTTATTTCCTATAGATTTATTGCATTTTTATTAATATTTTTTTTTTTTACTAGTAATGACAGTGATCAGCCATTTTTAGCGGGACTGCGACATTGCAGCGGATAGATCGGTCACTTTTTTGGGACCATTGTCATTTTTACAGCGATCAGAGCTAAAAATAGTCACTGATTGCTGTATAAATGTCACTGGCAGGGAAGGGGTTAACACTAGGGGGCGATCAAGGGGTTAAGTGTTCCCTAGGGAGGTGTTTCTAACTATGGGGGCAGTGTAGTGACTGAGGGAGGAGACAGATCGCTGTTCCTAATCACTAACCTCTGTTTACATTGACAGATCCCCATTCTGTCTCTCTCAGGAGCGATCGCGGGTGGCCGCCGGACATTCTCATCGGCACCGGCAGCGCACTGCAGTCGCGCTCGCCCTCTAGTGGTCTTAAAGCAGCCGACGTACCATGGCGGCGATTCGCCCAGGAGAGCCAACATGCCGCAGCTCTCGCAGCTCCTCCTCGCATCGGTAAACCCTCTGGGAGAAGCGCTCTGCCTGGGGGTTATCGCGCACGCTTCCGAGTCCAGAATTTGCGTGCATAGACACAGAATGCCGGACTCGACCCCGTGCCCGCGTCATTGGATCTGATTGACAGCAGCGGAAGTGTTAGAATTTATGAATGGATTAGGTCTCCGAGAATAATGGACTTGGATACATTTAAATATTTATATTTGTGTTTGGATATGGAAAAGTGAAATATATAGAAATATATTTCTTAAGATACATTTTGTTTGAAGCTTCAAATGCTTTTCTAAAGAGCTCTAACATGTGGTAGTAATTAGTCTGAATTGGTTTCAGAGGGTAGCCTTTACTGCGCCAATGCCACAAAAAAGCCCAATGAGGCATGTCAAGGTGTTGTTGGGCATATTGTAACCAGGCTTTTTGTGGAATTTGTGCAGTAAAGGCTTCTTTCTGGCAACTTGACCATGCAGCTCTTTTTGTTTAAGTATGATCATATTGTGCTTCTTAAAAACAACCACACCATCTTTTTCCAGATCCTGTATTTCTCCTGAAGTTACTTGTGGGTTTTTCTTTGTATCTCAAACAATTCCTGTGGCAGTTGTGGCTGAAATCTTTCTTGATCTACCTGACCTTGGTTTGATATAAAGAGATCCCCAAATTGTCCACTTCTTATTAAATGATTGAACAGTTCTGACTGGCATATTGAAGGCTTTTGATATCTTTTTGTATGCTTTTCCATCTTTGTAAAGTTTCATTACCTTGTTACGTAGGTCTTTAGACTGTTCTTTTCTGCTCCCCATGGCTTAGTATCTAGCCTGCTGAGTGCATCCATGTGAGAGCTAAAAAACGAATTCACTATTTATACACAGACACTAATTGCGATTTAAAAAGCTA
Source organism: Lithobates sylvaticus (assembly GCA_028564925.1). NCBI lineage: Eukaryota > Metazoa > Chordata > Amphibia > Anura > Ranidae > Lithobates > Lithobates sylvaticus. The sequence goes on along the minus strand of CM053032.1, from coordinate 225,339,714 downwards.
CAAATGTGGGAAATCAACCTTTAATAGCAATTTTAACCTGTGTGTGCCACCTTCTGTGTCTGTACCAAGGCCAAACATTCCAGGGTATGTAAACTTTTGATCAGGGCCATTTATGTGATTTCTGTTATCATGATCTTAAAAGGAGCCAAAAAATGATGTGATAATAAATGGCTTCATGTGATCACTATCCTTGAATAAAGATTTGATTGGCAATATTAGTCATATTTTCAATATAAATGCCAAAATGTCAAAATTTCTGCCAGGGTAGGCAAACTTTTGAGCACAATTGTATATAATGATCTATATAATGCTTAATTTTTGGTACAAATAAAGCAATATGCACTTATGCATTTTCAACTATTATTCTTATTTTATATAAAAAATATATATTTTTTGCCTTTTACAAAGGATTTTTGCAGGTACAAATATATATTGTAAAAATTGATTTCAAGGATGCAGCATTCCATTTATTTTACTTAATGTACATAAAATCACAATTAGTGTTCCATCACAAAGCAAGCTTTCAGAACAAATGTCCTTCCTCAGACTAGAAACGCTGTTCCAAGCCTAAAGAAGAACATTCTGTCTGAAAGCTTGGTTTGTGATGGAACACTGATTGTGATTTTATGCACATTATGATTACTAATAATTGAATAAAATAACTGGAGTGCTGCAACCTTGAATTCAACTTATATGTTTTGGACTGTTGGAGTCAGTCCTGTTGCTCATGCTACTATTATACTCCATCCTGAACCGGACTGGCCTACCGGGATACCGGGAAATTTGCTGGTAGGCCACCTGCCCTGGGGCCGATTTGAGCTGCGCCTGCAGCGGTGCCCAGGGCCGATCTAAGTGGAGAGTCCTCCTCTCTCTCTCTCCTTCCCCTCTTGTGTAATTACACACAGTGATCTCCTGCTGTGTCATGTAGCTGGGATCTGAAATGGTTAGCTGCGCTGTAACATGGTCCCTCCTAGACCATGATAGACGGAACACTGATCCAATCGTTATCATGGTCTAGGAGACGGGATCTTGTTTCAGTGGCCGGCCATCAAACATTTCAGACCCTAGTTCCATGACACAGCGGGAGGTGCCCACTGTGTGTAATCCAGGCACTGGCGAGTTTACAGATGGGCACAGTGAGGCTGCATTGATGGCCTAGTGAGACTGCAGATGGGCACAGTGAGGCTGCAGATGTGCACAATGAGGCTGCATTTGATGGGCATAGTGAGGGTGCAGATGGGCACAGTGCGGCTGCCTTGATGGGCACAGTGAGGCTGCAAATGAGGGGCACAGTGAGGCTACATTGATGCCACAGTGAGGCTGAATTGATGAGCACTGATTAGGCTGCAGATGGGCACAGTGCGGCTGCCTGCAAATGGGCACAGTGGGCACAGTGAGGCTGCAAATGGGCACAGTGAGGCTACATTGATGCCACAGTGAGGCTGAATTGATGAGCACAGGTGAGGCTGAATTGATGAGCACTGATTAGGCTGCAGATGGGCACAGTGAGGCTGGATTGATGGGCACAGTGGGGCAGCAAATGGATACAGTGAGGCTGCATTGATGGTCACTGATGAGGCTGCAGATGGGCACAGTGAGGCCACATTGATGGGCACAGTGCAGCTGCATTGATGGGCAGTGGGGCTGCATTGATGGGAACAGTGAGACTGCATTGATGGGAACAGTGAGGCTGCATTGATGCATTGATGGGCACAGTGAGGCTGCAGATTGGCACTGGTGAGGCTGCACTGATCTCTTGTATCATGTCTGCAGTTCCTCTGATCATCTCCTGTACTATGTCTAGAGTCTCTGACCATCTCCTGTACTGTATCTGCAGTCTCTGATCATCTCCTGTACCATGTCTGCAGTCTCTGACCATCTATTGTATCATGTCTGCAATCTCTGACCATCTCCTGTACAGTGTCTGCAGTCTCTGATCATCTCTCGTATCCTGTCCACAGTCTCTGACCATCTTTTGTACCATGTCCGCAACCTCTGACCATCTTCTGTATCATGTCCGCAGCCTCTGACCATCTCCTGTATCATGTCTGCAGCCTCTCTGACCATCTCCTGTATCATGTCCACAGTCTCTGACCATCTCTTGTCTTTTATCATGTCTGCAGTCTCTGAGGGGAGAGTCTGGAGAGGAGTCAAGAGTGGGAGTGGGATGGGGGTCATGGAAGAAGTCAGACGTGTGTGGACTGTGGAGAGGAGACTATAGGATAAAACCAGAGCCATCAAGCTGGAGCCAACTGACTGATCCCTGCACTGTGCACCTGAGAGGAGGTCAGTGACAGCGCCGCCAGGCCAGTCTGAGGGGGGTCACTAATGTAAGGGGGAAGTGAATACAATGATGTAAGGGGCACTGATATAAAGGTTTCCCCCTTATATCAGTAACCTCCCCCTTACCTTAGCGTATTCTTTCTGCGGAAGGTTGTCTGTTTTTTATTCCCATTCCAGCCCAGTGTGACCATTAATTTTTACTTTAGTGTCAGTTTAGTGTGTATTTAGTAATAGTGCAGCGTGAGTGTAATGTGACCATTCATTACTTTAGTGTCAGTTTAGTGTTTCCGGGCAGGTTTACTGCAGTATATTGAGATGTGTCAGTGTAGAGTGTCAGGGCAGTTTTACTGCCATATAATAGTGCATCAGGGCACTATATTGCCCTGATCGGGGAAGTATATTGAAGTGCATTAGTGTACTTTTACTGCAGTATATTAAAGTGCGTTAGTGCACATTTACTGCAGAATATTGAACTGCGTTAGTGCACATTTACTGCAGTATATTGAAGTGCGTTAGTGCACTTTTACTGCAGTATATTGAACTGTGTTAGTGCACGTTTACTGCAGGCTATTGAAGTGCGTTAGTGCATTTTTACGGCAGTATATTGAAGTGCATTAGCGCAGTTTTACTGCAGTATATTAAATTGCCTTAGCGCATATTTACTGCAGTATATTGAAGTATGTTAGTGCACTTTTACTGCAGTATATTAAAGTGTGTTAGTGCAGTTTTACTGTAGTATATTGAATTGCCTCAGTCTACTTTTACTGCAGTATATTGAAGTGTCTTAGTATACTTTTACTGTAGTATATTGAAGTGTGTAGTGCACTTTTACGGCAGTATATTGAAGTGTGTTAGTGCACTTTTACTGCAGTATATTGGATTGAGTTAGTGCACTTTTACTGCAGTATATTGAGATGCATTTGTGCACTTTTATGGCAGTATATTGAAGTGTGTTATTGCAGTTTTAATGCAGAATATTGAATTGCATTAGTGATCTTTTACTGCAGTATATTGCAGTGCCTTAGTACACTTTTATGGCAGTATATTGAAGTGCGGTAATGCAGGCTTACTGAAGTATATTGTAGTGTGTCAGTGGAGGGTGTCTGTGTAGTAAGTACTCAAATTAAAGTGCACCAAACACCACTTTCCATTGATTAAATTGCATCCAAGTACACATTTTCCCGTCTCTATTACATTTCGGTAATAAGCCCCCTCATCATGTCTAGGAGGCCAACAAGGAGAAGCAGACATTCCCATAGCACTGTGAGGGGGCCAGCAGCGTCTGTGTCCACAGGCAAAGGTGGACATGGTCTGTCCTCAGGAAGGGCACCATTTCCTCTGTTTAATGATGTTGCTATCCAGCCATAGCATACAGAGGAGGTGGTGGACTGGCTTACTAAACCATCCTCATCTACCTCATCCTCTGTCACCCAAGCAGAGACTAGTGCGCAGTCCACCACAGCTGCCAGAGTGGTTTATTCTGCCTCCATGTCCACAGCTACTCCTGCCATAGCCCCAGCATCATGCATGGAGGAGTCAGCTGAGTTATTTGAACACAGCGTCAGCCACTGTTTGGTCTACTACGTTCCTGTTCCCAGCTCTTGTTGCTTTTTTGGTGCCCACCTGATCCTGCCTCTGACCCCGCCTGTACCGACCCATGGCTTGTCCTTGGATTATGCTTCTGCCTTCTCATTCTGCTCATCCGTTTTGTTGTTATCAACCTTGGCCTGACTCCTGACTACTCTCCTGCCTGTTGCCTGAATCTGATCTGCTTGCTAGTTGCTGACCCGGACTGTCCGACTCTGTCTTGTGCCTGTCCTGCACCCATACCAGCCTATCTGCACTCTTCACTGACTCCTGTTCTCCAGACACACACCAGCACCTTCCAGCCATAGACTTACCAGGCTCTCGTGCCACTCTGTGCCCCGGGGTTCCCTGTCACCCTACCAGGGACTCCAGAGCCAGGGCTGTAAGAGAGGCCTTCCTCAACACTTCAGGCTCCACCACCAGATATGTTACACATATTCATGATAATATTCAAGAGAATCAAAAATGGATGAGTCTGCTTTTTCCATTATTCGGTTATCACTAACAGCTATCGTATGAGTACCTTGATCCCCTTTTATTAAAGCTGCCATGTTTTCTTTACGCCAATAAATCAGTGCGAAGTAGCACTGGGGTAAGGTCATCCAGTGCCCAGTGCAAATATAGTAAACTACACCTCTCTTCCTTCCCTCTGGGTGGAGCAGGGATGGGAGTAATAGAGGCGAGTGTAGAGACATGGGATTTTAGCAGGTAAATCAGGCAGTGAGGAGGTTCTGTTAGTGTATTTGATACACAGAGCAGATCATTTTTTAACAACCTCTTTCAATTTACTACAAAATTATTCTTAGTAATAATCATGACTTGCATCGGTGATCATGTGGTATCCACTTTCACTGAAGTCATTGTAGTGTCCCTCTAAATTGGTGGTCAGTGTAGTTCCTCTTACATGGGAGGTCAGTGTATTACCCCTTACCTTTGTATCCATTATAATGCCCTCTTACATTGGTGATCATTGTAGCACACCCTGTGATTGGGGTCAGTGTAGTACCCCCTTTACACTGGTGGTCAATGTAATATCCATTATATTGATAGTCAGAGTAGTGACCCCTTACTTTAGCGGTCAGTGTAATGCCTCCTTACATTGGTGGCCAGTGAGACGAAAGTCCTATTACATTAAGGGTCAATGGAAACAATGTCCCTTACATTTGTGGTCAGTGGGAAAATTCCTCTTTACATTCGTGTTCATTAGAAAGAATGTTCCTTACATTGGTGGTCATTAGGAAAATGCTTTCTTAGATTGGGGTCAGCAAGATGAATGCTGTAAAAGAATCTGGATTAGTGGGAAGAATGAACCGTACAGTGGTGTTCAGTGGGAAGAATGTCCATACTCCAGACAGCTAAGAGTTGTCAGTGGTAACCTACCTGAGACATGAAAAAAGGCTCCACTGGTCCCACACCACTTACTCTGCCATGTGATTTCAGTGCTGGGACTATGAAGGCACTGTCAGCCAGGATATCAATCCTCTACTGTTCAACCCAAGCATTCTCTGGAGGAACCTTGGTTTACAAGGGCTGATATAGACCAACCCAATGTCTCAATATCCAGCCAGTTTAGATGCATACAGTCATTCTATCCTGTGGGGACCCTGTGGTGGATGTGTCCTGTAAAGTCATGACAGTCCCCATTGTGACGACACCACCTGGCACCCCTTCTTCGGTGCCTCCGTCAATGTACAGCTTCCTCCATGCTGGAACCCGGAACCAGGTATTATAATTGAGCAAGGCTAGCTCAAAAAAGGAAAATGTGGGACTTTATATGAAGCATGCGATAACATGGATAGCAAGTATGTCTGAAAAGTTGCTTATAATGGTATAACCACAATATAAAAAAGGTAAAGCTAAACAAATGATTTGTGTATAAAACAAATTGATTTATTCCATACATGTAATACATAAAAGCATCATAGCATAATAAATAGTAATACATGATAATAGCAGACTCAGTTGATCCATGTGAGTAAAAAGTAAAGCCAAACATCATATTATCAGCATAATACAATATGAATGTTCATGCGGTGTAAACACGTATTTAGCATCCAGTTGCTCAACGCGTTTTGTGGAATAACTCCACTCATCAGGAGCAGGAAGGTAATAAATAATGGTAGTTATCAATGGGTCTCAGCATGGGAGAGTGGGTACAAGGAAAGAAAGTAGTGGAAAGAAACCCACTCTGCTATGGATCAAGTCGAAGTCTGGATAAATAGTGACAAGGGCCGAAGGCCAGCCAGGGTACTCATCAGTCTTGGGAGCTGAGGTGGTATATCCCAAGACATATGATGACAAACCATCAGGGAACAATTAATCAAGAAAATTGCTGTCCCGTGAAAGAGGGGTGATATAAAGTCACCAAAAACCTATGTAGATAAATTAATTAATTTAAATTAGCTATACCAGCTCCTAGACCGCTCCTACTCATTGATTTCAATGGGACACCGCGGTAATACCGCGGCAATACCGCCGCAAAGCGCCGCCACGGCGGCGATTTGCGGGGGATTTTAACCCTTTTTCGGACGCTAGCGGGGGTTAAAACCGCACCGCTAGTGGCCGAATACTGCGGCTAAAACGACGGTAAAGCAGCGCTAAATATAGCGCTGCTTAACCGTTGCCGCCGCTCCCGCCCCAGTGTGAAAGGGGCCTTAGCAAAACCATTCCAAGGGTCCCCCAGGTACACACCTCCCAAGAATAGAGCCTGCTCAAAAGCCAGGGCCCATAGCCAGTAGGCAAGAGGCTTCCCTGCAATCCCCTCCAAAAGCCCCTGTCCTGGTTGGGTCTGTCACACCCGTATTTCTCTCATTATTTTTTTAGTTAGTATTTACATTTTTTTTTCTTTCACTGTAAACTTTTGGCAAAGGAAGCCATGCCATTTTAAATTAAACAGTAATTACATCAGCTCTATGAAACAATATACGTCACACGTGGGTCTTCTTTGGCTAACCAGCTGGATGGTGTTTACGTGAAAGAAAACTGATTTGGGATTTGGACTGCATGGTCTTGATCAGTCACTGATGAAGACGTGTCGATCATTTTACCAGTTTAATCAGGCAGATTGAGAGGCATGAATCATTTTGTCCCTCTTGATTCTCAAGCTGAAAGACACTTAATTTTTTCAGTTGTTTGGTGATTGCAATGTTTAATGGAGTGGGGTCGAGGGTCTATAAAAGGGAGTTCTTGGCACTTTCTCACCCCTGGGCTTTTCCGAGTATCATAGTTACTAAAGAAGTCATCCATAACACCTAGCTGTAAAATATTATAGACATTTTCTGAGAGCACTAACACTTCTTGATTAGGAAGAGTACAGAGTAGTGGAGATCTAAAGAAATGAGTGATGTACAGTGAATTATTCATACTTTTATAACCGCATGTGATGCAATAAATTTTCTGCGTATTCTGTATACTCCTAATAGTCTCATGAACTTTCTACAGTTTAGTTAAGTTTATATACTAATGAACCTATGAGACTTTTGATATGACATCAGACTTGCTTTTGCTATCTCTTGTCCACACAGAAGCATTTAACCACTTCCCTACCGGGACAATTCTGGCATTTCTCTCCTATATGTAAAAATCATAATTTTTTTGCTAGAAAATTTCTCATAACCCCCAAATATTTTGTATATATATATATATATATATATATATATTAGCAGAAACACCCTACAGAATAAAATGGCAGTTGTTGCACTATTTTATGTCACATGGTATTTGAGCAGCACATTTCTGAAAAAATACACTTTAATTAATTTTAATGCAAAAAAATAAAATTGCACCCACTCATGGAATGGTGCCAAACTATGATACTTAAAAATCTGCATAGGTGACGCTTTACATTTTCTTTTTACAGATTACCAGTTTAGAGTTACAGGGTATAGTGCTAGAATTATTGCTCTTACTATAATATTTGGGCCCAGTCTGGATAATTAAAATCCCCCATTATGACGACACTTCCCAACATTGCCGCTATTCCAAACTGTGATAGGAGGTCCACCTCCCCTCCTCCCTCTGGTTAGGGGGCCTTTAGCATACTCCCAATATTAGTTTCCCCTTGGTTTCCTCCCTTTGTAGCTCTACCCATAAGGATTCCACCTCTTCCCTTGCTCCATTAGTGATGTCGTCCCTCGCATTTGTTTCTGATATACAGGCATACCCCTCCCCCCCCTTTTTTTACTCTCCCTATCTCTGCGACACAGGGATACCCTTGGATGGTTGCTAGCCAATCATGCGAGCTGTTGAATCAAGTCTCTGAAATTCCCACAAAATCTAAATTCTCCTAAAGCTCTAGTTCTTCCATCTTGTCCGCAGGACTCCTGGCATTAGTGAACAAGCCACGCAGTTTTGAGCGGTCACATACTATAACCTTATTGGGTGTTCTGAGGTTGCAAATAGGACCTGTTTCTATACTTACCTTGGGTTTAGGAGCTTTAGTCAACCTACCATTAATGCCCCCAATACTACCCTCTAGAATTTGTTCTATGCTGGCTAACTCAACATCTGGACCCTCCCCCCTTTGCCTAATTTAACCACTTCAATACCAAGGACGTCATATGACCTTGACATTGAGTGGGGATATCTGAATGATGCCTATAGCTACAGGCACCATTCAGATATCAATCTATCCGGCCGGCGATTCTGTGCACGACAAGAATGATCATAGCGGCAGTTCTGCCGATTGATCGTTCTTATAGGCAACGGGAGGGGATGTCCCCCCCTCCTGCCGCCATCCGGTGCTTCTCCGGGCTCTCCCGTGCCATCGGGGGCCCAGAGAAAGAATTGCCCGCCGCCGGATGACGAGCATAGAGATTTTCGGTGACCAGATGGTCACCAGTCATCTCTATGACCGTCAGAGGTACCCGGAAGTAAACAAAGCTGCGATCGTGGCTGTCAGCATGAGATCGGTAAATTTATTTTACTGATCTCATGCTTTCCAGCCTGGAGGAGAGATGTGGGGTCTTATTGACCCCACATCTCTCCATAAAGAGGACCTGTCACATACATTCCTATTACAAGGGATGTTTACATTCCTTGTAATAGGAATAAAAGTGATCCAAAAACATATTTTTTTTTAAAAGTGTAAAAATAAAAAAAATTAAGTAAAAAAAAAATAAATAAAATTTTTTTTTTAAAACGCCCCTGTCCCCGGTAGCTCGCGCTCAGAAGCGAACGCACACGTAAGTCCCGCCTACATATGTAAACACCGCTCAAACCACACATGTGAGGTATCGCCGCGTGCGTTAGAGTGCCTATGGAGATTATTAAGTACCGAAGTGTGGCACCATTCCATGATTTTGCGCAATTTTAAAGCGTGACATGTTAGGTATATATTTACTCGGCGTAACATCATCTTTCAGATTATATTAAAAAATTGGGCTAACTTTACTGTTTTGTTATTTTTTAATCCATGAAACCATTTTTTTTTTTTCAAAAAAAAGGCGTTTGAAAAATTATTGCGCAAATTTGGACATTTTCACTTAGGGGTGTACTCACTTTGTTGCCAGCAGTGCCCACTTTTCCTTAACTTGACAGAGACACACTGGAGCCCAGCAAGAGCATCTGAAGGAATCCAGCATGTCCCCACACTAAATCCAGTACAGTTAAAGCAGTAAACTTAACTTAGCAGTTAGTTTTTTTTAAATCCTGCAAGGCAAAGTTAGTATACATCACATACTAGCACATTATGTGAAACTTACCTTAAAACAAAGTCCTCCAGCAGGGCGCTGTCACTGCCGACAGGGCTTCCGTCTGCTCTCGTTCTTCCTTTCGAGAGCATGCGCCGGTGACATTTCTGGTGGCTTCACAAGTAAATATCTCCTAAATGGTGCACGTTTAGGAGATATTTACTGTGCCTATAGGTAAGCCTTATTACCTATAGGTAAAAATCAACCACTCCCACTTGGCCATATTAGATCAATGTCATGGACCAAAACTCATTCCAAGTCCTAGGTCCATTCCTGATCCTAGTGTACCAGCAGAGACTCTGAGTCAATTCATTTTTATATTTGCATAACTCCTCCTAAAAGCCACCCACTGTTTGCATTAGGGATATGGACTTTTTAACCAGTTAAGGACCAGCCGCCGGCAGGTTGGCTCTCCTGGGCGAATCGCCGTCATTGTACGTGGACCGCTTTAAGACCACTAAGGGGTGCGCGCGAGTGCCCACAGCACAACGCCGGAGTCGATGCGTGCGGCCTGCGGAAGCAATGTCCTCCAGCCACCCTCGCTCCTGAGAGAGGCAGAACGGGGATCTGTCAATGTAAACAGACAGATCCCCATTCTGTCAGCGGAGGCTAGACAGATCTGCTGCTCCTAGTGATTAGAAACGGCGATCTGTCTCCTCCTCCAGTCACTACACTGCCCCCACAGTTAGAAACACCTCCCTAGGGAACACTTAACCCCTTGATCGCCCCTAGTGTTAACCCCTTCCCTGCCAGTAACATTTATACAGTAATCAGTGGCTATTTTTAGCACTGAAAATTGCAACAGCAACCATTTTATTCTCCAGAGTCTCTGCTTTTATAAAATATATACTTTTTTGGAGTTTAGAAAAATTTCCATCAAGAAATGCAGAGTTTTAACACATGTGCAAAAATGTAAAAAAAAAATAAATGCCCTGGTAGACAAGTGGCTAAACTTCAGCTTTGATCATCTCTTCTCAAGGAAGAACAAAAACAGGATTAAAGAATATCTGTATATCATAGAGAATTTTTTGGACACAGATAATGGTTAAGAACACCAATAAAGGCAATGTAGTGGGGCACATTATTGAAATCCAGAACACAGAAAGATCAGTAATGACAGCACATTTTGCTGTGTTGATAATTGGATCACATCTGAAGGGCTGTACATCTTAGACAAGCAATCATTGTCTATTAGGCTCCTAATTAATGACACACTTGCATATGTTACAGTCACGAAGCCCAACACTGGTATTCATTTATCTTGATATTTGCTAGCAGACAAGGTCACGCTTTTGTGTTCTCTCCTATGTTCATCCAACATGTCTAGTCAAGTTGAAGCTACATTAAATGATAATGAAATACGGTATTCATAATCTATACATAGTAAAACATTAAAATCTAATCAGCACTTCTCTTCATGTGTCGCATTTTACTTTATTTAATTTTTTTCTTTAGTAAGTACCCTATCGTTTTCTCCACTCTTTACATTGATGGCCACAAGAGTGTGACTGTTCACACTAGGTTCACTCTGCTGCACTGTTGTAATGCATGGTCCTCCCCCCAACTAATGTGTGCTACATTAAGGTAGTCTATTAATTTCAGTGATGAAAGAAGATCTTTTCGCGCTTAGGCCTCAAAAAAAGTATAAGCTGCTAGCACTATACTTTGGTGAAGTATATCAAAATTAGAACAAAAAACGTGCAGCGCTACAAATTATTATTGTTTTTAAAGTGCATAGTGCATATAAATTCAAAAGTGATAAACTGCTGTGTAATGCAGTGACAAAATCATCTGATGCTGAAATCAATACATAAAAGATCTAGTGCAATAATTAATAAAAATTTGGCATATTCGGTGCTGACTACAAAAAAAAATATCCACAAATTCCTGAATGAAAAATGAACAAAAAAACACTCCTTTAATTTAGGTGATAAGTGGTAGTTGCACATAGATTATAAATAATCAAGAACCACAGTCCATGAACATATGTTGGAATATCACCAGGAAGTAGGGTGTATAGGTATCCAGAATAACGCCCAAGGAAAGGTCACTTCACTATGTGCAATAAAGTGGGGGGCTTTCCAGACGGTTATGACTCCAATTAAGGTGGTCAACATGGGATGTGTTGAGACAATTGTCAATTGTAACTATGTTACTGTTGTGGAAATCTGAAAACACTTCAAGCTATCCTGCCTGTCACAAGGGAATAGGCTTCCTCAACCCGACCTCCAGCTCAGTCAACAAGATTTACACAGTGTAATCCTATGTAGAAAACATTTAATAAAGTATAAAATATTGTACTTACAAGACAAAGTTCTGTGTCTTACGTCCTAGCTCCGTCCTATGCGTTTTGTCATAGATAACGTCATCAGAGGTCACACAAAGCCACCACGCAATTTTTATAGGAAGACCCACAGAGAGGATCTAGATCTAGTCTGGAGGAAAAGGGAGGATATCATATCCTCCTAGTTAAACTGCCAAGATATCTATACTCTCTTGTAGAGTTGCCATCTAGTAGTTGCAACCCAAATTTAATAATATTATAATTCAGCCATTATGCCAGCACCAAAAAATTATTTGAAATATACAGTATCTTCGTTAGGTCTGGATCCTCATTCTAATCCTCGTTCTTCCCCTCAAAATAACTCAAGACACAGCCATTAATGTCTAAACCGCTGGCAACAAAAGTGAGTACACCTCTAATTGAAAATGTCAAAATTGGTCCCAATTAGTCATTTTCCCTCCCAGGTGTCATGTGACTCGTTAGTATTACAAGGTCTCTGGTGTGAATGGGGAGCAGGTGTGTTAAATTTGGTGTTTTTGCTCTCTCATACTGGTCACTGGAAGTTCAGCGTGGCACGTCATGACAAAGAACTCTCTGAGCGTCTGAAAAAAAGAATTGTTGCTCTACATAAATATGGCCTAGGCTATAAGAAGATTGCCAAGACCCTGAAACTGAGCTGCAGCACGGTGGTCAAGACCATACAGCCGTTTAACAGGACAGGTTCCACTCAGAACAGGCCTTGCCTTGGTCGACCAAAGAAATTGATTGCACGTACTCAGCATCATATACAGAGGTTGTCTTTGGGAAATAGACGTATGAGTGCTGGCAGCATTGCTGCAGAGGTTGAAGGGGTGGGGGGTCAGCCTGTCAGTGCTCAGACCATACGCCGCACACGGCATCAAACTGGCCTGCATGGCTGTTGTCTCAGAAAAAAGCCTCTTCTAAAGATGATGCACAAAAACAAGCAGACTAAGGACAGGGGTTACTGGAACCATGTTGTGTGGTCTGATGAGACCAAGATAAACTTATTTGGTACAGATGGTGTCAAGCGTGTGTGGTGGCAAACAGGTGAGGGAAGTATAAAGACAAGTGTGTTTTGCCTACAGTCAAGCATGGTGGTGGGAGTGTCATAGTCTGGGGCTGCATGAGTGCTGCCGGCACTGGGGAGCTACGGTTCCTTGAGGGAACCATGAATGCCAACATGTACTGTGACATACTGAAGCAAAGCATGATACCCTCCCTTTGGAGACTGGGTCGCAGGGCAGTATTCCAACATGCTAACAACCCCAAACACACCTCCAAGATGAGCACTGCCTTGCTGAAGAAGCTGAGGGTAAAGATGATAGAACTAAACCCTATTGAGCATCTGTGGGGCATCCTCAAACAGAAGGTGGAGGAGCGCAACATCCACCAGCTCTGTGATGTAATCATGGAGGAGTAGAAGAGGACTCCAGTGGCAACCTGTGAAGCTCTGGTGAACTCTGTGCACAAGAGGGTTAAGGCAGTGCTGGAAAATAATGGTGGTCACAAAAAAATATTGACACTTTGGGCCCAATTTTGACATTTTCACTTAGGGTTTACTCACTTTTGTTGCCAGCGGTTTAGACATTAATGGCTGTGTGTTGAGTTATTTTGAGGGGACAGCAAATTTACACTGTTATACAAGCTGTACACTCACTACTTTACATTGTAGCAAAGTGTAATTTCTTCAGTGTTGTTACATGAAAAGATATAATAAAATATTTACAAAAATGTGAGGGGTGATGTAATTAATTAATAATGGTCCCACAAAGATAAATATATATGATAAATATGAAAAATACATTAAAACACACTCAGGATAATTTCATATACAGATCATATACATAAAAAGTTGCATATGTTAGTCCCAAGTGAGAATAAATTAAGATTATGTTGAGTTGGGCTAATTTAATATATGGGTTTAAGTGAAAAATAATTTTAATAAAATAAAATAGTAAGATAATGATAAAATGTGCTATAATGCTGTTAGGAACCATTGGAAGTAATAACGTGTTCTATCTTCCAAAGAAAAATTCTTATGCGTATCCTCCATATACATCCATATACATCCCCCCTTACATCAAACCACACATAATAAGACCTCATAGGTGGGATAAATTAAATATTATGCAAAAATAATTAAAATGAATAAAACATACAAATAATAAAATAAAAAGCCCCAATACTAGACCAGATACACACAAGTTTGCGTATTAATTTCACTGGGCTGCCTACCACATCAAATCACACTAAAAAACCTGTATGTAGTATTTTAGGTAACACAACACACCACAGTGCACAGTAGTGTGTTACGGTGCCTTGAGCTGTGCCGTAGAGCTGTAAAAATGGCCATACCCAATATAAATCTGACTGTACAGTGTCCACTAGATTTATCAACCATTACATAAAGAAAGGACTTCCCAATCTGATATGATCTGAATACATTGATTAGACAGGCCCTGGCACTATATACTATAGTTGTCCCTAAATTTAAAAGTGGAGTATAGAGAGATTGAACAAACAGATTGTAATTTGTGCAGCTTGCTATAGGTACAGTGCCTTGAAAAAGTATTCATACCCCTTGACATTTTCCACATTTTGTCATGTTACAACCAAAAATGTGAATTAATTTTATTGGGATTTTATGTGATAGACCAACACAAAGTGGCACATAACTGTGAAGTGGAAGGAAAATGATAAATGGTTTTCAATATTTTTTACAAATAAATATGTGAAAAGTGAGGCGTGCATTTGTATTCAGCCCCCCTGACGCAATACTTTGTAGAACCACCTTTCGCTGTAATTACAGCTGCAAGTCTTTTTGGGGATGTCTCTACCAGCTTTGCACATCTAGAGAGTGACTATTTTGCCCATTCTTCTTTGCAAAATAGCTCAAGCTCTGTCAGATTGGATGGAGAGCATCTGTGAACAGCAATTTTCAAGTCTTGCCACAGATTCTCAATTGGATTTAGGTCTGGGCTCTGACTGGGCAATTCTAACACATGAATATGCTTTGATGTAAACTATTCCATTGTAGCTCTGGCTGTATTTTTAAGTTGTTGTCCTGCTGGAAGGTGAATCTCCGCCCCAGTCTCAAGTCTTTTGCAGACACTAATGCCCCGTACACACGAGCGGAAATTCCGCCAGCAAAAGTCCGATGTAAGCTTTTGGTCGGAAATTCCGACCGTGTGTATGCTCCATCGGACTTTTGCTGGCGGAATTCCCACCAGCAAAAGATTGAGAGCGGTTCTCTATTTTTCAGTCAGAAAAAGTTCCGACATGCAATTCCGACGTGCAAAATTCCTACGAATGCTCGGAAACAATTTGACGCATGCTCGGAAGCATTGAACTTAATTTTCTCGGCTTGTCATAGTGTTGTACGTCACTGCGTTCTTGGCGGTCGAAAGAGAACTTGTGTGACCGTGTGTATGCAAGCCAAGCTTGAGCAGAATTCCAATCCGAAAAACCATCCAAGATTTTTCTGATGGAAATTCCGCTCGTGTGTACGGACATTACATGTTTTCTTCTAAGATTGCCCTGTATTTGACAACATCCATCTTCCCATCAACTCTGACCATCTTCCCTGCCCCTGCTAAAGAAAAGACTTCTTATGGCTTCCTTTCAACAATGGCTTTCTTCTTGTCACTCTTCCATAAAGGCCAGATTTGTGGAGTGCACGACTAATATTTGTCCTGTGGACAGATTATCCCACCTGAGCTGGGGATCTCTGCAGCTCCTCCAGAGTTACCATAGGCCTCTTGGCTGCTTCTCTGATTAATGCTCTCCTTGCACGGCCTTGCACGGCCTATCAGTTTAGGTGGACGGCCATGTCTTGGTTTGCAGTTGTGCCATACGCTTTACATTTTCAGATGATGGATTGAACAGTGCTCCGTGAGATGTTCAAAGCTTGGGATATTTTTTTATAACCTAACCCTGCTTGAAATTGAAAACTGTTTATCATTTACCTTCCACTTCACAATCATGTGCCACTTTGTGTTGGTCTATCATATAAAAAATACCAATAAAATACATTTATGAAGGCACTGTATCAGTTGATTATATAACCCTCTTTTATCCAGTATGACAATTTAGTTGACAGAGGCTAGTCACAAGTACACTCCAACTGCCAGTGTTGTCTTCTCTTTCCTCCAGCTGTTCTCCTCTCTTCAACAGTGGACGGTGTCCAAGAGTGAACACTACGGGGTGCCAAGCAGCAGCCCCAACTTGCAGGTCAGAAGGCTCACCTGTGCCGTCTGAAAATTTGGACACTGAACCTCATCTACAAACAAGCAATATCCAACTTGCCATTGTAGATGCAAAGGCTTGCCATTGTAGATGCAAAGGCTTGCCATTGAAGATGCAAATTCCCCTTTCACCAGCTGTGTTTTAAATAAACAAGGCACAAATACATCTAGTAAAAAGTATTTTGCAGAAAACGCATAATTTGAAAATGCATTAGGAGGAGTCAGTTAGACAGATTTTGTTTACTTTGAATGCGTCTGACTGTTCCCCTAATAACTAATTTCACGGCATCAATAGTTCTGCTGTTGCTTAACCTGCCCCCTACTAACTTCAAATTAATTTTAATCTCTGTCTTTGTATTTAAAAGCATGCTCTTTCTCCAAAATATCATTTGCAATTAGGGGAGAGACATACAATGGTAAGACTAAAATTCCATCTTGGTCCATGTACGAAACCTATACAGACAGTTGAACTATAGTTCATACATTTTGACTTTTATTGAGTGCACTGCCTCTAGTACAGCAGTGTTGTATGAGCTTCTTTATGGGTCCAACCTATAGGTAAGCACTTAGATCTTTATTCTGCAGTCCTCAAAGTCAATCAATAACTGCACTCACCAGTCAAATTAAATCGTAAGTTCCCAATTTGTCAGCTTGTCATGAACAATGCTAGATTTATTTATTTTAAAGGTTGTACATAATTTCATTCTTTTTTTATAATCGTTAGAACTAGAAATACAATTGAAGAAAATATACAAAGGTGAAAATAGATTTTTTTTAACCAACAGTTAAAACTCAATTTTCATCTTTCTCTGTGGAGCCTGCTGTGAAAAGCCTATTATTTACAGTTATTAATAGCTCAAATTGAAATGTATACACAAAACTAAACAAATCATCTATTTCAACCTTTTTAACCCTAAGTAACCCCTAAAATAATTTTTAGGACTTGCGGAACACCTTTAAAAACGAATTATTCAGGGGTCCATGACAAAAATGCCCCTTAGATTGATGGACAGAAGGAAGATCACAACCCTTACAGACAATTAAAAATGTAATTGGGTCATGTTGCTGGCTTTGCAAAGTAGCATTGGTTCCGGAGCTATGCAGGCATAATCTGGTAAATTAGCCACAGCTCAAGGAAACCTCTGAATTAACTCTAATGCCCCGTACACACAATCAGAAATTCTGCAAGCAAAAGTCTGATGTGAGCTTTTGGTCGTAAATTCCGACCGTGTGTATGCTCCATTGGACTTTTGCTGGTGGAATTTCCACCAGCAAAAAATTGAGAGCAGGTTCTCTATTTTTCCAACGAAAAAAGTTACGATTGGAAATTCCGATCGTCTGTGGCAATTCCGTCGCGCAAAATTCCTACGCATGCTCGGAAACAATTACTATGCATCGCATAGTAGCCCATTATGTGTCACTTACCTGAAAATTAAGCCTACATCTTCACCCCTCTTCCTTCCGAGGCCGCAGACTCCGGCTCTGTGACTGGCCAGAGTTGCGTGATGTCACATGCACACGGGAGCCGTAAGTCACGGCATGATCCCTTTAGAAACGGCTCAACATGCTCTGTTGACGTCAGTGCATGAGTATATTGTATATATTGTAAATATCTTCTAAACCAGGCAGGTTTAGGATATATTTAGGAGATATTTCCAGCACCTAAAGGTAAGCCTTAATAGAGTTCAACCACTTTAACCACTTGCTTACTGGGCACATAAACCCCCCTCCTGCCCAGACCAATTTTCAGCTTTCGGCGCTGACGCATTTTGAATGACAATTGCGCGGTCATACAACACTGTACCCAAATTTATTTTTTATAATTTTTTTCCCACAAATAGAGCTTTCTTTTGGTGGTATCTAATCACAGCTGGGGTTTTTATTTTTTGCTAAACAAACAAAAAAAGATGGAAAATAAAAATAAAATAAAAAAATCATGTTTAATAGTTTGTTATAAAATTTAGCAAACAGGTAATTTTTCTGCTTCATTGATATGTGCTGATGTGGCGGCACTGGTGGGCACTGATAGGCTGCACTGATGGGTGCACAAATGCGGCACTGATAGGCACAGATAAGGTGGCACTGATGGGGTCAGAAAAGTCAGTACTGATGGGCACAGATAAGGCGGCACTGATGGCCACTGATAAGATGGCACCGATGGGCCCTGATGGGTGGCACGGATGGGCACTGATAGGTACCACTGATAGATGGCACTGATAGGTGGCACTGATGGGCACTGATAGGTGGCACTGATGGGCACTGGTAGGTGACACTGATGGGCACTGATAGGTGGCACTGATGTGCAGCACTGTTCAGGCACTGTTTGTTTGCACTGACAGATGGCACTGTGGGCACTGACAGGTGGCACTGTGGGCACTGACAGGTGGTGCTGGTGGGCACTGACAGGTGGTGCTGGTGGGCACTGGTAGGCGGCACTTGTAGGGGGCACAGGTGGGCACTGATGAGCTGGGGCACATCGCAGTGATCGGGACTAATGTCCCTCTCACTGCCTGCCGGTGAGTACCGGCTGTGTTGTCATCACATGATCAGCTGTCATTGGCTCATTGATCATCACGTGGTAAGGGGTCGGGATCGACCCCTTACTCGGATCTGTGATCCAGCGAGTCTCACAGACTCGCTGGTCACAGAGTGCGCCGCGCGCGCCCTGGCCTCTCGTTCATGGGACTACGTCAATAGACGTAGTCCCGGAAAAGCAGGTCCGCGCTGTAGCCGTCATTCAGCTATATCGCGGATCTCTAGCGGTTAAGGAAGGCACTATAGCATAATGCTTTTGCCTAGTCAATTGCCCCTTTGTATCTTCTACAGTACCTGGTTGATCCTGTCTGGTCCTGACTTCCCCTCTTTGTGCTGACCACGTTTATCATGGATGCTGAACCATGGCAGCGTAGTCAGCTTACATGCCTCGGTCATAACAACTCTTCCCTGTGCATCTCTGCATCTCCCTCTCTCCCCCTCCCTCTCTCCCTGTCAGTTTCGTAGTGTTCAGTGAGAACACGATCTCCTCTCCTCCCCGCCCCTCCAGCCTTCATTGACTACATATGTCAGCAGGGAATCTCAGCCCCTCCCTCTTGGCTCCCCTAGATCACGATGAACAGCAGAGAAAGGACACTTGACAGCAAAGCAGAACACAGAAAAACGCCATTTAGGAAGAAAAAAAACAGACTGCACTGCTTAACGAGGCAAAACATAAAGGATAAATGAATTTGGGGCATTTGAGTTTACAACAACTTTAATGCAGCCAACAAGCCAGGGAACGGGTGGCAGGCAAGGGTGATGGCTACTCTGGTAGTGAAGGGGTGTTGTGCTTGACCCCTTCACTAGTACTTGGTTTCCCACGTTCGGGACCATTTTTGTGGCACAGAGGGCCTAGGGACTTAGCCGGTAGTCAAGGGAGAGAGAGATGTATCTGGGCCTCTGAGTAGAGGACTAGCATGTGATTATAGTAGTATACATTTCCCTGTATCTAGTAGCAACAGTCAGACATGACATGTCAAACATGTCACTGGGAGTGAGGTGACATGAATTGCTGTATTGGTGGAGAGGCTCTACAGACCGGTCCCTAAATGCTACATACCTGGAAGTGGTGTTGTTTAACAAGTAGCTATGTCCACAGTGCTTAGGTTTCCCCATTAATAAGCAAAACAATGAGTTACTTCAGGGTTAACAATGTAAGTCGCTACCCATTTCTAAGTTGGAGTTGTGCCTTAATGCTGATTTTGCACGACTGCACACTCATGTCTAATATTTAGGCATTGGCAAGAACAGTTTTCAGTGTCCCCACTAGGACACATTAAAGGGATTGTAAAGGTAAAAGCCTTTTCACCTTAATGTATTCTATGCATTAAGGTGAAAAAACATTGGACAATACCGCCCCCCCCCCCCACCCCGTTTTACTTACCTGACCCCTCGAAAGTCCCGCGCTCGCCCCCCTGATATCCTCTTCGCCGCTCAGCCTGGCCGTTGACTGGTTTCAGTGGATGGATTGAAAGCAGCTCAGCCATTGGCTCGCGCTGCTGTCAATGACATCCAATGACGCGCCGTGCCAGGGGAGGGGTCGAGTGATACAGTGAGCGCGCCCGCAAGTACTCCTCACCATGCGAGGGAGCTCACATGAAGGTGAGAAGTCCTTGCGGGGGGAGCTAAGACAGCCACCGAGGGACCCCAGAAGACCAGGTTCGGGGCCACTCTGTGCAAAACGAGCTGCACAGTGGAGGTAAGTATAACATGTTTGTTATTTAAAAAATTTCCTTTACAACCACTTTAAGCTCTGCCCACAGGCTACTTATCTGAGAGGCATAAAGTGTATTGCTCAATTAACCCCTAACAACCTCTGGAGTAATGGAACCCTGGTTGAGAAAGGTTGTTCTAGAGCAGGGGTCTCCAAACTTTCGAAACAAAGGGCCAGTTTACGGTCCTTCAGACATTAGGGGGGCCAGACTGTGGCCATTGGGTGTACAAAAGATCTCAATGTCGGTAGGAAAAAACAATGCCGTGTCTTTGGTGTCAGTGGGAGGAATTGTGCCCCAATCGTTGGTGTCATTGGGAGGAATAGTATCCCATCATTGGTGTCATTGGGCCCCATTGTTGGTGTCATTGGGATGAATTGGGCCCCATCATTGGTATCATTAGGCTTCGTTGTTGGTGTAGGCTCCGAAATGTTGCAATCTGCTGTAACGATGTGATCGCTGCTTAAAAGCTCTGGACCCACTCTGGAGATTGTTGGTGTGCTGGTGACATTCTTTTGATCTGACTTGACATGGTTCCATCTGGTGGTTGCTTCAGCACCCATTTATATGCACAGCCATTTATACAGGAATGTGTGCTTTGGGATTAGTGCATTGGAAGTATTGGTAGGATTTGGGCCCCATCATTGGAGTCATTGGGAGATATTGGTCCCCATGATTGGTGCCATTGGAAGGGATTGTGTCCCTTTATTGGTGGAATTGTGCCCCACTGTTGGTATCAGTGGACGAAATGGTGTTCTAGAGCACTAATAATGTGACAGTGTTCTTTCAGCTACATAGCCTAAGTTTTCTTTCTTATCATTTATGTTACCAGGCCATAGAATTAATCAGTTAACGGACCTGATTTCCTAGTATATCAAGCTGCATGTCACAATCCTACACAGTCACACAGTTTTAATTGAAAATAGTCCAAGGTCAATTTTGTTTATGAGTCCTTCGTAATACCTAATTTCCGCCCACTCATTTTCATCAGATCCCATTATGATGCCATAAAAGAAGCACATAATTGAAACGTAATAAACGTGCTGGCGTTTTCATAGGCCTGTGGCAAAACTCTCATATGAATTCACAAACTGCATAATATAATTTTCCCTTTCGATGTATTATGCAGGCGCTAACATTCTTCAGAATGCTTAAGATCAAATAATGGTAATGACAGTAATTTTATCCCGTACGTATGTCAGGAGAGGTCACACAGATGGTTCTTGGTGGAACCTGAACGAATTAAGTCCCTCCTTGAGACAGTTTGCTGTCAGATCTCTGCCATTTCACCGTGTCAGGATTGTGCTGGAGGGTTCCTGATACCTCTGCAGTACATCCTCTTAAGCAGGAGTAGAATTAACATATTCTTTTAACCCTGTCAGGTCTGTATTTGCACACCTCCATCTTCTGATGATTTTTAAATGTTTTGAGCTGTTTAATGAAGATGCAAATATTAAAAGAAAACAGATCGTCAAAGCTTGAACCAGGCCGGAAAAATTCGAAACGAATGACAGGTGGCAAAAGAAAATGGCTTACACCCACGTGTCCTCAAAGCCATTGTTTCCATTTTTTAGAGACTCTTTAACCACTTCAATACCAGGCACTTTTATCCCCTTCCTGTCCAGACCAATTTTCAGCTTTCAGCGCTGTCACACTTTGAATGACAATAGCGCGGCCATGCAACGCTGTATTCAAATATCATTTTTGTAATTTTGTTCACACAACTAGATCTTCCTTTTGATGGTATTTAATCACCACTGTTTTTTTTTTTATGTTTTGCTAAATCAATGAAAGAAACACGAAAAAAATATGTTTTTCTTTGTTTCTGTCATCAGTGCAGTACAGCATCATCATATCAAAAACAAAAGTGTTGTGCTTGATACATAAGACATGAAATGAACACAATCAGTCCATGTGTCTTCCGAATGGCATCAGTGTAATGTCTTTGTGTAACACACTTTGACCAGAGCAATATACTGTAATGTTACCATAGTAGCATTGTACTACTCTGGGGAAATGATTAGTATTTATTTTTATTTTTTAACACATTATGTTTGCTTATAGCACTAAATTTCATTGCTATAAGCAAGCATTTTACTGAATGAATCAATTTATTTAGTTTGTTTTGATGTGAAAACTTTGATTGGTCACAGCTGATCACATGGCACCGATGGGCTGTGATTGGCCCAGTCTGTACCATGTGATCACTGTGACCAATCACAGCTAGCAACACAATTGTACACAATGGATGGCTTGAAAGGAAGCCATCCATTGTTTACAACTGTCATGTGACCTGCTGTGATTGGTTACAGTGGTCACATGGTAGCGGCAGCTGGCCAGTACAGTCATCAGCTGTGTCCGGGGGACACAGCTGGTGACAAATTGCACTGCAGTGCAGGCCCCGCGAGCACAACGTCCCTCTGGATGAACGGGAGTCCTGCCGAGCCATCAATTGACTATAGGCTAGGGGAAGTGGTTAATGACTGGCATAGTACCGCTGGACTGGTGTAAGGCCAATGTGGTGCCCATATTTAAGAAGGGATAAAAATCTTTACTAAGTAACTACAGCATGGGAAACAGAAGCAAGTGGTTTCACTGGAGTAGTGGTTTCTACTTCAGTGCTTTTCAGCTTCCAGAGGCATCAGCCAGGTATGGAATATTCATAGTTACATTAGTCCTATCTGCACCAATGTAACTAAGTATAAACTATCCATACCTGAAATTCCTCAAAGCTGAAGTCCAGGTATGCATAATTTTACACAGTTACATTGGCTCCGTTTGGACCAATGTAAGTATGCATGTGTCATACCTAGACACCACTACTATAGTGATCGTCTCTAGCTTCCAGATCCCATGCTGAGCAGATGCCCTGCTGCTTACTGAATACAGGACATTGCCCACTTAGCACAGGCACCCTTCACAGAACACTTTGCATCTTCTCAATGAATGCAAAACATTCTCTGATTGAACGAGGTGGAGACCGGGAATGACATCCATGCCAAGAGTATTGTATTCAATAAGCAACAGAGCAGCCACTGGGCACTGGACCCAGAGGCTAGCAGAAATCACTTTAGTAGTGATGCCCACTGAACATGCTCTCAACGCAGGACTCAGAGCCCCATGAATGCATATGTGCAGGTACTGGTTCAAAAGCGAGAGGAAACACATTTTTATGCTGTCACCAAAGCAAGAGATGAAGTTAAATCTTTCAGTGGGGGGGGGGGGGGGGGGGTCTAAATGCCGCGTACACACAACTGGACTTTTCGACGGACTAGGTCCGACGGTCTTCCCAATGGACTTTCGGTGGAGTTCCGACGGACTTTCCGAATGAACGGACTTGGCCAAACACAATCACACCAAAGTCCGACGGATTTGAACGTGATGACGTACGACCGGACTAGAATAAGGAAGTTCATAGCCAGTAGCCAATAGCTGCCCTAGCGTTGGTTTTTGTCCATCGGACAAGCATACACGCAAACTGATTTTTCGACTGGACTCGAGTCTGTTGGAAAGATTTGAAACATGTTCCATTTCTAAAGTCTGTCAGATTTTTGGACAGCAAAGGTCTGATGGAGTCCACACACAATCAAATTTTAGATGGATTTGTTCCGTCGGACCTAGTCTGTCGAAAAGTCCGGTCGTGTGGAATTTCCCTAACTTTGTTATGGCTCTTTGAAAAGAAGTAAAGTAGATACCATCAAAAGGACACTAAACAAAAAATTAATTCACGGGTTTTAACCCTTCCTTATTCAAGCCTAAAAAGATTCTGCTATACATACTTTTAAAAACATACATAACACAAAGTGATCTGAATAAACACTCT
This sequence comes from Lithobates sylvaticus, assembly GCA_028564925.1. Lineage (NCBI taxonomy): Eukaryota > Metazoa > Chordata > Amphibia > Anura > Ranidae > Lithobates > Lithobates sylvaticus. The sequence continues at coordinate 225,315,535 of CM053032.1, read as the reverse complement.
CACATGTTTTGGTCTGTTTACAGCTTATTTATAGAGTAATTCAAAATCAGTGAGATGCTAATTTAAATGAGATGGATAATCAAAGAAAGCAAAGCTGTAATATACTGCGTAATCAAGTGATTATAAAAACTAGATTAAAAAAACTTCATCAACTGTGCACCGTATGTACGCGGAAATGTTTACATATATGTGATGTTTTGTAATAAACCAATCTCTGACACATTTGTATTAATTACAAATGTGTCAGAGATTAATTATAGAGTTATTGTTATCTTGTTATACTGTATTTTCATTAAAAAAAAATTGGAAAAAAAAAACTTCACCTCAAACTTCAAAGAAATTAAGTGTCAGAAGTTGTGACCATTGTATTTTGATAATTGATCAATTGATCATTGATAATTGATCAGGCAGTCCGCCTGATGTGAAGTTCCCTAAAATAGTTTTGGTTCATGTCCAGACAGCCGCAATTGTAATTACTATGATCACTTGAAACTGTTAAACTCAGTCAAGCTAAATTACCAGTACATTTATTTTATCTACCTATTTGTGCCCATTGCTGCATGAAGCCTAGAGTTCACTTTAAAATAAATTGCTCACTCACATCGGTCTCTACCCTCAAGGAGCCCACAATCCAAGGTCCCCATTCATATACTAGGGCCAATTTTTGGACAGAAGCCAATTAACCTACCTGCATGTCTTTGGATTGTGGGAGGAAACCGGAGTACCCGGAGGAAACCCACGCAGGCACAGGGAGAACATGCAAACTCCAGGCAGGTAGTGTCGTGGTTGGGATTCGAACCAGCGACCTTACTTACTGCTAGGTGAGAGTGCTAACCACTAAAAATTGTGTGTATCCCTATTGCCCTCTTCCCCTGACCCAACCTAACCCACCCTCTCCCTCCACAGATTTATAGTATACAATGCATGTGGTTTGTTTACATCCTGTGTCATAGGTCTTTACTGTCCTAGCCATGCCTGCACATTACAGCCCTATCAACTTCTATAGGGCTGTGTCCTGAGACCAAGGACAATCAGATATGGTCTCATAGAAGTCTCTCTTCAACAGAAAGGTTCCTTATAAATGCTCCACACAGGCAGACATCTTTTAGCCCTTCTCCCTCCAGGTGTTCACTCCAGCAGGGGAGTCAAAGTTTTTGGGCCTCCAGCACACTTCACATGCTAAGGTAATGCCAAAATAGAAAGCTCACTCCATATCAACATCCTCTCCAAGCACAAGCCCATGTGCGAAAAAGAAAAGTGCTCAATAATGTATTATCTCAACAATGCACCACAGTGAACAAAGCAATTTGTTGGGCCAAACAAATATTCATAGCTCAGAGACTGCCCTTCCGACACTAATTACTGGAACTTCCTCAACAGTAAGAGGCAGCAGCAATTATATTATATTATAATAATATTATATTATATATTACATTATAATGATGCATTTACAGCTTAGATTATTATGAACTTTCTGCAATCATTAATAATTTTTAATATAAACGCAGGTATCCGCGCTCAGGATACTGAACTGCTGCCTCCCTCAAAAAACTACACCTGAGTGCAGCCAAAGAATGTGAGTAGACTAACAAAGGGATATTGGCGCTGTTCTATTTGGATGTGAATAAAATTTTAAATACGTATAAATGTATGTGTGTGAACACCAATAAAGCATAAATATGTGTAAAAACTAGTGACTAAAAACGAAACCATAGATGAGGAGAAAAAAATTGAATAATCCAAAGGAGGTGGCAATCAGTGAATAAATATTAAAATATATAAAAGACTCAGATAGTGTGCAAGCAATATAAATAATAAAAGTATATGATTAATAAAAATTCAATATAAATGATGAAAAATCAATTGCGATGTATATAAATGAATAAATACATATATATATTAGTCCTTCAGAAGCAATGCAATCAAGTCCAATCTCCAAAAAAATGTATATAAGTGCATATGTGATATTCAAAAATTGTGAAAAAATATATTTTATAAAATATTGCAAAAAAACGGTATCATAAGTTCATTCCAAAGTGACACGGAAAACTGTGAAGTGACACGAACCTGACTGGCCTGACTTAAGGAGGCTCATCCTAACCTATTTATATGGATTTGCCGCTGCTGATATCCCCTAAATTTTGCTGAGACCCACTAAGTGCCTGGGAGTTGGACACCATCCGGAGAGAGGACATCTGCCCATTGAGAGGAACGCGGTCTTCTGGGACCTGTAGTATTACGCCTGTTACCCCTGCAGGGGTGAGGCGATCCGGTGAGTGAAGGCACATAAGGGGAACTGACTGAAGGAGGGGATCACAGGACACCTACCACTGTATTTTTTCACTGAAGCTGGGATTTCGTGTCACTTCACAGTTTTCCGTGTCACTTTGGAATGAACTTATGATATAGTTTTTTTGCAATATTTTATAAAATATATTTTTTCACTATTTTTGGATATCACATATGCACTTATATACATTTTTTTGGAGATTGGACTTGATTGCATTGCTTCTGAAGGACTAATATATATATTTATGTATTCATTTATATACATCGCAATAGATTTTTCATCATTTATATTGAATTTTTATTAATCATATACTTTTATTATTTATATTGCTTGCACACTATCTGAGTCTTTTATATATTTTAATATTTATTCACTGATTGCCACCTCCTTTGGATTATTAGATTTTTTCTCCTCATCTATGGTTTAGTTTTTAGGTCACTTGTTTTTATACATTGTGTACCACATTGCATGACGCATATTTATGCTTTATTGGTGTTCACACACATACATTTATACGTATTTAAAATGTTATTCACATCCAAATAGAACAGTGCCACTATCCCTTCATTAATGATTTTAAATATACATTTTATGATATGGAGTACAAGCCAGCTCACAATAATTTTACTCTATATTACAATGTGTTATTCATGAAATCGGTGTATATATATGAATTATAATGATAATATGCCATCATGATATCTGTATATATATATATATATATATATATATATATATATATATTAGGACTGTTACTGATTAAAGTTTTTGTGTTTGATTAATTCGATAATTTAAATCGTTTAATCGACTAATTATAACACACATACAGATCCAACTACTTTTAGCTGATCTCCTTGCATTGCAACTCTGCATTAGTCAGTGGTAAATATGGTATACACTATATACAATCACCTGACACTAGTTAGTTTCCACAATCCATGACTTAACTTCCCAGTTCACACAAATACATTTTAAATTCAAACTGTAGCACTGACGTAAGTAATTTTTTTTCCACAGTAGCGTGACAATCCCTCCACCTCCGGTCTAACTAATCACTCTTACCTTATGGCATGGACCCCTGTGCAAACAGGTGGTCATGCAAGCGGGTATCAAAAGGGTTAACACAGACCATAAACTTCTCTCACGTCTCCTTAGATCTCAGCAAGGACGCCAGGTCATGGGTAGAAAGAAAAGATCTAAGTGCTCACCGCTTAAGTATTAGATTTAATTTTTGTGTTCAAACACAAACTACTCACATAAAGATGATAAAAAAAACACAGCATGTAAAGTCGAAAATCGTGTTAGTTCCGTAGGGCAGCAGCGGTTGACGTCATGCGTAGCTCCTTCCCCGTACACGTTACGTTCAATCAGAACTTCGACATCACCAGACTCCTCCCCCTTCCCTTCATTAGCAGACGGAGGCACTTGGGAAGGGGGAGGAGTCTAGAGACGTCGATGTCCGTGACGTCACCGGATCTCCGTCGGAGCTCCCTGAAGACCCGGAAGCCGGCCGAGAGGTGAGTACTGATCAAAAGAATTTTGATCGATCAAAAAAATTAATCGAGGAATTAATCTTTCATTTCCACAGCCCTAATATATATATATATATATATATATATATATATATATATATATATATATATATATATGAAAGAATAAATGTGCCATCATGCATTTGACCACTTTACCAGCTATGTGTCACGTGTTTCATTTAGAGTTCCAAACCTTTTCCTTTTAAACCTAAACAAGAGGTGAGCAATTTGGGGTTAATTCTCAGCAGAGGAAAGCACAATCAGGGCACTGGAGTTAGTAGAATTAAAGTAACACAAATTTATTAAAACATAGCACACTTACATGTAAACCCACTTAGTGCAGCCTGGGGTGGATCATCAAACAGCCTGGATGCATAAGGACACGGCTGATCATGCAGTCGAGATGTGTTTAGCAACATCAAAAGAGTCCCAAAAGAGCAAGCAAGGCCTGCTAGCTGTCAAAATCGCAAGGTGATGTCAGGTGTTGGCAGGCCACTATAGATTAACAGGGGCCCCGCCCCCTTTGTCAAGCAGCTGTTTCTTTGATTCTACTAATTCCAGTGCCCTGCTTGTGCTTATTTCTATATGTGAGTGGATCATTCCCAGATCTGTTTCCGGAGCTTCAGGAGTTTTTTGTATATTTTCTGTGCCCTCAGCTTCTTCCATGCTTCATATACGGACTTTGTTTAAAGGAAACCCACAACAGTAAAATCAGTCTGTATACGCAGCAAAGCATGCTTGTTAAACTCACTGTGGAACCTAAGGGTTCAATCCTCTGCATTGTGTAAAAAGGCTGTCTGATCCTGTCTTCTCTGTTCCTCCCCTTCTTCCACTGTCCCCAAACCCTCTCCTGATAGTACAGAGCCTTGGGGACAAGCTGCACATGCTCAGTTTGGGGTGTATTGCTAGAGTTGTTTTTTTCTTTCTTGGGAGAGTGCATGTGATCAGCACAGGGCCAATCAGCACTGTCCAGACAGAAGGCCAGGAATCCTGCAGCCTCATAGGACAGTAGAGTAGAACGAAAACTCCTCCTACAAGCTTTAACCAGACACTGATAGAAGACACAAGACTGCTATATACTGCTGATTAAAAAAGGTATTTAGCAGTTTATATTTACTAAAATAACTGCATTCCCATGTTCTGTGTACTGTGTGAGAGTCCTAGGGATGAGCCCAATGTTCGAGTCGAATGTAAGTTCGACTCAAACATTGGGTGTTCGCCTGTTCGCCAAATAGCGAACAATTTGAGGTGTTCACGGCAAATTCGAAAGCCGCGGAACACCCTTTATAAGTCTATGGGAGAAATCAAAAGTGCTAATTTTAAAGGCTTATATGCATGGTATTGTCATAAAAAGTGTTTGGGGACCTGGGTCCTGCCCCAGGGGATATATATCAATGCAAACAAAGTAAAACTAATGTTTTTTCGGGAGCAGGGATTTTAATAATGCTTAAAGTGAAACAATAAAAGTGTAATATTTCTTTAAATTTTGTACCTGGGGGGTGTCTATAGTATTCCTGTAAAGTGGCGCATGTTTCCCATGTTTAGAACAGTCCGAGAGCAAAATGACATTTCTAAAGGAAAAAAAGTAATTTAAAAGTACTCGCGGCTATAATGAATAGTCGGTCCCGGCAATACACATAAAAGTTCATTGATAAAAACATCATGGGATTCCCCCACAGGGGAACCCCGAACCAAAATGCAAAAAAAAATGCGTGGGGGTCCCCCCAAATTCCATACCAGGCCCCTCATGTCTGGTATGGATAATAAGGGGAACCCCACGGCAAAATTTAAAAAACAAAATGGCGTGGGGGGTCCCCCTCAAAATCCATACTGGCATGGATTTTAAATGGAACCCTGCGCTAAAATAAAAAAAATCCTGAAAAAACCTGGCAGGCCGCAGGAAAAGAGGGGGGACAAGAGAGCGCCCCCATCCTGAACCGTACCAGGCCGCATGCCCTCAACATTGGGAGGGTGCTTTGGGGTAGCCCCCCAAAGCACTTTGCCCCCATATTGATGGGGAGAAGGCCCTCATCCCCACAACCCTTGCCCGGTGGTTGTGGGGGTCTGCGGGCGGGGGTCTTATCGGAATCTGGAAGCCCCCCCAGAGCCCGGCCCCCCCTCTGTGTGAAATGGTAATGGTGTATAAATGTACCCCTACCATTTCACCAAAAATGTGTGAAAATGGTAAAAAAAAGACAATACACGTCTTAGGACAAGTCCTTTATTAAAAAAATAAAACAATAAAACTGTCCCACGAAATCTTGTTCTTCTCTCGCTCCGACGGACCGAAAAAAAAAATGCAAGCCGCCTACTATCTGCCTCCATGGGAGGCACCCACCGTACTGAGGTATGACCAGCCTCCCAGGTGACAGTTCTTTTATAACTGAGGGCGGGGTCAAACGATGATGTTGCCAGGTGACCCCGCCCCCCTTCTGACGCATGTGGACATCCCTATGGCTTTCCCGTAGCGTCAGAGGGGGCGGGTGACTCGGTTACGTAACCGAGTGACCCCGCCCCCTTTGACACTGCAGGAAAGCCATAAGGATGTCCCTGTGTGTCAGAGGGGGGCAGCATACTATAGACACCCCCCAGGTATGAAATTTAAAGGAATATTACACTTTTATTGTTTCACTTTAAGCATTATTAAAATCACTGCTCCTGAAAAAGCGTCTGTTTTTAAAACTTTTTTTTGCATTGATACATGTCCCCTGGGGCAGGACCCGGGTCCTCAAACACTTTTCAAGACAATAACTTGCATATAAGCCTTTAAAATTAGCACTTTTGATTTTTTATGTTCGTGTCCCATAGACTTTAACGGTGTTCACGTGTTCAAACTAATTTTTTGCCTGTTCACATGTTCTGGTGCAAACCGAAACCGGGGGTGTTCGGCTCATTCCTATGTGAGACCAGATATAGTGAATGCAGGGTCCTGGGTTTAGTAACACTTTAATTATTACACTGTGAGGAGTGTTGTGTAAGTGGTGTACACCATGTGCGTGTATCTTGTGTTTTGATTATTCTCAGCAGAGGAACAGACGTTTATCGATCTCCTTTAAGGAAAACATATTTTTAGAACTTTGAAATAGACTTTTTCTCAGTATTACATGTTAATTGTAAATATTACTCCCCCTGACCCACTACAGACCAATTCCATATAATTCCACAAGCCAATTTTATGTAATTCTAGTTATTTTTAATACTAACAACTGGCTGCTATAAACACATACCTAACCTAAACATATATGCTGGAACCATGTTATTAGGAAGAAAACAAATAACCTACACAGAAATACTTTCTTTCATGGAAAATAGCAGGTTATAGAAATGTATGTTACTGCAATTATCTGGAAAATGGCAGCTGTTAAAACCAATGAGTTTCCTGCTAATTATTCTTTTAATTATACCCGTGTTCATACAAACATCCATATACGAACAGGACTAAGATGCATTTATAAGTCCTTTTGCTGCTCCAGCTACATCAACAATTATCTGTGCAAAGAAATCAGAAGCTACATTCATGAATATTGAGCCTTTTTTAAACAGCATCAAAATCCATTGCCCCCAACTGTCCCTCATTTGTAGGGACCTCCTTCTTTTGCTAACCAAATCCCTCTTCTTTCTTCCTCAGTTTTCCTTGTTTTCCATGTTTTTGACCTGATGTTTAAAGGAGAAGAACAGCCAAAGCTTGTTTGGCTGTACTTCTGTGGATCACAGGAATGCAGTTCGTTCGGCACTCCTGCAATCCGTTTTCAGCAGACAGCGGGCTGAAGTCCGCTGTCTGCTGATGTCACAGAGCCAGTCCAGACTGGGGCAAAATTGCGACAATGGAATCGGTATCTGCCCACATGCCTGGACCGACACCCGGCTCAGGCTTTCAGCGAGCTGCTGAGAGCCTGAGCCAGCTGCTCCCTCCCCCTCCACAGCCCAGCACTCCAGTGAGCGTGGGGGGGGCAGAGAAGAGAGCCGGTGACTGACAGTCCCCAGTTCTCTGCTCGGGGAGCCCTGAAAACTGAGCGATCAGAGGTGTTAGCTCGGTTCTCATTGTTAGGCTGCAATCACACCTGAGCGTTTTGTAGCTTGAAGCTTGAAACTCCAAAATGCTGGAGGGGAAAAAGCAATGATTCTCTATGGAGATGGTTTACATCTCCACACCAAATCGCCTGAAGCCAAACGCCTGAAGCGCAAACAAATTCTGGAGCTTTTTTTGTCACTCAAATCGGGCAGATTTGGGCATTTTTGGCGTGTTTTCATTCCTATAGGAATGAATGGAAATGCGCCATTCGTGCATTTTTGTGTGTATTCGCGCGTTTTGTCGCACGTTTTTGCACAATTTTCTACTCAAATGAAAAAAAATTTAAATAAAATAGTGATCATATATTAATGAATAAATGTAAAATAAATACACAAATAACTAAAAACCATCACAAATAAGAACAAAATAAAATAAAAAAAATGCAATAATACATTAATAAATAATAATTAACCTCTAACCTTAAAAAAATACATTATTATTATTATTATTAATAATCAGGGCTTTTTTTCAAAGGGAACTTGGTGGCTCAGATCCTTTGGTGCCTGTTCACCACAATCACATGTAAACACAGAAGTCTGGTTTCTGTGTTTACAAGTGACAGCTCTGCACTCTGTGTGTAACCCCCATGAACTCTGCACTCTGTATGTAATGAAATCCTGATATTTAATGCCCCTTCTCTGTTTGTGAAATATGACCACACCCACTATTTGATGTGATTTGGAGGGTGTGTGTGGGGGGGAGGGGTTTTGGAGGGTGGTGGTTGAGTTCCAGTACCTATTATTTGAGAAAAAAAGCCCTGTTAATAATACTAATAATAAAATAACAATAAACACCCAAACTCGAGCAAAAATATAATAATAATAATAAAAAATTGTGTTAGGGTTAGGGTGTTGAGTTATTTATATTTTTTTGATTTTTTTAAGGGGTAAGGGTTAAAGTTATGGGTTAATTATTTATTTATTGTTACTTAGTATTAACTTATTGAATTTATTTTTTATTCATGATTTTTATTTATTTATGTATTTATTTTACATTTATTTATTCATTAATTATTATTCATATAATAATAAATACAATTAAAATAAATAAAATAATAAATAAATAACCCTACCGCCAACTCCTAATCCTAACTTAAACTGAACTTGAACCCCTTTACCCTAATGAAAAAACATTACAATAAATTAATAATAACAATAATAAAAAAAGAAAAAAGAAAAACTGATGGAAAAGCTAAAAAAGCTAAAATACCTAGCAACAGATGATGCAACAGATAATAGTTTTCTCTAATTGCTAATAAAAAAACGCGGCAAAGCCCAAAAACGCTGCATACAAATGTGCAAGTCGCGCAAAAATGCGCAAAAAAAATGCTCAAAGAAGCTACTCTCTTGTGTCAGGGGACAGATGCAGCATCGGACCAATCTGCATCCACCTAGGTAAGTATGATTGTTTAAAAAAAAAAGAAAACCCATACTTCTGGGAAAAGGGGATATGAGATATGAATTGGATTTTGGCGTTAAATGGTCTTCTCCAGACAAATAACAAACATGTTAATAATGAATTATTTATTGTGAAATAGAAAAAAACATAAAGACATACAGCATAAAAAATAGGGGAATAACATACCGGTACATACTTTTTATACATACATCTTTATACATAGGGGTATGTATGTTATTCCCCTATTTTTTATGCTGTATGTCTTTATGTTTTTTTCTATTTCACAATAAATAATTCATTGTTAACATGTTTGTTATTTGTCTGGAGGAGACCATTTAATGCCCAAATCCAATCCATATCCCCCTTTCCTAATATTTTTTAAGGGTTGGCACTCCATGACAATAGTATATATGGGCCTGATACTATATATATTCTCATTATATACTCCCATACTTCTCTTTTAAATCTCCACAAAAAGTATTATTTCACTATCAAAAGTGTTTTACTGCACTAAATCCCTTATCTAAATATTTTGAATAGCCAAAATGAAGGAAAGTAGTGATGAAAAATGTTACTGAGGGCTTAGCAGGGGCATGTCTGCTACCTGCATACTTTGTGCTATAATGTCTCTCTCTTCCCCACCTCTAAAAGCTGAGAGATATGAAAATCAATTCTCTTTTATTTTATGTGCTCAGTGGCAATAGGCAAACCTGTCTGAGTTCGAACTGTGGGAACGCTCGGCAAACTCTTTTTAAAATTCACAAACTGCAAACTTTAATGCGAACCCCATAGGAGGTGAATCTTGAAAATCAGTTCTTCCCAATTTCAAGGCTAATAGTCAAGGTACTGATAAGCAAAATGCATGGGGGAGCTGAGTACTGACAGGTGGGACATGTACCAATGCCAAATAAATGTAATAAATACAATTTGGAGGAAAGAGGGCCCTCCATTTTATGTGACTTTGAGGGTGACATGGAAAAAACACCAATTCTTCAATTACATGCTTTAGAGATACCATTAATCTATATGGTATGTGAGAAGACAGAATAGTACTATTCCCCAGGGCAGCATGAAAAACATCACATCATTTGTACGTGGAATACATTTTTTATCACATTATCCTTTTTTATCACAATATATTTAGGCTAGCCATCAGGGCTGGTGCAAGGATTTTTGACACCCTAGGCGAAACCTAATTTTGCCGCCCCCATTGGCTCCACCCCTGACTCCACCCCCTTTGCCCTGCCCATGTATACCCCACCTTTTTAATGAAGTACCCATCAAATGCAGCCTCACCAGTGCCCATTAATGAAGCCTCACCAGCACCCATCAATGCAGCCTACCAGTGCCCATCAATGCAGCCTACCAGTGCCCATCAATGCAGCCTACCAGTGCCCATCAATGCAGCCTACCAGTGCCCATCAATGAATGTTTGCTTGCTTCCATTCATTCAGGAGTCGGGACACAGACACATTCCTCCACCACCGCTGCACTTCTGATACTATGTGCAATTGGAGCCGCAGCTGCCTGCTGATGCTGAGAAGAGAGTAGAAACACCAGTGGCTGGGCGCTCTAGGCCACAGTGCGCCCTACGCGGCTGCCTAGTTTGCCCAGTGGTAGCACCGGCACTGCTAACCATAGACGGTTCGAATCTTGGCTAGTTCAGCAGGAAACGCCCAAAATTCAAACCATGTGTGGGCAGGCTGAATGTGCCAAGTTGATTGATCGATCAACTGGGGTACAGCCAGCCTGCCAGATTCACTTGTGATTATTGCTAGCAGCTGCTATAGTCACTAGCAAAAATCACTGTCTTCTCCTGGCGAGGACAGCTTTCCCCACCCGCTCCCACCCCCCGCTGGGAACAGACAATTGCTCGGCAGGAGGTATTCCCCTGTCAGCACTGTTTGTGCTTATGAAGGAATCATGCAAATTTCTTTCCTGCAATCCGTGGTTGTAGGAAAGAAATTTACACCGTCTATAACCAGCCTCAGGCTTACATACATCATCAGCATCTCTATCTAAGTAATTGTAAATTGATAAACGATCTCCCTTTTAGGTGGTTTTTGCTGCAACACATGGGTTTTTATCTACCAGTAATAGGCCAGAATTGAGCTGTTGTAGAAGTAAACAGAACCAGATCTAAAATCTAGCAGAATGTTTACACTTCAAAATAAAATAACACTAAATCCCTTAATGTACAGCTGTCAAACAGCGTCAAAACACATTTCACAGCATACCAGGTAAACGTGTTTGGATGCAGCAGTGGACCATTTCTTGTTTTCTTTTCACGCCTTTCATGGCATATTTTGTGATCTTCTTTTAGGTTTAGTGCAGTTCCCCACTGTATCTTCTATAAAGTTCAATAAAATGTCAACACAGTGTACAAAAGCACCTCAAAAACTACAACTCCGCATTCCAGAGACAAGGCAAAAGTGATGAAGATTACAGAGTCATATTTCAGAGAAAATAATTAGATATACAGGGGGTCCCCGAGTTACGAACTCGTTAGGGACTGCCCGCCTGTACGGAAGTCGGAAATGTTCGTAAGTCGGCCGCGCAATGCGCAGACCGACAAATACGGACATTTCCGGACATTTCCGATGTTCCGTCTAATGCCGTTCTGCGCATGCACGGCAAATTACGGACATTTCCGAAGTTTGCCGGCATTTTCCGAGGCTCCGTATGGCCGCGCATGCGCAGAACGGCCGGAAGACGGCGAAAAATGGCGGAGGGTCCCCGCAGCGCCCCGTTCGTAAGTAGGGGATGTTCGTAGGTCGGGCATTCGTATGTCGGGGACCCCCTGTATAGCACAGTTGCTAAAGAGTAAAGTGATTGTAAAGTCTTGTTTTTTTTTTTGATAAAAATTACAAATATGGTATACTTGCCTGCTCTGTGCAAGGGTTTTGCACAGAGTAGCCCCGATCCTCCTCTTCTGGGGTGCCCTGCCAACGCTCCTGGCTCCTCCCCTCCATAAGTTGCCCACACAGAGACCCACTTTGCCTGGGGGCACCCGTGAGGGCGTGGCCTAGTGTTCCTCTGCTGCATCCATTGACACGCACAGCTGGACTCGGCCTCATCCCCCACATCACTGGATTTGATTGTCAGCAGCGGGTAACCAATGACTCCTGTTTCTATCAATTTGTCCAATAATGAGTGTGACAGTGGCTGAAGCTGCTGGGCTTGTGCCCATCGCTGAAACGGATCAGGCACAGGTAAGTAAAAGGGGGGCTCTGGGGGGGCACTGCAGCAAAAAAGGTTTTTCACCTTAATGCATATATGCATTAAGGTGAAAAACCTCGAGACTTTACAACCCCTTTAAGCCGCTTGATTTGGCAGAAAAGTAAGAAGGAGAGACAAGGCAGGTTAAAAGAAATATATAAAATACATTTTACAGAGACAGGCTGCATATCATGTACGCATTTTTTGTAAGCTACATTTGAAGAGGGAGAGACAAGGCATATTTGGTCCAGAAACAAAACTCATAGTGGATTTTGTCAAATACACTGTGACGAAAGGTCCCTACACTCCTCTTTAGTGCGTTCTTCATATACCACTTCCTCCCAGTCCGAATATAGATCTCAGATATTCCAACCGCTCCCAAGCACTAAACGAGACAAAACTTGCTTAGTGCCAACATGGACTGTTTTATTAGAACCAAAATGACAAGTATTTATATACAGTAGAAGAGGAGATCCCCCCCCCCCCTCCTGCTCATATTACTCTAACAATACAACTGTAACAAATTAACATGAGCTAATTAACTAATCCCTTTAAGCAGCCGATGTGACTCTGTGCCCATCAGGATTTCACTACGGGTCAGACTTGTTGTCACCTGAGCTTCACACAGTAGATTATACATTATCATAATTACAACCACAAGACATTTTCTTACAATAGCAGGAGACCACCAGTAACAGACGGACCGTCTACTACATTGTACAGAGGACAATGTGATCAGCTCTCTCAATTAACATCTTGAGTTCATGACACCAGTGTGTGTCCCAACAGCATGAGACAACACACATTATATATACACATATATACAGCATTGAATCTGACTAGCACAGATTATTGATGGTTGGGGTTCTCCTTCACCCCGTGCCCCTTAAAATCCAGGGCCCGGGGCGTGACCGGAAGCTGCCTGGGATGGACGCTTAAGCTCCTTGCTCTCCACATGCCCACAGCTTAAACGGCCGAAAAAGGGGACAAAAACCACAATTTATGGGTGGGAGAAAGAACACCCGATCCTCCAGAGCACGGGGCACATCACAACCCCCTCCCGGACCATCCACCTACCTCCGGAGCTTCTTTACAGCCCCAACAGCGTCCGGGACCGGAGGGGACAAGATGGCGCCGGCCTCCTCTGCATCCACCGCAGACACGCGGCCCGCACGGACCACACAGCGCTCCTCCACACCAGACCCCTCGAGCCCACCGGACCCAGGATGGAGCGGAAGCGCCCAGGGACGTTCGCCCACGGAGGTGGTGAGTCTCCCCCCGCCCCACACATCCTGGGACAGGCCGGAGCACGAGACGCAGGGCGCCTCACTAGGCCCAAACACAGCCGCCATAACCCAGTGCTCAGAGGCCTTCCCACGCCTCCTCCGCACACAATCTGACCCGGGTCTCATGGTAGAGACCCCGGAGGCATCTCCCTACCTGCAGGCTGAGGACTTCCCCCCCCTACCTCCACCAGAGCTGGCACTTTTTCCGGGCCCACCCCAGCTGGGACCGCACGAGTATCAGAGATGTACTTACCGAGACCGAAATGCTGAGAGCGGTTCACCCTTGCGACCCGGCGCAATCTGCCCCCTGGAGGTGAAACAGGGAACAAACGGCACCAGGAGGCACAGGTCACCTCCGGCAGGTGGGACCAGTGGAATGCCTGGGAGAGATGTGGACCTGGCCTGGGCAGACCGGCAGATGGCAGAGAGGAGAGGCAGGAGCCCAAACACCTGGCTGATGAACTGACACAGGTCACTGAGCAGTCCGCAGTGATGTAAGTCCGGACAGCAGGCCGGGGGTCACACACAAGTATGATGCCAGTCCGTGGAAGCAAGCAGGGAGTGAGACACAGGATCAGGCGGCAAAGTCCGTTGAGCAAGCAGGGGGTCAAACACAGGATCAGGCAGCAAAGTCCGTTGAGCAAGCAGGGGGTCAAACACAGGATCAGGCAGCAAAGTCCGTTGAGCAAGCAGGGGGTCAAACACAGGATCAGGCAGCAAAGTCCGTTGAGCAAGCAGGGGGTCAAACACAGGATCAGGCAGCAAAGTCCGTTGAGCAAGCAGGGGGTCAAACACAGGATCAGGCAGCAAAGTCCGTTAAACAAGCCAAGGGGTCAGGATACAGGATCAGATCTGGTAAACACAGGAGACACACAGGCACTGAGCTGGAAAGACAGACCAGCAAAGTGCCTGTGCGTCAGGCAGCTTTTATAGGCGCCCAGTGGACGCTAATTGTGCGCCATGGCGCACAAACGGGCGCCAGTGCGCATGCGCGAGCGCCGGACCGCCGAGCCGCGAGTGCGCATGCGCCGGAGAGCGGGGCCGCCGCGCATGCGCACCGGAGAGCGGGCCGCTCGTCCTGCGCTGGGTCCCTGACAGTGCCCCCCCCCGAGGGGTGGCCTCTGGACACCCAAACTGGCCATCAATTCAGGATGTGCCTGATGAAATGCCTGGATCAAACGTGGGGCGTGCAAGTTCCTTGAGGGTTCCCATGAGTTGTCCTCGGGAGGATAACCCTTCCACTTGATCAGATATTGGAGCTGCCTGCCCTTTTTCCTGCAACTCAGGATCTCCTCTACCTCAAACTCCTTCTCGCCTTCGACTAAAACAGGAGGAGGAGGTGGTTCTTCTCTACCAGGAAAAGGGCTGGGAGTGGTGGGTTTCAAAAGGGAGGCATGAAAAACAGGATGGATCCTGTAACTTGGAGGTAAATCAAGTTCAAAAGCCACAGGGTTCACTATCCTTTTGACCCTGAATGGGCCAATAAACCTTGGCCCCAATTTCCGGGAGGGGACAGGTAGCTTCAGGTTGGAGGAGGACAGCCAGACCTCTTCGTTAACCCCAAAAGCCGGGTTCTCCTTCCTCCCCTTGTTGAAGTGCTTACTGTACCCTTCTTGAGCCTCCTGCATGCATTTTTGCAATTTTTTAAAATTGATCTGTAAAGACTCTACACGGTCTTGAGCTGCAGGAACCGAGTTTTCCGGGGGAGATTCTGGGAGAAAAGAAGGATGGAAACCAGAGTTGGCCCAAAAGGGTGTTTGCTTGGTGGCGGAATGAATGGAGTTATTATACGCGAATTCAGCGTAGGGTAAGAGGGAGGACCAGTCACTTTGGGAATCAGAGCAGAAGCAACGGAGGTACTGTTCAAGTGTCTGGTTGGTCCTTTCCGTTTGACCGTTGCTCTGGGGATGGTAGGCAGAAGACAAGCAGATCTTTATTTCAAGGGATTTGCATAATTCCTTCCAAAACTTAGAAGTAAACTGGGTACCCCTGTCGGACGTGATGCTCCTGGGCACCCCATGAAGTCTTACGATCTCTTTGAAGAATACGTCAGCCGTGGTGGAGGCAGACGGGGTACCTACCAGAGGGATAAAATGAGCCATTTTAGAGAGCCGGTCCACAATGACCAGAATGGTGGTGTATCCCCTGGAAGGGGGTAACTCCACGATAAAGTCCATGGAGACTTCTGCCCATGGGCGATCCGGAATGGGAAGTGGTCTCAGTAGCCCCCAGGATTTGGTCTTGGGTCCCTTGCTGCGCTGGCAAGGGACGCAAGAAGCGACATAATCTTTACAGTCCTGCCTCCAGCCTGGCCACCAAAAGGAACGAGCAATAAGCTCTGAGGTCTTCCTGGAACCAAAGTGGCCTGCCAATTTGTGGTCATGGAAGGTTTCAAGCACAAGGCGTCTTACCCCAGGGGGCACGAAGATCTTCTCCCCAGACCACAGGAGGTCATCGTGTTTGGCCAGTGAGAGGTTGGTAGGGACCTGGTCGTGTTTGGTCGCAGCTTTGATTGTGGACATAAGGTCTATTTGAGTCAGTAGGCCGAAGTTTTGTGGAGTCAGGATGGTACTGGGTTTGGTTTCTTGGGGAGATTCTAGGAACATGCGGGAGAGCGCATCGGCCTTTCCGTTCTTGGAACCTGGTCTGTAGGCAATGAGGAAATTAAATCTTGAAAAGAAGAGGGCCCACCTAGCCTGCCTGGGTCTCAGCCGTTTGGCTGTCCTGAGATATTCAAGATTCTTATGGTCGGTCCAAACCATAACAGGGTGAGATGCCCCCTCCAAGAGGTACCGCCACTCCTCGAGGGCAAATTTAATGGCCAGCAGTTCCCTATCCCCCACATCATAATTTCTCTCTGGCGGGCTCAGCTTTCGGGAGGCAAAGGCCACTGGGTGAAGGAGGGCCTTGGCACCCTGGCGCTGGGAGAGAATGGCTCCGAGGGCAGTTTCAGAGGCATCCACCTCCAACACAAAGGGCAATGCGGGATCTGGGTGCCGTAAGATCGGGGCGGATGAAAATAAGGACTTCAACTGGACAAAGGCCGCCTGGGCCTCAGGAGACCAACTGAACCGACTGTGTTGGTGGGTGAGTAGGGTGATCGGTGCCACAATGGAGGAGAAGCCCACGATAAACCTCCTATAGAAGTTGGCAAACCCAATAAATCTCTGAACTCCCTTTTTATCTTTGGGAGCCGGCCAATCTTGAATGGCCTGTACCTTCTGTGGATCCATGGCAACCCCACTGGTAGAGATAACAAACCCCAGGAACTGTACCGTGGACTTCTCGAACTCACATTTTTCTGCTTTCAGGTAAAGTTTATGCTGCCTGAGGATGGTGAGGACTATTTTAACGTGCGTACGGTGGAGATCGAGAGAGGCCGAGAAGATGAGTATATCATCCAGGTAGACTACTAGGAAGTCATCCAAGTATCTCCGGAAAATGTCATTCACTAAGTGTTGGAATGTTGCCGGGGCATTACAGAGCCCGAATGGCATTACGAGATACTCGTAGTGCCCGAACCTTGATCTAAAAGCGGTCTTCCACTCATCGCCCGCCCTGATCCGTATGAGGTTATAGGCCCCTCGGAGGTCAAGTTTAGAGAAGACCTGAGCGGACCGAAACCGTTGGAACAGTTCGGGGATGAGGGGAAGAGGGTACCTGTTCTTAATGGTAATTTTGTTAATCTCTCTATAATCGATACAGGGCCTCAGGGAACCGTCCTTTTTCTCGACAAAGAAAATGCCGGCCCCAGCAGGTGACGAGGAAGGGCGGATGAACCCTTTGGCCAGGTTGTCATCAATGTAGGCCTTGAGGGTGGCTAACTCAGTCTCGGACAGAGGGAAAATACGGCCAAAAGGAACCGCGGCACCGGGTAAGAGGTCTATGGGACAGTCGTAGGGTCGGTGAGGTGGTAGGCGGTCGGCCTGTTGTTTATCGAAAACGTCCCTAAATTCTAGGTAGGTAGGCGGGACATGCTTCAGGTTGTCGGGTGCTGGTGCTAGAGCTGAACAGGACGCCAGGGTTGCGGGGGAGCAGTTTTGGGAACAGTATTGGGAAGGGAAGGAGACCTCCTTTGTCCGCCAGTTAATCAGGGGTTCATGTGCCTGCAACCAAGGGAGCCCCAGAATAATGGGAAACATGGGAGATGGAATAATATCCAAGCGGAGGAGCTCCTTGTGGCCGGAATCGGTAGTAACAGGAATAGGGTTGGTTTCCAAAGTGATCAAGCCGGAGCGTGGAAGGGATCCATCGGCTAGATGAACCTGGAGGCACTGCTTCTTGGGGACCAGGGGAAGCTGGAGCCGAGTAGCGAGAGAGGAATCCAAGAAGCAGCTGCAAGCCCCGGAATCAATTATGGCCGGGAGGCGGACCTCCTTTCCCGTTAACTGCAAAGAGATAAAGAGGGTAATGTAAGTGTGAGATAGACCGGAGACCTGGTAGTTTAAATTAAACCTGGGAAGGGACTTACTGGGCCTAATGGGGCAGGTGCGAAGATAGTGCCCGGAACCCCCGCAATAGAGGCATAGGTTGGCCTGACGTCGGTGTAAACGCTCCTCTGGGGTCAGAGGGGCGCGAACCAGGCCCAGCTGCATGGGCTCAATTCCAGAAGAGGGCACAGGTGGCGGATGATAAGAAGACTGGGCAGGACTCGGCTTGGGTATCATCCAACTGGGACGAGGCGTCTGGAAACGTTCAGCGCGGCGTTCACGCAGGCGTCTGTCAATCTTGGTGACTGCTTGTATGAGGTCCTCCAGAGATTCCGGGACATCAATCCGGGCAAGCTCATCTTTAAGGGTGTCAGAAAGTCCTTGGCGGAACTGATACTTGAGGGCCGGCCCATTCCAGCCGGTGTCGGCTGACCATTTTCTGAATTCAGCAGTGTAGTCTTCAACCGGTCTCCGGCCTTGGGAGAGATGGTGCAGGGTGGTTTCCGCGGTGGCCCCCTTCTGGGGATCGTCGTAGAGCTGACCCATACTCTCAAAAAAAGTGTCAACTGAGTTCAATACGGGGTCTCTCTGTTCCATCAGGCTATGGGCCCAAGCCTGGGGTTCCTCGGCCAGGAGGGAGATGATGAACCCCACTTTCACCACTTCAGAGGAGAAGGTCCTGGGCTGTAGGGCTAGGTACAGGGTGCAGGCATTTTTGAACGCCCTAAATCTCTTTCGATCACCCGTGAAGCGTTCGGGTGTAGGCACCCTAGGTTCAGGGGAAGCCACAACCACTGTGGGGTTGCTGGAGGCTGCTGATGGAGGAACCCCGCTGATGGTGGCTGAGTGGCCGGATGCAGGGGCAGATGGCCCAGTTAATTGCTGTAGGCGACTGTCAACTTGAGCGTAGCCCATCTGCAGTTTTTGGACAGCCTCAGTAAGTGCTGCCATCTGCTGACACAGGATCTCAAGGGGTGAACACGCTCTGTCGGTCTCAGACATGGCTGGTCTGTACTATCAGAGATGTACTTACCGAGACCGAAATGCTGAGAGCGGTTCACCCTTGCGACCCGGCGCAATCTGCCCCCTGGAGGTGAAACAGGGAACAAACGGCACCAGGAGGCACAGGTCACCTCCGGCAGGTGGGACCAGTGGAATGCCTGGGAGAGATGTGGACCTGGCCTGGGCAGACCGGCAGATGGCAGAGAGGAGAGGCAGGAGCCCAAACACCTGGCTGATGAACTGACACAGGTCACTGAGCAGTCCGCAGTGATGTAAGTCCGGACAGCAGGCCGGGGGTCACACACAAGTATGATGCCAGTCCGTGGAAGCAAGCAGGGAGTGAGACACAGGATCAGGCGGCAAAGTCCGTTGAGCAAGCAGGGGGTCAAACACAGGATCAGGCAGCAAAGTCCGTTGAGCAAGCAGGGGGTCAAACACAGGATCAGGCAGCAAAGTCCGTTGAGCAAGCAGGGGGTCAAACACAGGATCAGGCAGCAAAGTCCGTTGAGCAAGCAGGGGGTCAAACACAGGATCAGGCAGCAAAGTCCGTTGAGCAAGCAGGGGGTCAAACACAGGATCAGGCAGCAAAGTCCGTTAAACAAGCCAAGGGGTCAGGATACAGGATCAGATCTGGTAAACACAGGAGACACACAGGCACTGAGCTGGAAAGACAGACCAGCAAAGTGCCTGTGCGTCAGGCAGCTTTTATAGGCGCCCAGTGGACGCTAATTGTGCGCCATGGCGCACAAACGGGCGCCAGTGCGCATGCGCGAGCGCCGGACCGCCGAGCCGCGAGTGCGCATGCGCCGGAGAGCGGGGCCGCCGCGCATGCGCACCGGAGAGCGGGCCGCTCGTCCTGCGCTGGGTCCCTGACAACGAGGCTAACAAGCCCCATCAGCAGCAGCACTGCCCCAGCCCAGCTTCCCCCCAGCCCCAGAGACGATCCCGATCCAGCACCCCCAGACAGCAAGATAAGAAAACTGAGGGACAGACCACCTACTATGCCCAAGCTGCAAGCCCCCCAGCAACAACCCCCCCGAATGGCCAAGAAGATGGGGGCGCACACTCTCCGCACGCAGTGCGGATGGCGCACCACAACCACCAGCAATCCCCCGGGGTAACACCCCCCGCAGCATCCTGCTCTTGGGCACGGGAGGACTCTGCCCCATTACACCCGCTGCAACAGACGTGGGAAACAGAACACCAATATAGCCAAGGCCCCCCCTGGCAAGTTTACCTTCAGGCCATGCCAACCAAGGAGGACTTTAAAATGTTAATTGAAGAGGTTAAAACAGCCTGCCGCAGTGAAATACAAGTCCTGCACGCTAACCTCAAGCACCTGTCAGATAGGGTAGAAATGGCGGAGGAGGAGATACAGGAGACCAAGATAGGACTGCATCGCACCCAACTACAGGGTGCCGACCATCAGAGAATGCTCAGAGACATGCAGCGCCACGTTGAGGATTTGGACAATAGGGGGCGCAGGAACAATATCCGCGTGAGAGGCCTGCCCGAGTCCGACGGCCCAGAAGACCTGCAAATAGTACTGCAAAACCTCTTTAATGGCCTGCTAGGAGACCCACCTGACAGACCCATCGAGATGGACCGGGCACACCGGGCACTCCGCCCCAAAGGACCAGCTTCTAAACCCCGAGACGTCATCTGCCGGGTCAACTCCTACCCCCTGAAGGAAGACATAATGCGGGCAGCACGCACTGCTCGCAAAGTAGTGTACCGCAACACCCAAGTCCAGCTCTACCCCGATCTATCATGGATTACCCTTCAGAAGCGAAGACTCCTCCAACCTCTGCTGCACACACTACAAGAGAAAGATATCAACTACCGATGGGGATTTCCTTTCAGCCTGACAGCCCGCCAACAGGGGAGATCGGCAGTAATGCGCTACCCTGAGGACTTGGACAATTTTTGCGATGCTATGGAAATCCCAGTCCCCCGCCTTCAGGAATGGGACCTCATAGCCCCACCACCGCCACCACCCACGGTTTGGCAGAAGACCACACCGACAAGACGCCCGAGAGCCCAGGACTCTCCCCGCGGACAAACCAAACCCAGGAACGGCTGATAGATGCCCGTCATCACCATACTTTCTCTCTACAACACTCACTGCATAGGAGACACCAAAACCCCTCTCCTTATGCTACTCCCACCCTTGACCAAAATCTGCAACCCCCTAGGCCCCTAGCCTAACAGTTAATAGATTCCAAATTGGGCCCTATGATGGAGACCCCGGACAGCTACCTACCTGGTTACTAGACCCCCCTGTGGAAACACATTCACAAGAGTTCCGTTGATACCCTGTTATGAAGACACCTTACAAAATCTCGATGTTCACTATGTCCTCCTGGCCCGAGCCCCCCTTCTGGGACCTGACCGGGAGGACCTACTGGAACTCACTGAGCCCTGGGCAAATTCTAACACCCAGGACTCTACAGTTATGTTTAATGTTGGATCACTTACGTGAAAATGTACGTCTAACAATTGTTTTCTCTCCCCCTTTCTCTACTTTCCTACCTCTCTTTTCCCCCCCCCCCCCCACCCCCACGGCTCGCCATGGGCTCCTGGCGGACAACCAACCCGGCACGAAGGGCGACCACCCACTGTCCATGGACACTGAAAGGACCTTTCGGCAGGACCAGATAAGTATCACCCTGCACGCACACATACATGACAATGGCTAAAGTCCTGACCCTAAACGTCCACGGGCTGAATTCAAACAAGAAAAGACACTTGGCACTAAGGGAACTTAGACAATCCGGGGCAGATGTAGTCATGCTCCAAGAAACACATTTCAACAAAGGGGACTCCTTCACGTTTGCATCCAGACAGTATACCCAGATTTACCAGGCGTTCAGCCCACGTAAACGGGCAGGGGTAGCCATTCTATTCAAGAACGGCTCCCCCTTCGTATGCTCCAAAACATACATAGACCCGAGGGGACATTACATAATCCTCCGGGGTCAGTGGCAGGAACAAGCAGTAACTTTTTGCACTGTCTATGCCCCCAACACCAATCAAATCAATTTCCTATCCAGAGTACTGACCAAACTGTTCAGGACCCCGAACGAACTCTTAATAATGGGAGGGGACTTTAACCTATCCTACTCCACTGGGATGGATCGCCACGGGCTAAACCCAACGGACCCACAAACGCGAGCCAATAGGGAATCGAAGTTGTTCCGTAACATCCTTAGACGGTATGCCCTCTTCGACACATGGCGCACTCTACACCCCGGCGACAGACAATATACGTTTTTTTTCGGCACCTCACAAGATGCACTCCCGCATCGATTACTTTTTTACCAATAATGCCACCCTCCGGGCCACAAAGTCAGCCCAGATCCTACCGATCTCCTGGTCCGATCATGCCCCAGTAGTCATAACATTGGAGTTAGGCACACCCCTACACAAACCGTACCACTGGCAGCTGAACAACTTCCTTCTCCAACACCTCCCATCTAAGACTGAACTGGAAACCTCCCTCCAACAATACTTTCGGGAAAACAACACCCCAGAGACCTCCCTCCCCATTCTGTGGGAGGCGCACAAAGCGGTAATCAGAGGACGCTGCATAGCGATCTCGTCTGCCCTCAAAAAAAATGCAGCGGCCACCAAGAAACAGGCTGAGAAGGATCTTAGGATCCTGGAACACAAACTCTCAACATCACCGACACTGCCCCTCCTCAAAAAAATTGTCTCCCTACGGTCAACACTCCGTGACATAGCCATGGGCCAGGTGGAGAAAGCGCTTCTTAGAATGAGGCAAACCTATTATGACAAAGGGAACAAAGCCCACTCCTTACTAGCCCGCAAACTATCCGAACGCTCCCACACGTCCACACCTCAACAAATCAAGGACAGAACAGGCAACCTCCTCTCCCACCCCCAAGACATAGCCAAGACCTTCGAAGAATTTTACACAGCCCTCTACGGTGATCCAGAGATCCCGCACGCACCGCTCCCCCCTGACACCAGCGACCGACTACATAACTATCTGGAGCAGAGCGGCATACCGAAGCTTCAGTCCTCGGACTTACTTTCCCTTAACATGCCCATCACAGAAGAGGAACTTATGGCCACTATTAAAACCCTACCCTCGCGTAAATCCCCCGGCCCCGACGGTCTCCCTTACGAATACTATAAATCATTCCTACCCATCCTTCTCCCACACATGTGCAAACTGTATAACGCCTTCCTCCAACAGACGGCTATCCCAACAGACATGCAGAGGTCATTCCTTACCCTGATCCCCAAACCCGAAAAAGATCCCTCCCTATGCGCTAGCTACAGACCAATAGCGCTGCTGAACGCAGACTTAAAAATCTTCACCAAACTACTCTCAATGCGACTGAACCAGATACTACCCTCACTAGTCCACAAAGATCAAGTGGGGTTTGTTCCCATGCGCCAAGCAGGGGACAACACAAGACGGATCATCGACCTCATTGATGTGGCGAACAGGGAGGGCCTGCAATCCCTGATTTTGGGACTAGACGCTGAAAAAGCATTCGACCGCCTCAGCTGGCCCTTCCTGTTCGCCACACTAAAACACATGGGATTCAGGGGACCCTTTCTACGGGCCATCCAACACCTATACACTAATCCAACATCCCAGGTCAAGACCCCGTTTGCACTGTCCCCTTCCTTCCCTATAACAAACGGGACCCGACAGGGGTGCCCGCTCTCGCCGCTTCTTTTCGCACTATGTGTCGAGCCCCTGGCGGCATCCATCCGCAGAAACCCTGACATCCATGGCATACCAGTGCGCGACCGGGAATTCAAAATTGCACTTTTCGCGGACGACATCATGCTCACACTAACACAACCCCGAATCTCACTCCCCAACCTACATGCTGAATTAGACCTGTATAAGTCCCTGTCCGGATATAAGATTAACGCAACCAAATCAGAAGCCCTCCCCATTAACATCCCGAGCGCAGAAGTACAACAGCTGCAGAGCTGCTTCCCATACCACTGGAGAACAGCCGCAATTAAGTACCTGGGGGTCCAGATAACTCAGTCCTATACCACCCTATACCGAGCTAACTTCCTGCCTCTATACCGATCTATAAGAGACCTCCTACAGAAGTGGAAGCCCCACCATATCTCCCTTTTGGGGAGGGTGGCGTCCATTAAGATGACCATCCTCCCCAAACTACTATATCTCTTTCAAACTGTACCCATACCGATCCCCCACGCGGACCTGGGGAGGTTACAAGCCGACCTCCTCAGGTTCGTATGGAACTATAAGAGACATAGGGTCCCACGTTCGGTCCTGACAGCAGCTCGTACAGCCGGAGGACTGGCATTCCCAGACCTAACCAGATACTACCAGGCTGCCCAACTGCGCGCGCTGACCTCCTGGTTCCCCCAAAAAACCTATAACAGATGGGCCGAAATTGAAAAACTGTGGCTTGCCCCCACGCACCCGAACAGTCTGCTCTGGAATGCAAACGTGGAGGTAGAACCAAATAGGCTCTTAGGCCCCATGCTACACCTGAAAAAACTCTGGCGCAAGTTAGCCAAAACACATAACTTAAGCTCTGAGAGGTCACTACTGACCTCCTTCCTGTTTAACCCCCAAATGCCTGCAGGTCTCACGCACCAGATGTCCTCACCGTGGGCATCGCGTAACCTGTTCCACTTCGGTCACCTAGTACATCCCTGCACGCGGAGGCTCCACTCGTTTTCCGACCTCCAAAAGAAATTTGACCTACCCCGCCAAGTATTCTACGGATACTTACAGATCAGACACTATGCCCAGTCCATCACCCCGACCCTTCAGTTTTCAGCGCCAACGGTGTTCGAGACCATAATACTGGAGGGAGCTGCGAGACGAGGTCTCATATCAGATATTTATAAGGTGCTAAATGAGTACTCCTTCTCTGACCGAGGGAAGCATGCATACATGCTTCGCTGGGAGAAGGCCATAGGCGAGGAATTACCAGAGGCCACCTGGCAAACGATTTGGTCGCAGGCGGCAAAAAGCTCCCTCTGCACACTCTACAAAGAAAACGCCTATAAAATACTATACTTCTGGTACCTAACACCAGATAAATTGCACGCTATATATCCCTCCAGCTCGGACAGATGTTGGCGCTGTCGGTCGGAAAAAGGCACACTGTACCACATCTACTGGACATGCCCCAAGATAACAGCGGGGGGAAATACAACAGCTACTCTCAAACTTAGCGGGAACACAGATCCCTAATTCCCCGAAATCTTTCCTACTGGGACTAATGCCTCCACACATTCCCAAACACACCAAAAAACTGCTCAACCATGTCCTAACAGCTGCACGGTGCCTGGTCGCTCTCTGCTGGAAACGGCAAAACCCACCCTCCCAATCAGAACTATACGCTAGAATAAAGGATGTAGAACTGATGGAAAAGATGACAGCCAGGATACAAGATAGACTTGAAATACATGACAAGATCTGGGAGGACTGGCGCAAATTTGAGGGTCCGCCCGGAGCCGATGGTCGAGCCACACCACTACCCCCTTCCCCCTCCCCTCCCTTACCTTTTTCTTCTTCTTCTCCCCCACCAGCTGTGTCTTCTCACACCCTCTCTGCCCCCACTTAGACTGGGAAGAGAACCGAGTTATAAACGTATGCCTTTTTGAAAGTTGACATATACTACTGAATAACGACACTAAGTTTGTTGATTAAAAAAGAAAAATGTAACTTATCTGTATTACCGAACCCGATCGGGCACAAACGTTGCTGTATGGAAGATACTATAACGCTGTACTATTATTTCCTTTCATTGGTTATTTTGAAAAACAATAAAAAAAGTTAATTGAAAAAAAATCCAGGGCCCATAATCGATTGGCAGGAGGCTCGCATTTAGTCCTCTCAAAAAGCCTGTGTCCTGGCTAGGTCTGTCACATACACAAAGCAGAAATATTACAGAGACATACTGCATAACATTGAGCCTTTTTAGTAGGCTACATTTGAAGAGGGAGAGACAAGGCCTTTTTTATCCAGAAACAAAACTCATAGTGGATTTTGTCAAATACACTGTGACGAAAGGTCCCTACACTCCTCTTTAGTGCGTTCTTCATATACCACTTCCTCCCAGTCCGAATATAGATCTCAGATATTCCAACCGCTCCCAAGCACTAAACGAGACAAAACTTGCTTAGTGCCAACATGGACTGTTTTATTAGAACCAAAATGACAAGTATTTATATACAGTAGAAGAGGAGATCCCCCCCCTCCTGCTCATATTACTCTAACAATACAACTGTAACAAATTAACATGAGCTAATTAACTAATCCCTTTAAGCAGCCGATGTGACTCTGTGCCCATCAGGATTTCACTACGGGTCAGACTTGTTGTCACCTGAGCTTCACACAGTAGATTATACATTATCATAATTACAACCACAAGACATTTTCTTACAATAGCAGGAGACCACCAGTAACAGACGGACCGTCTACTACATTGTACAGAGGACAATGTGATCAGCTCTCTCAATTAACATCTTGAGTTCATGACACCAGTGTGTGTCCCAACAGCATGAGACAACACACATTATATATACACATATATACAGCATTGAATCTGACTAGCACAGATTATTGATGGTTGGGGTTCTCCTTCACCCCGTGCCCCTTAAAATCCAGGGCCCATAATCGATTGGCAGGAGGCTCGCATTTAGTCCTCTCAAAAAGCCTGTGTCCTGGCTAGGTCTGTCACATACACAAAGCAGAAATATTACAGAGACATACTGCATAACATTGAGCCTTTTTAGTAGGCTACATTTGAAGAGGGAGAGACAAGGCCTTTTTTATCCAGAAATAGAAATTACAGTGGATTACATCAGAGAAAAAAGGCAGGAATATTACAGAGACGTGCTACACATCATGCTTTTTTTGTTGGATGCATTTGAAGAGGGAGATATGAGGCAATTTTGAGTCAGAAATAAAAGATAAAGTGGATTTTGTCAGAGACGCAAAGCAGAAATAATACAGAGACAGGCTGCACATCATGTAAGCCTTTTTAGTATGCTGGATGTGAAGGGGAAATATGAGGCATTTTTTGATCCAGAAATAAACATTACAGTGACCATACAAAGCATACACACTAATTCTACAATTTCTTTTAGATATCTATGGCTAAACCACATCCCCATCTAGCTTTGGATTGTCCAAAAAAGTAGGAAGATTTGAATTATCATTAAAAGGGAAGGAATAAGGTACACACTGCACAAGAGTGATTTTAAGACATTTCTGGAAAGCTTCATTTGATAAAACACTTACCTATTGCAGCTTTTAGTGACAAGCATAACAAGGTGTTTATTTTTTTCACTCTGCAAAAGGAACAAATATTATATATACTGCATTTTTGCACCTTAAAGCGTGGAAATTCCGTTTAAGGACTCCTCACCTCCTTACATGCCATTTTTTTTTGGGGGGGGGGGGGTGTGGGTACTTAGTTGTGACAGGTACCCAGCTCCCACTTGGGCCACCTAGGTAACTTGAGCGGAAGTTCTCCTCTCCCCTCCCTCCATGCAATCTTTTGGGACATGTCACAAGTCCCAGAAGATTGCCCCGCGTTCTATCAGAATACTGCTGCCCATCAGAAAATGTAACGGAAAGGACGTTCCGACCAAAAATACTTACTGCGCATGCGCCATGCATTTCAACATGGCTGCTATGTGTTCCAATAGGTTTCCTAATCTAACAGAACACGAAGGCAGCAGCAGACATTTTGTTACACCCAGCAAAGTCTTGAATTTCACACTTATTTTAGCAGTAAACTCAGCTTATATACTGAAATACAGTATTTTTAAATGTGTGACACTTTTGATGTTGATTTTGAAAAGCAGCGACATAGCACATGCGCAATAATAATTTTTTGTTTGCAACATCACTTCCATTGCATTTTCTGATGGGTAGCAGTATTCTGATAGAACGCCACCTTCATGTTCTGTACTAACATAGCACAGGAAAACGGTGAAAAAAATTAAAGACAAATAGGATTATTTAGCCTGCATGAAGCACTATAAATTATCCAAATGAAGAGCATTAGGTACAGCACTTAGACATTGCTAGAGCAGCATAATGCACTGCAAACATTAGGGAGGAATGACGGTCTGGAAAGCTTAGACCTGTAGAGCAGAACTAGGGATTACAGTGGCCTACACCCATGGAGCAGTCCTATCCAGTGGAAAAGGGTGGCTGCTCCATCCACTTTTATGCAAACTGTCCGTGGATTACACCCTGCCTCTGTGATGTTGTACCTTTTCCCACTTACCTTCTCTACATTCTTGTGTACCCAGGTATGGTCTTCCAGCTCATAATCCCTACCCTCCTCATCTCTCTGGCCCACTTGGCAGAAAGCTGCAGCTGCAGAAATATCACTGGCAATTGTTTTTTTTCCTGCCTATCCCTCTGTGCCTTCTTTTCCCCAACACCATATTAAATTAATTGCTTTGCATCCTCCTGCAACAAGTGACTGAGGGTGTACTCAAATAATGCAGCCAACTCCTCAATGCCAGTTTGTGGAGCTAAGATAGCATGACTGAGGGATGTGCAGATTACTAAGGCTCAGGCTTCCTGTAAAATAAACAATTTACCCCATTCCTTCCCCTCCAATGTTGACCAGACAACACATATTGTTTTTGGAGTCGAATGGCCATAGCAGCCTTTTATTACAACAATTGAAATCCAAACATCAACATAAACAATTGTAATGCATATAATACATTATTTTATACATAACCAGTAAACCCCAAAACCTCAGCTTAATCCTACCCCGTCTAATGTCTTTGAAGGGCTATTTTCTCTCGACCAACAGGTTGTATCTGTCACACCTTGAAAGGCCAACAGCCGCAACTTACACTCAGGGACAATTATCACCTACTTCCTACCGGATACAACAAACTTAAAACCCTGATATTACCAATGTATTATTAGGAAGGGAAGGGACACCCATACCTTCAGATGGGCCCAACCCCCTTAATTCTCCATTATTTTATCCAGCACCACCTTCAAAGACCCCATAGATTCCTGCTGCTACTATGACTAGTAAGAAATGAACCCATAATGTGAACGGTCATGGAAAAACATACCACACCAAGAACTGCCCACTATTGAAACCATTCCAACCCCGTATTACAAGAAATATTGCTAGGAAGCCCCCCCAAACCAACAAACAAGGGAGGGTGGGCGGGAGAAACCTTCCTGATTCTATGAGAAGCTCTGACTGAGCTCCGACAAGATCCTACTCCCCTCTACTCCCTACAGGACACCCTCATCCCTTGAGACCCACCAATCCGGTTAGTGGATTAACACCTTCCCCCATTGCACCACTATTCTTTCCGCCGCAACTGCTCACCCCAGTCATGCTGGCCCTCCTCCAAGTTGCACTTTTGCTCCGGGCCATATACTTGACATGTTGAAGAGAAGGAAGAAGGCAGTGCATTTGCAACTGGTGGTGACACTGCACTAGTCTATCTGTGGGAAAGGGAGGATAACGAAGGCATGGTTATTCACTCTAGCATTTTCTAAACATGCTCTGGATGCATACGGTAGCACTCCCAATGACAAGATGAAAGGAAGACTGTTAGAAAAGTTTTAAATGTTTATTGTGTGACTATTGTATTTAAACCTGGAGATTGATTTTTAAGATGGCTTCTGAGCACATGTTGCATTAACTTGCTGTGTCTATTGTTTTAACTAACCCCATAGTAAAACATAGAGTGATTAAGCTTTGCCATATATGGTAACAGATTGTGAAAGGAACACTAATTAGCAAATAAAGTATGTACCATGATGTACCAGGAGCCATCCGTGTTTTCTCACCCAATAGAAGCATTATAGCTGTATTATTGCAAGTATTAGGAGGGGGCTGTACATCCCTCTGTGTGAGTTCTTCTTTGTCTTTCAGCATGTAAGGATCACCCTAAATGTACTTGTACATTTTGAATAAATCACATTTACTTTATGACACCTGGAGTTTGACTGATCTTGGGAGAAGAGTTTTCCTGTCATTTTGGTCCTTTGAGCCAGAACTGACAACTGGATCTGGGGAAAGGGCATTCCGGCCAATAACTCGGTGAGTATTGTTTCTCATATCACTGACCTGAAAGACCTCCGGCTAGGATTGGCGTAAAACAGAGGCTGACCGTAACCGCCCTCGAGGTCCGGTGTTTGGTTCCGAACCTGTTAGACCCAGTCCTCCGTGGTGTCTGAAAGGTAAGGTCATTTTTTTTCTCTTTCTCTTTTGGTCTAATTTTGACTTTTTGGTGGTTTAGTTAATTGAAGTTATTGTTTTAATAAGTGATATACCGATATTGAAATGCTTGTGTAAGATCTAGAGGTTTCAATAGTCGAAAACAGAGCCATTGGGGGCGGTGGCTAAGGTAAAATGGACTCAGCCCATTGTCCAGGACAAATAAAAGAAAAATAGAGTGGAAAGTACACGTAAACGGTATACCGATCCCCAGAGGAGTAAGCCTGGTGATAAAAAAGCGCGCATAGGACGTAATAAGTGATCGTATAGCAAACACGAGAATTACTTCCTTTTTTTTGTACTAGTGAAGGTTTTTATATGTCTGGTATTGCAAATACCACTTTGACTCTTTAACTTTTTCTATGGTGAATTCAATCTCTGCGGATCGAGGTGTGAAATAGTTTTTTGTGTTTGTTCACCCCAATTATTGCATTTTTGACTCTTTTGTTGATTGCATATAATTTCTGTTGTCAAAGACCTAGATTGTAATTACCGGTGTTCTATTCTAGAGTGACAGAGGAACTTAATTGTGATGAGTAATAACATATGTAAGAGAGCAGGATGTGCCTGTTTGTTTTGTTGCTGTGTGCCGGCGACACCTTTAGAAGGAGATAAAAAATTTATGCATAAGAAAGATCCAAAATGTATTAAATATTGTGACAAGTAGGAAAATAAATTTGGGTTCAAAGATAAACTTGGCTGTGCAGGAGGGCAGTGAAAGTGTGGGAGACTACTTAAATAATTTGAGAGAAGTTTTTAAAATATGCTCAGGACTAGGGATGAGCCGAACACCCCCCGGTTCGGTTCGCACCAGAACCTGCAAACGGACCGAAAGTTTGCACGAACGTTAAAACCCTATTAATTACAATGGACGCGAAAGTTCGAAATCTAAAGTGCTATTTATAATGGCCAATACGCATGTTATTGTCCTAAAAAGGGTTTGGGGACCCGGGTCCTGCCCCAGGGGACATGTATCAATGCAAAAAGAAGTTTTAAAAATGGACGTTTTTTTTCTGGAGCACTCATTTTAATGATGCATAAAGTGAAAAAAAAAAGTGAAATGTTCCTTTAAATATCGTACCTGGGGGGTGTCTAAAGTATGCCTGTGAAGTGCCATGTGTTTCTCATGTTTAGAACTGTCCATGCAAAAAATGACATTTGTAAAGGAAAAAAAGCCATTTAACCACTTAAGTCCCGGACCAATTTGCAGCCAAAGGACCAGGCCCCTTTTTGCGATTCGGCACTGTGTCGCTTTAACTGACAATTGTGCGGTCGTGCGACGTGGCTCCCAAACAAAATTGGTGTCCTTTTTTTCCCACAAATAGAGCTTTCTTTTGGTGGTATTTGATCACCTCTGCGGTTTTTATTTTTTACACTATAAACAAAAATAGAGCGACAATTTTGAAAAAAATTCAATATTTTTTACTTTTTGCTATAATAAATATCCCCCAAAATAAATATCCCCTCAGTTTAGGCCGATACGTATTCTTCTACATATTTTTGGTAAAAAAAAATCGCAATTAGTGATTATTGATTGGTTTGCGCAAAAGTTATAGCGTTTACAAAATAGGGTATAGTTTTATGCATTTTTATTAATATTTTTTTTTTTTTTACTAGTAATGGCGGCGATCAGAGATTTTTATTGTGACTGCGACATTATGTCGGACACATCTTTTTGACACATTTTTGTGACCATTGTCATTTATACAGCAATCAGTGCTATTTAAATGTACTGATTCCTGTGTAAATGACATGACTGAATATTAGGCAGATGCCTGTGTTGCACAAATCATCTACACAACACCAGCAATGAGGGGGCAGATTCAGGTGTATGCTGTGCAGTGTGCAGGAGGCACACTACACCCACTGTAACAGCACTAGGTTAGGAAACAAAAGCAAAGCTGACACTGTCCCTGCCTATCTTGCTTTCTCCCTGAACACTACACTCACTGTAACAGAGCTATCTAAAGAAGTATAAAGCACAGCTGACACTGTCCCTGCCTATCCTGCTCTCTATGAACGCCGCACAACACTACACAAGGCCGCCGCACTGGCGGCCTTATATAGTGTGGGGCATGTACTAAACCCCCTGAGCTATAATTGGCCACAGGCATCCTGCCTGTGGCCAATTATGCCTCTCCTCGCTGCCGGCGCTGTGATAGGCCAAGCATGCGGGGTCAGAGTGCATGCTTGGCCAATCATCAGCCAGAAATGCATTGCGACTGGCGCAGTGCATTGTGGGCCGTTCGTATCACATGAATTTGAGGCGAACGGCCCACAAAGTTCTGGTTTCGACGAACGGACGAACGGCCGATGTTCGATTTGAACATGGGTTCGAAACGAACACCGGGCTCATCCCTACTCAGGACTACCAGAAAATGAAGAGGTAAACAGTGCATATAAACAGTAATTGAAAATAGCCTTTGTCAATGGTTTAAAACCTGAAAATTCAGACTACATGATAAAAAGTATGGTTAGAACAGCAGGGGTGGTGGATGTGTTACAGTATGCCAAACATTCAGAGAAATATCTAAGGCAGAAAGCAAAAAAAGAAAGTGCAGAGAGGCAGGAAAACTTTGCAAAAGTTTAAATATATGCTTTGTTGAAATTGTCGTATGGCCCAAAGCAGCCAACACCTTGCTAGCCGATGTATAAAGCAGATAAATATGTAAGTTAGAGAATACCGGGTGCAACTTACCGTGACAGGTGACATTGCACCATATGACCCCTAGGGAATGGACCCTTGGATGATAGAGTATCCCAGGTGGCCCTCAGTGAGTCAGTAATTTCGAGGTGTCAGAGTTTGGTGTGAATTGTGTTTGTATGAGAGTAGCACTGAAGTGAGTGTGGATTCTGTGTGGGTGCATGTCTTAGGCACATGTCTTAGGCGTGGGTACAGAAGTGTGTCAAGATATCCAAAACTATGGGTTTCGTGGAGAACTTAAAGGTGTGCTAAATGTGAAATACAATTACTACAATGGCAGTTAGAACTGAGGAAGATGACC
This sequence comes from Lithobates sylvaticus, assembly GCA_028564925.1. Classification (NCBI taxonomy): domain Eukaryota; kingdom Metazoa; phylum Chordata; class Amphibia; order Anura; family Ranidae; genus Lithobates; species Lithobates sylvaticus. The sequence goes on along the minus strand of CM053032.1, from coordinate 225,282,040 downwards.
CCAAGGAAGAGATAGAGTGTTATGCCCCGTACACAGGGTTGGTGCAAGGATTTTTGACAGCCTAGGCGAAACCTAATTTTGCCGCCCCATTGGCTCCACCCATGACCCCCCCCTCTTTCCCCTGCCCATGTGACAGAAGGTGCCGCTATACAGGAAGCATCGGCTCTGCTTCCTCAAGCGCTGGCTCAGTGCTATGCCTCTAATTACACTACCGGTCAGACTGAGTTAGTTACATACTGCAGCCTGCAGATAATGCAGATGTGGAGGGAAGCCAGCAGCTGGGCGCCCCTAGGCAGCAGTGCGCCCTAGGCGGCTGCCTAGTTTGCCTAGTGGTTTCTAGGGTTTCTAGGAAGAACTAAATTTACAAGAATAGCGCACACTTTAAAAAAGTGTTGGCGCTACACACTCCCCCAGGTTATTTAGACGATGTCTTTGAGGTGTTGGGAAAGGGAAATGAAAGGGAAACAACAATATGTTGAATATTTACGACATGTACCTGGGTGGTACATTACACATACCACCCAGTCTATCTGTCTACACCACCCATTCTCCGGCAGCTTGACAGACGATCTCGGTGCATCCTGTAAGAAAAACAACAGCAATGCAACATACATTATACTATTACTTTAGAAAGCAGAATTCCATCCCAGACTCAAATGGAATTCTCTTTTCTAAACTTAAAACCTTTTTTTTTTTTTTCTAAAATGACTATGTGCTGACTAAAGCAAAATAACTATTTTGTTCTGCCGACCCATGCCACCTAGTGGTCAAGAACCCAGTAACTGCAAGTCCTTCCCTGAAAGCAAGTACTGTGACCCAGTGTGGTAGTCTTGACACGTAGTTCTCCGATAAGAAACCTATCTGTCTACCTACAGTTCTTGTACTTTCAAAAGAAAATGTAAAAAAGAAAAAGAAACTCTTCTTGCATCCAAAGGCTTGGTTCAAAAAAACAGTTCACCAGTAAAACCGTGGGTCTGGCAAAAGTAATGCCGCATACACACGGTCGGAATTTCCGATGGAAACAGTCTTCATGGAGCTTTTCGTCAGATTTTTCCGACCGTGTGTATGCCCATCGGTCTTTTTCTGTTGGAATTTCTGACAGACTTTGGATTGAGAACCTGTTCTTCATTTTTCCAACGAAAAACCTTTCTATCGGAATTTCCGATCGTGTGTATGCAATTCCAACACGCAGAATTCCGACGCATGCTCGGAAACAATTCGCCGCATGCTTGGAAGTATTAAACTTCCCTTTAATATTGCTGTTGAACGTGTTGTATGCCGCGGTGTTATTGACCGTCGGAATTTGGTGTGACCGTGTGTAGGCAAGACAGTTTGAGCGGAATTCCGTCGGAATTCCGATGGGAAAACCATCAGAGCTTTTTCCTCCGAGAATTCTGACCGTGTGTACGTGGCATAAGTCTTTTCGCATCTGTACATCCATGGTGGTGATAAAGTACATGGCACTGTCTTTATCTGGCCTGCAAATAACAACTTTGTCACTGTAAATGTTCTGACTATAACTCCAGTGTTGCAGACACTGTTTCAAATCTTTCTCGAGTCCGGTTGAAAAATCCGTTCTTCTGTATGCTAGTCCGACGGACGAAAACCGACGGTAGGGCCGCTTTTGGTTACTGGCTATGAACTTCCTTATTCTAGTCCGGTCGTATGTCATCACGGTCAAATCCGTCGGACTTTGGTGTGATTGTGTGTAGACAAGTCCGATTCGACAGAAGTCAGTCGAAAGTCCGTTGAAAAGTCAGATGGAATTCAGTCAGTCGAAAATTCTGGTCGTGTGTACACGGTATTAGGGTTTTCGGTGGGAAAGTTTGTCTGAGTAACAGTCTTAAAGTGAATATTTCTTGAATATATTACTTTTAGAATTTCCAGAATGTCAACTGTAAAGTGTTAATGATGCAATGCTGTTTATATTTGGGTATAAGTTCTGAGTCAGAATATGTGTTCTGTTCTGGGACCCCGCGGATTTCACTTGGGTCCAGAGAATAAGTGGAACAACAAGGTCATTATGTTTTTATTAAATCCTGCTACAAAAAAAATAAAAAATAAAATAAATTGTTCAGTTGAATATATTGGATATATATGTCTAATAATGAAACTGTTGCTAGGAAACATTTTATGTCTGCATACTTGATGGACTTATGGACTTATATTTGAATTAATGAAATAATATTGTTTTTAACAACTCCAAGGTAAGGAAGGCTTATTTGGTAGTTTATCCTGTGATCCTGTGCTCATTCATGTTAGATGGAGAGTATCCATTTCTCCAGCCCCATTCACGTGAAGATATGACCCCCCCCCCCACACCCCTCGTTCTGCCCAACTGACAGGAATGAAAACTGAGGAAAGAGGCGACTTACTTTTTTTATGGGGTGGATGTCTACTGATTACATGAATGAGTACAGAATTTAACCTTTAGCAGTATTTTAGAGTTTAGGAAATTAAATTAATGTATGAAATAATGTAGACTACACAGTCCTTAGAGACATGCAACATGTAGCACCACCTAGTGATAAGAATTTATGGCAGACAAAAGGATGTAAATTTGTTGATGACACCGACATGTCTCCTGAAAATAAACCTGCATTACCGAAATCCCTGTTCAGATATGCTGCAGTGTTGACACATTGGATGACACATGTGTCCAGCTGGGGCATGGTAGCCTTGTTAAAAAAAAGTATGCACAGCATATGGATTTACTAATTACTCAAAAAACTTTTGCTCTCAATGTATCATATGTGTGAAACACAATGCCCAAGGTGGCATAAAACCACAAAAAGAGAAGTTCCCCATGCCACAATGTCAATTCCAACACATTTGCATGGATTTCATTGAACTAGACAAATGTAAAAGGATGAAATATTGTTTGTTAATCATAGACACCCTGACCAAATGGGTGGAGGTATTCGCGACAGGAAGTGCGGACGAAAAGCATTACTAAGAGACATAATTCCTAGATTTGGAATCCCCGAAAAGATCTACAGTGATAATGGACCGCACTTTGTAAATAAAACAATACAACATTTAACTGAAACTATGGGAATTCAAGTGAAATACCATTGTGCCTATCATCCCCAATCAGCTAGATTGGTGGAAAGACATAATGGCATTCTAAAAAAAGCATACTGAGAAAAGCCATGGAAGAAACAGAAAAGAATTGGATGTATTGTCTTACCATTAGCCATAACTAGCATGAATATTACACCTACAACAGAAGGATTAAGCCCATTTGAAATGATACATGGTAGACCATATAAGATACAATTTTTACCAAAGGAAACACCTACTGAGGAGTGTGAGCACACACTAGCAGAATATATGTCTAGGCTGTTACGGCAAAAACATACTAATGATTTTTTTTCTGTTCCAGTAGGTCCAATCCAAGAAAATGAAAAGGTGCATGTGGGAGATTGGGTCTTAATAAAAGTAATAAATAAAATGTATTGGTACTCCCCAAGGTGGGATGGTCCTTTCCAAGTCCTTCTAACCACCCCAACTACGGTAAGAATTGCAGAGAAATCTACCTGGATCCACCAATCCCACTGTAAAACGGTTCTAAAGGCAAAGTAGGGTCAGGAGGCTGAGGAGAATCCAACAAGTCCGGCTACAAAGGGAGATCCTGTATAAGACAGGGACTGTCTCAAACCGGTAAAGTCTCCAATCCCCTACCCCTTGGAACTCCACAGCCAGTCAGGATGATAGGGATAGATTTTACCCTTAGAGGGATTGGTGGGTCTGGGAGAAATCTCTGGGACTCCAGTATCAAGACAAACAGACCCATATAAATGTAAACCAGGTGAAATTACCAGCAGCTGTATGTTATGCACTAGGGATTGGGAAGCCAACCAATTTAACTTTTGAGGAAGGACAGACCTTAACCATTCTTGTTAATTTCTGTCAAGTTGTACAGTGCCACAATCAACGATACGCAAAACAGATGCTGTGGTCAGATAAGTATATTTGTAACATACTGGGCATGAACCAATTGGAATGTAGAACCTCGTATCAGGTGATGTGGACGACCTCTGTAGAAGACTATGGTTATATATGCCACAGGGATGATCTAAAACAAAGACTGAGTATAACAAAATTTCCCCTGTACCAGTAAGAATAATTGCAACCAGCTACTAATCACCCTCCAGCACCCCCAGGTTGAAGATGACCGCTTGTATAGTATGGGAGTAAATGTCTCAGGTACAGATCCTGTAGGACACTTTTATTTAAAGGTGAGGCCACGGAACAACACCAAAATAGGCAAAACAGAGAAACAAAGAGGAACTACCAATACCTGGTAACTTTACTTGTTTTGCACTCCCAGGGAATGAGGACTGGATAGACTTGGGGTCATTGCCAGATGATTACTGTGTGGAGAGGATTAACAGGAGCAATGATGATTGGGTTAAACTTGACACTCAGAGAGCTGATGTCTGGTGGATGTGCGGGATAGGAGCTGTGAGCTAGGATACCAGCCAATGCCGGAGATGATTGTGCTATGGTCCAGCTAGCTATGCCCCTGAGAATCCCGTCAGAACACCAATGGAGCAAAAATCACAGATGATACCGAAGGGACACCTCCCCTAAAGGATCATTTGACTCCCAGGTATACATAGATGAGATCGGAGTTCCACGAGGGGTGCTGAATGAGTTTAGGGCTGGCAACCAAGTGAAAGCAGGGTTCGATTCGCAGTTTTTCTGGTGGATTACTGCAAATAAAAATGTTGACTGTATTAATTACATTTATTAAAACCAACAGCGATTTGGAAATTACACTAGAGATGCAGTAAAATGCCTAGCTGAACAATTAGCCCCCACGTCACTAATGGCATGGCAAAATAGAGTGGCTTTAGACATGGTCCTAGCTGAAAGAGGAGGGGTATGCAAAATGTTTGGTAGTATGTGCTGTACTTTTATTCCTAACAATACAGCTCCTGGAGGGACCGTAACCAGAGCTCTGGAAGGACTAACAGCCCTATCGAATGAACTGGCAAAACATTCAGGCATCAATGATCCATTCACGGACTGGCTTGAAGGTTGGTTCAGTAAATGGACTGGACTTATCACATCATGTTTGATTTCTATTGCTGTGGCTTTAACCATCTTAATGACTTGTGGATGCTGCTGCATTCCCTGTATTCGAGGACTTTCACAAAAATTGATTGGAACCGCAGTCTCAAGAACAATGTATAAAGCCCTTCCTACCTCTGAGGAAACCTGTGTGGACATTGAAGTTCAACTTAATGACATACAGTCCGAAAGTGCATATAACACGGGGACTATCCTCCAAATGTGTTAAAATAGCCACACAAGAGGAGGGAATGTTAGAAAAGTGTTAAATGTTTATTGTGTGACTATTGTATTTAAACCTGGAGATTGATTTTTAAGATGGCTTCTGAGCACATTGCATTAACTTGCTGTGTCTTTTGTTTCAACTAACCCCATAGTAAAACATTGATCAGTGAACAGTGATTAAGCTTTGCCATATATGGTAATAGATTGCGAAAGAAACACTGATTAGCAAATAAAGTATGTACCATGATGAACCAGGAGCTATCAGTGTTTTCTCAGCCAATAGAAGCATTATAGCTGTATTATTGCAAGTATTAGGAGGGGGCTGTACATCCCTCTGTGTGAGTTCTGCTTTGTCCTTTGGCATGTAAGGATCACCCTAAATGTACTGGTACATTTTGAATAAATCACCTTTACTTTATGACACCTGGAGTTTGACTGATCTCGGGAGAAGAGTTTTCCTGTCAAAGACATGTCCTGTCTCTCAAAGGTGCATCTTGGCCAACCTTTGCACTGCCGATGCACAACCTGCTTGCTTCCCACAAGCTGCTAGAGAAGAACCGCTATCTATCTTTTTAGGCCTCCCAAGCACATTGATAATAGGGGATTGTCTAATGTTATTACCAGCTATGGCAATAGTGTAGAAAGTGAGAATGTCTATCTTTGGTGCACGTGATACTGTAGTGATTCGGTGCACTAAACAGGACTAAAATTGTCACCTATTTTGGTGCACTAAACAGGACTAAAATTGCCACGATTATGTGAGCAGAGAGCAATGGCTGTACGTCCCCGGCTCTCTGCTCTGCCCTATCCCCCCCCCCCCCCATCACTCACTGGAGCACTTGGCTGTGGAGGGGGCAGGTTGGGCTGGCTCAGGCTGTCAGTTGTGTGCTGAGAGGCTGAGCCAGCTACCAGTAAGGCATCTGGGAGAATCCTGACATTAGAGTTGGGATCTCCCCAGAGTACGGACCGCCTGAGTGACGTCAGACAACAGCGGATTTTAAACTGATATTAAAGTCTTCTTTTTCTTTTGTTTCAAAATAACAAACATGTTATACTTACCTACTCTGTGCAGTGGTTTTGCACAGAGCAGCTCAGATCTTCCTCTTCTCGGGTCACTCTTCTCTGCACTTTTGGCCCCTCCCTCCTGCTGAGTGCCCCCAAAGCAAGCAGCTTGCTCTGGGGGGCACCCGAGCCGAGCCGCTGTTCTGTGTGTCCATTCAGACATGGAGCCTTGGCTCAGCCTGCCTCCCTTCTCCTCATTTGACTGACAGCAGTGGGAGCCAATGCCACCTGCTGCTGTCTCAGCCAATGGGCCAAGGCTTTCGTGCAACGTTGCTGGATCGAGAGAGGGCTCAGGTAAGTATTAGGGGGACTGAGGGGGGATGCCGCACACAGAAGGTTTTTTATCCTAAAGTGGAGCTCCAGCCCCCCACCAAAAATTAAAACTCAGCAGCTACTTTTAATATTAGGACACTTATCATGGATCCCACGATGCTGGCACCCCAGCTGATTTTTCAATCAGTTCATGGGTGCTGCCACTGCCTTGCGGCTTCATAGCCGCTTCCGTACTGTGCAATGCACGAAGCACGCTGCGCTTTGTGAATGGCCCGGCAGCGGGGGAAGGAGGCGGAGGGAGCATGGCGCAGTCACCTGGAAGTGGGAGGCAAACAAGCGGGGCTTCCCCTTTTGGATAGAGCCCAACGTTAATGCATAGATGACATTAAAGTGTTAGTAAACTCACAACAGTAAAATCAGTCTGTATATGCAGTAAAGCATGCTTGTTATACTAACTGTGGATCCTAAGGTGTTAATCCTCCGCATTGTGTAAAAAGTATTTTTGATCCTGGCTTTTCTGATCCTCCCCTTCTTTCTCTGCCTCCTGATAATTTCCTGATAACACAGAGTCTAAGAAGTCACTCTGCACATGCTCAGTTTGGGTGTGTATTGCTAAAGAGGTTTTTTTGTTTTTTCTTGGGAGAGTGCATGTGATCAGCACAGGGCCAATCAGCACTGTGCAGACAGAGGGTCAGGGGTGTTGCAGTCTCATAGGAAAGTCAGAAAACTCCTCCTACAAGCTTTAACCAGTGCTTGGCTGGACACTGATAGAAGTCACAAGACTGCTATATACTGCTGATGAGAAAAGGTATTTAGCAGTTTATATTTACTAAAATACGTGTATTCCCATGTTCTGTGTACAGTGGGATACCAGATATATTTAATGCAGGGTACTGGGTTTAGTAACACTTGAAGATAAAAAAAACTTCTGCCTTTAGAACGATTTTAATCCATTGCTGACTGAATATGTGTCGGAGTGTACTTTTTGTAGTTATTGAAATAAACAGTTTTGTTCTGTTTTTTGTTTTAATAACTAAAGCTTTATCTATTTCTACAGGGCCTGTCACATTTAGAAAGAAGATTAAACTGTAATATTCTACTTTTAAATCCGGCTATTTATGATTGTGCTGATCAATCATTTGCATAATTCCAACATTAGATTCTACATAGAAAGTTTAATCAGTTCCGTCATACTAAATAGCACTCCAGTGATTTACAGCAAGTGACTTTACAGAAAGAGACACTCATCATCTCCTTATTCTCTGAGAATCTCTAGATGGAATACAGAGGCAATAATGACAACATGAAATTATGAAAACAGGTACAATGGCAGATGATTACAGGTATATATCTTTAAAATAGAGATATAATTAAAATTTACCTTTAACATGAATCAGTAAGACATGCATTAGAATCATCATGGTCACATGGCTACTGGGGGAGGGGGGGGGGGGGGCATTCTATTTATTGGACCATTTTCACAGTGTCATAAGCATTTTAGCAAATCATTTTGCCAAATTTTAAAATAAGACTGCATTTAAAGGGCCACTGTAACAAAAAATATATTATATTTGGACAACTGTATATGGTTATTACCTGTAATTATAGTATTCAGTCAATGAATTCCTTTTCTTCAATGTACATGCCTTACTTATATTTTTATTTTTATTTTTTTCAAGCTATCCAACAATGCCGAGAGCTACAGGGTTTGGGACAAACTATATAATATGCCTAGGACAGTGATGGCGAACCTATGGCACGTGTGCCACAGCTGGCAGACAGAGCCGTCTCTGTGGGCACACAGAAGCTCTGGCACACAAAGGCTCCTCACACTTCACTAGGAGGACAAAGCGCCCAGTGTCCCCACATGGTCCAGGCACCACCTACCTCCACCGGATCACATACAGCACTTTGATTCAGCGGACAACTCTTTGGAGAAAGCGCTGAGGGACCAACTCACAGACGGGTAGGAAAGGTGGCCAATCACCTCCCTTGGCCAGGGAATGAACAGCCAATTGACTGGCGTGGGAGGAGAAGTGGGTGTTTGTTTGCCTGGGGGTCGGTCTGTGTGCAGCCGCTTAATTCCATTGGTGAGAAAGCCCAGAGATGTGGCCAGAGCAGCCAGTGATGAGCTGCGCCACATGAGCATGTTTTGTGCTATGGTGATAGCAGGAGAGTTGTGTATGGGCAGAGTGAGCAAGACGGGCTACATGAGTGTCACTGCACCACTGCTGTACCACAGCAGAGGGGGGAGGGAGTGGTGAGTTGCAGAGGGGGGGACCGGATGTGTGATTGAGTGTGCCATGAGCTACATGGAGGGGTGTGATGCATGGTGAGGAGGTGTGCTATGAGTTACATGGCGATATATAATGTGCTGTAGCTCACTGATGTGATGTGGCCGGACAACAGAGAGGTGTGAGCTGAAGGCCAATACATAATATGTGCTAGAAGTTTACAGTGTGATGGAGATGTTGGCACTTTGAAATTAATAAGTTGGTTTTATGTTGCAGTTTGGGCACTCAGGCTCAAAAAGGTTCGCCATCACTGGCCTAGAATAATGCCTGGGGGGCTATATCAGCCGGCTTTTATTTATAGAATTCAGACTTTTTTTCTGCTTTAAAGCAGAACAAAAGTTAAAAAATAAACAATTGCTAACAAGCAGAGTCTCATTTGCAGAAGAGACATGCGATGTCGAATGTAGACTGTTCAGTGAGCTGCGTATGCGCTGGAGTGAAGACCGGCTACCAGCAAAAGCCATTGGGATGATGCCGGCGAGAGACTTTTCAGGTTTCTGACCAGAACAGAGGTAAAAATGTTAAAGTGGTTATAAAAGCAGCAGGTTTTTTTTATGCAGTTAAGATAAAAAGCCTTCTGTGTGCAGCAGCCCCCCTACTACTTACCTGAGGCCCATCTAGATCCAGCGATGTTGTAGAATTGTCTTGGCTGCCTGAGACTCCCCTCCTCATTGGCTGAGACATCAGCGCAGCACATTGACTCCCGTTGCTGTCAATCAAAGTCAATCAGCCAATAAGGAGATAAAGGGGGTGGGGCCAGGCCACGGCTCCATGTCTGAATGAACACACAGCCTCCATAGCAAGCTGCTTGCTGTGGAGGCTCTCAACAAGAGGGAGGGGCCAGGAGCACCGAAGAGGGACCTGAGAAAAGAAGGATCTGGGCTGCTCTGTGCAAAACCACTGCACAGAGCAGGTAAGTGTAACATGTTTGTGTATTTTTGCTTATCTGCTTATCTGCCCCCACCCCCCTTCCCGTGCCACATTTGGCACCTTTCAGGGGGGGGGGGGAGCGGGTACCACTTCTGGGAGACTGCGCTGCAGTAACCTTGGCCCCCCTCCTCCTTCCTCTGCCGCCGGGCCAGTTAGAAAGCACAGCACGCTTCGCGCATGCACAGTAGGGAACTGGCTATGAATCCGAAAGGCTTCACTGCTGGTTTTCCTTAGCACGAATGGCACTGACAGCGCCCGAGAGCCAATTGGAAAATCGTCTGGGGTGCCAACATCGTGGGATCGATGGACAGGTAAGTGTCCTAATATTACAGTATTTGTAGCTGTTGACTTAGAATTTTTTGGTGGGGGAGGCCAGAACACCACTTTAACTTTAGTTGCTCTTTAACTCCTTAAAAGTCTTTTCATTTGTTTTTCGTTTTTTTTTGCTGACGTAATAAGTTCATATAAAACTTTATATAAAACTTCATATAAAGTCTTTTAACCACTTCAATACCAGGCACTTAGACACCTTCCCGCCCAGACCAATTTTCAGCTTTCAGCACTGTCGCACTTTGAATGACAATTGCGCGGTCATACAACACTGTACCCAAACAAATTTTTTATCATTTTGTTCCCACAAATAGAGCTTTCTTTCGGTGGTATTTGATCACCTCTGCGATTTTTATTTTTTGCGCAACAAATAAAAAAAGACCAAAAATTTTGAAAAAAAAACAAGTTTTTCTTTGTTTCTGTTAATTTTTTTGTAAATAAGAACATTTTCTTCTTCAATGATGGGCACTGATATGGCTGCACTGACGGGCACTGATAAGGCGGCACTGATGGGCACCGATGGGGTGGCACCAATGAGGTGGTACTGATGAGGTGGCACTGACGGCCACTGATGATGGGCACTGATAGGCGGCACTGATGGGCACTGATAGGTGGCACTGATGGGCACTGATAGGTGGCACTGGTATGTGGCACTGATGGGCACTCATATGTGGCACTGATGGGCACTCATAGGCGGCACTGATGGGCACTCATAGGCGGCACTGATGGGCACTCATAGGCGGCACTGATGGGTACTTATGGGTGGCACGGATAGGTGGCATGGATGGGCACTGATGGGCACTGATAGGTGGGCACTGATGGGCACGGATGGACGCTGATAGGTGGCACTGCTGGACACTGATGGGTGGCACTGATTACACTGATGGGTGGCACTGAAAACACTGGATGGCATTGCTGGGTGATGGGTGGCACTGGTTGCTACTTGATGGTGCCAGCCAGTGCCCATTTGTGGGCACTGACTGGCACAGATTGGGCATCATTTGCACATGTGGATGGCCAGGGGGTACATACCTGGCCATCCACATGTTGCCCACTTCCCTGGTGATCCTAGTGGAGTCCCTGGTGGTCCAGTGTGGGCATCTGAGGGGGGGCTGCGCTGATAAACAATCAGCGCAGACCCCCCCTGTCAGGAGAGCCGCCGATCGGCTCTCCTCTACTCGCGTCTGTCAGACGCGAGTGAGGAAAAGCCGATCACCGGCTTTTCCTGTTGACATCGTGATCAGCCGTGATTGGACACGGCTGATCACGTGGTAAAGAGCCTCCGCCGGAGGCTCTTTACCGAGATCAGTGTAGCGGTGTGTCAGACTGACACACCGCTCCACCGATCGCCGCGATGCGCGCCCCCACGGGCGCGCGGCGGCATGTTATCCTGAAGGACGTCATATGACGCCCAGTCAGGATAACAGAACCACTTCCCGGACGTCAATATGCTATTGACCGGGCGGGAAGTGGTTAAAGGACCCTTTTAACAAGGTGACAATGCTGCAGTAGCTTTACTGCAGAACAAATTGAGTTGTCACACTGTTACAAGAAGTGGGAAATCAACAATTCAGTTCAATTTTGGGCACCAGTTCACAAAAAGGATATCGGGGAACTGGAGAAAGTGCAGGGAAGCGCATAAGGGGCATGGAGGAGCTCAGCTATGAGGAAAGATTAGAGGTACTGAAGATATTCTCTCTTAAGAAGAGGAGATTAAGGGGGAATATGATCAACATCTATAAATACATAAGTGGTTCATGCAAACTTGAACTAGTGAATCTGGTGTAGAGTCATTCACTTTAAGGTTATCACAGAGGACAAGGGGACACTCTTTACGTCTGGAGGAAAAGAGATATATTCTCCAAATATGGAAAGGTTTCTTCACAGTAAAGCCCCATACACACGGTCGGATTTTCCGATGGATTCTGTCCTATCGGACAATGTTGTCGGAAATTCCGACCGTGTGTAGGCGCCTTCGGACATTTTCCATCAGATTGTCTGACGGACAAAGTTGTATCTCCTGCTCTAAAGATTTTCCGACAACAAAGTCCGATCACACCAATTCCGATCGTGTGCATCGAATTCCGACGGACAAAGTGCCACGCATGCTCAGATCACATTACAAGACCAAAGCTATTGGCTACTAGCCTCTACGTAGTCCCGTCGTAGGCAACAAACGTCACCACGTTCAGAATGATCGGATTTTCCGACAACTTTGTCCGACCGTGTGTATGCAACACCAGTGTCGGACTAAATCCGTCTGACAAAATCCGATGGATTTTGTGGTCGGATTTTCCGACCGTGTGTATGGGGCATAAGAGCTGTGAAAATGTGGAATAGACTCCCTCAAGAACTGGTTCTGGTCAGCTCAGTAGAGTTTTAAAAAAGGCCTGGACTTTTTTTTCTAAGTGTACATAATAATATAACTGGATACTGCTATCTAATAGGTAAAGTTGATCCAGGGAATATCTGATTGCCTGTTGGGAGATCAGGAAGGATTTTTTTCCCCCACTGGAGCAAATTGGATCATGCTTTATTGGGGGGGGGGGGCTTTCTCTGGATCAACTGTGGGTATAGGATAGTGTACATGGAGGTTTTCTATTTGTGTGTGCGTGTGTTTTGTTCTGTGTTGGTTGAACTTGATGGACTTTTTTTTTTCAACCAGATTAACTATGACAGGTATATTGGCAGGATCAAAAGGTAATGTAACTGCAATAATGCGGTAAAACAAAAAACAGTTGTGTTAATGCTATTAATGGACTGCCTCATATATGACATCTTCCTTATAGTTTCACTATAATTTATATCACTCCAATTTTGTTTTTCATAAAAGGTTACAAAAATGACAGTAAATTAAAGGGAATACACGATTTCATTCCATTAATTGTAATTATACATGTAAAGGAATCAGCTTGATACAAACAATCCTATTAACGTGTATTAATGTTAAACAAACATTCTTTCTGCATATAATATGAGCCATAGTTCCCTATTACATACTCAGGCTCTGCTTCCTGCTTTGCAGCACTATTTATTGGTTTTCAAATGATTTCCAGAAACGTTTTGCAAATTAATCGATGTACATAAATGCTTACAGTAAATACTATCATTGAGAACCATTAAGTTGTAGTCACCCAATAATAATGCACTTATTGAAAATTAATTTAAATACTTTTCTAAATGCAGCTCTTCAATATTAAACGCTAATTTGAAAAACCAACAAAACACTAGTAGTAAACGAATCTATTATAGCGAAAATAAATAAATCAAAGGGATATTATACATTAGATCATCTATCAAGGGTAGGGAATGTCTCTGGAAAATAAGTATGTTTATTTAACCACTTCAGTACTGGACACTTTCATCCCCTTCCTGTTTAAGCCAATTTTCAGCTTTCAGCATTGTCACAATTTTAATGACAATTACACAGTCATGCAACACTGTACCCATATGACATTTTTATACTTTTATTTACACAAATAGAGCTTTCTTTTGGTGGAATTTAATCACCGCTTTATTTTTTTGCTAACTAAACAAAAAATAAATGTTAAAAAATAAATAATCATTCTTCATAAATTTAGGCCAAATTGTATAAGGCTACAATAACACAAAAAATAACCCAAATCAGTGTATATTATTTAGTCTGTAGCAAAGTTATAGAGTCCTTAAAGCGGAAGTAAACCCTGATGGGTACACAGATGGGCTGTGATTGACCCTGTCTGTACCATGTGATCACTGTGTCCAATCCCAGAGACGAACATAATAGTAAACAATGAATGGCACGTATCAAAACCATTCATTAGGTACAATTGTCATGTGATTTGCTGTAATTGGTCACAGCGATCACATGGTACTTGTAGCAGGTACAAGCTTGCACAGCCTACCTGAGAATGGCAATTATTCTCTGAATTCAGGAGCAGTTTAGCAATACTATACGTGCAGATGGATTTATAATTAAAGCAGAACTTTACCCATAACAACTTGATAAAAAATAATGTGAACATACATTCCGCTAGTGTTGGGCAAACAGTTCGGGTCAAGCAAAAGTTTGGCCCAAACATTGCCTGTTCAGCGAACACCCAAATTTGCAGGGTGCTTGGTGGAATGTTCGCCCACTGAGCGCCCCACAATGCACTGCACGCTGCATAGGGCATTCTAGGGCCCTAATTGGATGAAGCCAATTGCCTTTGCCAATTAGGGCACAGAGCACTGTCAGAGCCCTGATTGGGCAAAATGATGATGACTTTGTCCAATCACGGCTCATAATCCCACCTATAATAGGTTCCTTCCCACAGGAACCTTTTGTAGTGTGTTGTTGGAGTGGAGATAGAGCAGGGCTCAGTGATAGCTAGTTAGTGTATTCCTGTAACTCTGAGTGTACAGTGTTAGTGCAGTGTTAGTATAGTGTGATTATAGTGTGTCAGTATAGTGTGGTGTGAGTACAGTGTGTCAGTATAGTGTAGTGTGACTATAGTGTAAGTACAGGGGACATACTAAAACATTTAATGTGAAAATGGCATATTGTAGCTTAACGTGTAATAAAGTGCCTAAAACTCAATCAATTGCCCTGAAACTCTGCACATCCTAAGTTTTTAACGTTCCAAACCTTGAAGTTTCATGCATTTCGTGTTCCACAAGGCAAACTAGGGACATTAGGCTTGCTTTTTGGGGAGCTTAATGTGGCTAAACTTCACACAATAGAAAACTCTGTCTATATAAACATATTCTGAAAATTTAAGATCATTTGGTAAATCACACCAAAAGTTATTCACATTAAGCCATATTTTACAATGCTTAAACATTTAATGTGAACAGCTTAATGTAAAAAGAGCTTAACTGCTTGCCGATCGCCGGCTGTCAATTGACGGCCAGGCGGAGCAGCTTTCGTTGCGGGAGGGCGTCATATGATGCCCTCCCCTTCCCACCAAGGGGCACGCGCCCGACGTGTCACTTGGGACTCAATGCGCATGCCCGGTGGCGTGATGTCCCGGTAACACAGCAGGACTGTGGATCTGTGTATCTAAACACACAGATCCACGGTCCTGTCAGAGGAGAGGAGACCAGTACAGGGAAACACTGATCGGTCTCCTCCCCTTGTGAATCCCCTCCCCCTACAGTTAGAATCACTCCCAGGGAACATATTAACCCCTTGATCACCCCCTAGTGTCAACCCCTTCCCTGCCAGTCACATTTATACAGTAATCAATGCATTTTTATAGCACGGATCGCTGTATAAATGTGAATGGTCCCAAAAATGTGTCAAAAGTGTCCGATATGTCCGCCGCAATATCGCAGTCACGATAAAAATCGCAGATCGCCGCCATTACTAGTAAAAAAAATTACAATAAAAATGCTATAAATCTATCCTCTATTTTGTAGGCGCTATAACTTTTGCGCAAACCTATCAATATACGCTTATTGCGATTTTTTTACCAAAAATATGTAGAAGAATACATATCGGCCTAAAGTGAGGAAACAAAATAAAAATAAATTCCATATTTATTATAGCAAAAAGTAAAAAATATAGTTTTTTTTTTTCAAACTTGTCACTATTCTTTTGTTTATAGCGCAAAAAAAAAAAAAAAAACACAGAGGTGATCAAAAACCACCAAAAGAAAGCTCTATTTGTGGGGACAAAATTATAACAATTTCATTTGGGTGTAGCATGACCGCGCAATTGTCATTCAAAGTGTGACAGCGCTGAAAGCTGAAAAATGGCTTGGGCAGGAAGGGGGTGAAAATGCCCTGTATTGAGATGGTTAATGTGCCATAATGTACCTAAACCTCAATCAATTGTCTTGAAACTTTGCACAGCCTAAGTTTTCAACTTCCTAAATCTATCCAATAAGTTTCATGGGTTATGGTCTCCCACAAGGCAAACTAGGTACATTAAGCTTGTTTTTTAGAGAGCTTAATGTGGCTTAACGTACAAAAAAAGCTTAGATGGTAATCAATTTTCCCCAAACTTCACACAATAGAAGACTGTCTATATCAACATATTCTGAAAATTTCTGATCATTTAGTGAATCACACCAAAAGTTTGTCACATTAAGCTATATTTTACAATACTAAAACATTTAACCACTTCAATACAGGGCACGTATACACCTTCCTGCCAATTTGCATGGTAGGAGATTGTGCCCGGCTCTCTATGGAGCCTGTTCACATATCTCCGCTGCGGCTACGGTGCAAATTTTCACAGGGGTCCTGTGCGTCTTTTGGTCCGTTTCAGGTTCAAATTCAGCCCAAAATTTGTACTGAAATTGGACGCACCGGACCCCTGCTGTGAGCCACGTGCAGCAATAGGGTGAACCCAGTAAGCAGTATTAAACCCAACAACAAACATTTATTACATTGTAGCTCACCAATGCTAAGATGTGGCAGCTGCATTCATTTTTATTTTTAGGCTTTCTTTCTTTCTTTCTTTCTTTTTTATTTTCTCTTCTTTCTTTTTTTTTTTCTTCTTTTTTTCAAAAGAACAAGCTGTCCTGCAGATGTATCAGGTACAGGGATGAGACAAACCATTTAACACTGACAGGTGTTTTTACAATTATCAGCTTTTATTTATTTATGTAAAACATTAGCTAGTTACCAGTTAGCTGCAATAGCTTGTAAATTGTTAGCTGGAATTCAACTTCAATTTGTTAGTGTATATAAATCTGCTGATACATCTAACACTCCACTCCCCCCAGACTGACAATGCTGCTGTCCAAAGGTGTCCCTGTTGCTCCTTCATCCAGAGTTTGGGCACTCTAATGCAGGTGGCGTGTTACTGGGCAGATCACCGGGTGAAAACAGAGGGGAAAAAAGTAAAAAAAAAAACGAACGCAGCCACCACATATAATGATTGGTAAGTTGCAATATATTACTATATATACAGTATATAGTATGATGTATATATATAGTATATATATATGAGGCGATTCAGTTCGCATTGTAGTGCTATACAAATCATTCATTCATTTTTATATATATATATATATATATATATATATATATATATATATATATATATATATATATATTTGGTTGTGGATTTAATGACACTTTAAGCTGAAGCTTGGCTAAGTACTTAAATTTCACTTGGTCTCTTGCAATCCCTGTACAGCAGAGCTCAGAGAAGGAGGAAGAAGCAGCAGCACAAGGAGCCTTCCACTGTCCAGTCCAGGGTAGGGATGGAGATCTAAGTGAAACTGCGGCAGGGAAAGATTAGGTCCCCTCCTCTGCTAGACAGGTCTGTTCTGTGTGGCAGAGCTGTGCAAATCTTGGGAAAGTATGGACAGAAATGCAAATTCTTTGGCAGGTAAAGCAGTTCCCATATATGCATTTCATCTGTGAATTTAGCTGTTTGCCTTGAGTTCAACTTTAAAGAAAACTGTTTGAACAGAAATACATAATGTGCCTAGCCTACTACTTCTGACCATATTCTGAAAATGCTCATCATGCATAGAGAGAAATACAGAGATGCTGGTATAAAAATAAATAAATTAAAAAATTGGAAAACAATCAGAAACATTTTTATGCAAACTTAATTTTTTTTCCAGTTGAATATTGCCCCCCTAATGCAAACAAATGGCATGCTGTGACTTGTAGTAGTTCAGCAGAAATACAGCATTGCATGCCTAAGCTTGAATGAGCCAGGTTTATATACTGAATGAAACAGAATCAGATTTTTCCCATTTTATACAAAAGAACCAATTGTACCATCATACATTTTTTTTGTATTTTACCTTTCTATTTGGGCTGTATGTTTTCACCTCTTTGAGCATCTTTTTGAGTGTTCCTTCCAGATGGGGCCAGAGCACTTAAATAGCTTTTACCCGAATCAAAGAGTCATGAAGCTCTCAGCTTGATGGAAAGTTGATGAGTGCCGTTTGTTTACTGTGCGTTCAAGTTTGGAAGAAAGCCGCGATGTAACGTGCCATAATATACAATCCAATTTCTCTAAGGAAAACAATGAATCAGAGATCTGTGACCTGCATTGATTTCTTCCAGTTTTGATAGTGATGTTGATACCTTCTAAAATGTCACTAAAAGATTTCCATGGCTTAATCCTACCACTTCTAAAATGACATTTGTAGCCTGAAAGGAGCACAGATTTTCATCTAGGGAACATGTGAACCAAAAGAAAATGTTTTAAAAAGGAACAATAGGTTTAAAAAGGTAAAATAAAAACATAAAGATTTGACACAATGATACTGCATTTATATAAAAATGTGAATAGCTGTCATCAAAACTGCAATTAACCACTTCAATACTGGGCACTTAAACACCTTCCTGCCAAGACCAATTTTGAGCTTTCATCGCTGTCGCACTTTGAATGACAATTGCGCGGTCATGCTACACTGTACCCAAATTAAATTTTTAGCATTTTTTTCCCACAAATAGAGCTTTCTTTTGGTGGTATTTGATCACCTCTACGGTTTTTCTTTTTTGCTAAACAAATAAAAGAATACCAAAAATTTTGAAAAAAAAAATGTTTTTTTTTTTTTGTTTCAGTTTCAAAACTTTGTAAATAAGTAAGTTTTCTCCTTCACTGATGGGCACTGATAGGGCTGCACTGACAGGCACTGATAAGGCGGTACTGATGGACACTGATGAAGTGGCACTGATGAGGTGGCATTGATGGGCACTGATAGGCAGCACTGATAGGTGGCACTGATGGGCGACACGGATGGGCACTGATAGGTGGCACAAATTGGCACTGATAGCTGGCACGGATTGGCATGGATAGGCGGCACAGATGGGCATGGATAGGCGGCACGGATGAGCATGGATGGGCAATAATAGGCAGCACGGATGGGCACTGATAGGTGGCACAGATGGGCACTGATAGGTGGCACGGATGGGCACCGATAGGTGGCATGGATAGGCACTGATAGGTGGCATTGTTTTGTACTGATGGATGCCAATCAGTGCCAAACAATAATGCATGCCAATCAGTGATGCCCATTGTGGGCAATGATTGGCATCCATTGTGGGCACTGATTGGCATCCATTGTGGGCACCTTGTGTCATCCCTGGTGGTCTAGGGCGTACCTGGTGCTGGGCATCCCTGGTGGTCTGGTGGCGTCCCTGGTGGTCCAGTGTGGGCATCCTCGTGGGGGGGGGCTGCGCTGATAATCGATCAGCACAGACCCCCCTGTCAGAGGAGCAGCCGATCAGCTCTCCTCTACTCGTGTCTGACAGATGCAAGTGAGGAAAAGCCGATCACCAGCTCTTCCTATTTACATTGTGATCAGCCATGATTGGACATGGCTGATCATGTGGTAAAGAGTCTCCGTCGGAGACTCTTTACCAAGATCGTAGTTGCAGGGTGTCAGAGTGACACCCCGCAACAACGATCGCTGTGATGCGAGCCGCCGGGGGAGCGCAGAGGCTCAAAATCCTGAGGACGTCATATGACGTCCGATCAGGATTTTAAAACCACTTTGCCAAGTCTTTTGACAATAGTAAACCCTTTATAACCACTTTTGCCTACAGGTAAGATTATAATAAGGCTCCTATATAAAATTCCTCCTAAACTTGCGCTGTTTAGGAGATACTCACTTTATACGCATGTGCCAACGTCCTCGGCACATGCGCACTAAAGAAACTGCACGCTCGTGCCATTTCTTCATTAGCTGTGCCATGGCTGGCGGCTCCCACACGCGGGAGTGACGTCATAGTGGATCCAACCAATCACAGAGTCGGAGCCCGCAAACCCAGAAGTAACATTCCGGAGACATGTCGTCTGGCACATCGGTGTATGGGGACCGTTGCAACAGCTTTGTTCTAAGGTAAGTAGCTCATTATGTCTTTGTCTTGCAGGTTGTTTTTTTTTTCTTTTTCAGTTTACAGACACTTTAAACTTGTATTGTGCAAATAAGGCAAAATCAATTGTTCTCATGCTTTAGTCTCTGTAGTTCAAATGTGTGAATGAAAACACTGTGTTATGGTAACTAGATGGATCTGATTATTATATAAAATAAGTACTCTGCTTAGTGACATCTGGGGGCCACAATGCAGTATTTTCAAGATTACACATTCTAATTGCTTAGAAATTAACCTTTATTTGATTTTGTTCTTTTAACACAGAATTATTTTCCATGCAGTGTTCATAAACTGAAAACTGTTAGTGGTCGGAAAAATGTTTTATGTATGTTACCAACTGTAAAAAAAAAAAAAACGATTGAAATTAAAATATATGGACTGCCATTGATGTTTTGCAAGATGGCAGATGCCAGGATGAAACTTTACCTTCACTATTTTCACCAAAGTCAAATCTATTCTAATAGTTTTACATAATGCAGCAACATCCACATGTAGGAAACCCAACGTTAGAGGTGATTTTTTTCTTCCAAAGCAAATACACTTTTGCACACTGGTACTGACTAGTGTTCCAATGTTTCTCTTCTCCCTCAATTTCTCTCCATCAGTCAGCTAATGTGACCCCAGTGCCAAGGGAGAAGCAGAGGAGGATCAAACAAGGACACTGTGGAGGCGATAGACATCCTTCTTATCAACTGATTATATAATTGGTTGTTAGGATCCCAGTATCTAGAAAGTGGTAATGGTACATAATGAAAACTTGTGGCTTTGTGTAACAAAAAAAGGGAGCCTTCATCCACCTGCTGGCTTGTATACAGTTTTTGATAAATGTTTAGACATTTTTCCAAGGCACCCCATGATGCCTGGGCACCCTGGTTGAAAAAGTCTGATTTAGGGTAACATGGAAAGCTAATATAAAGGCAAGTCCCAGGAACTTATAATGGCTGCATTTCAAGCCTGGCTCCTGCCAAAACGAGCTGACTGTATAGGTCAATGCAACACGGGGGCATTGATTTGGATGGCAATAGAGGTGTCATTCATGTGTTAGGTGGCTGTAGAATATGTACAGAACGTGTAGTGCCGCTCCAATCCAGAAAAAAAAAAGAAGCTCCCACTGGTCATGCAGTAAAGGGAGCAGGCGCCTATACACCATTCAGGGGAGTGAATAGAATGCCAAAAAGAAGAAAGGGATGTTACTGACCTGGTGCAACAGCAGTGGATGGATGTGTTCTCAGCCAACTCTCATCTAGCCTTGCCCACTCTAGGCTTGCTCACACCTGCAGCAGATTGCACACCCAGTGCATTTTGAACGCGGTGCAAAAAAAATTTCACAGAATGCGAGTGTTCCGGACCACATTCCAGTGTAAACGAGCCCTAAGAGGGGAAATACCCACTTCTAGATATTTTTCCTACTACCTGTTGCACCTCTGGAACATGCAGCGAAGGCAAATTACCACACAAACATGAAAAAAAAATAAACTTACCCCTTCCCTGCTTTATCCAAATGCAGGGCAACACATGGTGCATTGGTATGATATTCAGAATGGCACCTTATTGCACCAACACATATAACAGCAATTGTAGTTACCGTATTTATCGGCGTATAACACGCACTTTTTTCCCCATAAAATCAGGGGAAAATCAGGGGTGCATGTTATACGCCGATCCCCCGACGTTGTGAGCCTCTGGGCGGCTTTCAGCCGCCTTCGGCCCTTCTCAGCGTCTTTCGGCCGCCTTTGGCCGTTCTCGGCAGCTTTCGGCCATTCTCAGTGTGGCCGAAAGCGGCCGAAAGCTGCCGAGAAAGGCCGAAGGCATTCGAAAGCCGATGAGAACAGCCGAAAGCTGCCGATAACGGGCAAAGGCGGCCGAGAACTACCGAGCGCCACCGAGATACACAGGACATCTGGCTCTGTATCTTGGCGGCGCCATTTTTAAAAGGCAAAGCTGGAAAAAAAACTGACAAGGCTTCAAATGATGGACAAGGTTGCAACGATGGACAAGGCTGCATGACAAAGCTGCATATGACACTGACAAGGCTGCAAATGATGGACGAGGCTGAATGACAAGGCTGCAAATGATGGACGAGGCTGCATGACAAGGCTGCAAATGACACTGACAAGGGTACAATGATGGACAAGGCTACAGATGGACACTGATAAGGCTGCATTGATGGGCATTTAAATGTATTTTTTTTTCCGTAAACTTCCCTCCTAAAAGTTTTTTTTTCCTTAAAATTCCCTCCTAAACTTGGGGTGCGTGTTATACGCCGATAAATACGGTAGTTTTTTGAAATGTGTATGTTCACGCAACATGAGTGTGAGTGGGCCCACAAGAAATCAGAGCCACCATGTTGCAAGGCATGCAAAGAACACTGATCATGCGTTTTCCTTCTACATCTCAAAAAATTGGGGCGTATGTGGCTGGGAATATAAAAAATGAATGTCACAGGTAGATAATGTGGAAAAGGGAAACCTAGCCTTGCATGCAACTATTTGACAAATACACTGATAAAGTTGTGTTATAGAATTTGCCAGAGCAGGATAAAGAGGGAAAAAAATGACACATTGCCCTCTTGGGAACCAGCTGTCAGTCATCATTGTATTCATGAAGCCATGGTACTTTGTATTAGGCATTGTCTTTGGCTGCAGTTGCTGGGGTACACAACTGTCAGTCACAGCTCTTTATATATCATTGGTTTCAGAGTTTCATTATAGTGTTGGCAGCAGTAGAAAATGAAATGACATCCCATGGTAATTCAAAACATTAATGCTCCAACTGTTCTAGAGAATCAAAGGTTTCCACTTTAAGCTTTGACTTGTGTTTGACAATTCCCTGGGCCACTGATTACATGGCATAGAAAGGGCATAGACCAGCCTTTTTAACTATTTTACCCCACAGGAACCCCTAAAGTAAGTTTCAGATCTCTGTGAACACTTACTATAACTAATTTATCAGGGATGAAAGGGAAAAAAAATGACCCTTACATTGGTGATCATTAGAAAGAATGCAACCCTTAAAGTGATGATTATAACCCTTACAGACAGCTAAAGGCATAATTAGTGCCATGCTGCTGGCATTTCTAAGTGATGTTGTTCCTGGGATTATGCAGGCACCATTAAATGGGAGGCCATTCAGCTACAGGTCAATGAATCCCTAGCCACTTAGGGTTCCATGGAATTCTCATTAGGAATGGCTACTATACAGAATATGCAGTTGGAGGTATGAGCAAGCAACCCCTACATATCTCTGGGAAACAATAGGACTTGGATAAGATATTTCAAGACTGGCAACCTTTCCTTCTAATATCGGTTGGCCTATAGGAGTTAGCCACCGCCATAAGCATGATTAGACGGCTGCCGTATCTGTCTGAAAATGGCCATACTGGTCGACTATGCAGGCACTATTCTGCTAAGGGGCCCTCTACTTGTCCCGTAACAGAATGAGGTCCCCAGAGAGTCCCCCCTTACACTTCAGTGCTCCCAAAACAATCCTCCCTCCGTAAAAGAAAACAGTCAAAGAATAAGTACCCCAATATAGAACAGAATGAGGTCCCCAGAGAGCCCCCCTTACATTAGGGTCCTCAGAGAGCCCCCCTTACATTAGGGTCCTCAGATAGCCCCCCTTACATTAGGGTCCTCAGAGAGCCCCCCTTACATTAGGGTCCTCAGAGAGCCCCCCTTAAATCAGTGTCCTCAGAGAGTCTCCCCCTACATCAGGGTCCCCAGAGAGCCTCCCCCTACATTAGGGTCCCTAGAGAGCCTCCCCCTACATTAGGGTCCCCAGAGATCCCCCCTTACATCAGGGTCCCCAGAGAGCCCCCCCCCCTACATTAGGTTTCCCAGAGAGCCTACCCTTACATCAGAGTCCCCAGAGAGCCTCCCCTTACATCAGGGTCCCCAGAAAGCCCCTTTTTACATCAGGGTCCCCAGAGAGCCCCCCTTACATCAGTGTCCTCAGAGAGCCCCTACTTACATCAGGGTCCCCAGTGAGCCTCCCTACTTACATCAGGGTCCCCAGAGGGTATCCCCTTACATCAGGGTCCTCAGAGAGCCTCCACTAACACCAGGGTCCCCAGAGAGCCTCCCCTTACACCAAGCTCCCTAGAGAGCCTCCCCTTACACCAGGCTCATCAGAGAGCCCCTCCTTACATCAGGGTCCTCAGAGAGCCCCTTCTTACATCAGGGTCCCCCAGAGAGCCCCCCCTTACAGCAGGGTTCCAAGAGAGCCTCCCCTTACATTAGTGTCCCAAGAGAGCCTTCCCTCTTAAATTAGTGTCCCCAGAGAGCCCCTCCTTACACAGGGTCCCCAGAGAGCCCCCCCTCTGACATCAGTGTCCCCAGAGGGCCCCATCCTTACATCAGTGTCCCCAGAGGGCCCCATCCTTACATCAGTGTCCCCAGAGGGCCCCGTCCTTACATCAGTGTCCCCAGAGGGCCCCATTCTTACATCAGTGTCCCCAAAGGTCCCGTCCTTACATCAGTGTCCCCATTGAGGGCCCTGTCCTTACATCAGTGTCCCCAGAGAGCCCCCCCTTACAGCAGGGTTCCAAGAGAGCCTCCCCTTACATTAGTGTCCCAAGAGAGCCTTCCCTCTTAAATTAGTGTCCCCAGAGAGCCCCTCCTTACACAGGGTCCCCAGAGAGCCCCCCCTCTGACATCAGTGTCCCCAGAGGGCCCCATCCTTACATCAGTGTCCTCAGAGGGCCCCGTCCTTACATCAGTGTCCCCAGAGGGCATAAGCATGAGTAAGTTATAAATGCTGCAAACTGATGACCAGTTTAAGGAAAAGGAACCTAAGGCAATATTGCTAAATTGTGCTTATCTGAGCAGACATAGATTGTACTTGCACGTCTGCCCATACAATGGCTGGGCCAGTGCAGGTGTCAGGGATCTTGTGTAGCAGGTAATCATTCCCATTTAGCAGGTGATCATTCCCATTAAGCAGCTGCTAATTCCCATTTAGCAG
Source organism: Lithobates sylvaticus (assembly GCA_028564925.1). Taxonomy (NCBI): domain Eukaryota; kingdom Metazoa; phylum Chordata; class Amphibia; order Anura; family Ranidae; genus Lithobates; species Lithobates sylvaticus. The sequence continues at coordinate 225,257,072 of CM053032.1, read as the reverse complement.
CTGCTAATTCCCATTTAGCAGCTGCTAATTCCCATTCAGCAAGTGCTAATTCTAATGTGCAGAGTCACAAGCATAGAAGCCCAAGACGAGCAAGAATGCACGCGCATACGTGCAAGCACGTTCGCGTACACGTAGGCATACGCACGTATCCACAGATTATGGTGCCCAGCAGCCTATTTAAATTGAGAGCCTACCTTCAGTGCTGGATTGTCTTCAGATTTGGTTCCTGTGCTCTTGATTCTAATCCATGTCTGCCAACCTTGTTCCTGACCTGGCTACGTCTGACTTCTCTCTGGGATCATCCCTGCCTGCTATATCTGCTTCTTGCATATGTTACAGACCCCAGCTTGGAGTTATGACCACGTCTCCGCCTGCTGATTTGGTACCCCACCGCCAGCACGTTACTGAGTTCTGCCTGTTCCCGACCTTGAAACTGATCCTGATTCTGCACCTGTCTGCCTGGCTCCCACTGGACAAGGCTTGTGACCAGACACCACTGGAAGGACAACTGTGTCTTCAAGCTACAGCTCACTCCTACAGCTGCCAGGCACCTGCACCCTTCCACTGCCCTAGCAGTCCATGTCTCCACTACCAGGAGTGCTTGGGCGGGAATTGTGCCAGAGGCCACCCTTATCATCTCGGGCTCCACAGTCAGGTATGTGACAGCAGGGGAACAAAAAAGACAGCTGCTTTCTACTGGCCCTAGGATTGCCACCTTTTAATCCATGGAAACACAGTGGGATCGTTGGTGATTAAATGGGGTTCAACTCTTATGAGGAGCCCTTCCTACTGGGTATCACAGCCTATTTAGACTACATGCACACTGGACATTCTCTAGATGCCTTTCTCCTAGCAGCAGGAAAATCCTGATTGCTGGTACATGTGTGTACCATTTAGCTACACTTTTTACAGCGTTTAGCAGCATCCAGCACTTGGGGGTTAATTCATTTCATTGGCCAGACTAATAATTTATTCTGAACATTAAAATAAAAGGGCTAAACGTGCCTAGCATGAAAACGCATTTAGACATGTTTACACATGTTTTTGTCGCGTCCATCGGTTTTCTGGAACACATAAGCTTTTATTGAGTTGTGTTCAGGGGCTAGGGCAAAAAAAAAATGTCAAAAGCTGCAAAAACGTGAGTTATAGCGTTAGCTGCGCCAAGGTCAACCAATCAAAATTTTATTAATAGCAACTCTCAAAAAGTGTTCCTGACTAGGCAGACGAGAGATGAGAGGTTTAATGACATAACTGAGATGAAGTATAATCAATGCAATGCTCTGTAAAATAAATGCAAATGCTATGCTGTCCAAACAGAGACTTCTCCCAGAAGATGATGTGCTGTAAACTTGTAAAATCCTTTCCAGGTGAAGCAGATTAACAAACTTCATCAGAGGAAAATAATTTTTGCTCACTGTAGGAAGTAGAAATTGCCTTCCCATCTGTAATTTGAATACTAAACGTTGACAAGCAAATACAGGGAATGTTTTCTCATTAATTCTGTTTCTCTATATGAAGTTTGAACTCCGTAGAAATAAGAAAACTTTAGGAAGAACTTTGATATTCACTGTGGTTTAATGTTTACATAATCTTATTTCAGTGTCAGAAAACATGATTGTTAACAGTGGCGGTCCATCCATTAGGGGCACCGTCCCCTCTATCCCCCTCTATACACAGCCGCCACATCCTAATTAATGCTCTATGATTCACACCTATGCATTTTTAGTGCTTTTTGCATTTTGCAGATTTGTACTACAGCCCATTTAACATGGTTTCCTATGGAACACGTTCTGCAGTACAAATCTGAAAAATGCAAAAAGCACTAAAAATGTATAGATGTGTATCATGCCTAATAGGCTTCAAAATAGGATGGGCTTGTGGTGCAGAGCATTGCGCCTTAAACCCACTTAGGTGTTACAACAGCGAATTAATATTCGCTATTGAAACACTGATCCTCAATTCGGCCAAGTGGGTATGAGACCCATTCTTCGATTGGCAGAAGATAGAAGAGATCCAATTTGTCGTTGAAGAAACGGAAGCCGCCACGATGGCCGTGGAGAGCAGGGAAAGGTGAAGCCACTGCCGAGTAGGGGAAGCCGCCGGTGAAGCCCGGGAGAAGCGCTGCCCACCATAGATGGGGTAAGTGTAACTTTTTGCCGCCCCCCCCAAAAAAAATGACGACCGGCCGCCACTGATTGTTAAGGAGATCCTCATACCTCTATCAGAAAAGCTGTGTGATCAGCGGTCTTTGGTCACTCAGTTCTTGGTGCAGAGCCGGTGGGGTCATGGACAGGGTGGTTTGCAAAAGTCAGTTTTTCCGACGGAATTCCGCTCAAGCTTGTCTTGCATACACACGGTCACACAAAAGTTCTCTGAACTTTCGACTGTCAACAACGTGGTGACGTACAACACTACAACGAGCCGAGAAAATGAAGTTCAATGCTTCCAAGCATGCATCAAATTGTTTCTGAGCATGCGTGATTTTTTGCGTTTCCTAACCTGCTCTCAATCTTTTGCTTAGTTAAAGTAGTACTAAAGCATAGGCATGTGCAGGGGGTTTTCCTGGGCACACCATAATCACTCCATGCAGTGACGATTCCCTCTACTGCCCAGGCTTCCCCCGTTTTGGCCCCCCGCCTCACAGTGCTGCTGGCTTCCCTCCTCGCTTCTCCCCTCAGCTGCTATGGGGGATGTTTCAGGAGAGTGGGAGAAGGGGCTAGTAAATATGTAATTTACCAGCGCCTTCCTTTTCTAAATGAGCACAGTGAACACACTCACTCACTGTGTTTATTTTTTGTTTGTGAATGAACAGGAAGCCACTCAGCACAGAGCACTATCCCATTCATTCAGGGAAGGGGTTAACATCAGGGGCAATCAAAGGGTTAAATGTATGCCTAGCTGGTGATTCAGTGTAGTGGGGGAGATGCTTTTACTAGTGGAAGGCATGGTTCGTTGTTCCTGCTTTACAGAAACACAGGATCCATCCCTTCTGTACTGACAGAACGGCAATCTACCTTGTTTACATAGGCAGACAGAAATCAGCCCTTGCGTCCGATACCCAGAAGTGCAGGATCATATATATATATATATATATATATTTTTATTTATATTTTTTTTTTTTTTTATTTATTATATATATATATATATATATATATATATATATATATATATATATATATATATATATATATAGTATCTCACAAAAGTGAGTACACCCCTCACATTTTTGTAAATATTTTATTATATCTTTTCATATGAAAACACTGAGGAAATCACACTTTGCTACAATGTAAAGTAGTGAGTGTACAGCTTGTATAACAGTGTACATTTGCTGTCCCCTTAAAATAACTCAACACACAAAAGTGAGTACCTCTCTAAGTGAAAATGTCCAAATTGGGCCCAAAGTGTCAATATTTTGTGTGGCCACCATTATTTTCCAGCACTGCTTTAACCCTCTTGGGCATGGAGTTCACCAGAGCTTCACAGGTTGCCACTAGAGTCCTCTTCCACACCTTCATGACGATATCATGGAGCTGGTGGACCTTGCCATCCTCCACCTTCCGTTTGAGGATGCTCAATAGGGTTTAGGTCTGAAGACATGCTTGGCCAGTCCATCACCTTTCTCCTCAGATTCTTTAGCAAGGCATTGGTCGTCTTGGAGGTGTGTTTGGGGTCGTTATCATGTTGAAATACTGCCCTGCCGCCCAGTCTGCGAAGGGAGGGGATCATGCTCTGCTTCAGTATGTCACAGTACATGTTGGCATTCATGGTTCCCTCAATGAACTGTAGCTCCCCAGTGCCGACAGCACTCATGCAGCCCCAGACCATAACACTCCCACACACTTGTCTTTGTACTCCTCACCTGGTTGCCGCCACACACGCTTGACACCATCGGAACCAAATAAGTTTATCTTGGTCTCATCAGACCACAGGACATGGTTCCAGTAATCCATGTCCTTAGTCTGCTTGTCTTGAGCAAACTGTTTGCGGGCTTTCTTGTGCATCATCTTTAGAAGAGACTTCCTTCTGGGACGGCAGACATGCAGACCAATTTGATGCAGTGTGCGGTGTATGGTCTGAGAACTGACAGGCTGACCCCCCACCCCTTCAACCTCTGCAGAAATGCTGGCAGCACTCATATGTCTATTTCCCAAAGACAACCTCTGGATATGACGCTGAGCATGTGCACTCAACTTCTTTGGTTGACCATGGCAAGGCCTGTTCTGGGTGGAACCTGTCCTGTTAAACCGCTGTATGGTCTTGGCCACCATGCTGCAGCTCAGTTTCAAGGTCTTGGCAATCTTCGTATAGCCTAGGCCATCTTTATGTAGAGCAACAATTCTTTTTTTCAGCTCCTCAGAGAGTTCTTTGCCATAAGGTGCCATGTTGAACTTCCAGTGACCAGTATGAGAGAGTGAGAGTATTAAGACCAAATTTAACACACCTGCTCCCCATTCACACCTGAGATCTTGTAACACTAACGAGTCACTGGGGACACTGGGAGGGAAAATGGCAAATTGGGCCCAATTTGGACATTTTCACTTAGGGATGTACTCACTTTTGCTGCCAACGGTTTAGACATTAATGGCTGTTATGAGTTATTTTGAGGGGACAGTAAATTTACACTGTTATACAAGCTGTACACTTACTATTTTACATTGTAGCAAAGTGTCATATCTTCAGTGTTGTCACATGAAAAGATAAAATAAAATATTTACAAAAATGTGAGGGGTGTACTCACTTTTTGTGATATATATATATATATATATATATATATATATATATATATATATATATATATACGTGATCCTGGGCAGCAATAAATGTGCTATGGGGCAGATGGCAAGTGGTTATATCATTATATTGTGACATCTTTAGGAAAATATGTAAGATAGAAACAAAGGGCTTGGTGTGTCATCTAGATAAAAATAATAACAGAGGAAGTAAAGAGAAATTATAATATTGCCAGGAAAAGGGTTGTATTTGTAGGACACTGCATTTCACAAGCTACAGAAAAACCTTACTGAAAACAAGGTGAAAGTTATCATAAATTATACTGTAATCATTTTGTAATTACAGACATCTCAGAGCTTTGCTGGATCTGGTGGGATATTGCAGGCAGTGGATCCCAAATGCATCTCAGTTGACAGGTCCTTTGTATGCTGCCACAGCATGTCATAATTTCAAGTTTGATAATAAAAATAAAAGACAGATGCAGACGCTGACACAAGCTGTTACCACTGTCCCTGCATTGATCCTATCAGACTACAGGAAATCTTTTACTCTTTTCTGTAATGAAAACCAAGGACACACAACTGGAGTTCTTGTACAAGAACATTGTAGAAAACAAAATCCATTGAAGTATGTTTCATGCCAGCTGAGCCCGGTAATCAAGGGTTCACCCAACTGTATTAAAGCAGTCGGGCTTTGGTGATTTTGAGACCCTTATACTGCTTTTACTCTGTTTTATTTTTGATTTTATCAGTATATGCTCTGTACTGCTTGGGTGAATTCCCCTGTTTGTACCATTATTTATACCCCATACCCAATAAATTAGTGGTGGAATCACACGATTGGAGTTCCTTTTTCCTTTTTCCGTATCCTGCTTCCTGGTTTGTTCCTGGTGTCGTGCCCCACACGTGTGTCGTTTTGGAGGATTCCGGAATATCCAGCCGAGAGTCCATCCCAGACCTGGAGGAGTGCTGCCAGAATCCAGCTTTCATCCCTTGGGCGCCACCTACAGGAGTTACCATAAGCCTTACTGACCCACTGCCGTATGGTAGGTGGGTCCAACATCGCTGGTAAGCGTATGCATTCCATAACCATTGGAGGGTTTATATACTCGTCTATACACATTAGCATCTGTGTTTGCAGAGTTTCTCCACATACATCTCATGTGCAAGGATGATCCATGCCATATGATTAATTTTCTTTAACAAAGGACTTTATCATTGTTTCACTATATTATATTGCACTGGACTTTCTTTCACTTTATGAGTCTATTGGCTCTATTTTTTGTTAGCGCTACACATTGTGATTATTTGTATTAAAGCAGTAGCTGCATGCAAGGTGCTATTAGATAAAGTTGCAGAAATTGTCCTGATTTAACCCTAATGATCCCATATTCAGCGTGGGAATTACTTCAAAGAGCCCAAACAAAACATTTGTCTAAAGCAAGGCTCACAGGGTATGAAGTTGCATTGTTATCACCTACACATCTAACAATCAAAAGGTGTACTGTTTTGAACCCAGCCACCCTAATACCTTTATTACTGTGTAACCCACTGCACTGTTACTGATTGCAGGATGTAAATTAACCACAAGATGGCAGTGTTCTGCAGTTTAGTTGATCAGACTTTAACCACTTCAGCCCCAAAAGGATTGGCCCCCTTCCTGACCAGGCCTTTTTTTGCGATACGGCACTGCGTCTCTTTAACTGACAATTGCGCGGTCATGAAACGTTGTACCCAAACAATTTATGTCCTTTTTTTTCCCCACAAATAGAGCTTTCTTTTGGTGGTATTTGATCACCTCTGCGGTTTTTACTTTTTGTGCTATAAACAAAAAAATAAAAAAAAAACATTATTTAGTAGTTTTTGCTATAATAAATATCCCAATTTAAAAAAAAAAAACAAAAACAAATGTTTTCCTCAGTTTATGCCAATATGTATTCTTCTACATATTTTTGGTAAAAAAAAATCACAATAAGCGTATATTGATTGATTTGAGCAAAAGTTATAGCGTCTACAAAATAGGGGATAGATTTATGTAATTTTTATTATTATTTTTTTACTAGTAATGGTGGCGAGCTACGATTTTTATCAGGAATGCGACATTGCGGCGGACAGATTTTTTACACTATTTTGGGACCATTGACATTTATACAGCGATCAGAGCTAAAAATAGCCATTGATTACTGTATACATGTCACTGTGTTCCCTTTAGCATGTTCTAACTGTAGCGGGGATAGGACTGACTAGTGGAGGAGAGAGATCAGTGTTCATACTTAGTATGAACACACAATCTGTCTCCTCTCCCTGAGAGAACCGGGATTTGTGTGTTTACACACACAGATCCCGGTTCTCACTCTGTCACGAGCAATCGCGGGTGCCCGGTGGTCATCGCGCCTGCGGGGCATGCGCATCGGCTCCGCTATTTTTAGTGGCGCTTTACTGCCATTTTTGCAAAGGTTTTCAGCTGATAGCGCAGCACTTTTAACCACCGCTAGCGGACAAAAAAGGGTTAAAACGACCTGCAAAGCACCACTGCAGCGATGCTTTGCCAGCGGTTCGGCGGCACTGCCCATTCATTTCAATGGGCAGGGGCATACACCGCTCCTTCAATGCTCCAAAGATGCTGCTTGCAGGAGTTTTTTTAACGTCCTGCCAGCGAATCGCAGGGCAGACGTTTTTCAGGCGCTTTACAGGTGCTATTTTTAGCCCAAAAGTGCCAGAAAAATGCCTCAGTGTGAAAGGGGTCTTAGTAAAGTACAGCAAAGCATTGTTGAACTTGTCCAACATTTTTTTTCTGCCAGTAAATACCTTATACAGCCCACTTCCTGTTTCTTGTCTGGTATTTAGCCTAGGCTTTTGACATCATGCACAGCTCTCTCTCACTCTCGTGAGAGTTTACCAGGAAGGGAGTGGGGATGAGTCATAAGAGGGCAAATGAGAGCTGAAGAGCTGGAGGTGTGCATCTGTCTGTCTGCGTAAATCCAGGAAGTGAACAGGCAGCAGCTTCAACTTCAAAATGTTAAAGGCCATGTGTGGGGTAAATAAACATACATACTCACCTCCATGCCCGCTGCATTGGTCAGATGCTGCAGCTGTCTCTAAGCCTGAGAACTTAGCGCTCACATGACTACTGGTCGCTCAGCTCTCAGTCTTCTTTGAGCAGAAAGCAGTGACTGTCAGTCACTGCTCTCCACTGTGTCCCTCCATTGCTCACTGGAGCTCCAGGCTGAAGAGGGGGCAGATGCAGCTGGCTTCGGTTCTCAGCTACGCACTGAGAGCCAGAGCCAGATGTCAATCAGGCAGTTGAGTGGATCCTGACAATACAGTCAGGATCCTTCCAGAGTCTGGAGTGGCCCTGTAATGTCAGTTGACAGTGGGCAATAGCCTGCTGTCGGCTGATTCTGGGTCACAGAAGAGCAATAGTAAGCGCACTTCTGTGATCAAGAAGAGAAACATGGCCATACTTCTCTTTTAAATGCACAAATTACTCAGAAAAATCATATTTACACTAGATAGATAGATAGATCGATAGATAGATAGAAATATTGTATTTTCCCTAGTGAAGCTCTTGTTGATTTACTTTGTTGTGAAACTAAATTATGTATGTGCTGAATAACAAGAGTCACAAAGGAAAAACATGTGCAAAATAGGGATTATGTAGTGATAAGGCTGTTATGGTTAGAGGATAAGCCCCTTACCTATGATAACCTGTAAATATTCTTTTATCTCTCCTCTGTTTTTAGTAAGCTTCAATCAACACAAAAGGTAATCGTATAATGATGTCTCCCAACTATCAGCATCTCCCCAATGAAGTTGGCCTCCTAGGCCAGGATTATCTCCGCCTAAATGTAAAGCGATGCCAGGTTAAAGATGATCAGGTATGGTCAATAGAAATGACCAAAAGAGGGGAAATATGAGAGAAATTGTAAACTCTGTATATATGGTACATGTATTTTATTTTGTATGCTTTGTCCACTGTAGTTAACGCCCTTGGCATCATAACTCTTCTGTCAAGTAGTCACATTTCTAAGACCCTGAGAAGACACTAGCCTACCTAGGTACTGCTTCAGTTACTTATCTTGTTACCTTAAAAGTATATTCATTAATACTAAAGTGATACCTACATAAGCATGTTTATTTAAAAAAAACTGAAATACGATGAATAAAACAGGACAGTTATATAGAGAAATGCTGAGTGTATCAGTTTGTGCTTTGTCAGAACTATTGAGGTTTAAAAAAAAGAAAAAAAAGAAAAGGGAATTATTTTATGTATGGTTTCATGGGCATCTTGGAAGCCATCTTGTCTTTCTGTTAGAAGGTGAATGCAAGTTCATTGCTTTTGGACAAAGACTATTTTTTAAGAGCCTTATCGCATATTCTCACAGGTCGTAAATGGTGAGGGTCCTAGACAACAAAAACAAGATAAGGACTGGCCATGGTGCCAGAATGTGTTATAATGAGATTTATGACTCATGTCATTGATGACTCAACTAAAAAAATTAGACTTTACATTTTTTTCATTACTAAAAAAAATTAAAAAGGGGCTTATTTAAAAGTTTCCTTATGAATAAGTATTATTAATTGCAAGTAATTATATTAGCAACGATTTCTATTGTATTATTATTACATTATATGAAGCATTTATATGCCTACTTAAAGTGATTGCAAACCCTTGTTTTTTTATTTTATTTAAAATAACAAACATGTCATACTTACCTCCACTATGCAGCTCATTTTGCACAGAGTGGCCCCGATCATCCTCTTCTGGGGTCCCCCTGGGTTCTGGTAGCTCCTCCCCTCATCAGATAACCCCCTAGGAGAAGCGCTCTGCTGGGGGGTTCCTTGCTGGCGCGCTCCTGAGTCCAGTATTTAGCGTCCATAGACACAAATTCTGGACTTGACCCCGTCCCCCAGCGCCCGCGTCATTGGATTTGATTGACATCAGTGGGAGCCAATGGCTGCGCTGCTATCAATCTATCGAATCAAGAGCTGGGACCCCGTGCAATGAGGGACAGTGCGTCTCCGCCGAGGAAAATACAGGGCTCAGGTAAGTAAAACGGGGGGCTGGGAGGCCGGTCACTGGCAGGTGTTTATTCACCTTAATGCTTTGGATGCATTAAGGTGAAGAAACACTAGGGTTTACAACCCCTTTAATCAAATAACTTTACATATTTTTGTTTATGTACTTTTACAATATTCAACATTGATTTTACTCATTGAAATATATTAGTTTAATATTATTAATATGAGGGGTGCGTGTTTAAAGTACTATGAATGAGAGTGGATGTACACATTTCTATCAGTGAAACTATATGTGAATAGCTATTGGGTTTGTAGTACCAATTACCTCACTCTCAAAGGTATTTGGAGGAAAAGCTAATTGCCGTTGTTTAGACTTTCTTAAAGCTATATATTTTATGAAGAGACAATAAGTTGGACAGATCACCCTATTATATTTATGGTTTTGTTCAAGGCTTAGGTCAGAGGTTATTTGAAGCAAAATCTTGGTATTTTTAATCCAATACTGCCTTTTTTAGGTAGTTGTGCGGATGGGTACATAGTAAAATAATATGTCATTTGACGTCATTAATTACGTGGAGATCATATCCACGCCTACTTTCTTAATAAAATTTTGAAGAAAGATTGAGATAGAAAAGCATGAAAAAAAAGAAGGAAGAGAAGAAGTATCCAGGAGGAGACAGAACTGACATCTCTCAGACAAAAGATTTTGAGATTTCTGGCAAGGTATAAATTCCTATTTATCTGTAGGCAATTGACTAGCTATATACATCTGGCTGGACCATTTCGTCCTTGTATGTTTTGATTTGAAATAATTCTAACTGCAGTATACATTGTTTCTTTTTCAATCAAAGAGAGAAATACACACATATGTATAATCTCATTGAAGCGGATTTCAGTCTCTAGTAAATGGTTTAGTTATAATGTATTATTAAAAATAAAATTATTTATTGAAAATGTATCTTTACCGTAAAAATATAAGTCTTGGTTAAATCACCAATTCTGTTCATGGTATAACAAGTTTGTCCATGTGTTGTTAAAGAAAATTTAAGCTTGCCATATCTGTTGACTGAGAGAGGTCACGTGTCAAAATCTGCACCTTTTGTTTTCACATCCTGCTGAGCTAATGATAAGCTATCAATTGCTTTCAAGGAGTTACTCGGTATTTTGAAACAATATCCTGTGGTTATTTTCTCATCATCTGTGTTATCCATATTATTGAAATTTTGATCCATATTCTTTATTTTTCACCAGTTATATTTTGATATTATTCTGCACTGATTTTTAGTTATATATATATATATATATATATATATATATATATATATATATATTTGCACACTTTTGTATTCCTTTTGTCTTCAGGTTAGCGCAAATAAACAAACTCAAGTTATTTTGTTGATTTGTGGAAATAAGTTGGGAATCTCCTTAATTATAGATCCTTCCTTATTTTCATAAATATAAAACTGTTTAATATTTCAGTATAAACATTCTGACAGCTTGTTCTTCACTGCAGTATTTATTATGAATTTGGAACCACCAATCAATATTAGGATAGGAGTTGCCTAGCTGGAAAATTTCCAAGACAACACTGAGTTACACAGGCTAACTGTTAAAAGGACCCTTTGTGAAAAAATTTTGATAAAGCCTCTCCCACCCGTAAAAGAAGGCAGTAAATAGTCCCGTTTCTTGGAGTCCGCATTGCCGACCCTGCTCTAGTCACTAAAAAGGAAAAAAATTTTGATAAAGCCTCTCCCACCCTCTCACCCTGCCTTCCCAGATCACTGGCAGTAAATAGTCCCGTTTCTTGGAGTCCGCATCCCCCCACCCTGCGCTCGTAGTCACTAAAAATGGTGGGAAACCAAAACTTTTGGAAGTATTGATCTTAGTGATCACCTGCCAGCAAGCACTCTCCATGCATCCTCTGAACAAAGACTGTGGGATTTCCTGCAGAAATTACCCACTAGATCTGACTTGGAATCAATTGTTCAGAGAATGGAGACAGCCATGAAGAGCGAGATACAATCTATCAGGCAGGACACAGCTGTCCTGGACTCCCGCATTAATGTCGTAGAGCAGGAACAGGTTATACAGTCCCAATCTGTGCAAGCCCTGCAGACTTCTCAATCTGAACTGACTGACCAGATCATTCAGCTGCACCTTCTCCAAGACGACCTGGAGAATTGCAGCCGCAGGCAGAATATCAGGCTGAGGGGATTGCCCGAAAGTGTGCCAAATTCAGATTTACGTGCGACAGTGGTTAATGTTTTTAACCGTTACCTGGACCGCCCACCAGATTCTGAGATTACCATCGACAGAGTACATAGAACTTTGGGCCCACGATCAGAGCCATCCGACAGACCAAGGGACGTCCTATGCTGTTTACACTCCTTCACCCTCAAGGAAGCTATATTACAGCAGGCCTGGCGGGTGGGAGTCCTGGAATTTGATGGCGCAGCTGTCCACCTCCTACCAGATGTTTCCAGGAAGACCCTCCTCATGAGACGATCGCTGAAGCCTCTACTAGATGGTCTTGGAGAGAAGGGTCTCACATACAAGTGGGGTCACCCGTTCCACCTTATAGTCCGCAAAGGCCCAGATACCTTTTCTTTGCGGCATCCTTTCAGACCTGTTCTCCTTTGCCGACATGGATCCGATACCAGTACCCAACTGGCTGCTGACTGTTATCGCTAAAGATCCGTCGCGTCAAGCTCCCGCGGGTAGACCACAAAGGGCCCACTACAGCCGACGCGGTCGGGGGAATCACTCTCAAGCTAGACGAGGAAGGAACTCCCGCCCACAACAACTGAATAATGAAGAAGTGGCGTGATGATTCTACATACCCAAATACCAAACACGTATACAGTTCAGTATTCCTTTTTTCTTGTTTCCCAAGTTGGAGTTTGAGCATAACTCTTTTATCGCCACTTACGGGAATAATGCCCAAAACACAGACTTAGAGTATAAGAGCAACGAGGAGGCTGCGGCTGCCGGTTGGTGGTATTGTGGTCACTCAACATAGCTCTTACCATAGAGTCTCAATGTAATGGTTATACTACCCCTTACGATGATGCACTCACAGATATGTAATTGCCTAGGGTTTTTTTTTTTTTTTATTTAATTTTTTTTTTTATTATATAAGAGTATTTTTTTTTTCTCTTCCTCAGCCGGGTATTAACAGGAGTGCCTTAACGGCAAGACCACATAGGCTATGGGGGTCCACGTGCCCGGGGCCCGGAACTTAGCTGTGCCTTACCACTCCTCCCACTAGGCACACTCTGCCCTGGTGGCAGTAGTTTTTCTCTGCGGAGTTCACTTTTTTTTTTGATCTCTATTTCTCTTCTTATCCTACATCTTCTTCCTCTTGCATCTTCTTTCCCCCCCCTCTTCCTTCCCCCCCCCCCTTCCTTTTTTTTTTTTCTCTCTCTTCCTTCCGCTCTCCCCCTCCCTCTCCCACCCCCCCCCCCCTTCCCTTGTACCCCGGGATCCGACACAGGTTGACATAGTCTCAGGCAACATGATGGTCAGGATCCTTTCTTGGAATGTAAAGGGGCTGAATTCCCCAGAGAAACGCACCAGTTGCCTTGCCGAGCTCTGGAGACAAAGAGCCCATATTGCATTTCTCCAAGAGACTCACTTTAGGGCAGACAAGGTTCCTAAGCTGACAAACAAACATTTTTCGACGGCATACCATAGCCCGTCATCATCCTCTAAATCAAAAGGGACTAGTATACTTATTTCGAAGTCCCTCCACTGGCAATTCCTCGACGAGTATCATGACCAAGAGGGCAGATTCCTGCTCATAAAGGGTAAAATTTGCTCTCAGACCTTCACTCTTGCGAACATCTACCTCCCGAATTCCAACCCGCTCCCCACTTTCGAGGCTTTCCTATCCACCCTCGACTCATTCCTTGAGGGAACTCTGGTTTTGGGAGGGGATTTCAACCTAACACTAGACCCTCATAAGGACTCCTCCTCGAACCTGTCGTCGCTCCCTAGGGGAACCCGACTACGCCTAAAAGATCTTTTACACTCGCACCAACTAGTTGATATCTGGAGAATAGTCCACCCACAAGAGCGGGACTATACCTTCTATTCTACCGTTCATGGGTCATACTCCAGAATCGACCTTTTCTTCCTAAAACACTCAGCCATCCCTATTGTTACCAAGGCGGATATAGGTCATATAGCACTGTCCGACCATGCCCCGATTCTGTTGGAGCTGGCTATTACGCAAGCGTCCCCCAGAACAACCACGTGGCGACTCAACGAGGCGCTCCTAAAAGACCAAGATATTGCAGCAGACGTCCTCAGGGAACTTAAGTCCTATCTTTCAGTCAATATAGACTCGGTAGACAACCCAGCCACTGTGTGGTCAGCGCATAAGTGCTTCATCAGAGGCATTCTAATTAAACACGGTCATGCGGCCAAACAACGTCGTGCCAAAACCTTATCTGACCTTTTAACGCAACTCCACACTTTGGAACGCCAACATAAGAACCGGCCAAACAATGTCACCGAAACGGAACTGCTCCGTCTTCGGGAAGCGATACGAGACCACTCCTTATACGAGGCGAAGCATGTATTACTGAAGGCCCGCCGTTCTTTTTACGAGTACGGTGACAAATGTGGTCGATTACTGGCCAACGTTATAGACAAGGCAAAGCGTTCCCGAATACCCTTGCTGCTCCTCTCCACGGATGCCGAAAAGGCTTTTGACAGGGTGGATTGGTCTTTTCTACGGGAGACACTTAAATTTGTAGGTGTGCCAGACCCCATCCTGTCGTGGATTGCAGCCATTTATGATAACCCCACAGCCACTGTACGCGTAAACGGTTGCGACTCCAGCCCTTTCTTTATCGCGAACGGCACCAGACAGGGATGTCCTCTGTCTCCGATACTGTTCGTTCTCTCCCTGGAACCCTTTCTACAGCATATCAGAGGTAATCAGTCCATAAGAGGCATTCAATCGGGTCATTACCAACACAAAGTTGCAGCATATGCTGATGACCTTTTATTCTACATCACAGAACCCCTCACCTCTCTTCCCTCCCTGTTACAGGAGCTGAAGCGATATGGTTCCCTGTCTAATTTTAAGGTTAATCTACAGAAATCGGAGGCCTTAAGTGTATCCCTGTCAGACTCTACCATTTCTAACTTGCGCCCCTTTTTCCCATTCAAATGGGCTACACGCTCAATACAATACCTGGGAATGAAAATCCCTGCCAAATTACAAGACATCGTCACCCTGAACTTTCAGCCCCTTCTATCTACGCTCACTGCCGATCTTGAGAGGTGGAACTCTCTGGCCCTTTCCTGGTTTGGCCGTTGCAATATACTTAAGATGAACGCAATGCCCAGACTTTTGTATTTATTGCAGGCTCTGCCCGTCAAGATACCTCAGACATTCTTCCACGCCGTCCGTTCAATTTTTATCAAATTCATCTGGCGTGGAAAACACCCACGTCTTGGCAGAGCACTCCTTTTGCGATCAAAGATAAGAGGAGGCCTCGGTTTTCCAGATCCAGCTCTATACTATACTGCGGCACATATGACCAGAGTCGTGGACTGATGCCGTCACAGTGATTTGAAGCTCTGGGTGTCACTTGAACAGGAGGCGGCCAGAGCCCCACTAGCGGGTCTACCCTGGGCGGGGACGACTCATGCCACCCACCTGACCACTCACCCCCTGATTGGACCAACTCTTGTGGAGTTGAAAAGGTTTTTTCGCTTAGCCTCTTTAAAAAACTTTCCATCCCCACTGACGCCACTTATTGGCCACCCGGATTTTCTACCTGGCCTATCAGACCCGTCCTTCCGATCGCAAGCCCCACAGGGACTCATGAGAGCCTCTTCGCTCCTGTGTCCCTCAGGTTGGTTAACTACAGAGAGCTTGCTCTCGGGCCAGGCTCCACTCCAATTAGACCACTGGAGGATCAACCAGTTATCTCACTTTCTTGGCTCATTGCCCAAACCAACACACTTTGCCAGAAAACTCCACTCCTTTGAGGAACTGTGCATGGGCGAGGGACCGATCCGGAGGACCTTGTCGACCTCCTACAAATTCCTGCTAGACTTCCACGCCACTGAAGACCCACCATTTTTAGCAAAATGGGAGAGAGATTTGCAAGTCACCTTCACAGAACCACAAAAAGAACGCATATTGTTCTTTGCGCAGAAATCTTCACTATGCAGCAAATACCAAGAGACCGCATATAAAATAGTGACGCGCTGGTACAGAACTCCTTCGGTACTGGCTAAAATATTCCCTCTGCAAACAGACCGCTGCTGGCGTTGCAATTCACACCCAGGCACTCTATTACACATTTTTTGGGACTGCCCTGTACTCCAAACTTTTTGGCAGGCAGTCCTTAAGATCGTACAGAAACTCACAGACATCTCCCTCCAGGATAACCCAGCTGCGGTCCTCCTTAACCTTACGCCTCTTTCACAGTGGACATTGAGGGACCAAATCTAGTGGCCATACTCATAGCAATAAATAATATGTACATAATAAAGTGGATTGCCTCAAATGATCTTTCACTCCTAAACAATTGCTTGACACAGCAAGCACTGTAGCAGCACATTGGCTTAATGGTTAAAAGGTTTGCCTTGCAGCTAGGGTCCTTGGTTTGAACCCCGACCAGGGTTCAGTTTGCATGAAGTTTGCATGTTCCCCCTGTGCTTGCGTGGGTTTCCACTAGGTACTCCGGGTTTTTTCAACATTCCAAATGCTGGAAGGTTAATTGGTTCAACTGAGTGCGCCCAAGATGCACCCCAAGTGCTTTGCGTTCCCAGGGAGAAAGCACTATCGAAGTAAAAATTAACAAAAAAGACCATTAACTTTGTCAATTTATATTACATTTTTTTCTTACCAGGACCAACAGTTTATTTTCAATAAAAAAAAAAATGAATAAATAGATTTAACCACTCATGTCGTACAATCTATAGCAAAAAGATACATTTTTTGCCACAAAATGATCATGCCCATACATGTTTGGCTTGCATTAGTTTCATCATTGTATCAGAGGGAATGGCAGAAGTCTGGCAACAAGAAATAATTAAGTTTTAGTCTGCTGGGTGCACTTTAATAACAATGTCTGATCCAAGGATTCTTCCTTGCCGTTATATTTTTTTCTGTAGTGAACTGGTTTTAACAGAGAGCTCTCCATCGAGAAAAGGAAACAGGAGAGCATTACCCCTCTGTAATTCTCAACCTAGAAAATAATCATCCAACGGTGAAAAAGAGAAAAAAAAACGTATTTTGTATTATTAGTATCATTACTCAATTTTTTGTGAACTGTTTGCTTATTTGCTGCCTAAGCAGAATAAATTGCCAGAGGCTTACCAAAGGAAAAAAAAGCATTTTTTCTATTATCATCATTATTCCTCTGCTATATGTTATTTTGTTATTCTCCAATCTCCACTGTGTTTTGTGACCTGTTGGCATGTTGTTAAGGCAAGATTAGACTGTGTTATGCTTACCTAATTCAGTATTGTTAGCACACAGCTGGCATTTGGAAGCTCATTGTAAACACACATTTTGTCCAGAACGACTAATTGTTCTGAAATACACCCAGTCCTCAGGTTGGCCTCTCTTTACATCTAAAACACTACAGTTCGGTATCCAATAATGGCAGTAATACATAGTAGTTGGTCAGTAGTGAGACCTAAGAGATGATGAGGGAATGGCCAGACTCTCTACCCATTTGACATAAGTGTATATCAGGTATAGAAAATTAATATAGAAATGTCAGACACCTGAGGAACAACCTGGTATGCAGGTGTCTGAGGCTGCCTTTTGTGTGTTGACCATGGTAAAGTAAGTACAACACACTTCTGAAATAAAATTTCATGGTAGCCATCATAAGCCACTGTCATCTCACCAAGCGACATGCTTCCCCTTAAAGCTGGTCATGCATGTTAGAACTTTGGCTGATTCAGATTTATTTCACTGTATGATACCTACACCAGTGTTAATGGGACTTTTCATAAACAAACAATTCTACCCTTGAAGACCAGCGGGATAGAAAAATGGTCCAGGATTCCAAGACAGTTCATAAATAACAAATGTAGGTGCAAGAATCCTTGATTATCAATAGGTATCTCCCTGTATCATGGGAAGCCTATATAAATAAATAAATAAATAGAAACAATAATTCAAAGCAGTATGCACAAAAAGTGTAGATAAAGTCCATGAAACAACCAATATAAATCAGGTTATAGTCTATAAAAGGAAGTCAGTCCAGGAGTATATGAGAGACTTTATCCACATTACAGCACAGGGCAGCCTTCAGGGTAGAACAGAAACCATGTTCAGGGACTGTAAGCAAAAAACAAGTGGAGAAAAAGTGCCTCTGGGTGTAGTAGTTTTGGTAAAAGGAAATTTTATTACAGCAATATCAATGCACTCACATTTGTGAAGATAGTAAACAGCATGGTATACAGTATGTCTCTTAGTGACGGCTCCCCAGCGATGTATGACTGTCAGCTTTTTCCATGCAGTTCCATAGAAGCACTTCCTGTGGATGGTAAGGGCCGGCTCCGGAAGGCGGCCTCAAAACGAGGCTTGGATAGCAGGGAAGCGACGAGCTCAGGGGGATGACGTCAAAGATGGACGCGTTTCGTGAGCATGCGCACTCGGATGTAGTGACGAGTCGCACTCCTTTCTCAACATTAGGACATATGTCCTAATGTTGACCATGGTAAAGTAAGTGTGGGGAGCCGCCACTGAGAGACATATACCATGCTGTTTACTATCTTCACAAATGTGAGTGCATTGATATTGCTGTTATAAAATTTCCTTTTACCAAAACTACTACACCCAGAGGCGCTTTTTCTCCACTTGTTTTTTCCAAGACAGTTCACCCACACAATCAATGTTCTTATAATTATTAAACTTTAGTGCTGAGGTTTAATAATTACAAGAACATTGGTTTGAACAGGATTGTGATATTCCCCTTATGAAATATTTATGATATGTAATTTGGATGAATTTACCTTGCACATAGATGAGTGAAGTTTTAGAGATTTTTGTTGTTTAATTGGTCATTGGGATACACATTTTGATTATTATCCACTACTTATTAATTATGAACACCATGTATTGCTTAATTATCTACTAGATATATAGCGCTGCATCATTTTTGCTAATATAAGTAATACACCCAGCATACAGCAGAAAAAAAGTGGTGCTGTGGAGTGTCCATACATAATAAGTGATAATGTGCAGCATCCAGGCATTCAAAATAAAAGCAGTGTAGATGTTTATGTACTATCGGAGGTTATCATTATGTATGGCCGGGCAGATATAGATAGCAGCTTCCTTGTCAGGAAAGATAATAAAAAGAAAGATAAAAAATATGCTGCAATACATCATTGTAAACATAGTTATATTTACTATATACACATGAGCGCAGAAGTACATGCTATAGCCGCTTTGACAAATAAAACGAATAAAATAAATGACTTTAGTGATTCATAAAAATATGAGTGAGAGAGGATAAGGCACAGATGAACACAATAAATGCAAAAGATAATACCATATCAAGTTGCCTCTAATAAAATTTCTATAAAGTACAGTGCCTTGAAAAAGTATTCATGCTCCTTGAGATTTTCCAAATGTTGTCATGTTACAACCAAAAACGTAAATGTATTTTATTGGGATTTTATGTGATAGACCAACAAAAAGTGCCACATAATTGTGAAGTGGAAGGAAAATGATAAATGTTTTTCCACATTTTTTTACAAATAAATATGTAAAAAGCGTGGCGTGCAATTTTTTTTTATTCAGCCCCCTTTACTCTGATACCTCTAAGATCCCTTTCACACTGAGGCATTTTTCATGCGCTTTTGGGCTGTAAAACACCTGAAAAATGGCTCCGCTGCAGTCTCAGTGTGAAAGCCTCAGAACTTTCACACTGAAGCGATGCACTGGCAGGATGTTAAAAAAAACTCCTGCAAGCAGCATCTTTGGAGCGGTGAAGGAGCGGTGTATTCACCACTCCTAAACTGCCCCTGCCCATTGAAATAAATGGGCAGCGACGCCGAACCGCCGGCATGTGGGTCGTTTTAACCCTTTTTGGGTCGCTAGCGGCTTTAAACCTCCGCAAAAATGATGGTAAAGTGGCATTAAAAATAGTGCCACTTTACCGCCGACGCCCGCCCACCCACTTTAGTGTGAAAGAAGCCTAACTAAAATCTAGTGGAACCAATTGCCTGAAGAAGTCACCTAATTAGTAAATAGAGTCCACCTGTGTGTAATTTAATCTCAGTATAAATACAGCTGTTCTGTGAAGCCCTCAGAGGTTTGTTAGCGAACTTTAGTGAACAAACAGCATCATAAAGGACAAAGAACACACCAGACAGATCAGGGATAAAGTTGTGGAGAGCTATTTTGCAAAAAAGAATGGGCAAAAATTTCACTCTCTAGATGTGCAAAACTGGTAGAGACGTCCCCAAAAAGACTTGCAGCTGTAATTGCAGCAAAAGGTGGTTCTACACAGTATTGGCCAAGTCTTCTAGGCATGAAATGAACAAGTTGGTGACATATTGCAACATCTATCTTTTCCCATTCTTCAAGAACAACTTATTTTAGAGCCTGGATGCTGGATGGAGAGTGATGCTCAACTGGTCTCTTCAGAATTCCCCACTGTTGTTCAATTGGGTTCAGATCGGGAGACATATTTGGCCACTGATTCATTTTCACCCTGTTCTTCAGAAATGCAACAGTGGCCTTAGATGTGTGTTTTGGATCATTGTCATAATGGAAAAGTGCACGACCAAGGGCAAGAGTGATGGTAGCATCTTCTCTTTCAATATAGAGCAGATAATCTGTGA
The DNA here is from genome assembly GCA_028564925.1 of Lithobates sylvaticus. NCBI lineage: Eukaryota > Metazoa > Chordata > Amphibia > Anura > Ranidae > Lithobates > Lithobates sylvaticus. The sequence goes on along the minus strand of CM053032.1, from coordinate 225,236,481 downwards.
CCTCATGATACCATCAATGAAATGCAGCTCCTCGACACCAGCAGAACTCATGCAGCCCCACAGAAGGATACTGCCACCACCATGTTTCACTGTAGGCTGTGGCACCATGTATTTTTCTTTATACTCCTCACCTTTGTGACACCATACAGTTTTGAAGCCATAAGTTCCAAAAACATTTATCTTGGTCTCATCACTCCAGAGTACAGAGTCCCAGTAGTCTTCTTATTTTTCAGCATGGGCCCTGGCAAATTCTAGGTGGGCTTTTCTGTGCATGGGTTTTGGGAGAGGCTTCCTTTGTGGATGACACCCATGCATGCCATTTCTTTGCAGTGTTTGCCGTATTGTGTCACGGGAAGCAATCACCCCAGTCTGGCTTTCTACTTCTGTAGCTAACTGTAGTGAACTTGCATGGTGATTTTCTTTAACCCTTCTCATCAGAAGAGGCTCCTGTCTAGGTGTTCACTTCTGTGGATGGCCTGGATGTCTCAATGAGATGGTTGCAGTTCCATCTTTGTTCATTTTTTGTATCACTTTTGCTACAGTATAGCTGACTGATAAGTAAAGCTTTGCTGATCTGCTTGTAGCCTTCACCTTTCTTCTGTAAAGAAATTATCTTCTTTCTCAGGCCTTGTGCCATTTCTCTTCCATGTGGTGCCATTGCTGACAGCATTAAATGACAAGGGGTTTTCTTTGTTAAAGCATAACTCCACTGTTGTTGAGAAAAAAAAATTCCCCTCTGGGTGATCTCTGGGTGATCTATGTACATTGCAAGGATTATAACAAACTTTGTTGCAGATTCCTACCTTTTGTTATTCTGAAGAAATGCATGTGTGTTTGTCTGTGCCTCTGTACTGAGTGGGTCTATGGGGAGTGGTTTTATAATTAACTGTCAGGTGTGCAGCTGGAAAGCACTAATGAGGAAATCTGCTGGGCATGCATCTCTTTAGATGTGCTCCTATTGAAAGTATCTCTCCAAAAATTATATTTTTGTTGCAGGGGATGCCTGAAATCTGACTTGTATCTTAGGCAGACTTAGGCAGGAAATTATGTTTCTGTGGAGTGGTCATTACACACTATGTGTACAGAACAACTCCAGGTAGCCATATTGCAATGCATTCTCAGAAAATTACATTGGCTGTAGATTGAAAAGGAAAGGTAATTTTTAATAACATTCAATTATAATGTGATTAGTGTCGCAAATTATATGCGCTATATTTTTTATTTATTTACAATTTTTTCCCCCCACGAAAATGGAGTTAAACTTTAAGTAATGTGAATGTGAAAAAGTGTAGCGCTATTTATGTATGCAGGTGTGAATGTCTCTATAATTGCATTAACAATACATATAAACAACTCAAAATGTTAAAAAACAAATATAACACTTCAGTTATATCAAATTATACCAAGTGAAAGTATTCAGTGATACCTCCCTGGGTGAGGTAGTGTAATCTCAAACAGTGAAAATAAATACAAAGGTTGAACTTAATAAAGTGAATATGAGTGACAAAAACAAAATCCAAGAATAAAGAGGTGATCCAAAAAACTTGAACTAAAGAATCCAACACAGGTGTGACCCTCCAGATGGAAACAGAATTGTTAAGGGCACCACCACCGATAAAAAGTGTAAATAACCCAAAAAGGAACATTCAGTGTCAGTTTCTGCATTTCTTTGGGCCATCTACCACGGGAAACCCTAGACGGAGATGAGGTAAAGAAGGTAACAGTAAGCCCAATAAAACCAGCAGCTCCTTCAGGGGTCAGTGCTACATGTGGGGGCTCGTAGTCCGGGATTTACCATTACCCCTCGCAACGAAAGAAAAAAAGAGGAGGAACTGTCCACGTGGAATGTACATGGTAGAGGGTTATTTTTTTGGACTGCGCCATTTCTGCAAAGAATGATTGACATCCACTGTTGGCACGTAAACTGTGGGAGGAGTCTTGCCTGTTTCTTTTCCCTGCATGAGGCACCGCTTGAGTGTGTCGTAGGAGAAAGAGGAAGTAGGTTGTGTTCTGTTGCGGAAAGAGAAGATGTTCCGAGTACCAGGGACATCATCCATCCTGGGACCCAGGATGCCTTCGGTGGAAAATCCCACGAGTGTGAGACTGCTTGGAACTGTATTGACGGATATGGGAATTCGCCGGTTACCGCAGGGGCGTTTTGTCCTGTACACGACGGGAGACGTCGAGACCCTTGGAATGCTCTGCGGGAAGTGCAAGGTAATGGTCCCAAGTCTCCGGCCGTTTGTTCACTGCCAGCGGTGTGGAGAGTATTTGTTCAAGGTGGAACAACCCACTGTGCCACCTTGGGCGTACCGCATGGACTGGACCACGGGCGTTGCGGTCTACGCTCCTGTGGTGAGGCCTACAACCTCTACGTTGTCTACTGCTGCCAGTGTCCCAGAGGGAGATGCTGTTGCCACTGTTACCGGAGGAGCTACTCCGGATGTCATGGACACAACTTCGTCCACCGTCACCACCACTACCGTGCCTGCTTCAAAGAGAGTGGGCTATGTCAAGGCCTCCTGCGGCCGCAGTAGAGGACCATCCCAAAGTTTACTCTGGGGAAATTGTGTTGAGAGGGGCTGTACATAATTATTTACCGGCAGAGGAGTTGCGGGACTCGGAGATAGATTCTCAGGGGATGTTTCAGGGGATGATGATCTGTTTGAGACTTTGTCCCAGGAGATGTGGGCAAATGCGGATGATGTGGCCTCAACTTGCAGTGTCTCCGGCTGGCTAGCCTTTAATTCGGGGAGTGCATTGCCTCGGGCGGGAACCCCTAGTACTCTAGACTTGACTTTGCTAAAACCTGTTAAATTACCTGAACCCAAGAAAACGTCTTTTACAATGGTGCGCAAATCACCAAATTCCTGTGTGCCTCCCGGGATGGAAGTGCCCGAGCTCTGCCAAGGCTCGCACGGTCCCAGCGGCTGCTGAATAAGCGGGTGGCAACAGAGTATGGACTGGAGTTCCCCTACGTTCCTATAGAGATTATGAAGATAATTGAGGAAAATCGAGAGGACTGGTATGCAAATGATGTATGGGACTTTTTGAAGGTGCCTAAACCCTTCAGGGAGAAAGTATGTTCCCCCGATATGTACAAGCGTTTCACCGGCTGTCTCCAGCATTGGAGCTTTGGGAGACATATTTACTCGGACAAAGTTGTTATTTGCTGTCCGGGAAGGGACAATGTTGTCTACTTCATTACTACGGTAGACGCATATAGGAAAACACTAACTTTGCCAGATCCAAGATTTTATTGGTAGAATAACTATTCAGGACTGTTTTTTTTTTCTTGGCCCAAAACAGTTTTTTTTTTAAAAACAAGAGACTATGGGTTAGCTAGATAGAGTTAGTTTCCTGAGAAGCTCCGTGTCAAGGTCATCCACGGGCCAAAGCACTTGTTTTAAATAAGGACTTGCATTCCATTACTCTTACCACTAGGTGGTGTGGGTATGCAAAAAATAAAAAAATGTTTGGTCTATTGCACGCTAGCATGTAGATTTTCAGTAATAGGGAGAGAGCGTTTCATTGTCTGATGAGAATGAGACTCTGCCTTCCAGAAATATAGTAATAGAGTGTGTTTTGTTGTTCCTTTGTTTTTCTTTCCAGGAGTCAGCAAGAGCATCTATCAAGCTACCGGAGAATGGGTGATATAGATAGTCAGGAATTGGGTTGTGTAATATGTAACCTGCTTATGTCAACCGTTAAAGGCATTACAATGTTCAATGTGTTTTTTTTTTGTGTTTCTTTCCCATTTCCCCTTCCAACCTTAAAAGTTCATGTACTTAAATTTTTTCTAGGACTAAAAGTTTTTTTCCTTTCTTCCCAGACGATGAGGACATTGTCTAAATGGGAGGGGGAGTATGTAGCGCTGGCTCCTGACGAGCATGCGCTATGTGTTTTTGAAAATTAATATTCCTGAAACCACAGTTGGGTTTTGTTTATGTCCCTCAGTTACATTCAAGTCTGTGGCAGAAACTTTTCCTCAAGTATTCTACATTCAAGTCTGTGGCAGAGACTTTTCCTCAAGTATTCTACATTCAAGTGTGTGGCAGAGACTTTTCTTTACTTAGCACCCTGCCAGCTGCTAGGCCTAGTGAGAGGAGGTCTATCCGGGGGTTGTGAGAATCCAGTTGTGAAACGGTTATTTTCTGGATTTCTTCTATAAGAGACTTCCTATTCTTGCAGCCCAAAAGTACCTGAACTTTCCTCCTAACCCTCTACTCTACACTAAGAGACTGTGTTGTTGTTTAAATAACTAACCCAAAAAGGAAGATTCAGTGTCAGTTTCTGCATTTCTTTGGGCCATCTACCACGGGAAACCCTAGACGGAGACGAGGTAAAGAAGGTAACGGTAAGCCCAATAAAACCTTCAGGGGTCAGTGCTACATGTATGTGTTATGATTTTTTCATTTTTTCAATTTGCCGCCGGGCTCCGCCACCGTGTGTCACGAAGCTCGCAGGGAACGAAGCCCCCCACACAGAGGCTTCAGACGGAGAAGACAACCCGCAGACACAGTGGGGGGACAGCGCAGGATCCTGGGGACAAGGTAAGTATACCGCAATGCAATCCCGAGTGTGGCTCAGGGTTACCGCTAATGGTACTGAAATTTAACCCCGAACCACACTCGGGAAAACTGCCAGGGAGGTTAAGACCACTAGGGGCGAGCGTGCACTCCCGTGGCGAGATGACAATGCACGTGCCCGGCAGCTGCAATGTCCGCCGGGCACCCTCGATCGCTTCTGAGAGAGACAGAACAGAGATCTGTCAATGTAAACAGACAGATCTTTGTCCTGTCAGGGGTGAGGAAACTGATCTGTTGTTCATACTAAGTATGAAAAATGATCGGTCTCCTCCCCCAGGCAGTCCCATCCCCCCACAGTTAGAATCACTCCCTAGGACACACATTTAACCCCTTGATCGCCCCCTAGTGTTAACCCCTTCCCTGCTAGTGACATTAATAGAGTAATCAGTGGCTATTTTTAGCTCTGACTGCTGTATAAATGTCAATGGTCCCCAAAAAAATATCAAAAGTGTCTGATCTGTTGCAGTCCAAATAAAAATTGGTGATCACTGCCATTACTAGTAAAAAAATATTAATAATAAAAATGCCATAAATATATCTCCTATTTTGTAGACGCTATAACTTTTGCACAAACCAATCAATATACACTTTTGCGTTTTTTTTTTTTTTTTTATCAAAAATATGTAGAAGAATACATATCAGCCTAAACTGAGGAAAACATTTGTTTTTTTTATATTTTTTAGGGGGATATTTATTCAAAAAGTAAAAAAAAAATGCATTTTTTTTCAAATTTGTTGCACTTTTTTGTTTATAGCACAAAAAAAATAAAAACTGCAGAGGTGATTAAATACCACAAAAAGAAAGCTCTATTTGTGGGAAAAAAAAGACGTAAATTTTGTTTGGGTATAGCGTCATACGACCACGCAATTGTCAGTTAAAGCGATGCAGTGCCATATCGCAAAAAATGGTCTGGTCATTAAGGGGGCAAATCCTTCCGGGGCTGGAGTGGATTAGACTCAGCTGTAGTTGAATTCTTCTTGTTAATTAGGATTTTGTTGTCTAAAATTTTGCTTTGCTTCTAAGACTTTCATTGGGGTGTATTGATTTTTGCAACATTGTCTTGAATGAATTTGTTAGGAAAAATAATTTTTTGTGTGGTTGCAATCAATGACCCGCATTTGTGGGAGTATTTTGTAGTATAGTGTTTCATAGAAAATGTTGATTCTGAAAGGAAAGTAAAGATTTTCTGGCAATTTGGTTGGGGTGTACTCATTTATGCTGAGCACTGTAAATCCAATGTAATAAAGATTGTAATTATTGTTGATTTTTGTGGTGGAAACAATCAATATTACGTGATACAGTCATAATGTATGCGATATAAGACCAAAGTACTAATTAATAGCTACATGAGTTCATAAATAAAGGATCGAGTCCATGCAGTACTAATCTTTCATGATAATAGTAGCAAGAAATCTGCACAGTAAATGTACTGAATGAATAGCTAAACAGATTAGCACAAAGACCCATTTACAAAAAATATTTGCACTAGTGAAGTAGAAAAAGACCTGGTCTACCTACAGCATATGCTCAGCTACCTATGGCACGTCAACTTTTGCCCAACCAACCCAAGGTGCTGGTATCTGAAATATAAATTTAAAAAAAACGCAAATTCGCAAGCCATTCTATATAATAAAAAAAATAAAAAGTACTGAAACGTGTCCCTAGACCACAAACATCTATCTAGTTGAAAAATATAGACTATGAAGATACAAAATAGCCTAACAGAGGTGCCCTAATCTGACTATGGACATGATATATAGGGATGAGCCGAACACCCCCACGGTTTGGTTCGCAGCGAACAGGCAAATAATTTGTGCGAACACCATTAAAGTCTACGGGACACGAACATGAAAAATCAAAAGTACTAATTTTAAAGGCTTATATGCATGTTATTGCCATAAAAAGTGTTTGGGGACCTGGGTCCTGCCCCAGGGGACATGTATCAATGCAAAAAAAAACAGCTGTTTTTTCTGGAGCAGTGATTTTAACCGCTTCCTGACCGCCTCACGCCGATGTAGGTCGGCTGAATGGCACGGCTAGGCAAAACCACGTACGTGGCCCTGGGGGCGCGCTCGTGACCCGGTCGGGAGCTCCGTGACCCCGGCCGCGGGACCAGCAGACCCGATCACCGCTGGTGTCCCGCGATGGGGTCACAGAGCTGAAGAACGGGGAGAGGTCTGTGTAAACAAACCTCTCTCCGCGCTTCCTACTCTGCCTGTCATTGATCGGCTGTTCCCTGTCATCAGGAAAGCCGATCAATGACGTCAGACGTCAGTCCCGCCCCCTAATGTAAAAAAAAACACACACACGTCACAGCCCACAACCCCTCCCCTCCCCCTAGTGGTTAACTCTTTCACTGCCACTGTCATTTATACAGGAATCAATGCATTTAAATAGCATTGATTGCTGTATAAATGACAATGGTCCCAAAAATGTGTCAAAAATGTCCGATGTGTCCGCCATAATGTCGCAGTCACAATAAAAATCGCTGATCGCTGAACTAGTAAAAAAAAAAAATATTAATAAAAATGCTATAAAACTATCCCCTATTTTGTAAACGCTATAACTTTTGCGCAAACCAATCAATAATCGCTAATTGCAATTTTTTTTACCAAAAATATGTAGAAGAATACGTATCGGCCTAAACTGAGGAAAAAAAATGTTTTTTTATATATTTTTTGGGGATATTTATTATAGCAAAAAGCAAAAAATATTGCATTTTTTTCAAAATTGTCGCTCTATTTTTGTTTTATAGCGCAAGAAATAAAAACCGCAGGGGCGATCAAATATCACCAAAATAAATCTCTATTTGTGGGAAAAAAACTACGCCAATTTTGTTTGGGAGCCACGTCGCACGACCGCCATTGTCAGTTAAAGCGAAGCAGTGCCGAATCGCAAAAAGGTGCCTGGTCCTTTGGCTGCCAATTGGTCCTGAAGTGGTTAATAATGCTTAAAGTGAAACAAACAATAAAAATTTAATATTCCTTTAAATATGCCTGGGGGGTCTCCTTAGACCCCTTTCACACCAAGGGCGTTTTGTAGGCGTATAGCATTAGAAATAGCGCCTGCAATCCACCCTAAAACTGCTGCACGATTGTCTGCAGTGTGAAAGCCCGAGGACTTTCACACTGCAGCGGTGCGCTGGCAGGACGTCAGGAAAAGTCCTGCCAGCAGCTTCTTTGGAGCGGTGAAGGAGCGGTGAACTCACCGCTCCTCCACCGCTCCTCCAGCGCCGCTCCCCATTGAAATCAATGGGGCAGCGCTGTAATACCGCCGGCAAATCGCTGCTATTGCGGCATTTTCCCGGCATTTTCCCGGGGGTTTTAACCCTGCTAGCGGCCGAAATGCGCTGCAAATCCGACGCTAAAACGCCGCTAAAAATATCGGCTTTTTACCGCCGACGATATGGGTGGTGTGGTGTGAAAGCGGTCTAAGTCTGCCTGTAAAGTATCTTCCCTGTGTTTAGAACAATACCACAGCAACATTTTATTTCTAAAGGAAATTTCATTTAAAACTGCTTGCGGCTGTAATGTATTGTCAGATCCCGGTAATATAGATAAAAATCATTGAAAAAAATGGCGTGGGTAAAGGGGGGACAAAAGAGCACCCCCTCCTGAACCGTACCAGGCCACATGGCCTCAACATGGGGAGGGGGCTTTGGGGTCCCCCCAAAACACCTTGTCCCCATGTTGATGGGGACAGAGACCTCTTCCCCACAACCCTTGCCCAGTGGTTGTGGGGGTCTGCGGGCGGGGGGCTTATCAGAAACTGGAAGCCCCCTTTAACAAGGGGACCCCAGATCCCGCCCCCCCATGTGAATGGGTATCGAGTACATTGTACCCCTACACATTCATCAAAAAAAGTGTCAAAAAAGTAAAAATAACAGCAGATAGTTTTTGACAATCCCTTTAAAATAAAAAAATGTCCTGCAATGTAAATCCATCTTCGATCAAAGCGCAGACGACCCGAGAAAAAACTGAAAAACGTTGCCACGATGGGAGGTGTCCCACAACTGCAGTATTTTTGCGCTGACAGCTCTTATATAGCTGAGGGTGGGGCCGCCCGGTGACGTAAGTGGGTGAACCCGTCCCCTTCTGATATCATGTGACGTCACGTAACCGGGTGGCCCCGCCCTTAGCTATATAACAGCTGTCATCTCAAAAATGCTGCAGTTGTGGGGACGCCTCCCATTGAGACAGAGTTTTTCAATTTTTTTTTTCTCTCGACCGTCGGCGCTGATATTTAAGATGAATTGCCATCGCGGGACATTTTTTTTTTTAAATAAAGGAATTGTTCCAAACTGTCTCCTGTCATTTTTACTTTTTTTATACTTTTTTTTGGTGAAATCGTGTGAATTGAGGTAAAAGTAGAACTAAAGGCAGGATCAGTGTTGCTAACCATCAGTTTTTTTACTGGCCCGTAAATGGCAGTAAGAGTAAAAGGTTGCCAGTAAAAAAAAAAAAAAAATGGCTGTGACGCTTGGCTCGGAACTACGCATGCGCAGCTCGGCTCCGGAGCCGGCCAAGACCATCCGAGTGCCTGCTACAGTGTGTTCAGATGGTACCGGTGGGGGGGGCGCATCTGGCGGAGGTGGTGCCTGAGTGTGTCGTGTGATGTGATAAAACAAAGGGAGTGGAGCTGCCAGAGCCTCATTTGCAGGTCTGCGGGACGGGAGCAAGGCAAGATGGGAGGGGGACTGTCAGTGCTGTTTGGACTGGAGTGGACTGAAGAGACCACCTGGCATGGAGGGGACGTGTTGGTGATCTGTGCTACTGCACACTCCTCAATTTCATGTGTGTCTGCCTGTCCATTCTAATTTCCTGCCCTCCTGAGTCCTGTCCCTGATCCACTTACTTACTATATTGAAAATTAAATAAGAAATTTGCTGTAGTATCTACCTTAAATCATATCGCTAATTGCATATTGTAGTTATTTGTAGCCTAAATACTGTGATTTGCACTTAAAACTGTAATTTTGTAACTTTTGGAAATGCCAGTAAAAACTTGGCGGTGCCAGTAAATTTTGTGTGTCGTGTCAATAAATTTCAATCTGGTAGGTTGGCAACACTGGGCAGGATGTTGTGTGCACCAGTGCTCCTGGCTCCTCCTTTTCAGCGAGTGCCCCCACTTATGTGCGCTCACTACCAAGCTGCCCTGTCTGGGTCTGTTGACCGAGACAGGGTGTCTCAGCCTCACACCCCACTCCCTCATCCCAGAGTTTGATTGACAGCAGCAGAAGCCAATGGCTTTCATGCACAGCACTAGATCAAGATCAGGCTCAGGTAAATATAAGGGGGGGCTGGGGTGATCCTGCAGCACAGAAGGTTTTTTTCCTTAATACATAGAATGCATTAAGGCAAAAAAAATACTTTTTTCTTGCCCCCATGTCACAGTTCTGAGTATTCGAGCAGCCAATCACCAAGCAACAGCACTGGTACATAGAAGTAAAGGAAGTGAGTCAAATCATTGAGGACAGGTTATTTTTCTTTGTTCCTGATGACCAAAATGAGCAGCAGGAGAGCAAAAGGAATGGAAAGTGTAACCTGCTGGTGGAGCCACCATTAATGTGGATCTATTGTTTTATTCTGTATGGGTAAAACACAGACTCATCTTTAAAGGCTATAGCTTATGGCAGGGGTCTCAAACTGGTGGCCCTCCAGCTGTTGCTAAACTACAAGTCCCATGAGGCATTGCAAGGCTGACAGATACAAGCATGACTCCCACAGGCTGAGGCATGATGGGACTTGTAGTTTTGCAACAGTTGGGGGGCCGCCGGTTTGAAACACCTGGCTTATGGAGTTGTGGATAACCTTGCTCCCCATTCTATTTTAATATTCTGTCCCAGTGGAGGTTACTCACTGTATCCCTTCTATTCTCTGGGCATATTATTGTGGCATTTGATGCAGAGAATTATAATCATTCAAAGAACTTATTTCAGTCCATTTTTCATCACCCTTTCTTTTATTTGTAATTCTCTAAGCACTTTTTAGAATCGAGTTCAGATCTGAAAGCTCACATGTAAGATTATATATTTCACTGGTAAGAGTATACAAAGTATTTCTGGCGAGATTCAGCTGGATAAATGTGATACATTTTTAAAACACCAATGAAAAGGCTTCCTTTTCATGTAAAGACCGTGATCTCCAGATGTGGGTATTTCATGATAAATTCACTTTGAAGCACATATGCTTTTAAGACAAAGTTTGAGAATCCTTATGATTTTTTTTTCTGCACTATTTGTAAATGTTGTGTTTGATTGCGATTACTGCCAATAGACGAGGTTGAACCAATTAGGCAGTAACCATAGGGTAATGTAAAATGTTATGTGTTTTGTAAAGGAAATATTCAGTGGTTTTGTTTCCTTATTGGCCAGAATGTAGCAAACATTCTATGACTAATTTGCATCACCAAATAATTTTTATATACATTTTTAAGGATATATAAGACTTCTATTTGGTACACTGTTATAACAAAAGAAACCCCCTGTACTGCTTGTATTATAGACTGAAAACATGCAAAGGTTTTAAAAAATATATTTTTACATTCTTTTGTAAGTTTTGCAAGTTATTCATTCATTTATATTTTTTTTTATAATGCAACAGTATCTGATAAATACACTGTTACATAGATGGCACTGCCCAGTGGCGGCCCGTCCATTGGGGGCGCCCGGGCGCCGCCCCCCCCCCCCCTCCTTGCAGTTAAAAAAATAAAAATAAAAAATAAAAAAAAAAGTTCAAAAAAAATAAAAAATTATTTAAACACAGTGCAGTATGCACCGCTCTATCACCAATAGATAGATTCATGCATTGCATGAATCTATCTATTGTCACCGCTGCCGCCCCCTATTCAGGTGTCCGGCCCCTGATCGGGCGCCGGGCATCTGAATTACAGTGGGGAGGGTGTTTCTGGAAGCGCCCCTATTAGAGCTGTAAGCTCTAATAGGGGACCTTATTAGAGCGGTGTGCTCTAATAGGCTTCCCTAAGTGTAAACAGCGGGCGCACTGCTGTGCGTTCGCTGATTACACAGTATTGTGTTAGAGAAGCGAATACATCGCTTCCCTAACACAGACCCGCCTCTCAGCCAATCAGGTTGCCAGGTCTGTTACCTGTAACCTGATTGGCTGAAGTCACAGTCGCTGTGATTGGACGCTAGGCGTCCAATCATAGCAGAAGACAGGAGGAGCGCGGGAGAAGAAGACCTCGGACGATAGCAGAAGACAGGAGGAGCGCGGGAGAAGAAGACCTCGGACGATGAGACACTGCTCGCCGCCTGACGCCGTCACCAGCTGCACATCGAGACAAGGTAAGTGCAGAGGGCAGGCAGGGGGCACAGTGGCAGCACTTGGAGGGGCACAGTGGCAGCACTTGGAGGGGCACTCTGGCAGCACTTGAAGGGGCACTCTGGCAGCACTTGAAGGGGCACTCTGGCAGCACTTGAAGGGGCACTCTGGCAGCACTTGAGGGGCACAGTGGCAGCACTTGAGGGGCACAGTGGCAGCGTTTGATGGGCACAGTGGCAGCATTTAATGGGCACAGTGGCAGCGTTTGATGGGCACAGTGGCAGCATTTAATGGGCACAGTGGCAGCGTTTGATGGCACAGTGAGGCTGTTTGTTTGCGCCCCCCCAAAAATTTTGAGCACCAGCCGCCACTGACTGCCGCTGAACACTGCAGCCTGGCAAAGGCAGTGTTCTTCTGCAGGCTGATGGCTTTCATTTTTATCAATGAAGCCACCAGCCTGCGTATGATCATTATGTCAGAGCCAGTGTTGCCAACCTCTCAAAGTTAAATTTACTGACAGGACTCCAAAAATGTACTGACAGAGGCAAATTTTTGGGGTTTGCAGTCCGTAATTTTGTGCGTTTTTGTTCAGGTGCGATTCAAGTGAGCATTTTTACTTAAATCCGTAACTAATCATGACCCAAAATTGCACAGGACCCTTTTCAGAAATGGATGGTAGCCGCCCCGGACATGTGTGAACCAGCTCCATTGAAAGCCGGTCTGATTCATATGTTGTGCTTGTAGTGAAGCAAGACAGCGGAACTTAGGTTTGGTGTAGTTCACTTGATGGAAGGAGTGGCGAGGGGAGCAGGCAAGGCATGGGCGGCAGTGGTGGAACAGGCTGAGGCTGGTAAAAGTGGCATGACTGGGGGTCTAAGGAGAGGAGAAGCAACCTACGGCACAAAGAGGAAGAAGGAGAACATCAAACATGAGACTCATTGGAGCAGATACTTTCTTGACAAAGCACATCCTTGAAAATTGTGTATTTGCTTACCGTGATATGAAGCCAAAGGCAATGCTTCAGGAGAAGTTGCAGCCGGCAGGCAGGCAGCTGACCTTGTGTTTGGTGCAGTTCACTTGATCCAAGAAGGGCAGCAGGCAGCAGGCAAAGTTGTTGGTGTAAGTGGTGGAACAGGCTGAGGCTGGTCAGTAGGGATGAGCCGAACACCCCCAGGTTCGGTTCGAACCAGAACCTTCGAACGGACCGAAAGTTCGCGCGAATTTTCGAACCCTATACGTTATAATGGACGCGAACGTTCGAAATCAAAAGTGCTAATTACAACGGCCAATATGCATGTTAATGTCATAAAACAGGTTTGGGGACCCGGGTCCTGCCCCAGGGGACATATATCAATGCAAAAAGAACTTTTAAAAACTAACGTTTTTTCGGGAGCAGTCATTTTAATGATGCATAAAGTGAAAAAAAAAAAGTGAAATTTTCCTTTAAATATGGTACCTGGGGGGTGTCTAAAGTATGCCTGTGAAGTGGCATGTGTTTCCCGTGTTTAGAACTATCCTTGCACAAAATGACATTTGTAAAGGAAAAAAAGAAGCCATTTAAAACCACTTGCGGCTTTAATGTCATGTCTTGTCCTGGCCGCCATATGGCTGAAAATCCTTGAGAAAAATGGCATGGCTACCCCATCACCCCCCCCCCCCCACCCCAGCCCCTTTGGGTCTTGTATGGATATTAAGGGGGACCCCGCACCCAAAATAAAACCCTATACCTACAACCCTATATACTCTGAACAGCAGTATATAGGCGGTGCAAACAAGAGACGGACTGTAGGTTTGTTCTTAAGTAGAATCTGAACAGGTACATTATGAAGTGTAGCTCCATCCCAAAAAAATCTATTTTTAAGCTTTTTGGAGAACATAGGGAGGGGTTATCACCCCTGTAACATTTGCTGTCTTTGCACATCTGTTCAGAACATGTCACCTCACTTTCTGTCCCAATGATAAATGTTTTTGGAAAAGTGGGGTTTTAATTGAAACAAGGATTGGTGATAAAGTATCAGTAGAGAGGAGATGCCTTTTTCCCAAATTAAATCTAACAGGATAGAATTTCCATTCCTAGGGGTAGATTTCCTCTCACTTCCTGTTTTCTCTTTCCATTTGCAAGTAGGAGTAGTTTGTAAGTTGGATGTTTGAAAGTAGGGGCCTGGCGTATATACTCTGCAGAAATTTGCCCTATTAGATGTTGGTGTAGCCACAAGACTGGTGGGCACAGGAATGGGCCCTGCTGTGAGTTAATAGATCAAGATTTGTACTTGCATGCACCTGTTGAACCTGGCAGAAAAATTGGGCCTTTGGCGGTGGTGGTGGTGGTGGTGGTGGTGGTGGACGGTGTTGCCACAAGACTGTAAGCTCTCACAGTTACTCTTGGTGGGCGCAGGAATGGGCCCTGCTGTGAGTTATTAGATCAAGATTTGTAATTGCATGAACCTGTTGAACAAGGCAGAAAAATTGGGCCTTTGGCGGTGGTGGTGGTGGTGGTGGTGGACGGTGTTGCCACAAGACTGTAAGCTCTCACAGTTACTCTTGGTGGGCGCAGGAATGGGCCCTGCTGTGAGTTATTAGATCAAGATTTGTAATTGCAAGCACCTGATGAACAGGGCAGAAAAATTGGGCCTTTGGCGGTGGTGGTGGACGGTGTTGCCACAAGACTGTAGGCCCTCATAGTTACTCTTGGTGGGCGCAGGAATGGGCCCTGCTGTGAACTATTAGATCAAGATTTGTAATTACACGCCCCTGTTAAACAGGGGCTGAAAAATTGTGCCTTAGGCACTGGTGCTGGTGCCACAACACTGCAACCCCTCACAGATACTGTACTTGGAGCACAGCAGTCACACGTGTTGCGAAGCATTTTTTTTTTAAAATTGTACTTACACGCCCCTGTTAAACAGGGGCTGAAAAATTGTGCCTTAGGCACTGGTGCTGGTGCCACAACACTACAACCCCTCACAGATACTGTACTTGGAGCACAGCAGTCACACGTGTTGCGAAGCATTTTTTAAAAAAATTGTAAGTACACGCCCCTGTTAAACAGGGGCTGAAAAATTGTGCCTTAGGCACTGGTGCTGGTGCCACAACACTGCAACCCCTCACAGATACTGTACTTGGAGCACAGCAGTCACACGTGTTGCGAAGCATTTTTTTAAAAAATTGTAAGTACACGCCCCTGTTAAACAGGGGCGGGCTGAAAAATTGTGCCTTAGGCACTGGTGCTGGTGCCACAACACTGCAACCCCTCACAGATACTGTACTTGGAGCACAGCAGTCACACGTGTTCCGAAGCATTTTTTAAAAAAATTGTAAGTACACGCCCCTGTTAAACAGGGGCTGAAAAATTGTGCCTTAGGCACTGGTGCTGGTGCCACAACACTGCAACCCCTCACAGATACTGTACTTGGAGCACAGCAGTCACACGTGTTGCGAAGCATTTTTTAAAAAAATTGTAAGTACACGCCCCTGTTAAACAGGGGCTGAAAAATTGTGCCTTAGGCACTGGTGCTGGTGCCACAACACTGCAACCCCTCACAGATACTGTACTTGGAGCACAGCAGTCACACGTGTTGCGAAGCATTTTTTTTTAAAAAATTGTAAGTACACGCCCCTGTTATACAGGGGCTGAAAAATTGTGCCTTAGGCACTGGTGTGGTGGCATGGATCATTGAGGAGGAGGAAGAGGATAGTCAGTGAACATAAGAGGACAGTCACTCAGCATCAGCATAGGCAGTCTTGAAGGGATGTGACATTATAAATTATTCCGTTATATCCGCTTCAGGTGCCTGGTAGCTGGTGGTGATCCAAGACTGATTCATTTTGATGAAGGTCAGTCGATCAACCGAGTCGGTGGACAGGCGCACCCTATGATCGGTGACAAATCCTCCAGCAGCACTGAATGTGCGTTCGGAAAGAACGCTGGAGGCAGGACAGGCCAGTAGCTCAATTGCATACTGTGCAAGCTCTGGCCAGTGATCCATCCTCAGGACCCAGTAAGCCAGAGGATTTTCGGTGGGAAAGGTGTCCAAGTCTGACCTTGCCCCAAGGTATTCCTGCACCATGTATATCAGACGCTGGCGATGGTTGCTGGAACCGATCATACCTTGGGGCTGCGGACTAAAAAATTGTCTGAACGCATCGGTCAGACGTCCACCTTCCCCACCACTCCTTCTGCTACTGACCGAAGCCTCAGCAATTCGTCGCCCAGGACCAGGAGTTTGTAACCTCCCAGTTTCTGGGAACGCGTTGCACAGACCTTTCTGCAAGGCCTCCCTGAGATGTCTCATCCTCTGCTCCCTCTGCGACGGCAAGATAAGGTCCGCAACCTTACCCTTGTACCGTGGATCAAGGAGAGTGGCCAGCCAGTAATGGTCCCTCTCCTTGATCCGAAGAACACGAGGATCCTTCCGCAGGCTTTGCAGGATCAGGGAGGCCATGCAGCGTAGGTTAGCTGAGGCATTCGGTCCGGAGTCTTCTGGGTCACTGAGGATGACATGATCGCCAGCCACCTCCTCCCAGCCACGTACAAGTCCACTGGTTTGTTGGGACTGTACATCATCCCTAAAAGACTGCTGCTGCTGCTGATGCTGAGTGCCAGGCTCCACCTCCATGCTCACACAATCCTCCTCCTCCTCCTCCTCCTCATCCTCATCCTCTTCCTGTGTGATGGGTGGGACAGAAGGAACACTGTCCGGATAAAGGGGGCCTTGAGAGGCAAGGAAGTCCTCCTCTTCCTGTCTCTGTTCTGCCTCAAGTGCCCTGTCCATTATCCCACGCAGCGTATGCTCCAACAGGTGGACAAGAGGTACAGTGTCACTGATGCATGCACTGTCACTGCTCACCATCCCCGTGGCCTCCTCAAATGGTGAGAGGACAGTGCATGCATCCCTGATCATGCTCCACTGACGTGGGGAAAAAAAACCAAGCTCCCCTGACCCTGTCCTGGTGCCGTAGTCGCAAAGGTACTCATTGATGGCCCTCTGCTGCGTGTGCAGTCGCTGCAGCATGGCCAACGTTGAGTTCCACCTGGTGGGCATGTCACATATTAGGCGGTTCTTGGGCAGGTTCAGCTCCTTTTGCAGCTCAGTCAGCCGAGCACTGGCATTATAAGATCGGTGGAAATGCACACAGACTTTCCTGGCCTGTCTCAGGACATCCTGTAAGCCTGGGAACCTGCCCAAGAACCGCTGCACCACCAGGTTGAGGACGTGAGCCATACAGGGCACATGGGTGAGCTGCCCCTGTCGCAGGGCGGAGAGGAGGTTGGTGCCATTGTCAGAAACGACCATTCCTGGCTTAAGCTGACGTGGCGTCAACCACCTCTCGGCCTGCCCCTGCAGAGCTGCCAGAACCTCTGGCCCAGTGTGGCTCCTGTCCCCCAAACACACCAGCGCAAGCACGGCATGGCATCTTTTTGCCTGCGTACTTGCGTAGCCCCTTGTACGCCTACGGAGCACCGTTGGTTCCGAGGACAGAGCACTGGAGGAAGAAGAAGAGGAGGGGGTGGAGGAGAGAGGTGTGTCACAACCAGTAGCAGTAGTAGCGTTTTGGAGGCGTGGTGGCGGAACAACCTCCAACACTACTGCACCTTGTCCTGCATCCCTCCCAGCTGCCAATAGAGTGACCCAATGGGCCGTGAAAGAAAGGTAACATCCCTGTCCATGCCTGCTGGACCATGAGTCAGCGGTAATATGCACCTTACCGCTGACCGCCCTGTCCAGCGAGGCATGGACATTGCCTTCCACATGCCGGTAGAGAGACGGAATCGCCTTCCGTGAGAAAAAGTGGCGTTTGGGAACCTGCCACTGAGGAACCGCACATTGAACAAACTCACGGAAGGGGGCCGAGTCTACCAACTGAAAAGGCAGCAGTTGAAGTGCTAGCAATTTAGCCAAGCTAGCATTCAACCGCTGGGCATGTGGATGGCTGGGAGTGTACTTCTTTCGACGGTCAAGCAGCTGGGGCAGGGAAATTTGCCTGCTACAATCGGACGTCGGTGTACTGCAAGTACTTGGTTGTGACACACCTAATTCTACACCTTCAGTCCTCTCAGAGCAGCTTTCAGAGAGGACTGAAGGTGTAGTGGGGATGGAGATCCCAGCTGATGAGGAGCAAGGAGAGGTCCGCTTAGTTCTTTGGTGTGGGTCTTTTATGTGTGCCTGCCAACGAGCTGCATGGCAGGTCGACATATGTCTGCTCATGCTTGTGGTGCCCAAGCGGCTGATGTTTTGGCCACGCGAGATACGCTTGAGACAAATATTGCAAATAGCAGTGGTGCGATCTGATGCACTCGTCTCAAAAAAGGCCCACACCAAAGAACTTTTCTGATAACGTGCAGAGGCAGCGCCCTGCACAGGCGGAGCTCTGCGGTGTTGTACAGTTGCTGTGCTGGCCTCTAGCTGGCCTCCAGGGGGCATCCTGCCTCGTTGGACATGTGACGCCGCATCCTCCTCCTCCTCGTCCTCATCCTCTCTCCCTTCAGGCACCCACGTGGAGTCAGTGACCTCATCATCCCCTCCCTCTTCACCACTAGAGCAAACCTGGCAGTAAGCTGCAGCTGGTGGAACAGTACTGCCAGATTGCTGTCCTTCAGCATCCCCTCTCTCTGCGCGCACACTACTGACTTCCTCAAGCTGGGTATCATCATCCGAGCCTTCGAATCGTTGGGCATCCTCCTGGAGCATGTACCCATCACTGTGCTTAAAGAGTTCGGGGGACTCCTCAGGAGGACATGGTGGGTCTAGGGAAGGGGTGGCTGATGATGACATTGAGTACGCGTTGGCAGCTGCTCTGCCAGTACCCTGAGCCTGGGTGAGAGAGGATGAGGAGAATGAGGAGGGCTTGGTCATCCATTCTACCAAGCCTTCAGCATGATGCGGCTCCACATGTCCAGCTGCCGAAAACAAAGACGCGCGTGTCCCATGGCCACGTGCTGATGACGATGCACGACCACGTCCATGGCCACGTCCACTAGAAACAGAGCCTGCCTGCCCTGTGTTCTTGGCTCTGCACGCTCTGCCTCCCCTTGGCGGTCTTCCAGCCATTGTAGTCGGTAGTCCTGTGGGTGCTGCTGAGAAGAAAATATAGGAGCTCTGTGTGATGCCACTAACACACTAGAAGTCCTATGGGTGCTTCTGCAAAGAAAATATAGGAGCTCTGTGTGATGCCACTAACACACTAGAAGTCCTGTGGGTGCTGCTGAGAAGAAAATATAGGAGCTCTGTGTGATGCCACTAACACACTAGAAGTCCTATGGGTGCTTCTGCAAAGAAAATATAGGAGCTCTGTGTGATGCCACTAACACACTAGAAGTCCTGTGGGTGCTGCTGAGAAGAAAATATAGGAGCTCTGTGTGATGCCACTAACACACTAGAAGTCCTATGGATGCTTCTGCAAAGAAAATATAGGAGCTCTGTGTGATGCCACTAACACACTAGAAGTCCTGTGGGTGCTGCTGAGAAGAAAATATAGGAGCTCTGTGTGATGCCACTAACACACTAGAAGTCCTGTGGGTGCTGCTGAGAAGAAAATATAGGAGCTCTGTGTGATGGGACTAACACACTACAAGTCCTATAGGTGCTTCTGGGAACAAAATATAGGAGCTCTGTGTGATGGGACTAACACACTTTAAGTCCTATAGGTGCTTCTGGGAAGAAAATATAGCTCTGTGTGATGGGACTAACACACTTCAAGTCCTATAGGTGCTTCTGGGAACAAAATATAGGATCTCTGTGTGATGGGACTAACACACTACAAGTCCTATAGGTGCTTCTGGGAACAAAATATAGGATCTCTGTGTGATGGGACTAACACACTACAAGTCCTATGGGTGCTTCTGGGAAGAAAATATAGCTCTGTGTGATGGGACTAACACACTTCAAGTCCTATGGGTGCTTCTGGGAAGAAAATATAGGATCTCTGTGTGATGGGACTAACACACTTTAAGTCCTATAGGTGCTTCTGGGAAGAAAATATAGGTCTGTGTGATGGGACTAACACACTTCAAGTCCTATAGGTGCTTCTGGGAACAAAATATAGGATCTCTGTGTGATGGGACTAACACACTACAAGTCCTATGGGTGCTTCTGGGAAGAAAATATAGGTCTGTGTGATGGGACTAACACACTTCAAGTCCTATAGGTGCTTCTGGGAAGAAAATATAGGATCTCTGTGTGATGGGACTAACACACTTCAAGTCCTATAGGTGCTTCTGTGAACAAAATATAGGATCTCTGTGTGATGGGACTAACACACTTAAAGTCCTATAGGTGCTTCTGGGAAGAAAATATAGGTCTGTGTGATGGGACTAACACACTTAAAGTCCTATAGGTGCTTCTGGGAACAAAATATAGGATCTCTGTGTGATGGGACTAACACACTTCAAGTCCTATAGGTGCTTCTGGGAAGAAAATATAGGTCTGTGTGATGGGACTAACACACTTCAAGTCCTATAGGTGCTTCTGGGAACAAAATATAGGATCTCTGTGTGATGGGACTAACACACTACAAGTCCTATGGGTGCTTCTGGGAAGAAAATATAGGTCTGTGTGATGGGACTAACACACTTCAAGTCCTATAGGTGCTTCTGGGAACAAAATATAGGATCTCTGTGTGATGGGACTAACACACTACAAGTCCTATGGGTGCTTCTGGGAAGAAAAATATAGGTCTGTGTGATGGGACTAACACACTTCAAGTCCTATAGGTGCTTCTGGGAACAAAATATAGGATCTCTGTGTGATGGGACTAACACACTACAAGTCCTATGGGTGCTTCTGGGAAGAAAATATAGCTCTGTGTGATGGGACTAACACACTTCAAGTCCTATAGGTGCTTCTGGGAACAAAATATAGGATCTCTGTGTTATGGGACTAACACACTTCAAGTCCTATAGGTGCTTCTGGGAACAAAATATAGGATCTCTGTGTGATGGGACTAACACACTTCAAGTCCTATAGGTGCTTCTGGGAAGAAAATATAGGTCTGTGTGATGGGACTAACACATTTAAAGTCCTATAGGTGCTTCTGGGAACAAAATATAGGATCTCTGTGTGATGGGACTAACACACTTCAAGTCCTATAGGTGCTTCTGGGAACAAAATATAGGATCTCTGTGTGATGGGACTAACACACTTCAAGTCCTATGGGTGCTTCTGGGAAGAAAATATAGGTCTGTGTGATGGGACTAACACACTTCAAGTCCTATAGGTGCTTCTGGGAACAAAATATAGGATCTCTGTGTGATGGGACTAACACACTACAAGTCCTATGGGTGCTTCTGGGAAGAAAATATAGGTCTGTGTGATGGGACTAACACACTTCAAGTCCTATAGGTGCTTCTGGGAACAAAATATAGGATCTCTGTGTGATGGGACTAACACACTACAAGTCCTATGGGTGCTTCTGGGAAGAAAATATAGCTCTGTGTGATGGGACTAACACACTTCAAGTCCTATAGGTGCTTCTGGGAACAAAATATAGGATCTCTGTGTGATGGGACTAACACACTTCAAGTCCTATAGGTGCTTCTGGGAACAAAATATAGGATCTCTGTGTGATAGGACTAACACACTTCAAGTCCTATAGGTGCTTCTGGGAAGAAAATATAGGTCTGTGTGATGGGACTAACACACTTCAAGTCCTATAGGTGCTTCTGGGAACAAAATATAGGATCTCTGTGTGATGGGACTAACACACTACAAGTCCTATGGGTGCTTCTGGGAAGAAAATATAGGTCTGTGTGATGGGACTAACACACTTCAAGTCCTATAGGTGCTTCTGGGAACAAAATATAGGATCTCTGTGTGATGGGACTAACACACTACAAGTCCTATGGGTGCTTCTGGGAAGAAAATATAGCTCTGTGTGATGGGACTAACACACTTCAAGTCCTATAGGTGCTTCTGGGAACAAAATATAGGATCTCTGTGTGATGGGACTAACACACTTCAAGTCCTATAGGTGCTTCTGGGAACAAAATATAGGATCTCTGTGTGATGGGACTAACACACTTCAAGTCCTATAGGTGCTTCTGGGAACAAAATATAGGATCTCTGTGTGATGGGACTAACACACTTCAAGTCCTATAGGTGCTTCTGGGAAGAAAATATAGGTCTGTGTGATGGGACTAACACACTACAAGTCCTATGGGTGCTTCTGGGAAGAAAATATAGGTCTGTGTGATGGGACTAACACACTACAAGTCCTATGGGTGCTTCTGGGAAGAAAATATAGGTCTGTGTGATGGGACTAACACACTTCAAGTCCTATAGGTGCTTCTGGGAACAAAAATATAGGATCTCTGTGTGATGGGACTAACACACTACAAGTCCTATGGGTGCTTCTGGGAAGAAAATATAGCTCTGTGTGATGGGACTAACACACTCCAAGTCCTATAGGTGCTTCTGGGAACAAAATATAGGATCTCTGTGTGATGGGACTAACACACTACAAGTCCTATAGGTGCTGCTGGGAAGAAAATATAGCTCTGTGTGATGGGACTAACACACTTCAAGTCCTATAGGTGCTTCTGGGAACAAAATATAGGATCTCTGTGTGATGGGACTAACACACTACAAGTCCTATAGGTGCTTCTGGGAAGAAAATATAGCTCTGTGTGATGGGACTAACACACTTCAAGTCCTATAGGTGCTTCTGGGAACAAAATATAGGAGCTCTGTTTGCTGCCAGTGCCTGCCACGAACACACTACAAGTCCTATAGGTGCTTCTGGGAACAAAATATAGGAGCTCTGTTTGCTGCCACTGCCTGCCACGAACACACTACAAGCCCTATGGGTGCTTTTGGGGTGCAGTGCTGTACTAACAGCACTGCGGTTGGTACTACTGAAATACTGTACTAACAGTAAGACATGCACCAGACTAACCCCCAGCAGCAGCTAAAAACACACTAACCAGCAGCAGCAATGGACGATCAATGACAGGTAGCAATGGTTTAGCAAAGTAGAGCAATTCTTTCTAAATGAATCTTTCTAAATGAATCTTTCTAAATGAATCTAGCAGAGTGACACAGAATGAGCCTGCACTCTCCTAAAGCCGGAACGCATGTGACCGGCGCCGACGGCGTGGCGGCCTTTTAAATGAGGGGGCGTGTACTAAAGCCCCTGAGCTGTAATTGGCTACAGGCGTCCTGCCTGTAGCCAATTATGGCTCTCCGAGTTTCCGGCGCTGTGATTGGCCAAGCATGCGGGGTCACAGTGCATGCTTGGCCAATCATCAGCCAGAAATGCACTGCGCCGGCCGCGCTGGCCGCGCCGGCCGCAATGCATTGCGGGGCCGCTCGCAACACACGAATGTGATGCGAGCGGCCAAAATAGTTCTGGGCTCGCCGAGCGAGCGAACACCCGGTGCTCGATGCGAACATGGGTTCGCATCGAGCACCGGGCCCATCCTTACTGGTCAGGAGTGGTGTGACTGGGAAAGTGGGAGTCCAGGGAGAGGAGAACCAACCTACGGCATGAAGAGGGAGAAGGAGAAAACCAAACATGAGACTCAGTAGAGCAGATAATTTATTAACAAAGCACACAGCAACAATTTGTATATTTTCTTACCGTATAAAAGCAAGTAAAAGGGAATGCTTTAGGAGAAGTTGCAGCAAGCAGGCGGCATTCTGCTTGTAGGCAGACAGCTGACCTTGTGTTTGGTGCAGTTGTAGTTTACTTGATCAAACAGGAGGGTGGCAGCAGGTAGGCAAGGCGTTGGGGGCAGTGGTGGCATAGGCCAGTTAAAGCAGATGTGATTGGGAGTCCAGGGAGATCCAACCTAACAGCACAAAGAGGGAGGGAGGGAGAAGGAGAAAAAACAAACTTGATAGTATAGCTGTGGCTGTCTGTGGCAGTGCTTCTCCACTGCAGTCATTGCTTGCTCCCATAGACTGCTCTATTTCATTGCATGCATTCATTACTGCCCCCAGTAGACTGCTCTATTCGTTGCATGTATTCATAATTGCCCCAGAGAGAGTAGACTGCTTCATCCATCCATTGACCATTGCATTCATTTATCATTGCCCCAGTAGTACTGCTGCTCCATTGCATTTAATGTATTCTCATTATTTGCCCAAGGGTACTCACTGCTCCATCCATCCAGTGACCATTACACTAATTAATTACTGCCCCTGGTGGTTCCCCAGGACTAGTAAACTACTCCACTGAGTGCCAGCATTGTGTATTATTTAGCCCCAGGGCCTGGCAAGACCAGACTGCTCCACCACATCCATTATATTTTGACCATTGCATGCATTCATTCTTTAATGCCCCACTGCAGTACTGCTGCTCCATTTTTGCATGCATGTCAAATAATTCAATTGCCATTTGGCAATAATGCCACCACTCCATTCCATCTTCATTTGCTCAAGCTGCCCAACTCATGTCCAGACCAGCAGAGACTCCATGTCCATTTGCAAATTTGCATAAAAAATTCACTGTATTGCACAGTATTTGTAGTTTGCACTTGCACACAATCTCACAATTTGCAAATTGTCTGAATACATACTAACTTTTGTTAGCATTAGTTAGTTTAGTTCGTAACCGATACTGAAATAGACAGTTCGTAAATAGGACTACTACGTTTAAAAAATTTCAGTAAATTTATGGATGGTTGGCAACCCTAGTCAGAGCGGATGTTACCTGGTTCCTGGACAGGCTAAACTCCATAGGATCTCCTTAAGCTACACACCACTGCAAAAAGGTCCAGATATAACTTTATTCCAATAAAGGTCAGGGGGACAATCAAAAGAGTACCAACACATTTTGGGGGTCCAAGACCATTTCCTTCATCAGGCCTTGAGATTGAAAACCATATAAATTAAGTAGAAGTGAACTGGATATTTATTGTTATTTTTTCCAGTGTGACTACAAAACAAGTATTGTCAGTAACTGGTTTGGCAGTTGGCAATTTTTAAACGTTTGTATTATTTGCTTTCGTAAGTTTTGACTTATACAAAGATTAGATTGTTTGGACCATTCAACAGCAGCTTGTCGTTTTTTTTTTTTTTTTTTCAATATAAGAGAATGTCAGCAAGTGTCGGTTAGGACTGAAATCCCCTTTACCAGTGACGGCCGGTGGTAAAAAATGTTTGGGGGGCGACAAACAGTATGCCACTGACACTATTAATTCGCTGTTGTAAAACCTGGGTGAGCTTATGGCACAATGTTCTGCGCCATGAGCCCACCCTGTTTTGAATCCTATTATGTATGCTTCAAAAAAACACCCCCGCCGCTGTAATTCAGGCGCCCGGCATCCTGAAAGGGGCCGGACGCATGAAAAGGGGGGGGGCCGCGGCGGTCGTGGATAGATTCATGCTATGCATGAATCGATCTATTATAGATATAGGAGGTGGCGTGGATAGAGGAGGGTGGCGCCCGGGACCCCTAATGGACAGGCCACCACTGCCCTTTACCCATGTCATTTTGCACTTTCACAGAAATTTGTTGTTAAAAGCATGTCTAGACAAGTTAAACCCGCACATTAATTCAATAGGACATCTAACTCTGATTGGAACAGCCTGCAATTACCCTCTTTTCAAGAGACTCTCATAGATTTTACATCAATTACCTTGATTGTGTAAGTAACTTATTCAATACTAAAATGGCAATGTAAAATGTTGTGCATGCTGTTTCCTAAGACCATACATGATTTAAATCAGATCACATTTTAGGCTTCATTTATGCAGAAATCAAGAAAAAAACATTTTTTTTTTTATAAATACACTCGGTTAAGGACCCATTTACACCAGGCACGTTGGAACTGCACTGGGTAGCAGGGGACAGGTACTGCAGGTACTGCAGGGGACAACTCTGGACTTAAAGTGGTTGTAAAGTCAGAAGTTTTTTTTATCTTAATGCATTCTATGCATTAAGATAACAAGCCTTCTGAGTGCAGCAGCCCCCTTTGGCCCCGCTAATATTTAGCAGAGCCCCATCTCTGTCCAGCGATGTCCACGAGTGTTTGACACGGCGTCCGGGACTCTCTCTCCTGATTGGTTGAGACACAGCAGCGGCTCCATTGGCAACCATTGCTGTGAATTATAGTCAGTCAATAGTCAATTAACCATTTAACATTTACCCCTTGATCGACTCTGATGTTAACCCCTTCCCTGCCAGTGTCATTAGTACAATAACAGTGCATATTTTTAGCACTGATTACTGTAATAATGTCACTGGTTCCCAAAAAAGTGTCAAAAATGTCAGTTAGGTGTCCGATCTCTCCGCCGCAATGTCGCAGTACCGCAAAAAATTTCAGATCGTTGCCACTACTGTGTGCACGCCTATGTACCAAGACTTACAATGTCTATTTTAAGTAGAGCTTACCCAGATACCAAGGAGTTTGATCCCATAATTGACAAAGGAGTGAGGTGTTGCAGTTCCTTTTGTTCGTTTTTATTCATCGCAGCAAGACTATTAACATAACTTAACATTTAGGCACACATCCACTGTATTTAAATTGACAGAAATGTATTCCGATGTATATCTGCCCAGAATATAAAACAACTGACATTTACATGAAACTTGATTTGTAGCCTGTTATTCTTTGTTAGATGTAATTTTAGGTAAAAGAGATTAAAAAGTGACAACTGAGTTATACTTGATGAAATTACTAGAAACACAAAACAGAGCACTCTCGATCCTGCAGGTAAAAAAAACTGTTTAATAAATAAAAGAGGTAAAATTGCATTTACAATAAAGTGACTTCAGGTCATATAATCAGGAATATCACTCCTATGGTTAGTCAGGTCACACCAACATCTCTCCTCATCGACCGAAGTGAGAGTGTCTGATCATGTCACTTTATTGTAAGTGCAATTTTACATTTTTTATTGAATAAAAGGTGTTTTATATGTATATCACAATAAAATAGAAAAAAGCTGCGCTGTATACTTAAAAAAATTAGAAAAAAACAAATAATGTGATATTGTGACAATAATGTTCAATAAAGTCCATATAGAAAATCAAAAATAAAAATAAGTGACTGGTGAAAATCAATAACGTGAAGTCCAATGCAGTTTCAGTGACTGTGAAATAATACACCGACAATGTGATCCACCACCGCACAAATAATATGCTTACCAGAAGGCAAGCTTAAAAAAGCCTGTCGAATGGTAATATCCTGATGTAGTATGAGCAATAAGACCTCCACACCGACTCCAACCATCCACAGGTTTAAATGACCAATAACGGACCATGTGTATATGATATCGCCTTTCCTTAGCCTTATTATAGGGACTCTCCAAAGATCATGGAGCCGGGAATCACCAATCAACCTCAGTGAAAATCATATAAAAACAAGGGATGCTCCCATAGTGTAAGACCATAATTAAATTTATTTAGGAGAAATTAAAAGTTATACTTACAAGAATGAAGTATAAGCATAGCACAATGTAAAAACAAACAGATTCGCCGGCCGGCTAGCAAACTCCCGCTCTCTGTGGGACGCGATGACGTCAGCGCGTCAACCTCCCTACGTCCGTTTCGTCTACTGACGTCTTCTGGGGAACCCTGTTCTGAGGAAAGGCATTATCATATACACATGGTCCGTTATTGGTCATTTAAACCTGTGGATGGTTGGAGTCGGTGTGGAGGTCTCATTGCTCATACTACATCAGGATATTACCATTCTACAGGCTTTTTTAAGATTGCCTTCTGGTAAGCATATTATTTGTGCAGTGGTGGATCACATTGTCGGTGTATTATTTCACAGTCACTGAAACTGCATTGGACTTCACGTTATTGATTTTCACCAGTCACTTATTTTTATTTTTTATTTTCTATATGGACTTTATTGAACATTATTGTCACAATATCACATTATTTGTTTTTTTCAAATTTTTTTAAGTATACAGCGCAGCTTTTTTCTATTTTATTCTGTTTGGTGTGTATATCTCACATTGTTTAGCTGCTGCTACTTTTTCACTATTGTTTTTCACTAGTACCGTTTAGGGATTCAGCGCGGTGTTTGCTTTAATTTTTCCATATGTATATCACATACTTAAGAATCTTTCATCAACAGACTAGGACAGTTTTGCCAACCTACCAGATTGAAATTTACTGACACGACACCCAAAATTTACTGGCACAGCCAAGTTTTTAATGGCATTTCCAAAAGCTACAAAATTACAGTTTTAAGTGCAAATGTCAGTATTTAGGCTACAAATAATTGTGATTTAACCACTTGAAGACCAGGCATTTTCTGTCACTTTTTGCTTACATGTGAAAATCTTTTTTTTTTGCTAGAAAATTAGTTAGAACCCCCTAACATTATATATATTTTTTAAAGCAGAGGCCCTAGAGAATAAATTGGTGAGTTTTGCAATTTTTTATATCACACGGCATTTCCGCAGCATTTTTATAAATCTCAATTTTTGGGGAAGAAAAACACCTTTTTAAATGTTAAAACACAATACAAAACCCAATTTTTTGGTAAAATATAAAAGATATAATAGATAGAAAACATGTTACGCTTTAAAATTTGCACACTCTCGCACAACGGCGACAAACAACGTAAATGTTACTATCCATATGTGACACTTTTAAGGCCTTTGTAGGTTACCACTTTAGTGTTGAGGAGGTCAAGTGCTAGAATTACTGCCCATGATGCGACGTTTGCGGCGATACCTCACATGTGTGGGACAATCGCGATTTGCGTGCGTGCAGGATCAACACACGCATTCCCCTTTGCACGCTAGCGCAGGGGCACTTAAATAAAAAAATTCTAAATACACTGTTGCTTTCAATTTTTCTTTTTAACACTGGTAAAATTGTCACAAGGAATTTAAACATCCTTGTGACAGTAATAGTCAGTGACAGGTACTCTTTATGGAGGAATCTGGAGTCTATAAGACCCCAAATCCCTCCTTTGCACTTGAAAGCATTCAAAGCGCCAAGACCGGCACTTTTGATTTTCAAAAAATGGCGCCATTAACATGCCTGTAAACTGGAAGTGATGTCATGCCATCGCTTCCGGGTTACCATAGCCGAGACCCAATCAAAGCCAATCCGGCTTTGTTCGGGTCTCTGACTAGCAGGTTGGCGTGCTGGCTAGTAGGGTCTCCCGGTGGGATGGGAGAGTCAGAGTGAGCGGCAGAAGTTGGCGGGAGGGGAGTATGTCCCCTCCTGCTGCTTGTAATAACAACCGAATGGCTGGTTATCTGCTCTGGTTGTTATTACAAAACTCCCAGCTTGCCTTGCTCCCGCCGCATTGACCCGCACACAAGGCTCAGCTTGGCTCCCTTTCACCATGACATCACACAACAAGCTCAGGCACTGCCCGGACATACTGTACAGGCACTTGGATGGTCTCGGCCAGCTCCGGACCAGAATTGTGTATGCGCACTTCCGAGCCAAGGGTGGCAGCCATATTTTTTACTGGCAACCTTTTCCTGTCACTGGCAATTACTGGCAGGAGTAAAGTGCTGCCAGTAAAAATACTGATTGTTGGCAACACTGGACTAGGGGAACTCCCTGGACTGCCTGCTGGAGGAACCTAAACCTCTCAAAAATGCAATTTCGTGGATATACTTGCTTTAGAATAAATATGGATTATGCTCAGTGCTCAATGTGTTTTTTGGTAAATGGACTAAACATTTCCCAACAATATCTACTACTGACATCCTTAAAGTGTTTGTAGTGCTACTCCCGTAGGAGCTGCAGGATTACTGTCAAGGTCTTCCCCACAGGCTTTGCCCTGCAGCCAAGCACGCAGGCTCTTTCACACATTTCTTCAAAATCCAGTCTAGGGGGTGTTGTTTTTATTTTTGGAAACTTGGTTGGGGTTGAGGCTAGTAGGTGGGATACTCCAAAACTATGATGTGAATGTATAATAAATGTATAAAGCGCTGTGTAAGTTGATGGTGCTATATAAGTACCTATCATGATAATAATAGTAACTGCAGTATGATGTACACTTGTGGACTTAGATGTTCTTTCCTGAACAAGCTATAATGAAGTCTGGGCTTGCAACAAACAGTAGGCTGTAGCTTAGTAGTAGTAGTAGTAGTTGAAGTTAGAGCCACAAGAGCAGAGTCCCTTTAGGTCATTGTTTCTCAAACGTGTTTGTCTTGTGGCGCACCAAAAAGATCAAAAAAGTTTCACGGCACACCTGAAAAGATTTAACTATTTTTGTGGTGAATAACTTATATATTTTTACATATATTTTTAATTTTTAATTTAATGTAAAGGATGTGCCTGCTTTCGAGAGCAGATCAGATTAAGCGATTGTAATTTTCTTTGTACTTTTGCTTGCTTCCTTGCTTTTCATTTAACAGTTTCTCTTTCAGAGTTACAGACATGATTAAGTATTTCTCCATCGCTAAACAATGAACAAACTTTATAAGCATCAAAGTAGGAAGGAAACGGTCTCTATTATTATAATATAATTAGAGCGATCGGTTTCTTCCAAGATCTCGCACAAGTCTTGCGTCACAAAAGGAACCAATGAATGACAGACTGGCAGAGATTGCGTTTCTATATACGTTTTTTTTTTTTACTTTTGCGATATTGATTTACCATTTAAATTTCGATATGTTCAAGGTTTTAAAATGCTAGCAATTGTAAATATTTCTCAAAACTCCCACGGCACACCGTTTGAGAATCACTGCTTTAAGTAGAAGGTTAGCTGGACAAAGCTCTTCAGGACACCAGCCAGTGTGCTCTTTAAATAGACCCACAGCTGACTTTTCTCGCACCAGAGGGGTAGCAAAAGCGCCAAGGCCCCTAAGATCTCTCAAGAGTCTGTACTCACAAGGCCCAAGGGCAGATGGTAGCCTCCATCCAACTTCCATACAAAAATCTTCCCATGATACTAGACCAGACCTTCAGCAGATGCCCTCCTTCAGTCAGCTGTCTTTAGCTCCCGGGGTCTCAGCATTCGAGCCCCTCAGGTCACCCACCTGAGGCATCTCCAACAGCAGCTTCTGCCTGAGAGGACAGGCTGAACTAATTCAGGTGCCCTCTGCCGCTTACCGGAGCTGTCGGCAGCAGCAGAGGCGA
The DNA here is from genome assembly GCA_028564925.1 of Lithobates sylvaticus. Lineage (NCBI taxonomy): Eukaryota > Metazoa > Chordata > Amphibia > Anura > Ranidae > Lithobates > Lithobates sylvaticus. The sequence goes on along the minus strand of CM053032.1, from coordinate 225,205,608 downwards.
TTGGATTTTGCTCCTTCCTTGGCATGGAGACGAGTGAGGGGAAGATGGCCCCCACCTGTCTCCATACCATTGCCGGGCGGAAGCGACATCAAAATGTCACTTACGACCCATAGCTCTTAAAAGGCAAATTATTTTTTTTTTAATTACAATTTTTTTTTTTATTATTGCATTTTAGTGTAAATATGAGATCTGAGGTATTCTTAACCACTTGACCACTGGGCACTTAAACACCCTTAATAACCAGACCAATTTTCAGCTTTCGGTGCTCTCACATTTTGAATGACAATTACTCAGTCATACAACACTGTACCCATATGAAATTTTTGTCCTTTTTTTCCACACAAATAGAGCTTTCTTTTGGTGGTATTTAATCACCGTTGGGTTTTTATTTTTTGCGCTATAAAAGAAAAAAGACTGAAAATTCAGTAAAAAAATGAATTTTTCTTCGTTTCTGTTATAAAATTTAGCAAATTTGTAATTTTTCTTGATAAATTTTGGCCAAAATTTATACTGCTACATATCCTTGGTAAAAATAAGTACAAATTGGGGTATATTATTTGGTCTTTGTGAAAGTTATAGAGTCCACAAGCTATGGTGCCAATATCTGAAAATTGATCACACCTGAAGTACTGACAGCCCATCTCATTTCTTGAGACCCTAACAAGCCAGAAAAGTACAAATACCCCCCAAATGAACCCTTTTTGGAAAGAAGACATTCCAAGGTATTTAGAAAGAGGCATGGTGAGTTTTTTGAAGTTGTAATTTTTTCCCACAATTCTTTGCAAAATCAAGATTTTTTTTTCTTTTTTTTTTTTTTTCACAAAATTGTCATATTAGCAGGTTATTTCTCACACACAGCATATGCATACCACAAATTACACCCCAAAACACATTCTGCTATTACTCCCGAGTATGGCGATACCACATGTGTGAGACTTTTACATAGCGTGGCCACATACAGAGGCCCAACATGCAGGGAGCACCATCAGGTGTTCTGGGGCACCCAGGCCAATTCTGACATTTCTCTCCTACATGTAAAAATCATCATTTATTTGCTAGAAAATTACATAGAACCCCAAAACATATATATGTTTTTTTTAGCAAAGACCCTAGAGAATACAATGGCGGTCATTGCAACTTTTTATCTAGCACGGTACTTGCGCAGCAATTTTTCGAATGCGTTTTTTTTGGGGAAAAAAAGTTTTGTGCTTTACAAAAAACAAAACTGTAAATTTAGCCCAATGTTTTTGCATAATGTGAAAGATGAAGTTACGCCGAGTAAATAGATACCTAACATGTCACTCTTCAAAATTGAAGACGCTCGTGGAATGGCGCCAAACTTCGCTACTTAAAAATCCCCATAGGCGGCGCTTTAAAATTCTGTTACTGGTTACATGTTTTGAGTTACAGAAGAGGTCTAGGGCCAAAATTATTGTTCTCGCTCCAACGTTCGCAGCGATACCTCACATGTGTGGTTTGAACACCGTTTTCATATGTGGGCGGGACTTGCGTATGCGTTCGCTTCTGCATGCGAGCACACGGGGACAGGGGCGCTTTAAATTTTTTTTTTTTTTTTTATTGTTCATTTTACTTTATTTATTTTAGTTTGACACTTTTTTTCCCCCAAAAAATGTTTTTGATCACTTTTATTCCAATTACAAGGAATGTAAGCATCCCTTGTAATATGAATATGGCATTACAGGTCCTCTTTACAGTGAGATATGGGGTCAATAAGACCCCACATCTCACCTCTAGGTTGGAAAGCCTGAAATAAAACAAAAAACGATCCTGGCTTCGATCGTAGCGAGTATTTCATGGTATCGCATGGTATCGCAGAATATCGCAGAATATCGCAGAATATCGCAGGGTATGGCAGAATATCGCAGGGTATGGCAGAGTATCGCAGAGTATTGCTGGGTATGGCAGAGTATTGCAGGATATGGCAGGGTATGGCAGATTATCGCAGGGTATGGCAGAGTATCGCCGGGTATCGCAGGATATTGCAGGGTATGGCAGGGTATCGCAGGGTATGGCAGAGTATCGCAGGGTATGGCAGAGTAGCGCAGGGTATGGCAGAGTAGCGCTGGGTATGGCAGAGTATCGTTGGGTATGGCAGAGTATCGCAGGGTATGGCAGAGTATCGCAGGGTATGGCAGAGTATCGCAGGGTATGGCAGAGTATCACAGGGTATGGCAGAGTATCGCTGGGTATGGCAGAGTATCGCAGAGTATTGCTGGGTATCGCAGGGTATGGCAGAGTATCGCAGGGTATGGCAGAGTATCGCAGGGTATGACAGAGTATCGCCGGGTATGGCAGAGTATCGCCGGGTATGGCAGAGTATCGCCGGGTATTGCATGGTATCGCCGGATATCGCAGGGTATGGCAGGGTATGGCAGAGTATCGCAGGGTATGGCAGAGTATCGCAGGGTATTGCATGGTATCGCCCGATATCGCAGGGTATGGCAGGGTATGGCAGAGTATCCCAGGGTATGGCAGAGTATCGCAGGGTATGGCAGAGTATCGCAGGGTATGGCAGAGTATCGCAGGGTATGGCAGAGTATCGTCGGGTATTGCATGGTATCGCCGGATATCGCAGGGTATCGCGGGGTATGGCAGAGTATCGCGGGGTATGGCAGAGTATCGCAGGGTATGGCAGAGTAGCGCAGGGTATGGCAGAGTATTGCAGAGTATCGCAGGGTATGGCAGGGAATGGCAGAGTAGCGCAGGGTATGGCAGAGTATCGCAGGGTATGGCAGAGTATCCATCCATCCATGCTCAGCCATCCCTCCATACACTGCAGGCTATTGCTGTGTATTGCAGGGTATGGAGGGATGGCTGAGCATGGATGGATGGATCGGTGGCGTGCAGAGCAGGCTGTGGGCACTACAGATCCCGCCCACAGCACTGCTGCCACCGATCCCTCCCCCTCTCCTCTCACACTGTACCGATCGGTACAGAGAGAGGAGGAGAGAGGAACCATTTGATGACGCCGGTTTGCTTACATGTGATCGCTCCGTCCCAGGGGGCGCGCAAGAGAGGAATTCTGTGAGGACGTCATATGACGACCTCCCAGAGTTAAGCAACCGGCCTGTAGCCGTCTTTCGGCTATGGGCCGGTTGTAAAGTGGTTAAACCCCAGATTTCATATTTAGGAGGTCCTTTCATGCTTTTTTTTTTCTATTACAAGGGATGTTTACATTTCTTGTAATAGGAATAAAAGTGACAGAATTTATTTTTTTAAAAGAACAGTGTAAAAATAAAAAATAAAAAAGGTAAAATAAATAAGAAAACATTTTTTTTATTTAAATGCGCGCCGTCCTGCTGGGCTAAGCAAACGCATACGTGAGTAGCACCCGCATATGAAAATGGTATTCAAACCACACATGTGAAGTATTGCCGCAATCAGTAGAGCGAGAGCAATATTTCTAGCCCTAGACCTCCTCTGTAAATCAAAACATGCTACCTGTAGAATTTTTTAAACGTCGCGAGAAAAATGGAGATTTTTATGGGTAAAAGTTTGTCGCCATTCCACAAGCGTGCGCAATTTTGAAGCATGACATGTTGGGTATCAATTTACTCGGCGTAACATTATCTTTCACAATATTGTCTTATTTTTTAATTCAAAAAAGTGTATTTTTTCCAAAAAAGTGCGCTCGTAAGACCGCTGCGCTAATACGGTGTAACAGAAAGTATTGCAACAACCGCCATTTTATTCTCTAGGGTGTTAGAATAAAAATGTATAATGTTTGGGGGTTCTAAGTAATTTTCTAGCAAAAAAAAAAAAAAACATTTTTAAAATTTTTTTTAAAAGTCAGCAGCTAAAAAAAAAGTAGCTGCTGACTTTTAATAAGTACACTTACCTTTCCAGGGCGTCCGCGTTGTCGGCCGCCGAGGCCGACATGTCCCTCGGCTCTCCGGTCCCAGCGCCGCCATCCTCACTAAGGGAAACAGGCAGTGGAGCCTTTCGGCTTCACTGGCCGTTTCCTACTGTGCATGCGCGAGTCACGCGGCGCTTTGTGAATGGGACGCGCTGTGTTAGGGAACACACAGTTCCCAGAACACAGCGCGCCCCATTACCCAGAAGACAACACGGAGGAGGACAGAAGACCGAAGGAGTAGGAAGGAGGCAGATTAGGAAGACTGCTTAGCAACAGGTATTTCTGATAAGGTAAAAATATATTTTTTTTCAAATGTTTTATTTTAAATTTTTTCAAGAATATTAATGCTCTTTTTAATTTTTTTTTAGGGTAGCCCTCCACTTTAACCCCTTCACATCCCGCCCATAGTCATATGACGCCCATCAGGTGGATCTCCCATCCTGGGTGGGCGTCATATGACGTCCTCCCATTCCCGGCCGCCTGGGGGGGCGCGCGCGCCCCGAGGCGTCGCTCGGGACCCGGTGCGCGTGCCCGGCGGCCGCGATGTCCACCGGGCACCCGCGATTGCCCGTTAAAACAGCGGGACCGTGCGGGACCGTGGAGCTGTGTGTGTAAACACACAGCTCCACGTCCTGTCAGTGGCGAGGAGACCGATCATGTGTTCCCAGTACGGAGGAACACCGATCAGTCTCCTCCCCTTGTGAGTCCCCTCCCCCCAGAGTTAGAATCACTACCTTAGGGAACATTTTAACCCCTGCAGAGCCCCCTAGTGTTAACCCATTCCCTGCCAGTCACATTTACACAGTAATCAATGCAATTTTATAGCAACGATCGCTGTGTAAATGTGAATGGTCCCAAAAATGTGTCAAAAGTGTCCGAAGTGTCCGCCGCAATGTCGCAGTCACGAAAAAAAAAAATCGCAGATCGCCGCCATTACTAGTAAAAGAAAAAAAAATGCAATAAATCTATCCCCTATTTTGTAGACGCTATAACTTTTGCGCGAACCGATCAATATACGCTTATTGCGATTTTTTTTTACCAAAAATATGTAGAAGAATACGTATCGGCCTAAACTGAGTAAAAAATCGTTTTTTTTTTTTAAAAAATGGGATATTTATTATAGCAAAAAGTAAAAAATATTGTGTTTTTTTTCAAAATTGACGCTCTTCTTTTGTTTATAGCGCAAAAAATAAAAAACCGCAGAGGTGATCAAATACCACCAAAAGAAAGCTCTATTTGTGGGGAAAAAAGGACGTCAATTTTGTTAGTTAAAGCGACGCAGTGCCGAATCGCAAAAAAGTGCTCTGGTGAGGAAGGGGGTAAAATCGCCCGGTGCTGAAGCGGTTAAGTAGTTAAAGTTCATGTGTGTGTAAAGGCAGGTGTCCCAATACTTTTGACAATATAATGTATATGCAGGTGTGTCCAACCAACCAACATGACTTAAGAATATCATTGGGATCTTTTATGCCTTACGGGCTATCAGGACAAAGGTTTTTCATTGCACAGCATACATGTTTATTCTGCAAGCCTTTACAGCCTAGTCGCTTTGGGCAATTTACTGCTGCAGGATACCTTTTCATCCTGAGCCCATAGCTTGGTTAGGGCTGACTTTATAGCGCTGAGCCCTTTTTCTTTTTTCCTGTACGATCTGATGTACTCTGCTTTGTGTTTCTATTTTTGCATGTTTATATGGTCTTCGAATATATGCAGAGCCAACAGGGATAGGCAGAATCCCCTTGAAACCAGTCAAGCGGGAAACATTTTGAAGATATCAGTGAAATTACTGGACAAATTCCGCTCTTCTGAAAAGCACCCTCAACACCTTATGAAACACGTTCCGTCCTAAACTTATCCAGGAATAACATTCAAATCTCCTATATAAAGCAACTTGTGCTTCTCTATTTACTGGCCTTTTAAGCAATCCCAAGAAAGGAAAATGAAGCACATATTGAAGCATCGTTCATCATGGCCTTGAATATCAATGAGAATGAGCTCTGACATCGCTTAGCACATGGGTTTGCTCGGATCAGGCGTGTGCCAATATCTATTACTCTAAGATGTCATGGGCAATCTCTTTGCATGTAATGGAAGGAGGGTCAGGGGCCAAGTAAAAGTTTCATTCAGAATGCAGGCATACGTATAAATTCCATGGAACACAAGCGATCGTGACTTCACTGTATTTGCCCTTTATGAATACCCTTTTGCGTTATGAGCTCGATATAAATTGATTCTTTTTCAAGCAGCAGCTTCACACAGTACGCGTAATAATTCAATGGACTGCTAAAGAGATTATGTCATGGGGAACAAAAAACAAAACCGCTGCAGGTATAAAGTGGATGTAAACCCCAAACAAGGAACCTCTCTAATTTTCTCCCTTTTGTTCTGTTAAATTTCCCATTGCAAAAGCTTTGTTATAACTGGTTAAAAAATACACGTTGGTCCTGTCAAAAATCCAGTGCTGTCCTGTTCACTCTGCAAGCAGTCTTATCAGAGTTACCCAGTTCATCTCTGTGCCCCTGCATATTACAGAACCAACCCCTACACCCACCCCCTGCATATTACACAGCCCCCCCCCCCTCCAGCAGCGCTGCCCTTTCCTACCTTGCCCCATGCAAAGAGGCAGGCAGAGCAGAGCAGGAATCTGAATGAGAACACGGAAGCAACACACAGCAGCGCTGATAAGACAGCGGGAGCTTCAGGAGTTAATTTTTCATATTAACAAGCTGGTGATTGGTTGCTAGGACCACCTAACAACCAATCGCCTGGAAAGTTAACTCCGGAAGCTCCCGCTGTCTTATCAGCCCTGCTGTGTGTCTCTCCCGTGTTCTCATTCAGCTTCCTGCTCCGCTCTGCTCTTACTTAAAATGTCCGCGGGCCGGGTGCACATGAATTCATCACATGCAGTGACGGGCGGCAAATTTAGCGGTGGCGGGCAGTAGGTTGTCAACCCCTGCTGTAAGGTTTTTATTACCGCTGTGTTCCTGGTAGGGAGATTCACTTCTCTATTTATCATGGTGACCATAGTAATGGGAAATCTAAAAAAATGAAGTTGTCACCAGAGCCGAAATTGAGAGGAAATCTTCACTTAGGGACACTAGCTCTGGCAACAGCCAATGGAGAAACTTGCTTCCTGTTGTGGCTATGGGACAGGAAGTAAAGGGGACTCTCCCCCGAAGGGACACAGATGGCAAAAACCTCACAGGAGATATAACCAGGGCTTTTTTTCCTCAAGGAATAGGTGCAGGAACTCCCCCCGTCTGAGTCACCCCTTTTCTCTGCCCCCTACCCACCTCTGACCACCGTCCCTTGATTCCACCCCCTACCCACCTACCAGTACTGCCCCTTTTAGAGAACACAGAACCAAGTATCATTTCGTGGTGCTAAATCATTTGTATGGAACATGTTAAGGATAAAAAGAAAAGCAGTAAAATAGATCCCCTACAGCCAGCAACAATAGAATCCCAGCAATAGATCCCCACACAAAAATAGACTCCCCCAGCAACAATGGACTCCACCCCAACAACAATAGATTCCCTGCAGCAACAGTGAACCACCCACAACAAAATATCACACCCAGTAACAAAATATCCACCCAAGCAACATTAGACACCCCCCCAGCAGCAACAACAGATCTCCCAGCAGCCAGCATTAATAGATCCTCCAGCAGCCAGTAAAGATAGACCTCTCCCTCAAGAGTTGATCCCTTCCAGCAACATAAGACCCTGGGGGGGGCAGCAACAATAGATTCCCCATCAGCAACAATAGACCCTCACACAAAATCAGATCCCCCACCAGTGACAATAGATCCCCCAGAAGCCAACATCAATAGACCCTCCAGCATACCCCACACCCCATGCTATTACATACATTCAGTGCTAGAGGTGCCGGAACTGCGTTCTTCCGCATTCCCGCTGAAAAAAAGCCCTGGATATAACCCTCCCTTACTCCTGTTTTGACTTTAGTTTTACTTTAATTTTAGTTTGCTGTTTTTGTCTGTGTACTGTTTTAGTATGAAACATTTACAATGTTTTCTGTGCACTTCAGCATCAGGTAAAACTAAATATCAAAAGAACTCAATGTACAACTTATCTGACAACTTTGTCGGCACAAAAGCCGGTCCTCGTTATTTCCTGGTCTTTTTTTCGATAGAAAAGCAGAAGAAAAGTGAGAGAACGAGCACAGGGATGTGATTATTTCTGCTTCTGATTTCATAAGCTGTATGTGTTCGTTGGGAGCAATAAAAAAGAGAAATAACAGGAAAGTACAAAATCTTTCAATTGCGGATTACAGAGACCTCCTACAGAGGAGAAGTGCGTTTTCACATTTTGGATGGCCCAGTTATTTCTCTTTCGTACAGCAGGAGGGAAAACGGCAGACTCCAACTTTTACAGCGGTGCTGGGGAAGCTGCTGCAGTCAGTGAGTTCCTAGTACAGATAAGCGAAATTGATTGCACATTCCCCCTTAAGCATCCCATTAATATTCATGTGTTAACGCATGTTATGGCACGGGTTAATGGGCGTTATATTAAGGCAGCCCATTTATTATTAATGGGCTGCCAATGTACCAGAACACATGAAAAAAACATGTATACCCTTTTTTCTACAATGTATAACCATTGTGGTATGCTGCATTGTGCATTGGGCTGTACTCTACAACCCACTGAAGTGTAATTGACAATGAATGGCACCACATCATGCCACACATAAAGCAAGTGTGTTGGTATGCATTGCGAGAACACACATTTTAGTGTGCATTACACAACGCACAAGTGTGAATTTAAGTATAAGTCCATTTCATCATAATTCATTAGTTTAGAAAAATCCATTTAACCCAATGAAGAAGTTGGTTTTGGTGGGTTATTAAGGGAGACGTTAACTTTTATGCCGCGTACACACGATCGGACTTTCCGGCAGAAAAAGTCAGACGGAATCTCCTATCGGGAAAACCGCTCGCCTTTATGCTGTTCTAACGGACCAAAAACGACGCATGCTCTGAAGCAAGTACGAGATGGCAGCTATTGGCTACTGGCTATTGAACTTCCCTTTTCTAGTCCTGTCGTATGTGTTGTACATCACTGCGTTCTAGAGGGTCGGACTTAGGTGTGATCGTGTGTAGGCAAGACAGTTTCAACGGAACTCTGTCGGAGATCCATCGGAAAAAACGTTGTGTGTACGCGGCATAAATGTCTTCTGAAGGTTAAGAAAGCTCATGTCAAGCATCAAGGACCTGCTCTTTCAAAAGAAACAGACTCGCCACTGGAGCCATAAAATGATAAAAACCCTTTAGGTGGTTTAATTCCTCAATATCTAATAAAAACTAATGCCGCGTACACACGAAGGTACTTTGTCCGCCGGACCTAGTCCAGCGGACAATCCGCCAGACTTTCCAGCTGGGCTTCGGCAGACTTGAAAGCGAACGGACTTGACCACACACGATCACGCTAAAAGTCCGGCGGTTCACGCGATGACGTACAGCACGTACGACGGGACTAGAAAAAGAAAAATACTAGAAAAATACTTGCTACTGAGCATGTGTCCTTTTTGGTCTGCCGGACCATACTACAGACGGCCGTATTGTCCGCCAGACTGCCAAGTCCAGCGAATAATTTTAAAACAAAACTTAAAACCTAGTCCGCCGGACTTTTTGGAAAAAAAGTCAGTCGAAGGCCCACACTCGAGGGGATTGCCTGCCGGACTCGAGTCCAGCGGATAATCCCGTGGGATAGTCCCTTCGTGTGTGCGCGCGGCATAAAACATCACTTTTGAAAGAAATGATCATTTAACCTCCGTACCACCCACCGTCATTATACATCGGTAGTTTGAAGAGGAATAAAGTTGTTATGGCAGCAGCTAGCTGCCATAACCCCGGTATCCTCTTCTTCAGTGAGCGGTCTGGTTTTAGATAAAAGTGGTCTCTGCAGCAGATTCACCACAAGATCACTTTTATCGGCAGCGGGAACGCTCCGGTGCCCTCTGCCGCTTACCAGAGCCGTCGGCAGCAGCGGAGGAGATCGGATCTTCACCCTTGCTGGGTATGGAGACGAGTGAGGGGAAGATGGCCCCCACCCCTCTCCATATCATTGCATGGCAAAAGTGACGTCAAAACGTCAACTCCGCCCATAGCTCTTAAAGGGCTTTTTTTTTTTTTTTTAAGTGAAAAAAGTTTTATTTTTATTTATTTTATTGCATTTTAGTTTAACTATGAGATCTGAGGGCTTTTTCACCCCAGATCTCATATTTAAGAGGTGCTGTCATGCTTTTTTTCTATTACAAGGGATGTTTACATTCCTTGTAATAGGAATAAAAGTGACACAATTACATTTTTTTTTTTTTAAAAACTGTGTAAAAATAAAAGGTAAAATAAATAAGAAAAAAAAAATGTTTTAAACGCACCCTGTCCCGATGAACTCGTATACAGAAGCGAACGCATACGTGAGTAGGGCCCGCATATAAAAAACGGTGTTCAAACCACACATGTGAGATATCGCTGCGATTGGTAGAGCGAGAGCAATAATTCTAGCCCTAGACCTCCAATGTAACTCAAAACATGCAACCTGTAGAATTTTTTAAACGTCGCCTATGGAGATTTTTACGGGTAAAAGTTTGTTGCCATTCCACGAGCGGGGTGCAATTTTGAAGCATGACAAGTTTGGTATCAATTTACTCGGAGTAACATTATCTTTCACAATATAAAAAAAAATTGGGCCAACTTTACTGTTGTCTTATTTTTTAATTAAAAAAAGTGTATTTGTAAGTACATTATAGTACATAATAAGTGCGCTTGTAAGACCGTTGCGCAAATATGGTGTGACAGAAAGCATTGCAATTACCTCCATTTTATTCTCTAGGGTGTTAGGAAAAAAATGTATAATGTTTGGGGGTTCTAAGTAATTTTATAGCAAAAAAAAATGTTTTTAACTTGTAAACAATAAATCTCAGAAAGAGACTCGGTCCTTAAGTGGTTAAAGCAGTGCTGTCACAGCTCCCCGGCTCTTCCATCTTCACCCAGTCTTCCTTTCCGAGTTTGTGGGCTCCGGCTGTATGAATGGCCAGGGCTGCGATGATGTCACTCCTGCGCATGCACACGGGAAACCCCGGCCCAGAGCTCTAAATGTACAGCACGGGTATGCCATCCCTTCAGAGCACATGCACCGGGGGTGTCACCGGCTGCATCCCGTGTGAATATCTCCTAAACAGTGCAAGTTTAGGAGATATTCACTGTACCTACAGGTAAGCCTTATTATAGGCTTTCCTGTAGGTACAAGTTCAAAAGTGGAGTTTAAATTGGTTCTAAAGATAGAAGGTTTTGAATGCATTAAGATAAAAAAAAACTTCTGTGTGCAGCATCCCCCCTAATACTTACCTGAGCTCCATCTCCATTCAGCGATGTTGCACGAGAGCCTCGGCTGTCCGGGACTCTCCCTCCTGATTGGCTGAGACACAGAAGAATGTGCCATTGGCTCCCGCTGTTGTTAATCCAGGTCAGTGAGCCAATAAGGGGAAAGAGGAGGTGGGGCCGAGCCTTGGCTTTGTGTCTGAATGGACAGCGGCTCCGCTCAGGTGCCCCCATAGAAAGCTGCTTGCTGTGGGGGCACTCAGCAGGAGGAAGGGGCCAGGAGTTATATCACTCAGTTGTTATGCGTTTATGCCTATTATTTCTCTCTGTACAATGGTATTAGAAGCCCAGTAATTTGTAAATGTATTTGTTTAAGCAGTAATCGTTTACCACCAGGTTGCCAAAAGATCTGAAAGTATGGGTAAATTGTTGTTTATCGTTGATTTGCAGAATATTTTGTAATTTACGAGAAGAGATTCCATGCAATGGAGCTGGTTTAGGAAAACTGAAATTATTGTTCAAATCTTGTTCACAGAAACTCAATTCTTTGACATTGTTCACATTGTGCTGGGCACAGAAGCGCATCCAACATTGTGTGTTCTATATGCAGGCAGGTTGCCTCTAGATGTATTAGATAGTTAGTAGACATGTGCGGTTAGTTTCGTACGAATCGTAAATTCGTACGAATTTTTCTAAATTCGTACATTCGTACGGAACCGAATTACGAATTTTTTTGGATACGAATTCTGTATGGAATACGAAATTCCGTTTACGAATTTCGGATCCAAATTATTCTAAATTTATTCGAATCCGGCAACTACCAAATATATCGAATTTCAATTTCAACTAATACTAAAGAAATTATTATAGCGGATATAACGAGTGATTCGAAATTCGGCTCCAAACTATTCGAATTCAACTACCAAATATATCGAATTTCAATTTCAACTAATACTAAAGAAATTATTATAGCGGATATAACGAGTGATTCGAAATTCGGCTCCAAACTAATCGAATTCAACTACCAAATATATCAAATTTCAATTTCAACTAATACTAAAGAAATTATTATAGCGGATATAACGAGTGATTCGAAATTCGGCTCCAAACTATTCGAATTCAACTACCAAATATATCGAATTTCAATTTCAACTAATACTAAAGAAATTATTATAGCGGATATAACGAGTGATTCGAAATTCGGCTCCAAACTATTCGAATTCAACTACCAAATATATCGAATTTCTAATTTTCAACTAATACGAAAGAAATTATTATAGCGGATATAACGAATGATTAGAATTTCGGCTCCAACTACCAAATAATATCTAATTTCAACTAATACAAAATAAATTATTATAGCGGATATAACGAATGATTTGAATGGATTCGATATTCAGTATAACGAATATCGACAGTGTACGAATACTAACGAATTCTTTGTTGGTCCAAATTTCTTTACTACAGAAACATGTGACTGTTGGTTGACCAATCACATCAGAGGTTTTCTTGTGATGCTGAGGCCTACAGGGCAGGGCAGAGGGCACGCCCTGATCATATGACTTCTCTTTGTGGAGCTGATCATACAGTCAACTATTTGTGCCAGTGCATCTGCTCAAATATCGTTGCGATCCTTGGATTTTTGATATTCATTTGCCCTGATATCTGTTCGAGTCTGCAAGAGTATTATCCTTGATAGCTTATTTTGCTATTGGATTTCTTCTTTTGCTCCAGATTTTTGTTTTAGTCTGCTCATCTTTTTTTTTTGTCTTTTTTTGACTTGGAAGGCAAAATGAGCAGCAAACAAGGAGATCAAGGCAGAAAGAGTGCTGCTGCTGGGAGAGGAAGAGCTTCAAGCCGGCGTCAAGTAGAACAGCAGCAGGTGGGACGTTCTGTCTCTGCGGCCCCTGAGCTCAGCTCACCTCCCATGAAGTTGAGGCGACCAGGAGGAGTGAAAGAGCCTGCCAAACCGCAGACATCACGTCGCCAGCTGTTCCAGGAGGACTTACCTTGTACAAGCACTGCTGCTGGTAGCACTAGCATGCCCACTCGTACCTTTTATGGAAGAGGACGAGGGCAGACCAAAGGGAAACTTCCCAGTGCACACACCTTTGTGCAGCCAAAGATGGAGATCTTGGACAGCATGCTGCATGAAACATGTGAGAAGGCCCAGGCTGAACAAGCTCATCATGATGATGTTATCACTATCAGCACTCCAGGGAGCTTCGAGATAAGCAAGCAGGAGCCTGAGGAGAGTCAGCTTACAACACATTGTAAAGATCATCAGTCTTCCCCTGGCAATGTAGAAGAAGAGAAAGAGATGGAAACAAGTTTTCACATGGAGAACTTTGATTACCAACCATCGGCATCTACCCATGTTGGCCCCAGCGACAGCCCAGGAGAATATATCTCCCCTGACTCCCCACTACTTTTCTCCCCTTCTAAGTCCCCTGCCGTTATTTCAAAGCCTCCAGCATCATCGGCCAATGCAACCACAGCAACAGCACCCAAAATACCCGTGATGTTCCGATCTCATTCTCTTCTTCATCCTGCTCCTCCTGCTGAACCTCAGAAAGACAGTCCAACCACTGCAGTGGATGTGAGTCCATCACCAGGCACTGCGGGCAGTGTCATTGGTGCTGGCTGCCGTTCCAGCGTTTGGCTGCATTTCACCAAAATTGGCGTTGGTCAGAAGGCCAAATGCAAGCATTGTGGCAAGGACATCAGCCGGGGCCGAGACATAGGGCATCTCAGCAACAGCGGGATGAACCAGCACATGCATGTGCACCACCAGGCTGTGCTGTTAGGGGAGAAAATTGTGTCCCCTCCAAACACCAAAAGAGGAACCAATACCAATAGTGGCACCACCACAGCCACCACCATAAGTACCAGCACCACCACCCCACATCCAACCCATACCAGCCACCAGGCCACCCTGGAAGATTTTGGTGGCTTTCACAGTGCAAAAGGAATGTCTCAGGCACAGGTTAGGAAGATTACACGCCTGATCGGCCAGCTTATTGCAGTTGGAGGAGCACCATTCAATATGGTAGAAGGTGAGCCCTTCAGGCAGTTGATGCAGGCTGTTGCACCACAGTACCGTGTGCCATCACGAAAGACCTTTAGCCAAACTGTGGTGCCAGCCTTATACAGGTCTTGTGTTGGGGTGCTGAAGGACGAGATTAGAAAGGCAGGTGGACAGGCAGTGCACCTGACCACTGACCTGTGGAGTGCATCTAGTGCCCGACGCGCCTTCCTGTCCCTGACGGCACATTGGTGGCAGGGCAAGGTGTCATCTGGATCCTCGTCATCAGCACTTGTCAAAGAGGGGCACCGTTCTTTTCTGCTGCACGCTGAGGTGCTTGATGAGAAGCATACAGCGCAAAATATCCTGCAAGCCCTGCAGAAAATGTTGTTGCAGTGGTTTCAGGCAGACACTGACAGCAACAGCTACAGGATTGGCTATATTGTGACAGACGGAGGCAGCAACATGGTGAAGGCTGTAAGGGATGGCAGATTTGTGGGTGTGCGCTGCTCAGCCCACCTTCTCCACCAGGTGGTAACCGAAAGCTTCCGATTGGTGGAGGCTAATTCTGGCGGCGATGGAAGGCTGTCCAAAGTGGTGGACTCTTGCCGGAAGATGGCTGGCCACTTCCATCGAAGTGTGAGGGACAGCCACCTCCTCAGGTTGGAACAGAGGAAGGCAGGCCTTCCAGAACACTGCCTAAAACAGGATGTGGGGACTAGGTGGAATTCAACCCTAGCAATGCTGGAACGCATCCTTGAGCAGCAGAAGGCTCTCCATGCCATGGCCTGTGAACATAATATCGGCATAGAGAGACCTTTAGGCAGGGAGGACTGGGCCATAATTGGGCAGATTGTGGCAGTCCTCAAACCATTCCTCTCTGTGACAGAACATCTGAGCCGCGAGGATGCCAGCATTGCTAATGTGCTGCCGCTTTTTAACCATCTTCAGACTAAATTGGAGCGGTTCATGTCAGCTCAGGAACCTTTGCCTGGTGGTGTCCCTCAACCTGATGTGTTGGCTCTGCTCAAGACATTTCTCTTGGAATTGGGCAGGCGCACGCAGGATTTGACCGCCTCTTGCCCAGAACTGATGCTGGCTGCCATGTGTGACCCTCGTTGCAAGGGCAAAATGGCTGTGCAGTGCAGTGCTCTCACAACATGGCGGGACAGACTGATTGACAGGGTGCGTCAGAGGGAAAGGCAGATGGTAAGGCCGCAAGAGCTGGGAGAGGAGGAAGAGGAGGAAGAAGATATTGAAAACCCCCTCTCCCATGCAACAGCATCTACTGATTCTGAAGTGAGCAGCAGAGCTCCTGCCAGCGGTCGCGGAGCATCTTCTTCCGTCTTGACTGAGGCATTTGACACCCTAATGGGAACCTCCAGCAGCATAGTGCGCCCCAGGAAACGCATTTCATCAAAGGAGGTTGTCATGACATATTTGTCATCCCCACCAGTGCACCCCACCACAGATCCTATGTCTTTTTGGCAGGAGAAGAGCGAGGAGTGGCCTGCCCTCGCAGATATTGCCAAGGAGCTACTGTCCTGCCCTCCAACAAGTGTCCAGAGTGAGCGGGTGTTTTCTGTGACGGGAAACATCCTGTCACCCCAAAGATCACAGTTGTCCCCCCAGCTAATGGAGCAGTTAGCATTTTTGAAAATAAATTTGCCAAAGCTGGGGTACCCCTCCCTTACTCTGGACATTCCTTGAACTCACTGACTGACTGTCTGCACTCTGCAGCAGAGATGGCCTCTTGGTCTTAGACTCTTTAGTTGGACCCTGTCCCTCCCCACAATCAAAGTTTCTTAAATGCCCAAAAAATATTTATACCCATTCAATTGTTGTTCAATGTGCCAAATGTAATTATACTAATCCACAAGCTGGTAAACGCTGTGGCCTGATGTTCCCCAATGTGCCCCAATAATATGCCATGTGCCCCAGTATGCCCTGATGTGCCCCAATATGCCCTGATGTGCCCCAATATGTTTGGGTGGGGGAAGGGGAGTGTTTTTGTTTTCTGCCATTGCAGAAGGGAACTAACTACTGTTAAGTTAAGTTATTAATAATTTATTGTTGGAGTTGCTTTATGCTTTAGAGAGACCTAATAAACATTTCTATGTTCAGTTGTACAGTAGTGTCTGTCACCTTATTCTGTCCTATATGTCTGCCTGGCTACCTTGGATGGGGAATGGGATGGGGTGGGGGACAGAATGTACAGCTCGCTTTGCAACACTCCTTTTGAGTTGCGGAGCAGGCGGAGGAGGGAACTTTTTATTTCTGTGTCAATGTGGCTTATCACAGTGTGTCTATGTGTCTAGTGTGCTGTAAACATAAACACCTCCCTCAACAAAATCAAGCACTAAAGACTGCTGGTTTTATTACTTCAAAACAACTTTATTTTTACACACAAAATAAAAGTATAAAATAATATATTAGATTTGAACAAACAAACAAAATAGCTATGGTCCTGGAGCACGCAGTGGATGCTGGTTTCATCATGATGGAGAGGCTTCTCGGCTGCTCATGGTGGTGGTAGAGCTAGTACCAGGCAATGGAGCATTGTGTCTGGAAATTGCTTCCAGCAAACATAATTTGCAATGCTCCATTGCCTGGTTCTGTTGTAGGTTGAACCGGACCCACATCCTTTCCATATCATCAGTGTGGTTTCTGATGGCACGGTGGAGGGTCCGGTTCAACCTACGATTCTCCCTCTGCATTTTTTTGTTTGCTTTGGCCAGCCTCCGCATCTCTGTCAGCAGGACAGTTGTCTGACTCGGTGTTGGTGGTGGCAACTGCGGCACTGGCTGCTCCTCTGGAGGGTGAGGCAGTGGAGGACGTACAGGGGGGGCAGCTTCCTGTGGCCCTAGAGTCTGCTTCTGGGCCAAAGGGGTCAGCTCGGTCTCATCCCGGAGCGAAATCCCATCTGACAGGTCTTCTTGTTGATCTGAAATAGACGAGATAGCCAATGTTGATGCTAGCATTCAAAGAAATTGATTTCTAGAGATTATAATAAAAACATATTTTATTCCTTTTTATTTTGACATTGTCCTTTAAAAAATAAATACTATTTGTGTAACATATACATATATTCCTATTACAAGGAATGTATTGTAAACATCCTTTGTAATAGAAAAAAACAATGACAGGTCCTCTTTAATGTGAAATCTGGGGTCAAAAAGACCTCAGATCTCATATATTATCTACACAAAAATACAATAAAAAATTAATATAAAAAGAAATGTCATATTCTTCTCCCCCACCCAAAAAAAAAACCCTTTAAGATTGGAGGGCAGAAGTGGACCTGATCGTCTCCACCGCCTCTTTGGCCCCTGATAAAAGTGAACTTGCGGCAAGTCCGCCGCAGTAACCAATTTTATCTGAAAGAGGACCGCCCGCTGAAGAAGATACCGGGGTTATGGCAGCTATCTGCTGCCATAACAATGGTGGTCCTCTTCAAACAGCCGACATATAACTGCGGCGGGTGGTCCTTCCTTAAGTTTTTAAGGGAACAGTTTTCTTTTTTTTTTTTAAACAAACGCTTTCAATAAAAATAGGTTTGTTTTTCTCTTTATAATATATAGCAAAGAATTTATTTTCACTACTCTTCTAAGTTCCACCCTAGTTACTAACTTACTGTTACTGGTGGCTGTCTGATTGTAGTGGCGTTCAGATACTAAGATCAGATGCATTTCCAAATATTGTAGTAATAGAATAAACAATTATAGGTTACAATACTAACAGTGGGGTCTATTTACTAAAGGAAAATACACTTTCCACTACAAGTGCACTTGGAAGTGCAGTCGCTGTAGATCTGAGGGGGACAGTCATGCAAGGGAAAAAAAAAAAACAGAATGTTTGTTTGTACACGATTGGAAGATAAAATCAGCAGAGCTTCCCCTCAATTCAGAGTTTCTCCTCAGATTTACAGCGACTGCACTTCTGGGGAGGACTTCCCCTCCAGCTGTTTGTAATAACAGACAAGCGGCTGCTAGTGCTTAGCCACATTGGTTGTTAAAAAACAGCACCGGACGGGTGATGTCTGCCGCTGCAAGCATCACCCGAGTACAACACCTTGAAGCACTATATTGGTAAGTTTGTCAACGATAATTACAAAAAAAGGGGCCACCATTAATCGGTAGACCCCTAGTTTGGGGTGTGTGCTGTGTGTATGAACTTAAAAATGGATGGTTGTAGCTTTTTTTATGTGTTTGTGAACTTAGTGTGGATGATGGTGCCTTGTGTCCTTTTTTCTTTATATTGGCAGCTTGCGTATTCTAGTACTTACGTCGAGGAGAAATGGGGCGTTGCTTCCTGGCAGAAGGAGCTGATGCTGGAGGGTCCGGGATATGGCAGCTCAGGCTTTCTGTTAAGATAGAATAAAGAGTTATGGTAACCACTTCTGGACCAAGCCTATTTATGACAGTTATTGTTTACAATTTAAAATCAAAACTTTTTTCTAGAAAATTACTGAGAACCACAAACATTATAATTATATATATATATATATGTGCACTGTGTGTGTATTTGCACAGCGGCCTTTCAAAAGCAATTTTAGGTGAGAAATTAACTGAATTAAAAACATTTTTTTTTACAGTAAATGTATTTAGCCCAATTTTTGGGGATATTGCGATAGTCGATGTTACTCCAAGTAAAATAGATAGATATCGAACATGTTATGGTTTAAAATTGCAAACGCTCTTGGAATCGCGATAAACTACGGTACTTAACTACTTCCCACCCGGCCACTGTACATAGACGGCCGGGTGGGAGCCGTCTACTTCTGATCTGACGTTCTGGAACGTCCTTCTGAAGTAGAGGGATCGCGCGCGTGCCAGCGCAGTGGCGCGATCCCGATGCGGCCGTGTCACCCGGACACGGCGCATCTCGGATCGGCAGGAGGGGTCGGTGATTGGCCCTCCTGATCACATGACGGCCGTGTCGAATCACAGCCGTCATGTGATGTAAACAAACAGCCGTTTGCTAGGCAATCGGCTCTCCTCTCCTCACACGGAAGTCGTTGGTGAGGAGAGGAGAGCGGATCACTCCAGCCGGCTGGTGATCAGTGAGTATTAGCTGTTTTTACAGCTTTTTACTCACTGATCACCAGTGTAGTGTCCCCACAGTGTAAACACACATGTCCCCACACATGTCCCCAAAACACACATGTCCCCTAATAAAAACACATGTCCCAAAATAATAAAAACACATGTCCCTCACATATGTCCCGGTAAAATAACATGTGTCAATGATTATCTGCACACATATGTCCGTGATCACCTGCACACAGTCATCTGTACATGATCATTTGCGTACATATGTCCGTGATCACGCGAACCAATTATTAATATACACTTAACGTAATTTTTTTGACCAAAAATATGTAGAAGAATACGTAATTTTACGTATCGGCCTAAACTGAGGAAAAAAAATATTTATTTTTATATTTTTGGGGGATAATTTTTATGACAAAGTAAAAAATATTGATTTTTTTTTAAAAATTGTTGCTCTTTTTTTGTTTATAGCACAAAAAATAAAAACCGCAAAGGTGATCAAATAAATACCACCAAATACCACCCTATTTCTGTTCAAAAAAATACGCCAATTTTGTTTGGGAGCCACGTCGCACGACCGCGCAATTGTCACTTAAAGCGACGCAGTGCCGAATCGCAAAAAGTGCTCTGGTAAGGAAGGGGGGAAAATCATCGGGGGCTGAAGTGGTTAAATACAATAAATAGATGTTTGTTATTATGTTTGCTTTGTGTTGGTTAGGTAGGTAGTAGGTACTCACCACTGCCAGAATATTGAGGGGGGCATGAAGCAGAAGCAGCTGTTCCTGTTCCCTCCTCCACGGATGATGACATTGATCGATCTGGAAAACATGAATGTAAAGCAAAACGTAAGTCTCACATGCCGCAGTCATAAAAAATATAGTGAGCTGCAAACAACAACCATATAACTGCAATATATAATGATAGATTTTATTTTACTCACCAGCTCTCAGTCTCTGGTGCTTGGCGGCGGATCTGGCACTGGCAGTGCTCACTCCAGGGGGCGGGGCATCTTCGTGAAGTAGGAGGCCATCCTTAAGCTCTGCCTCCCACTGTCTAAATAAGACAGTCTTGCCTCCTCCAGTGGCCTGCCTCTCAATTTTTTTATGGACAGAGGCCCGACAATCATAAAATCTGCAAATGAAAATAGTATATTTAGTAAATATACACACGTTAATATTATTTTTATTTTACATGTTACTTTTCTGTGTCTGTCTGTGTCAAATAAATATATTAAATATATTTGTGTTACGTTCAAATCAGTTTATTACTCAAAGCCTACTGTGTGTGTTTTTCACAAATATGGGGTGTGTTCTAAGAGTGATATAAAATTTGAATAATTATTACCTGTGCCTGACACCAGCGGTGGTCCTGCGAACCTTGGACAGGGCATTCACAGAGTCCCGGACTCGATCCCAGGCTGCTGTCTTCTGGGCAGTAGGGACGTTGAGGCTGAACAATGTGGCCTTGTCCCTCCTAACAGCAGCCACCAGAGCAGCGTTTTCCTGGGGGGTAAAGACTGGCCCCCTTGTTGATGACGTCATCGTCTTCTGCTGCTGCTTGCGTTTGGTTCGCTGGTGGTCGCCGGTGTCAGACATTTCATCTTCTGATATGGGGGGGGGCATACGCCTCTTTTTTTGGCCATGCTCCCGCTCCCGCTCCACTCCACTTCCATGGCCATGCTCCCTTCCACTCTTCATCTCCTCTTCACGCCTCCTCTCCCCTCCGCGCTTCCTCTCCCTGTCCCCTCCGCGCTTCCTCTCCCTGTCCCCTCCGCGCTTCCTCTCCCTGTCCCCCCTACTACGCTTCCTCTCCCTGTCCTCTCTACTATGCTTCCTCTTCTCTACTCTTCCCTCCTCTCTCCTCAACCCCCCACTGATCCTCCTCTCACCCCCACTCCAGTCCCCTCCACTCCTGTGCTCCCCTCCACCCCCTGACCCTCCACTCCTCTCTCCTCCACTCTTCTCCCCTCCACTCATCCGATCCCCTCCACTCATCCGGCGCTCCCCTCCACTCATCCGATCCCCTCCACTCATCCGGCGCTCCCCTCCACTCATCCGATCCCCTCCACTCATCCGATCCCCTCCACTCATCCGGCGCTCCCCTCCACTCATCCGATCCCCTGAGTCCTCTCCACTCTCACTCACAACAACAACTTTCAAACCAACACTCTCACTCACACATACATTCTCACTCCCAGACATTCTAATTCCACACAAATCACAAATTCAGTCCACACAAAAACAACAACCACAACTCCAACAATACCACTCTCTCTGCTCTCAGTCTCTGCTCTGCTCTCTCTCTGTTCCTCCCTCACTACACTACAGTCACACGGAGTCACACGGTCTCTCTAAATTACATCCAGGGGCCGGCCTCTCAAAACTACATCCAGGGGCGGAGACTATAGGCACATGTCAAAAACGAAAGTAAAGAATAAACGAGATTTCGAATAGTTACGAATAACAGCGATGTATTAGAAAAGTACGAATCCATTCGACGCATGCAGCGCCGCAGCGCCACTGTGTCAGACATGTAAATTTACGAATCAACGACCAAAAAGAAAAAAGTTACGAATGTACGAATCCATTCGAAGCGCGTTAGCCAGCGCCATTGTGAGAGAGTGAGAGACACGTAAAATGACGAATCAGTAAACCAAAAAAAAAAAAAGTTACGAATCCATTCGAAGCACGTTAGACATCGCTATTGTGAGAGAGAGACGCGTAAAATGACAAATCAACAAACCAAAAAAAATAACGAATTTGAGAATCCATTCGAAGCACGTTAGACAGCGCCATTGTGAGAGAGTCAGAGAGACACGTAAAATGACGAATCAACAAACAAATAAAAAAAGTTACGAATCCATTCGAAGGACGTTAGACAGTCACAGCGCAATTGTGAGAGAGAGACACGTAAAATGACAGATCAACAAACAAAGAAAAGTAACGAATTTAAGAATCCATTCGAAGCACGTTAGGCAGCACCATTGTAGAGACACGAAAAATGACGACTGAACAAACAAAAACAAAAAAAGTTAAGAATGTACGAATCCATTCGAGGCACGTTAGACAGGGCCATTGTGAGAGAGACACGTAAAATGACAAATCAACAAACAATAAAAAGTAACGAATTTAAGAATCCATTCGAAGCACGTTAAGAATAAGCAGCGCCATTTTAAGAGACACGGAAAATTACGAATCAACAAACCAAAAAAAAAGTTACGAATGTACGAATACATTCGAAGCACGTTAGACAGCGCCATTGTAAGAGAAAGAGAGACATGTAAAATGACCAATCAACAAACCAAAAAAAGTAACGAATTTACAAATCCATTAGAATAACGTTAGGCATAGGCAGAGCTATTGTCTACACAGTACACACACACACAATAGACTGTTGTTATGCAACCTTAATACGTTTTCGGATATTATTCGTAGAGTGTCGCTATTCGTTAACCAAATTAACGATTCTTACGATTCGTACGAAATCCGTATTTCGTACGAATCCGAATTAAATTCCGTATACGAAACCCGAATTACGAATTTTTTTGGATACGAAATAAAACGGAACGAAACGAAACGTATTTTTTGACGGATCCCATGTCTAATAGTTAGTGGCTGGAATAGGCTGGAGGGGGAAAGAGTTAAATGCATGTGCTTCAGTTCCGGGGCTATTTGGATCCAGCCTACTTACCATTGATATAAATATGGCTCTTTGTCAACTTCGTCAAGCACGGCATTCTGTAATTTGTGTCGAGGAGGACTGCTGCGCCTTGCAGTCTGTCAGAGACACCGGGGTTCCGGAGAAAAGCCAAGACATGGAGAATGCCAATGGACTACTACCTTTCTGAAGTATGCCTGGCCAGCCAGCTAGAGGTAGTTAGGGACATTATAATTTTAACTGTTGGACTGTACTATAAAGCTCTTCAGTAAAGTTGCATCAACTGTTCTGAGCCTGGCCTGAAGTGATTCAAAGGGGTTCATGTTGGTTCTGGCATATCAAAAAAACCTGGGTCTGTAAGGGCTCTTTCACACGGACGGTCCGTATGTCCGTTTTTCATCCATCCGTTTTCGGATGAAAAACGGACATACATGTATCCCTATGGGATAGCGGGTGTCAGCGGATGAGCATCCGCTGACACCTGATCTCGTCCGTGCCCGCTATGGTCCGTTTCTGCAGACGGAGGAAAACCCTATTTTTTCATCCGTCTGCAGAGCGGATCGGGTGACGACGGACTCTACAGTCCGTCGGCACCCGATCCCCCATAGGGGAGAGCGGCGCTGTGACAGGTCCGTCCCTGCATGGAGTACAGAGACGGACCTGTCATCTTCCTGCTCAGCGGAGATCGCTCCGGCGATTCCCGCTGAGCTAGCGGCTATCCACGGGGCGGATCTGCACTGATCCGCCCCGTGTGAAAGAGCCCTAAGGCACATGTGGGGTATGAAGCTCAGCTGCAAAGATTTATGACCTGGTCACATAGGAACAGGAAGAAAGGGGTTAAAAAGTGCACGCATGAGGTCTGCGCTAGGTGCTCAGCAGCACCCCATTCTGTTACTGGAAGTGAGGTAACAGAGGTACGCTGGACTGATGGAGAGGGCGTGGGCTCAGAAGCATCCCTCCTAATGCAAATCTACAGTAAGTTGCAGTGTGTAGTGACATGGGGCAGTCCTTTTCCAGATGAATTCTGCACTTTTACTGCACACAGTCTGATGGCTCATCTCTAAATTGGGGAAGTGCCTTAATGTTATACTTTCTCATGACCGCAGTCTCAGCCTGGTCTCGAACATTGATGAGCACGCTCTGCGCAAAAGTTTCCCCCACATGCTGGGCGAGTAGGGCCGGCCCACATATAGGCAATATTCTGCCCATTATTTGGAGTGGGAGCCCTGCCAAGGAAAACCTATATAAACAATAGGCAGATAGGGTTAAAATTCTGCAGACAGTGTTCAGACCACTACTATATAACACTCCACTCTCTCTCTCGACTATTGTGGCCAAATACCCTACCTATCCCATGACTACTGTGGTACAATACCCCACCCAGTCACCTGACCACTATGGTACCATACCCCAACCTCTTCCCTGACCACCATGGCACAATACCTCACCCTATTCCCTGACCACTGTAGCACAATACCCCACTCTCTCCCCTGACCACTGTGGCACAGTACCACACCCAGTCACCTGACGACTATGGTAAAATACCCCAACCTCTTCTCTGACCATCATGAAACAATACCCCACCCTTCCCCCTGACCACTGTGGTACAATTCCCCACCCTCCCCTCTGACTACTGTGGTACAATACCCCAATATCTTCCCTGACCATCATGGCAAAATACCTCACCCAGTCACCAGACCACTATGGTACAATACCCCAACCTCTTCCCTGACCATCGTGGCACAATACCTTACCCTATCCCCTGACCACTGTAGCACAATACCCCGCCCAGTCACCTGACCAATATGGCACAATACCTCACCCTCCCCCCTGACCACTGTGGTACAATACCCCAGCCACAAAGTGTGATGTGAGCTATTCCACTAACTGCACAAATTTAGACCCAGCATGTACAAAGTCAGAACTTCATGCCAAGCACCTGAAAACTGCCAGGAGAATGAAAAGTTTAATTAAGCCCTAAATATTATCAGTTTTTATATAGTTTTCAAGAATAAACTAATCTTTGAATAAGTGGAACAATGGCTAGACATTTTCTTTTGTTATTTAATATTATTTAATATTATTGGGCTGATGTCACTAGCTACCTATCACATTTTCTCTATAAATTTGCACTCCATAAAAAGAAACTGGGGATCACCACACAGCACAGTCTTTGTCACAGCGGGACTGGGGTGTTATCATATAGTTATTGGATGATGAATGAATGTTGTCATATAGTGAGGGATGATAATTATTGTTGTTAAGGCAAGAGTTTGCTAGCCAGTATGGAATGCAAAACTCTTCTATCCAAAAAGTGAAAGCAACTTGATTCATCCAGGGAGAAGCATTTATTGGGTCTAAGCAGGGGCATACCTAGAGAATTTGGCGCCCTGGGGGGAACCTATATCTGGCACCCCCCAACTTTAAAATGTAAAAACACCCTCCTCTGCCAACATCAACATTTTTGAATTCTGAACTTTTTTTTAAAATGCCATCGTCGGCCGATCAAAGGCAAATCTGGCTTTGTTCGCGTCTCCGGCCAGCCGGCTGGTGGCTCACGTCTCCGGGTGGGACGAGAGACCTGGGCGGAGCGGTGGGGGAATGGTGACATGGGGACAATTGGGATGTCCCCTCCCGCTCCTTGTAATAACAGCCGATGCTGTTTATCCATGGCAGCCAGTGACAATAGACGGCACAGGCAAGAGGTGTCAGATCCCACATTTTTGGACAGATCGTGCCACGGTCAGGGAAGTGGAGAGCTGGACTGGAGCTGCTATGAGGGAGATATCAGAGTGAGATGGGGAGACAGCTGACAATACAAAGTATTATAGTAAATAGTAAATCATCAATGCCAATGATGCCATTATCTGCTGTCCTCAGGGACAGATCCGATCCAGAGATCCCACTGTATGGTGATCTCTGGATCGGATCTGTCCCTGAGGACAGCAAACAATGGCATCATTGGCATTGATGATTTGATTCGGATTTGGGAAATAACCTGCTGACAATGCGTGTTGCTTGCTGGACCATGGACGGGATGATCAGGGAAGATGGCAAGATGCTGCTGTGACCTGCTGCTTGCTGGACGGATCTGATGGCTGCAAGATGTGGGTGTAGGTGTATATAGCACACGCCTGGATTCTGCAACCTGTATTTAGCACATGCCTGGATTCTGCACCCTGTACATAGCACATGCCTGGATTCTGCACCCTGTACATAGCACATGCCTGGATTCTGCACCCTGTATGTAGCACATGCCTGGATTCTGCAACCTGTATATAGCACATGCTTAAATTCTGCAACCTGTATATAGCACACATCTGGATTCTGCAACCTGTATATAGCACACGCCTAGATTCTGCCACCCCCCTTATCAGGTCAGCTACACTATACCTGGGTGGTGGTGGACACAGCAACCCCCCACCCCTCTTCTCTGTCAGACCAGCACAGGGTGGCAGGGCAGACACAAACACTCCTCAAGCTTCTTCTCACAACCCACACACACCCCCTATCACCAGCTCACCTCGGGCTCTCAGCTTCAGCTAGGAAGGTCCGGACTCCAGAAAACTGTGTAGACACAGTGTGTAACAGCAGCCGCCCCCGAAGAGAATGGTGACACACTCAGCTCGGCTGCTCAGCAGTAGTGGGTGGAGCTAGCAGGGGGAAAACAGTAACCAGACTAGGCTATTTTGGACCGCAGCGCTGGGGGTGTTCCGGTTGACAACAAAAAAATGGCCAAACTGAGCAGCCAGAGCCAGGGATGCCCTTGGGATGGTGTCAGACAGTGTCATCCAACCCGGGTGCAGAGCGCACCCCCATAGCAATGCCACCCGGCCACTGACACCCCGCCAATGTGTGGCACCTGGGCCGGACCAAGGTGATCTTGCATAAAATAAACATGGCAAAGAACCAATAGCTATCCTTTTGTTATGTAGAACATAGTAGGCCTGGACAGACGGTGGCATGGTCAATATGTCAGCCTCTAATGTAATATACAGTCATGGCCAAAAATTTTGGCACCCCTGCATTTCTGTCAGATAATGCACCACTTCGCCCAGAAAATTGGTGCAATTACAAATGTTTTGGAATTCTCATGTGGAGAAACAAAAAGCCGAACCTGACTCATTCCACGCAAAACTCCAATAATGAACTTGAAAAAAATGATTGTCACCTTCTCAAAATTGTGAGAAATATCTGCATTCCAAGTTTGTGATGCTCCTGTAATTTGTAATTAAACTCACCTGTATCAATTAACAGGTGCTGACAATATAGAAATCATACCTAGTCCTAGTCAACTAGTTAAAATGATTAAAAACTGACTCAACCTTTCTGTTGTATGTCTCAGTGTGTCACATGGAGCATGGAGAAGAGAAAGAGCAGCAAAGAATTGTCTGAGGATTTGAGAACACAAATTGTGGAAAAGCATGGACAATCTCAAGGTTACATCCATCTCCAGAGAGCTTAATGTTCCGTGTCCACTTTGTGCAACATAATCTAGAAGTTTACAGCCCATGGCACTGTAGATAATCTCCCTGGATGTGTACGAAAGAGAAAGATTGATTAAAGATTGCAATGAAGGATTGTTCGAATGGTGGATAAAAAACCTTGATCAACTCCATACAAATTCAAGCTGACCTCCAGGCATAAGGTAGAACTGTGTCAGCTCGCACTATGGGGGTTATTTACGAAAGGCAAATCCATTTTGCACTACAAGTGCAAATTACAAGTGCAAAGTGCACTTGAAATTGCACTGAAAGTGCACTCGGAAGTGCAGTTGCTGTAAATCTAAGGGGAAGCTCTGCTGATTTTATTATCCAATCATGTGCAAGCTAAATGCTGTTTTTTATTTACCTTGCATGCCCCCCTCGGATCTACAGCGACTGCACTTCCAAGTGCAATTTCAAGTGCACTTTGCACTTGTAGTTTGCACTTGTAGTGCACAGTGGATTTGCCTTTAGTAAATAACCCCCAGAGTGTCATAAATGTATATATGGCAGGTGTAAATTCCTCAGATCTGTTTTTGAATGCAAATTACACTTCTATGGCAGTGGGGATAAATTAGCTTTAAACTGCAAAAATGTAAATAGAATTTTATTTTATCTTCAAACATGATGTTTAAGGACTTTACTAATGAATCTTTGTTGGAGAGTTTCTTGTCTTTCAGATGTTGCCAGAAATACTCGTTTGCAAGTGAATTACAGACACTAGATGACACATTTTTGCCTGAAACTGTTTGCTAGTGGGGGAAGATAAAAGGATAGATAAATGTGTAATTTGTGCTGGGTCCACTCTACAAGGAATTGCAAAGACTTGTAAAATAATGGGCTCTCAATTATCATCAAGCAATGGACTTTTTTTTCCACCTCCCTACATTTTTCTTCCTTTTCCCTGGTCTATTTTTGCTTTAATATTTTATTTTCATTATGTTTTATTTCTTGTATCTTTATAAAACCAGAGAGAAGTATTTAACCCCAATAATCGATAACATGATATCCATATACCGTATATACTCGAGTATAAGCCGAGTTTTTCAGCACATTTTTTGTGCTGAAAATGCCCCCCTCGGCTTATACTCTAGTCAAGCACTTTTCTGCAGCAGAGAATGACATTTTCCAACCCGACTTTGGGGCCCCGTATCTCGGGGTCACTTAGTGCTAGGAGCCCCATCTTTGGATATGTTGTAGTGCTAGTTCCACTGGTTTCTAGCACCAAGTGACCCCAAGATACGGTCAATTGTCGGTCAACTGTGTCCATCTGTAGCAATGTCATTTCGGGACCCTTTGGGTCCAGAGACCCCAAATTTTGCAGCTAGGGGGCATTTAGGAACCCTTAACTACCATTTTTTAAGTTCAGGGGACCTATGGCTGCAAATGGGCACAGTGAGGCATGCAAATGTTGACCCTCTTTTCCACTCACAGTAGCTGCGCATTTCTCACCCTAGGCTTATACTCAAGTCAATAAGTTTTCCCATTTTTTTGTGGTAAAATTGGGTGCTTCGGCTTATACTCTATACGTTACACAGAGGGGGTTATTTACAAAAGGCAAATCCATTTTGCACTACAAGTGCAAAGTGCACTTGAAATTGCACTGAAAGTGCACTTGGAAGTGCAGTCACTGTAGATCCGAGGGGGACATGCCAGGAAATTAAAAAACAGCATTTTAGCTTGCACATGATTGGATGATACAATCGGCAGAGCTTCCCCTCATTTCAGATCACTATTTCAAGTGCACTTTACACTTGTAGTTTGCACTTGTAGTCAGGGCCGTTTGAAGGAATTTTTGGGGCCCCAAGCAAAATGGACATGGAGGCCCCCCCAACCCCCCCCCCCCTTCCGCACGCAAAAGCCTACAGAAATCACAGCATAGCGATACAGTTTAATTTCACCGTGGGATGGACAGGGGGACAGTGGGATGGACAGGGGGACTGTGGGATGGACAGGGGGACCGTGGGATGGACAGGGGGACCGTGGGATGGACAGGGGGACCGTGGGATGGACAGGGGGACAGTGGGATGGACAGGGGGACAGTGGGATGAACAGGGGGGCCGTGGGATGGACAGGGGGGCCGTGGGATGGACAGGGGGACCGTGGGATGGACAGGGGTACCGTGGGATGGACAGGGGGACCGTGGGATGGACAGGGGGACCATGGGATGGACAAGGGGACCGTGGGATGGACAGGGGGACCGTGGGATGAACAGGGGCACCGTGGGATGAACAGGGGCACCGTGGGATGGACAGGGGGACAGTGGAATGGACAGGGGGACCATGGAATGGACAGGGGGACCGTGGGATGGACATGATCACATGATCATCCCCCAAAAGTGAAGGATTTCAAGTCCCAGCATGAACCCTCCCTGTCCTGCTAGGATGTGTCTGTGTGTCCTCTCCTGCTCCAGTTCTGCCCACCCTTATGATGATGTTGGTGAGCAGTGCATTTTAGTTGCCTTTCTACTGTCTGTTACACTAACACAGCTGCAATCTGTCTCTCTGTCAAGTGTTTCTTGTGCAGCAGCATGTCGCTGCCTGAGTGCCTGGCTGGACTCGAGGACCAGAACATACAGGGAGGGAGAAGGTGGGTGGAGCTAGTTAGATCTCCCGAGTCCTCTGCTGTGATAGGCACAACTCTGCCTCTCTCCTGCTCTGCTCGTGACGTCACTGGTTGCCACACGCCAAGCGGGCGGCAGGTAGCAACCAGCACAGTGCCAGCTAGGGGTCCACAGTCTGAGACAGTGACAGACAGTCAGATCAACCATGCATTAGATCGACCCAGGGCGGCAATCGGGGACAGTGACAGGCAGCAGGCAGGCACCCTAGGCTGGGGCCCCAGGCCAGCTCGGGGCCCCAAGCAATTGCTTGTTTTGCCTGTCCTGTTGTGACGGGCCTGCTTGTAGCGCAAAGTGGATTTGCCTTTTGTAAATAACCCCCTCTGTAACCTCTTCAACTGTTTGTGAAATATTGTGAATATTTGCATTTGCTTCCAAAAATTTGTCACCGTCTACCTTCATTTTATCATATTCAATTTTCAGATGGTCATATTTGTGTTTTAACTCAGAAAACAGTATCCATGTCTTGGACTTTTGCTTTATATTTTTATTAGCTCTGTTTGACACATTAGGGTCACACATCTTTAACCTGGTGTCTCCCCTCCCCTTGGATTAGAGCGATAAATGTCAGAGCGATAAATCCAAAATCATACAATAAAAGATATATGAACTGTAAATGATGGTCCATAGAAGCATATGAATAGAAAAAGTCCTCCTCCGTGTTCAGTGTATCAGATACAGCAAGTGAAGGAAAGATAGTAGTAACTGAACCAAATAGGGAATCAAATAAGCTCCTGCTCTACAACCAATGTGAGTTATACAAACTGCTTACCAGATGTACTGTAAATGACCACTACTTAACTACAGGTGGTCAAACAAGGACGAGGAAATAAGGTCTCCCTCAAACCATATACTGTATGGCTCTCTCTGCTCACACTACTCCAACAGAACTCAGAGACAAAAAAAAACGCTTCCATAGTGCAGTATGAAAAAAACTATTTAATGATAAAACGAATGAATGCACTTACAAGAATCCAGATAAAATCGGCATGTTATAGAATCCAAACGATCAAAAGTCATTACAGCATCCCTGCGGGCTTCCCTCCAGGCTCACTCATACATCAACCAATCAGGGATGAATCTCTTTTAGCATCAATAAAATCACTGCTCCTTTAAAAACAACAGTTTTAAAATTTTGCATTGATACATGTCCCCCAGGGCAGTACCCAGGTCCCCATACCCCTTTTATGGCCAATAACTTGCATATAAGCCTTCAAAATGGGGACTTTGGATTTTTTAAGTTTGGGTCCCATAGACATTAACCTCCCTGGCGGTGTGATTATGTCAGATTTTTGCGTCTCAAAGTGGTACATTGTTTCGCATGAAAATTTGGCATTTTATATTGTAGGCCTGTAATTCTTAGGAATAACTCACTTAAATCTGTCCAAACCAGAGTCTAGTAGACATCCCGGGTATATTAAAGGTTGAAACACAAAATCATAAATAAAAATTATAATAAATAACTATAACAGTTCAGTTGCAGAATTGTCGCTGTCTTCACTTTCAGTGTTTGATGATGAATTTCCCCACGAATCACAATCGCTTAATTCTGCAAGTGTTCTAATTTACTATTGCTGTTTTCTAGCTGGTCTAAAAGCGCTTTTGACGTAAAGGGACACTTTTTGGTTGCAGGCAGGGCACTGGACAAAGCACTAGGGACAAAATGGATGTGAAATGATTTGATACAGTAATGTAATATGTAAGATTACAGTGTAATGTATGTGTTTTGTTTTTTTTCACTTTTTGAATTTGGTGACAGGCTCTGTCCCCGTGCGTTACAATGCTCGCAGGGAACGGAGCCCGACACACAGTACATCGGGCAGAGGACAAAGCCCGCGGACACAGCAGGAGGACATTGCAGGGTCCTGGGGACAAGGTAAGTAACTTTCCCAGGATACTGCGATGCAATCCCAAGTGCGGCTCGGGGTTACCGCTTTTGGTAATGAAAATTCACCCCGAGCCACACTTGGGATTACCGCCAGGGGGTTCGCTTTTTGGGTCTAAACTTTTTCCATGTTCGGGAGTTCTGGTGCTCTGGTGCTTCCATGTTCGGGAGTTTAGCCCATCACTAGCAAAGAACCATTAGCTATTCTTTTAATATGTAGAATATAGCAGGCCTGGACAAACGGTGGCCTGGTCAATATGTCAGCCCCTAATGTAATATATTATATATATATATATATATATATAATATATATATATATATATATATATATATATATATATATATATAAAACTACACCCAGAATATTCTACACGAATTAGAGGAAGGCATGCAAAGATAAATCAATCCACATTAAAAAAAAATGTGACCAATTTATTTATTCACACTCTTATTAGTACAAAACTGCCACCTAGTGACCAAGACCAATAACATTTTAAGGAAAACTGCTTTGGCTTCTACAGTTTCCTTTTGCAGGTTCCTCTGTATGTACTGTATGTTAAAGTAGATTTTTTTTCCATTTGAACAGTGTAAGGGAGGCTTATAACCCCAGTCAATATTTTTTTACCTTTTGTGTTCCATTGGGTAGATTTCCATTCACTTCCTGTCCTGTAGCCAAAACAGGAAAAGAAGGGTAGTCCCCTCAAAGTAAGGCAATCCCAAACTGTCTACAGAGGCATCAGACAGAACTAGTATCCCCATTGGAAGGTTTCCCCTCCATTCCTGTTCTGAGGACAACCCAATATTTGGGATTTTGTTTTACTTTAATTTTTAGTGATAATGGCCACCAGGACAAATAGAGGGTGAATCTCCCTAACGGGGACACAGACAGCAACAAATCTGAAAGGTGTTGTAATCCCTCTCCACTCTATCCAAAACTAAAAAAAAAAGAAAAAAAAAAAAGTTTTGCTTTTAATTTTTACTTTAAGGTCACATCATGGAACCCTTTGTACATCAAGACATTTTTAGGTAAACGTAAAAAAGAACTTTGGGCAAAACATAAAATTGAAAACATTTTTGCAGATAACGGTTTACTTGCGTTACCTTCATGATTTTGGGTGCCTCTTTGGGGCCTAATATAGGAAATGAGGCAACAATCATGCTGCAACCTAGACACTTCATGCAATATGTAGTTCTATCCAACAGCAGCCCCAAACCCTATCCATATAGTAAACTTACAGACCTGCAGTGAAGTCATTTTTACCTTCAGAAATGTTGTTGAGGCCTTTGTCTACTGGCTTTGGGCTTCCAGGTGCACTGAGCCTGCATTTGAAATCAGTTTGGGTTACTTCTAAGATCATTCACGTACACGGCTTGATTTTCAGATGTAACAATTGATTTTCAGATGTAACAATTGACTTTCGTGTTGTTAGGGCTCTTTCACACGGACGGACCGTATGTCCGTTTTTCATCCATCCGTTTTCGGATGAAAAACGGACATACATGTATCCCTATGGGATAGCGGGTGTCAGCGGATGAGCATCCGCTGATACCCGCTCTCGTCCGTGCCCGCTATGCTCCGTTTCTGCAGACGGAGGAAAACCCCATTTTTTCATCCGTCTGCAGAGCGGATCGGATGACGACGGACTCTGCGGTCCGTCGTCACCCGATCTCCCATAGGGGAGAGCGGCGCTCTGACAGGTCCGTCCCTGCACAGTGTGCAGAGACGGACCTGTCATCTTCCTGCTCAGCGGAGATCGCTCCGGCGATCCCCGCTGAGCAAGCGGCTATCCACGGGGCGGATCTGCACTGATCCGCCCCGTGTGAAAGAGCCCTTATGTAAAACGTGTTTTAGTTGGATGGCACAAATAAAACTTTTTCTGAGCTAAAAAAAAAATCATTCACAGTTTAATAAGGGATGTTAAACTGGCTATAGATAGCTAGATTTTAGAAAGAATGGCTTGTATTTGACCTTCTTCTAAGGTCACAGGTTCACACATGTGTGGCCGTGGGTTTGTGCCTGGGGTCCGGAGAATTTGTGCACACTGGTTCAGGTGCGATTTAGGTCCAAATTTTTGCCTGAATTCGAACCCGAACTGGACCCAAAGATGCACAGGAGCCTTTGCACTTTTGCTATCCGGACTGCAGGCCTGGACATGTGTGAACCCGCTCCATTGCCTGTCATCCAATTTGCATTGGTTTGAACCCGGTCTTAATGGCATTAACCTGTTTCAAGTTTTTTTTTGCATTCCTTTCGACCTGTATGGGAAGGGAAGCATTGAAAATGTCATATCAAATACTTACCGTAATTTTCTTTCCTGATGGACTCCATGGCAGCCTATGTATGGGTTAATCCCGCCCCTCATACCTCATAGGACCCTTCTCCCATAAATCTTTTCTGTGAGCCAGAGGCCATGTTTCGTAACTTAGCCTACTCCATGGTAGCCTACATGTGGGGAAAAAATAGCCATACACACCCGGGTGGGCAATTGCAAAAGTAAAAGGTTTAATTGGCACCGTCAACAGACAGAATATGCAAACCAAAATGAACAGAAGACAAAGAGGTCGGTTCTACGCAGCAGTGCGCCATGAACGTATTAAGTGAAGACCATTAGGGCAAATCACTTCTGGGGCGACATGTTTTCAATGCATACTTTGTATCAATGCAGCCTCATCAGTGCACATCAGTGTCACCTCATCAGTGCCCATCAGTTCAGCCCATCAGTGCAGACTCATTAGTGCCCATCAGTGCAGACTCATTAGTGCCCATCAGTGCAGCCCATCAGTGTTCATCAGTGCCACCTCATCAGTGCCCATCCGTGCCACCTCATCAGTGCCCATAAGTGCCATCTCATCAGTGCCTATCAGTGCTGCCTCATAAGTGCCCATCAGTGAAGGAGAAAAATTAGCTATTTGCAAAATTTTATAACAGCGACTCACCTCCTCCTTGTGGTCATTACACTCTGTAGCTCCATTCATTTTTAAGGCACTCCCACTCCTCTGGACTACATTACCCATAAATCTTTGCAGTACATCATGCAGAAGGGAGGAACACTGTGCTCTGTTCTCTCTCCTATGTACTGCCGCTGCACGTAGAGAGATGGGAGGCGGGAGCAGACATAGGAGGAGAGGGGTGGGATGCTGGGAGAGGCCAGTCATGTCACTGTCCCCGGGATCGCAGCCGGCGGTTCTTCTAGCTGACAAATGCAGAGGAGGAGTGGCGGCTACGCTACAAGCAACACACAGTCAGGCTGGAGCCACTCGAGCACCTCTGGCAGTGTCAGGGTATTACTGCACAAGGGCTCAGAGATGGAACTGACTCCTTTCACAGCCAACGCGGCCCCCGCTCACCGGGAAACTGCCTGTCCAGGTCAGGACTGGCCCTGCAAAGCTGGGACAAAACTGGGGACATACGCGGTCCAGGGACATTGTCCTTAGTCCAGGGACTGTCCCTAGAAACCTGGGACGTCTGGTCATTCTACCGTAAGCACTTGACCTCTGAAAGATTTACTCCCCTTCATGACCAGATAATTTTTTGCGATACGGCACTACGTTACTTTAACTGAAAATTGCGCTGTAATGCAACGCTGTACCCAAATAAAATTTATGTCATTTTTTTCTCACAAATAGAACTTTTTTTTTGGTGGTATTTGATCACCACTGGGTTTTACATTTTTTGCGCCATAAACAAAAAAAAAAGACCTTAAATTTTGAAAAAAAAACCACAATATTTTTAACTTTCTGCTATAAAACATACCCAATAAAAAAATTATAAAATTTTAATTTCTTTATAAATTTAGGCCAATATGTTTTCTGCTACATATTTTTGGTTAAAAAAAATAAGCATATATTGATCGGTTTGCGTAAAAGCAATAGTGTCTACAAAATATGGTATATAATACTGGATTTTATTTAAATTTTATTATCTATACTAGTAATGGCGGCGATCAGCAACTTATAGCGAGACTGATATTGCGGCGGACAATCTGACACTAACTGAGACTTTTGATACTTTGTGGGAACCAGTGACACTAATACAGTGGTCAGCGCTAAAAATATACACTGTCGCTGTACCAATGACACTGACTGGGAAGGGGTTAAACATCTATGGCAATCAAAAGGTTAAATATGTGCCTAACCAGTGTTTATGTGTGTACTATGTGGTACTTTTACTAAAGCCTCGTACACACGATCAGATTTTGCGCAGACAAAACCTCAGACTTTTGTCCAAAGGCATGTGCCTGGATTTTGTCTTGCATACAAACGGCAAGGAATTGTCAGCCAACAAACACGAACGTAGTGATGTACTATGTGGTTTTTCAGCTATTTAGCGCCACCGTTTGGGCTCCTTCTGCTAATTTTGTGTTAGTGTGTTGATTCACGCTTTTAATTTTGCACTTTTAATTTTGCGCTTTTCATTTAGCGCTTTTCATTTTGTGCTTTTCAGTTTGTGCTTTTCAGTTTGTTTCTGAACAGACATGTTGCGGAATCGCAGGAGATAACGTATTATTTATTATTGGCCTTGGAGTTATTGCTTTGACCCAAATCCAGTCCAGGAACAGGAGGAGGAGTTCTTGGACCAAAAATCGATTGCTTTATTAATCGTGACCAATTATGTCATATGCCTTTGCTGCGGGAGCTCCAGGAGAATAATCCAGATGTTTTTCGGAATTATCTCCGGATGACGGACCCCTGCTTTCACCAACTCTTGGCATTGTTGACCCCCTATATTAAGAAGCAGGACACATGGCCGCGTGAGGAAGCAAGACTCCGGAGCTCCTCACTCACAGCTGCTAAATTAGCCCGATCCGGCGGATCCAACGCTTAGAACACGGCCAAACTGATATGTCCCAGCACCGGAGGACATCCTCACGCAACAGGGGCACTCCACAGCCCGGTAACGGCTCCATCGGAGCTTTCTTCGGTCCCAAGGGGAAGCACCACGAGGCGGCAAAGATGGCGGCCGTGCAGGGCCGCGGGACGGACGTAATGGCGGAGGCCCAGGCGGCTAGATCTCCTATGCGGACCCCACTGCTGGTAAGCGACACTGCTCCCCCGGACTCCCCTGGCTCCTCAGCCTCCTTAGACCAGGGATCGGAGGCATCCATGCTACTAGGGGACAGGGACTTAAAACAACACATATGGTCGCTCCCCACCAGAGAGGATTTGGACCGCTTTGCCACCAGGGTTGAAAAGGCCTTTAAACAAGACATAGAGCAGCTGAAGGAAGACACCACTCAGCTAGACAATAGGCTTGGAATCCTGGAGCAGACAGTAGAAGGAGCACTGCCAGTGATTACACAGCTAAGGGACAAATGTACAGCACAAGACCAACAGATAGAGGCCCTAATATCCCAGCTGGATGATTATGAGAACCGTAGTCGCAGGGCAAACATCCGCATAAGAGGCCTGCCAGAGGCTACAGGGGCCAAGGACATTATTCCTACACTACAAGGTATATTTAAGGAACTTCTGGGCCTTCCCCCTGCCGCAAAAGTGGAAATTGATAGGGCCCATAGAGCCCTGCGCCCCCCATCACAAGATGCAGACAACCCCCGCGACATAATTTGCAAATTGCATAAATATACGGAGAAGGAGCAAATCATGCAACTCATGCGCAGGCGCCCCTATTTTGACTTTGACGGTGCCCACCTGTACTTTTACCAAGACCTCTCTCGACGCACCCTAATGCAGCGCAGGGCACTACAACCCCTGCTGGAAGCACTCCGCACGGAGGGTATAACCTACAGATGGGGATTCCCCTTCTGCCTACACGCGGAGAGAGACGGAAAGTCAGCCACCCTAAAAAACAAGGATGACCTCCATCGTTTTCTGACGCAACTAGAGCTGGAACCGGTAGATTTCCCTGACTGGAGACTTACCATGAACACCCTGTTGATGCAAGCACCCCAACCCTGGCGGCAGGTCAGGTCAAACACACGGAACCGCAAGCGCTCTTCCTCCGCGACGGGGAGGCAAGAGCCCCAGCGAGGAAACTGAACAACAACGGGCGGCCGCCCTGCTACTGACGCCTTCTCAAGACCCCAAACACGTGCAAAATCCGTCCACAATGGAGCCACCAGATGACCAAGTAATGGTGAAGTAGGAACTAACCACCCGCTATGAAACTACCCCATGGACTCCGTCATTTATTTTTCCTTTTTTTGCTGTTGTTCTAGCACTTTAAATTTTTTTTTTTTTTTTTTGTTCTTACTGGGCCCTGACAGCCTTAGAAAGCCCAACACTCAAATGCGCCACTATGCTAAGCCATCAACCGAAGAAGTGGCGGAATAGAACATTTGCCCAGATGCACATTTCAAATTTTGTACTGTTTTTGTGGCCCTCCATTGCCCTTTTTTTTTCTTTTGCTCAGATGCTTATTGAGATCCACGGACAATCACTGCTTTCTACCTAGTGAGGAGCAGGAACTTCCTGGTTATACATGTCCTATCACGACCCCCACATAGGACTACCCAGATTGGGTGTTAGCCCAGTTTTGGGCACTTTGCCGGCCTCGAGTGGCCCCCCCATGAAAGGGAGGCAGCACGAGCCTGGCAAACAGGTTTGGGACACCCCATATACGGCCTCTGAGGCCACTATAGTCCCGTGTTATAGAATACTGAATGTTATACAAAAAATGCTAACTCTCTCTTCTTTGTTACTTCTGCTCTTTTTGCTCTTCTCTCAAAGAGTCTCTTCTCTCTTTGGCATTCTTCCCTTTCCCCCTCCTTCCCCTTCTGGTCTCAGGTCATTTGGACAAAACTACTGCAGCTCGCCGAGAGGGAGTCGTGTGTACAGGTCCCCGCTGACATCTGCAGCAAGAGGGAGGTCGCCTGGACGAGTCCTACAGATACAACATGGCTACGGTTAAGGTAGTGTCCTATAATGTACGTGGTATGTGCTCCCCCAACAAAAGAAATAGGCTGTGGATAGAACTTAAAAGACTGGGGGCGCAGGTAGTTTTTTTGCAGGAGACCCACTTTACGGACACCTCACTCCCCAAACTGCCCACTCACCTGTTTTCACATTGGTATTTGGGCAATTCCCCGACACCCAAATCTAAGGGCACGGCCATAGCTATACACAAAAACTGCCAATTCCACCCGCTAGATCACACAGTGGATCCACAAGGGAGGTTTGTGTTCTTAAAGGGTACCATAATGGGACAGATATACACTTTTGCCACGATCTATGCCCCAAATAACCAGCAGATCACGTTCATAGACCAGACCCTATCCAAGCTAGCAGACTTCCGGGAGGGTAAACTGATACTGGGCGGCGATTTTAATGTCAGCCCCGACCCCACACTGGACACGTCAGCGAACAGGTCGTCGCACTCACAGGCCTTTCTGAGACATTTTCGAAAGACCCTCCAGACCCACACTTTAGTGGACTGCTGGAGAGTATTACATGCCACCGAAAGGGATTACAGCTACTACTCCGGGGTACACAAGATATACACAAGAATAGACCTGCTATTGGTAGACCAGGGAACGTTAGATCTAATCATAGGGGCGACCATAGATCGGATTACGATCTCGGACCACGCACCGGTGACACTCACACTTTCTCTGACACAGGCCGGGGCCCGAGTGAGGACTTGGAGGTTGAACGAGAATCTGCTTGACGACTTAAGAGTGGTAACGGGGGCCCAAGAGACCCTGACCCACTATTTTGCAGAAAATAGTAACGGGGAAGTGACAGAAGGAACACTATGGGAAGGCCATAAGGCCGTTGTGAGGGGCACCTTTATAGCTTTGGGAGCCCAAATCAACAAAGAGAGGCAGGCGGACTTTCAGAGGGTGCTACAGGAACTACAGAAGGCGGAGCTGGCACACAAGAGGACATCAGGCTCTGAGGAATTGAGACGCTTGATTGAGCTAAGACAGCTCTTCTCTAAATTACTAGATCGCAAGATAAATCGCAAGCTTAGGTTTATGGCACACACCTATTATGAACATGGCAACAAGTGTGGCAGGCTGTTGGCCCGAGCACTTCGTAAAAAGAGGCTCCTAGCACATGTGCATAAACTTTGCTCTCCCACAGGGGAACCAGCAAAACACACGTCCAAGATAGCCTCCATGTTCCGCGACTACTACGCCAAATTGTACAATCTGGAGTCCGCCTCCTCTCCCACAGATATAGCACTCAAGAAGGCACGCATACAAACATACCTCTCAGACGTAGGGCTCCCCACAATCACCCCAGAACAGGCAGCTGACCTAGAAGACCCGATCACCACATCCGAAATACTAACTACCATTAAATCCCTCCCGACTGGCAAGAGCCCTGGGCCGGACGGCTTCACCAGGGCCTACTACTTGAAATTCTTTGACAGTCTGCAGGCTCCTATGTGCACCCTGTTCAACTCCCTCAAGACCACTGGATCACTGCCACTAGAGACTTCCCTGGCCCACATTACGGTACTCCCAAAAGACGGCAAAGACCCCACCCAGCTACAAAGCTACCGCCCAATCTCCCTCCTAAATACCGACCTCAAAATCTTCTCTAAAATACTAGCTAATGGCATAAAATTCTTACTCCCTGACTTGGTCCACGCAGATCAGACGGGCTTCATCACAGGTCGGGAAGCTAGAGACAACTCCAACAGGGCTTTACAGTTAATACATTGGGCACACACACGCGGTCGGATGCCTCCATACCTAATTCTGTCCACAGACGCGGAGAAGGCATTCGACCGCGTGGACTGGGACTTCCTGCACGCAGTGTTACAGGGTACAGGTCTAGGCCCCCACATGTTGAAATGGGTCTCGGCCCTATATGTGTCCCCAACGGCCCAGGTCAAAGTGAATGGCAGCCTTTCTTCACCATTCCCTATCCGAAACGGCACGAGACAGGGATGCCCACTCTCACCACTGCTGTTTGCACTGGTCCTTGAACCACTACTGCAGAAGGTCAGAGACAATCCTAATGTTAAAGGAGTGCAGGTGGGCTCGCAGGAGCACAAACTTTCCGCCTATGCGGATGACATATTGTTCCATGTAACAGATCCCCAAGTCTCGTTGCCAAATTTGATGAGAGAATTAGTGAAGTATGGTGAGGTATCTAACTTTCGAATAAATTACACTAAGTCCGAAATACTCCCAATAACTATCCCTCCGACCATGACTGACTCACTGAAAAGCTCGTTCCCATTTACATGGGCCTCCCCCTCGATGAAGTACCTAGGGGTCCAGCTCACAGACAGACCGGACTCCCTATATACGAACAACTACGTACCCCTGCTTAAGAAAATAACATGCGACCTAAAGACCTGGGACCAAACTCACTTCACCTGGGTGGGACGAACAAACATCCTAAAAATGACTGTATTGCCCCGAATCCTATTCCTCCTACAGATGATACCGATTCATATTCCCAAACGTTTTTTTGCAGACTTACACAGTCTCTTCATAAAATTTGTATGGGGTGGGAAGAAACCACGCTTAGCCATGACCACACTCCACAGGACAAAGCTGAAAGGAGGCCTGGGCATCCCCAACATACCCCAATACTATCAAGCAATTGCGCTGCAGCGCATCCTGAATTGGAGGTCCCATGCACACCTTAAACTCTGGGTTCCCCTGGAGAAAATGATGGCAGGCAGGGACTTATCTTACGCACCCTGGGTCCCTGCTGGAGAGAGGGGACTCTCAGAGTGGGTCTCCCCATTAACAGTTCACGCCCTGAAAAACATGGGACACAGTGAATACGCGCCTAAATTTAGCGACACAGCTATCCCCACTGACTCCGGTGAGTGGATACCCATGGTTTCCTCCAGGGGAACAAATGTCCGCACTGGGTACTTGGACGAGGGATGGGCAGATCCAAATCTCTAGATTCATAGAGGGGGGCTCGGTAGTACCACTCACCACGCTGAGGGAACGATATGGCAGCTTCCCTTTCGATTTCTGGAGACACCGCCAATTAGAAACTTTCATGGCTAAAGGCCATAAGCTGACACAATACAGGACCACCCTGACGGAATACGAAAACTTGTGGGCGACATCAGAGCCACTTACTCACCTGATCTCGACTCTGTACGGCCTGCTAGAATCCGCTACACCCAACCCCAAACCCCTGTTTGTCAGGGAATGGGAGAAAGACCTCCAACATGTCCTGACGGAAAACCAACTCCACTCAGTATACGACCTAACCCATAAGAGCTCCATAGATTCGAAGACTCAAGAGAATAACTACAAAATCCTATCACGGTGGTACAGAGTACCCACCACTTTGGCTAGGATATTCCCCACCGCCTCTGACACGTGTTGGAGGGGATGCGGAATGAGAGGCACTTTCCTCCACATCTGGTGGGATTGCCCGGTTCTAAAGCCATTTTGGGACATGGTCAGTAAACATATAAAAGATAGTTTGGAGATAGACATCCCAGCTCAGCCACAACACTTTCTACTACACATACCCCCCATACCAGTATCAAGGTACAGAAAAAGTGCCCTCCCCCACCTCCTCAACGCAGCTAAACGTTTAATACCAGTATACTGGAAGTGCTCGCGGATACCCAGCGAGCAGGAATGGTTGGGGAAGGTGGGGGAGATCATGGAAGCAGAAAGTTGGCTAGCTACACCAGGGACAAATTCGAATCCACATGGGCCTCATGGAAATCCCACGTACAGGACACAACAACGCCATCATCTAGTCTAGATATAGCACTACTTGCCCTAGCGGACCCGTCCTTCAAGAAGCTCGTCCAGGCGAACCTCCCCTCAACATCTCAGCATCTGCAAGACCTGCCTAAGGTAGCCTCACAGTGAATCCGGTGAGGCCTTCCGATATGACCTTCATCCCCCCTCCCTAACTCTCTATAGACCCTCTTTCTTTTTCTCTATCCTTTCTTCTATTATTTCCTCTCCAGTATTGTTTAAAGGATCCCTAGTTAGATCCTTATAGTCCCAATATGGTGAACCAAAAGGATGTTTATCTGGACCACAGTGATGGCCCTCTAGTTCATACTAATTTTCAAATATTTGCTTTCCCTTGTGCGGCCACCCTGTGGGCCTCAGTGTTCGATGGTTATAAAATTTTGGGGAAACACTGACACAGCACCTTTGATCGGACAGGGACGAGCCCCCACCCCCCCCCCTGGCCTTA
This sequence comes from Lithobates sylvaticus, assembly GCA_028564925.1. Classification (NCBI taxonomy): domain Eukaryota; kingdom Metazoa; phylum Chordata; class Amphibia; order Anura; family Ranidae; genus Lithobates; species Lithobates sylvaticus. Next base: position 225,162,564 of record CM053032.1, on the reverse strand, counting down.
CGGGCCCGGGGGTGGGGGGGCCTGTCCAGGTGGACCGAATGTCTGGGACAGGAGGGGTGCCGTTACTGGCGAACTAAATGCAGTGCCCCCTTATGTTATTTGTGTTACAGATATATGTTTGTACCTTGAACAGGATATGAGTACACCATTGTGCCTTTGATCCCCTCTCCCAATGCCCCTCCCTACCCCCGAACCCCCCCCCCCCTCTCTACCCCTCCTGTGATGCTATGTTATCGCAAAGTTAATGTATTTGTATTGAAAATGGAAAATAAAAATTATACAAAAAAAAGAAGCAGGACACATGCATGAGGCTTTTATTTTATTTTTTGGTTGAATAATAATGATGATTTGTTATATTTTCTCTATTTTTGGATGCATAGAATGCACTTTTTGGTTAAGTTCTATTGGCAGATAGCATGTCTAATTGTATTTGTTTTCTTTTTTTAATGCATAATAAATCAATTGTGGAGAATAATACTTGGCTATGTGTTTTACTTGAAATGACAGTTTGTGAGTAGGCAGTTACATTTAAAAAAATACAATGTATCTGGAACTACAAGAAACACAGGATGCCTCGCTCTGTGATGATGGCCTCCCGCCAGGAAGGCGGACTGGCGTTCCCCGACCTGGTGAAGTACTACCAGGCAAGCCAACTACGAGCAATCGCCTCCTGGTTCCCCCAAAAAGCGTATAATAAATGGACAAAAATCGAGAAGATCTGTCTGGCACCCACACATTCAAATAGTCTGCTCTGGAGTGCGGAGGTAGGACCGGAAAAACTCCTAGGATCAATGACCTTACTTAAATCACTCTGGCATAAACTCTCACGAACTTATAAACTCAGATCGGAGAAATCACCTCTAACCTCCTTTCTATACAACCCTGAACTGCCAGTTGGTCTTGCACGCCAGATGTCTCTTCCCTGGGCAACGTGGGTCCTCTTTCATTTCGGTCACCTGATTGACCCTAGATCCCGCAAACTACTATATTTCACCCAACTTCAAACAAAACATGACTTACCTCGCCAGGTGTTCTATGGCTATCTGCAAATACGGCACTACGCCCGATCCATAACCCCGAGCCTTCAATTCTCGGTGCCGTCCCCCTTCGAGAGCATTATATTGGAAGGAACAGCACGCAGAGGCCTGATATCTGATATCTACCGGCTGCTCAACTCTCACTCTATTGTCACTCAGGGAAAACACGCGTATATGCTCCGATGGGTGAGGGAGCTGGGAGGGGGAAATTCCGGAGGCAACATGGCAGACGATCTGGTCCCAAGCAGCAAAAAGCTCCTATTGTACATTGTACAAGGAAAACGCATACCCACCTCCCCTCTCCTCTCTTCTTACTTTCCCACCTTTTCTCTTTTCTTTCTACTCTATATGTCTTGTCCTCTGTTCCTCTTGCTCCCCGGTTCTTCCTTTAACCAGGAGATCGAAGATGGCAGTTCATCCTCAAAACCTGATACACTCAGCAGGATGTCGAACATGTGTAATTACTACTTAGAATGCTTTGAGATGACACTAAATATGTACCGGTTAAATTGTTGTCCTAGCATTGTATGTGTGTCACAATGCTCAGGCTGTGTTCAATTGCTGTGTGATAACATGAATAAAACGTTATTTGGAAAAAAAAAAAAAAATACAATGTAAAATTGACAAGGGACACCAACATAGCTGTATCTTTCATCTAACAAAACGACGGGATAATGGTGTTCTGGTAACTTGCCCAAATAAAAAAAAAAAGCATAATAATATTATTTTTGATATCACTAGAAAAAAAATAGCCTTTGAAAATTTGTTTGCAATAACTCCATCAGTATCACCAGCAAAGCAGCTTCATTATTATCCCATTAAAGAAGAAGAGAATGTGCGCTGCATTTGGAGATTTCATAATTTGCCACATCGCGAATGTCAATTCTCCATTACGAACGCTAGTTTACAAGACCGACCATTTCTGGCTTGCCCTTGCTTCCGAGCATGCGTGTTTGTACTTTGGACTTTTGTCCGATGGACTTGTCTACACACGCTCGTAAAATCCGACAACAGACATTTGTCCGCGGAAAATTATAAAACCTTCCATCCAACATTTGTCCGCGGAAAATCCGACAACAATTGTCCGATGGAGCGTACAAACAGTCGGATTTTCCGCCAACAGCCTGTCATCACACAATTCCCGTCGGAAAATCCGATCGTGTGTACGAGGCTTAAGAGATGTGCTGGATTCTATTCCCTTTGCAGGGAAAAAATATCCAGCACATGCCCGCTGACAGGATGGAGCTCTGCCTTGTTTACATATGCAGAGCTCCGTCCAGTGTGTTTTCTCAGCGACCAGTGGGTGTCGGCAGACATTCATTGGCCAGCACCCGCTGAGCAGCTTCTGTTGTGACTAGTCACAGCAGCGGTGCGCTGGCCCTCTACCCAAAAGTGCAGAGTCATGTATATATTCATGATTCTGCACCCTGTAGCGGTAAAGCTGCTGGTCGGCAACTGGTTAAAGTGTATCCATATGAAAATGAACCAAAGCGCCAAAGGATGAAAGTAAGTGAAAAAACCTCATGTATGTGTTAATATGGATAAAGAGAACGAATTACTTTACCACATAATTAAAGCAGCTGCAGTGTGAAATTGGTGTGGACAATTAATAAATGATAAAAAGTATACCGTGCTAAAATGCTAAAAAAAATGTCTAATGGGGGTAATAAATAATACACTGGTAACAATTAATAAAATGAATCAAACAGTCCCCAGTGAAAAAAAGAAGGTGCTCGTGCTAGTGAAACAGTATACAGTGCTGTGACTTGAATAATGGATAGATGATTCCATGCTTCTTAAGTGCTTTAAATAGGTGCCCCCCTAATAGATGTGCACTTACCTCTGGGAGTGGAACAACTATCGCTAGTTAGGTCAAATGCGTGTGTGGGGCGACCCGTATAGATATCCTCTGGACCGATGATTGGCAGCGGTGAATGTTCCTCATATAAATAGATATAATAGAAAAAGCCTCATTGCGCAGTACTGTTGATAAAGAGCTTTTTATTCCAAAAAATATAAAGGTATTCAACTAACATGTATGAGTGCCTAATGTCCTGGCACCCCGGAGTGAACAGCAGGTATAAGTAAATCCGTGAAATCCGCCTGGATAGTTTATACAGCTGCTAGCTCAGTGAAGGCTTAATTTCGGGATTGAATGTGTGGGCAGAACTGTGTCGCTATAAAGTGACTCAACCTCTATGCATTTCGGCCTATCAGATTGGCCGTCCTCAGGAAGTTACGGTAACCCAGTGGTGATTAACCATTTCATCCCCAGAAGATTTGGCTGCTCAATGACCGGGCCATTTTTTTGCAATACGGCACTGTGCCACTTTAACTGACAATTGCAGGTGTGCCTCCTAGAGCATCTTAAAGGGCTGATGTACAGTTACGGCGGTTCGCCCAGGGGAGCCAGCTGGTCCGGAAGTGGGTAAATACCACCAAAAGGGGGGCGTGGTCAAGCTGGCCACCTGAGCGGACGTTCCTACCTGTCTATTTTAGGGTGGGTCCTCTGCTCTCATTAGCCCTAGGTGAGGCCTCGGCCCAACTGACACCACCTGAATGCCTTGTCCGGGAGCTCCCAGCGGGCGTACAAAGATTGCACATACTGCCTTTTTAAGAAAATAAGCAGACTGTATTGGTGGAATAAAATTACAATATAAAAAAGCAGATTGGTATGTTGGAGTCAATGCACATAAACGCTACAAAACAAATATAATGCAATAAACAGAGGTACCTATTAAGGTAATACTCAGCGCATACTGCAGTACTAAGAGCATAAACAGTAGCTCTCCGAATGAGAGATTTTGCCTCAAGTGACCAATGAAGGATTATAAAGACATACAGTACAACAGGCTAAGTCACTTAAGGGTTCTCATCTCCCAAGTCTCCATAACAGCAACCCAGTTTTGCTCTCAAGGGAAATGTGGTGACTTGGACAGTCTTTATGGTGAGCTTCTACTGGCAATGTTGGGGCCCTTTAAGCATTGGCAAAAAGGTGAAGATGACTCAAAGGGGTGGTGTTTATCAGAGGTCTGGTGTAATGTTTGGACTAGTAGGCAGGAAGGCTCCTTAGTGTAGCCAGGCAGAAAATGAAGCAAGTTCAAAGGGGCAGTTAAGGGTATAAAGTTTAAGATATTAGGCAGCGGGCGGGGGGGTAGATGGAGAGTGAAGCAGAGCCAACGTTCTAGGATATCAATGGCTCAGAGTCCTGTATTTGGCTTTGATGGCTGCCCGCCTAATGATGAATGCAGCAGTAGACAAGATGGATCTCTTATAGCAAAGTGATTGTGGATGGGAGTAATCCATTATCAGGGTTAGGCTGAAGGAAAGGGTTAACAGTTAGTTATGACTACGATGTGGGTCAGAGAACCTCTCACCAGATTCCTCTGCAACAGTCCTTGAATAGAAGCAATTGGTCTGTATGGTGGGAGACCCCTTAAACAGCGACACAGCAGAGGCAGCAACTAGGATGACGACTTGAACAGCGATTCTAAGCCCACGCTCTGATCAACTCCTAGTCTCTGCGTCCAGCCCAGCACTCTGCTCTCTATCTCTAGCACTGCACAGTTTGGTCCAATTCGGCCTGGCCTGGAACGACTCGGCCGTCAGTACAGCACAACTCAATGCAGCACAGCTCTCTCACTCCTTCCCAGTTAGCACGCTTCCCTCAACTGACCAACTCCTTCCCGGCCTTTTACTTTTATATCATCCCTCCAGGTCCTGATGGGCCTTGTAGTTGTGGGGCTCCAGGACAGCTGTAGACAGGATCGTCCTACAAGACTGCATCTTCCTGGCTGCCCCTGGCAATTCGAATTCCAGCCAGTTAGGTAAAACTAGTTGGCACCGCCATCTTGTGGACAAATAAAGTTCTGCAACTCAGTAACAATGCCCAGTGTTACATATCATTAGGTGTCACTTTAACTTAAAAAAGTTATTTTTTTTTTTCTATCTCTATACGTTGTTAAAGAGTTTTCAGCACTTCCTGACTGGTGAAATAGTTGTCCCGGGTAGGTGAGTAAGGAAAAATCTCTCTAATGGAGCCTGGGATAGCAGTAAAACTCAACAGAGGGTCTAATATTTTCCTGCTCTTTCCAAAACATATATAGTGGGTGTAAACCCAATGTCATCCTTTCTAAACTACTGCAATATTTTTTTTTAAAAGGTGTTTATTTTTGATTTTCCAACAGTACAAAAAACAAACAATACAAAACTAACAGCAGTAGTAGCACCTTATAAGCAAGGGGATCACATTACAACTTTCCTGTGCTCCCGTTTTATTCCACCATGTTTACTCCTGAGGATAACGGCAATAGGATTGGACCCATATGCCCTACTGCAACTGACAACCATACACACACACACACCCTTCACACAGACTCACTCATGTCCATTCATACCTCATTCTACTCTTGCTCTGTCCCAATAGTCCCACCGAAATCCTCTCCCCCTGCCAATAGAGATAGACCAACAGTATGGTATTCCCAATCACTTGTTAACAATCCTGTGAGGATAGGACCGATCCCCAGAAGGGGGCAGTAATATCCAGCCAGGGTTGCCATACCTTATAAAACTTCTTTAGACAGACCCTGTTTTTATAAACAATCTTGATCTTGGGGAGTACCCCATTGATGATACCATACAGAGTTTGTAACTTAGGAGGGTCACTTTCTTTCCATTTTAATAAAATCACTTTCCGTGCATAGAACATTATAGTCCGTATTAGGATGCGAGCAGCCACTGGGTGGACTAAGTCATTCAGTATACCCAGTAATCCCACTTCGGGTGTTCTGGGAACCGGTATGTTAAGCTGTTCTGCAAAAAATTTGAATAAGTCTCTCCAGTATCGATTGAGTCCAGGACAGCTCCAGAACATATGAAACATATTAGCATTATTACAGGTACACCGAGCACAACTAGCATTCGCTCTCAGCTCCATACCTGCCAGTCTATCAGGAGTATAATGTAAGTGGTGGATAAATTTAAACTGTACATATTGGTCAGCAGTACATATAATATCTTGAAAACAAACCTCAGTAACCTCTTCCCACCCCTCAACTGTTAGAACAGGTATCAGTTTTTGCCATTTAGTAAACGAGGTTTGGAATGGGTCCGCCCCCGCCATGTTCAGGTGGTTATAGAAGGTTGTCACCATCGTTTCGTTATATCTGGGTCAGAGAGATGGTCTTCCAAAGGGGATGTCCCGAGCCCCATGGTCAGGGTACCAAATTGAGTCCGAATGGCATGTCTGATCAGAAGATACTTATAAAAAAATTTGTTAGGTATACCATATTTAGCTTTTAAGTGGTCAAAAGTTACAAAAATATTATTTGAGAATAAATGTGCCAGATGCGTAACTTGCATCCTTGTCCACCATTTCGAGTCAGGATGACCATAGAGCTCAGGGAGATTTGGGTTGACCCAAATTGGAGTGTTTGGCGACCATGTACTCGTATCTTTGGAGAGGAGTCCATTGCCCTCCTTCCATGCTAGCAGACCAACATCCCTAGGGGAAAATCTAGAGCATCTATTGGGTCGAGACCTGTGCAGCACATCAAGTGCCTTAGTACCTTCCTCGTAAAATGAGGACACTAGGGAGGCAGAAGGGGGCCGAGGGTCGGAATGCATCCACTCATATATGAACGTGAGTTGTGAGGCAAGAAAGTAATTCCGTAGGTTTGGGTTTGCCAATCCTCCTTTGCTTTTAGCCGCTTGCAGGGACACTTTGGATATACGTGGATGGGCGGCTTGCCAGACAAAGGAGGATAGGACTGCCTCCACCTTTTGGAATAGTTTTTTGGGGAGATACACTGGAGCTGCTCTAAAAAAATACAAACATTTTGGCAAAAAAAATCATTTTAAAGATATTAATACGTCAAATTTAGTGGGAGGGTTGACCAGACTTGGAGTTTGTCCGTCATTTGTTTTATTACGGGTGTGATGTTAAGTTCTTCAAATTTGGAAAGGTCATTATGAATTTGAACTCCTAGGTATTTAAAAGATTGAGTAGTTTGCAGTCTAGAGTTCTCAAGGTATTCGTATGAAATCGAGGGGCCAATAGGAAAGGCTATGGACTTCTCCCATCCGACCCTCAGCCCCGACACCTCCCCAAACTCCTCAACCACCCGCATCAAGCCTCTAAAGGAACTCTCTCTGCCGTCTAGGTAGATTAACGCATCATCTGCATACAGAGATATCTTTTCCATTTGTGTTCCACATTGGATGCCCCCAATCCCCGCGGCCTGCCGCACCGCCAGAGCAAGTGGCTCTATGGCGATGGCGAACAGGAGCGGAGAGAGGGGGCACCCCTGTCTGGTTCCCCTATGTAAGGAGAATGCCACCGAAACATCTCCATTCGTACGGACTCTCGCACTTGGGTGCGCATATAATAGACGGACCCACCTTAAAAATTGGGGGCCGAAACCCATATTTGACATAGTTTCCCATAAGAATGTCCAGCGAACCGTGTCAAACGCCTTTAATACATCTAAGGACAGCACTAGATGGCTCTGTTTCATTGCGTGTGCCCTATGGATATGTAGATACAGCCTGCGGATGTTGTCGAACGTGTTTCGACCCGGCATGAACCCTGCTTGGTCTGGGGGGATAAGAGCTAAAATAACTTTTTGTAATCTCCGGGCCAAAATTTTGGCCAGGATTTTCACATCAGTATTTAAAAGTGAGATCGGTCGATAAGATTCACATAGCAGTTTATTCCTTTCTGGCTTGGGCAAGACTACAATGAGGGCCTCATTCATAGAAGCAGGCAAAGTACCCTGCTGCAGTGAGTTTCGGAACGTATGTAAAAGCTTGGGGGCAATTTCCTCCACATAGGTCTGATACCACCCGGAGGGAATACCATCCAAGCCCGGGGTCTTTGAAGGGGGCAGAGAGCGAATTGCTGCCTCTACCTCCTCCAGGGTGATCTCCTGTTCCAAGAGATCCCTCTGAGCTTCGTCCAAAGCCGGGAAGTCCATGGAAGAGAAAAAGCCCCTAAACGTGGCCTCCTGTGGGGGGTCTAGGTCAGTGTACAAGTCCCTATAGTAGGTAGCAAATGTCTGGTTAATGCGTACTGGATCATTGGTTATGGAGCCGTCCTTCAATGTAATGGCCGGTATTGAGCTGTTTGTATATTCGGTGTGGGCCAGAAAAGCCAGCATCCTGCCATTCTTTCCCCCATGTTCATGTATTCTCGCAGATAGGTATAGTTGTTGTTTTTTAGTCATATCTACCAGGTGTAGTTGCAATGCATTGTGTGCATTTGAAATTGCCCCCCTAGTCTCATCTGTCAGGTCCCTCATGTGTTGGGATCTAGCGTCCTCTAGATTTTTTTCCAGACCCACCAGGTGGGCCGCCCCTGTAGTTCTATAGTGCTTGATACGAGAGATATAAGCCCCCCGTAGGACTGCTTTAAAGGCATCCCACGTGAGTCCCGGTTCTGTGGTATTTAAGTTGTTGGACCAGTAGTCTAGCATATCCAGCGAGATAGCTTCCTGTATCTCAGGGGTGGATATCCATAGGGGGCTAAGTCTCCACACCCGAAACGTCGGTCTATGTCCCAAAGTTAGGGTCTGATATAGTCTGCGAGACATAGTCCACAGCTTGCACAGTCGGCAGCAAGTCCCTGCTGGCTAGTGCATAATCTATTCTAGAGAGAGAACCGTACGTTTTGGATTGACATGAGAACACTTTTTTGGTGGGAAATCTCCATCGCCATATATCTACATATCCATATACCTCACACCATTTGCCAAACAATCTGGAGTCATTTGGCTGTGGTTTCAGTCTATCAATGGATGACTGCAACACAGAGTTGAAGTCGCCCATTAGTAGCACTGGACATCCTGGTAATAAAGATAGTTGTGTACTTATATCTGTAAAGATTACAGCTGAAACCGGGGGGGGACGTATACTGTTGCAATAATCATTGGGGTACCGCAAACTGAGGCATGAAGCATCAAATATTGTCCCTTGGGATCAGATATTACCCTATGGCATTCGAAAGGAAGCCCCTTGCGTATTAGCACCGCCACTCCGCGGGCATAATTAGAACACGTGGAGGTGTAGCTATGAGCAACCCAATGTTTTTTGAGTGCTAGGATCTTTGACCCAGTTAAATGGGTTTCCTGCAGGCAAAGAACATGGGGTTGCAGTTTCTTGATCCTCTCAAAAATCAGTGCACGTTTAAATTTAGAATTCATTCCTGAGCGGAGGATGTGGAGTCCCCAGCAGAAGTGCTGACAACAGGGCAGAGTAATACACCAGACAACTCCGTGCTTAGGAGCAAGTAGTATAGGTGTGCAGCCTTTCCAAAAAATAGCCCCCTGGAGGGCTATTTAAATGTAAAATGCAGGATAAAAGGAAAGAAATTGGCGCTACCTCTAATAAGAAATGCAGGGTAACCAAGGGTTAATGAGCGAGGGGGGGGGGGGGCGGTGTGAGTGTGCGTTTGTGAAGCAAGTGGCCCCACCTATTATCCTCCCCTCCTATAAGTACATAAACTTGTGAGAGATTGGGGAGGATTTTTAGGGGAGCAGGGGGCCCACCCTTAAAAATGGGGTAGCAGCCCCAATTGTCCAAACCCCAATCTCAGTGAGTGGTAAATATAAATAAAAGTATATATATGTATATAAAGTGACAAATAAGATAAAGACCAAAAAATGTGTGACAAATCAATATAAGTTGATTAAATGGCAGTCCCAGTGAAACATAAAGTGAAAGTGGTTGATTAAATAAAAGTCCTGGGTAAGACACAAAAACAAGTCCAGTTTCAAGTAAAAAAGAAAATATAGCAATAAAAAACACTGTGTCAAAAAAACGCTTTCTTCCAGAAGTGGTACAAAAGTGACTTTTGTGCTCCAGCAGTGATGGTGACTTTGGTGTTGCCCCCTCTGGCTCCCTCACTCACCAGATTGATGTACCCCTGCAGGGGTAAACAGCTTTTTCAGATGTCTTTATCTCATCCCGTTTCTGGAAGGTATCCTGGCCAGTTATTCCCACCGATGGATTCACCCAGGTTCCTTGGGAGGTGTTGAAGGGCTTCAAAGAATGAGGGGTAATGGCATCCAGCGTACCCCACCGGATGTGGGGGGTAAAACTCCCAAAAAAAAAAAAAAAAGGAAGGAAAGAGGAAGATCCCTTGTGTGATATCAGGTGGCAAAAAATGTTTTATTTAAAATAGATAAAAACAAATAATATAAAAAAACGTAAAAATATAAGGCCAGGGTATCTTGCAGGATACACCTGGTCCGCCTCACACAGTAGACAAGATAGAGGGAATAGGATCGGTGTACAGCTTGCGCTCCAGCTGTGTACCAGACCTCTAGTTCTAGTGGGAACTAGAGGTCTGGTACGCAGCTGGAGCGCAAGCTGTACACCGATCCTATTCCCTCTATCTTGTCTACTGTGTGAGGCGGACCAGGTGTATCCTGCAAGATACCCTGGCCTTATATTTTTACGTTTTTTATATTATTTGTTTTTATCTATTTTAAATAAAAAAAATTTTGCCACCTGAAATCACACAAGGGATCTTCCTCTTTCCTTCCTTCCTTTATATACATACATTTTCTTTTTTACTTGAAACTGGACTTGTTTTTGTGTCTTACCCAGGACTTTTATTTAATCAACCACTTTCACTTTATGTTTCACTGGGACTGCCATTTAATCAACTTATATTGATTTGTCACACATTTTTTGGTCTTTATCTTATTTGTCACTTTATATACATATATATACTTTTATTTATATTTACCACTCACTGAGATTGGGGTTTGGACAATTGGGGCTGCTACCCCATTTTTAAGGGTGGGCCCCCTGCTCCCCTAAAAATCCTCCCCAATCTCTCACAAGTTTATGTACTTATAGGAGGGGAGGATAATAGGTGGGGCCACTTGCTTCACAAACGCACACTCACCCCCCCCCCCCCCTCGCTCATTAACCCTTGGTTACCCTGCATTTCTTATTAGAGGTAGCGCCAATTTCTTTCCTTTTATCCTGCATTTAACAGGGCAGAGTGCTGCCCACCCCTGTCCAGCACCAGCAACAGCTGCGGAGTTCCAGGGAGCTGGGGCAGTCGGCCTCTCTCCCCAACAGTTAGCTGGAGGAGATGATGTAGGGAAGCTCCTACACCCAGCTGAACTGCTGGCAACGGAACAAAGTGCTGCTGGCCTCTGCCCACAACTAACAGAGGGCAGATTTCCTGTAAAGGGGGATGGGACTGCAGTCCCCACCTGTATACCCCAGGGATGCTGGGCTGTCGGCCCAGATCCCCAACAGCATGATGGAGTGAGCCCAGTCACCCTGTCTTCTCTCTAGCGGCTGAAAAGACTCCAGGGAGAAGGGCCAGTCCAGGCCTCTCCCCAGCAGCGGATATGTTCTATGAGAGAGGCAGAAGTTGGCTGGGTGAGTCGTGCTCTGTTTGGAACAATTTGTTTGGGGTACTGTGTGGGTACAGGCATTAGAGGACTGGAACCACTGACTAACTTCGGAGTCAACCCGTCTGGGGTCTCCTCCTGTGTTAGTCTCCTGCCGAAAGGGGGGAAATGTGACAGACCTGGCTGGGACACAGGCTGTTGGAGGGGACTGAATGCGAGCCTATTACCTTGCGATTATGGGCCCTGGCATTTGGGGGAACAGTGCTCTTTGAGCTGCAAGCCTGGGACCCCTGAGCTGGTGGTACTTGGATTCAGGTCCATGCTGGCCCCCCAATACACATAGAATCTGTATGTGTATTTGGCATATTAGCAAGAGACGCTAATGTCATGACTCATGAACTTCAGCCACCTGTCTGTTGTGTTAATGAATATAGTCTGGCTTGTAAGAGTATTTCACCTATTGTTGTATGTGCTAATTAACCCTGCAATTGAATGAAGGAGTCCAGTGTTGATTAAGATAATTAGCTCATGCTAATTAGGTTAGGCTTTAGTCATCTGGCTGTATATATGTGTGACATTTCAAATAAAGAGTCATTCCTGATGTGCCCTACACTGGTGTTGTCTGGTGACTGGGTGGGCTAAAGGGTCTTGGATTGTATGGTACCGGACAGAGGAAGCATTTACGGCGGACATATTGAGTACGAGGTCCGTCACAACTTTCTATGAAGATTAGGAATAATGTTCTGGTTATAACCCGACTGAGTTCTTTGAGGACTAAGGATGAGCCCGGTGTTCGATTCGAACCCATGTTCGAATCGAGCACCGGGTGTTCGCTCGCTCGGCGAGCCCAGAACTATTGGGGCCGCTCGCATCAAATTCGTGTGATGCGAGCGGCCCCGCAATGCATTGCGGCCCGCGCAGTGCAATGCTGGCTGATGATTGGCCAAGCATGCACTGTGACCCCGCATGCTTGGCCAATCACAGCGCCGGCAGCGAGGAGAGCCATAATTGGCTACAGGCAGGATGCCTGTAGCCAATTATAGCTCAGGGGCTTTAATACACGCCCCACGGTATAAGAGGCCGCCGCGGCGGCGGCCTCGCATATTATGTTTCACTCACAGTGTCAGCGTGTCAGTGTGCTGCTGACTGCTGACAACAATATGTGCTTTATTTCTGGGGATATGTGTGTGCATGCTGTTAGAACAGCATTGCAGTATCACATCTGGGGGGTGTCTATAGGTAGCCTGTGAAGGAGGGCAGGTTTCCTGTGCTTAGAACTTTCCCTGCAAAAAAGTGTCATTTTTGCAGGAAGAAAGCTATTTAAATCACTCGCGGCTAATGAATTGATGGCTCCTGTAACACAGAGAGCTGTCATTCATTAATAAAAAACAAAAAAAAAGCGTAGGGGTCCCCCCAAATTCAATAACCAGGCCCTTCAGGTCTGGGATGGATATTAAGGGGGATCCCAGCCAAAAAAAAAAAAAAAAAATGGCGTAGGGTCCCCCTCAAAATCCATACCAGACCCTTGAGGTCTGGTATGGATTTTAAGGGGAACCCTAGCCAAAAAAAATGGCGTGGGGTCCCCCTCAAAATCCATACCAGACCCTTATCCGAGCACGCAACCTGGCAGGCCGCAGGAAAAGAGGGGGGGACGAGAGCGGCCCCCCTCTCGCCTGAACCGTACCAGGCCACATGCCCTCAACATTGGGAGGTCTAAGACCCCTAAAGCACCTTGTCCCCATGTTGATTAGGACAAGGGCCTCTTCCCCACAACCCTGGCCGGTGGTTGTGGGGGTCTGCGGGCGGGGGGCTTATCGGAATCTGGAAGCCCCCTTTAACAAGGGGACCCCCAGATCCCGGCCCCCCCCCTGTGTGAAATGGTAAGGGGGTACAAAAGTACCCCTACCATTTCACCAAAAAAGTGGCAAAAATGGTAAAAATGACAGGAGACAGTCTTTGACAATTCCTTTATTAAAATCTTCTTTCTTCTTTCTTCATCCTTCGGATTCTTCATCTTCTCCTTCCTTCATCTTCTTCCATCTTCTTCTTCCATTTTCTTCTTCCTCCGATCCGCTTCTTCTTGCGCTGGTCTTCTCGTCCTTCTCGTCCGGCATCTTCTTCCGTCGGCGTCGGCGTCGGTGTCTCTGTCTCTTCTTGGGCCGCTCCGCGCAATGGGAGGCTCCCGCTGTGTGAGGCTCCGCTCCGTCTGACAGGTCTTTTATAATGGAGGGCACCTGGTGACCCCGCCCCCTCTGACGCACAGGGACGTCATGGGGAATTCCATGATGGCTTTCCCCATGACGTCAGAGGGGGGCGGGGTCACCAGGTGCCCTCCGTTTTAAAAGACCTGTCAGATGGAGCGGAGCCTCACACAGCGGGAGCCTCCCATTGCGCGGAGCGGCCCAAGAAGAGACAGAGACACCGACGCCGACGCCGACGGAAGAAGATGCCGGACGAGAAGGACGAGAAGACCAGCGCAAGAAGAAGCGGATCGGAGGAAGAAGAAAATGGAAGAAGAAGATGGAAGAAGATGAAGGAAGGAGAAGATGAAGAATCCGAAGGATGAAGAAAGAAGAAAGAAGATTTTAATAAAGGAATTGTCAAAGACTGTCTCCTGTCATTTTTACCATTTTTGCCACTTTTTTGGTGAAATGGTAGGGGTACTTTTGTACCCCCTTACCATTTCACACAGGGGGGGGGCCGGGATCTGGGGGTCCCCTTGTTAAAGGGGGCTTCCAGATTCCGATAAGCCCCCCGCCCGCAGACCCCCACAACCACCGGCCAGGGTTGTGGGGAAGAGGCCCTTGTCCTAATCAACATGGGGACAAGGTGCTTTAGGGGTCTTAGACCCCCAAAGCATCCTCCCAATGTTGAGGGCATGTGGCCTGGTACGGTTCAGGCGAGAGGGGGGGCCGCTCTCGTCCCCCCCTCTTTTCCTGCGGCCTGCCAGGTTGCGTGCTCGGATAAGGGTCTGGTATGGATTTTGAGGGGGACCCCACGCCATTTTTTTTTGGCTAGGGTTCCCCTTAAAATCCATACCAGACCTCAAGGGTCTGGTATGGATTTTGAGGGGGACCCTACGCCATTTTTTTTTTTTTTTTTTGGCTGGGATCCCCCTTAATATCCATCCCAGACCTGAAGGGCCTGGTTATTGAATTTGGGGGGACCCCTACGCTTTTTTTTTTTCATTTTTTTTTTTTTTATCAATGACTTTTTTTTTATGAATGAGTTTCAATGAATCACTGTTCTCTGTGTTACGGGAGCCGTGAATTAACATTAGCCGCGAGTGATTTTAAATAGCTTTTTTACTTTCAAAAATGACACTTTGCGCAGAGACAGTTCTAAACACGGGAAACATGCGCCCCTTTACAGGCATACTATAGACACCCCCCAGGTACGAAATTTAAAGGAATATTACACTTTTATTGTTTCAATTTAAGCATTATTAAAATCACTGCTCCTGAAAAAACGGCCGTTTTTAAAAAAAATTTTTGCATTGATACATGTCCCCTGGGGCAGGACCCAGGTCCCCAAACACTTTTTATGACATTAACATGCATATTAGCCTTTAAAATGAGCACTTTTAATTTCGAACGTTCGCATCCATTATAACTAATAGGGTTCTAAAGCTCGCACGGACTTTAGGTCCGTTCGCGGGTTCTGGTGCGAGCCGAACGGGGGGGTGTTCGGCTCATCCCTATTGAGGACTCTCGGGTGTTAGCCATCTGGTTCTGGTGATTTATTTATGTTAAGCTTTTGTAGTCTTTTCTGGACACCAGCATCTGTAAGCCACAGGAGTACATCCTGTAACGTGTTACTAACAATGCAGTCATGGTTGTTATACCCATCCTTTTCCCATGTAAAAACTGAGGAGAAGAAAGCATTTAGTACAGTTTTCAGTTGTAACCATCTTGTTCATCCTTTATGTGTCCAATATACGCTGACGTCGCTTTTTTTACTGTTAATATATTTTAAAAATGTCTTGGAATCTTTTTTTACTTTCCTCCGCAATGTGTCTCTCATAGTCTTTTTTTTAGCTGCCCTGATTGCTTTCTTTTTATTGCATTCCTTGTAGTGTTGGAATGCCGACAATGACCTTGTCGCTTTATATTTTTTAGAGCACTGCGTAAACTGTTGGCGCTATATAAATCCTGTATAATAAATAATAAAAGGCCATTTTTTTCTCTTTAATATGACTTTTTTACATTATGGTTTAACCTTCGCTCTTCTATATTTATTGCCCATTGGAATGCACTAGGTGATACCTTTATTTAATATGTTTCTAAAGCACTCCCACTTTTCAAGTTTTTAGGATTTAGTCCCACTTCCCGACCGGTGAACGACGATGTACGTCGGCAGAATGGCACGGACAGGCAAAAGGGCATACAGGTTTGTCCCCCGTGTGTGCCCCCGTGTGTGCCCCCATGGAGCGCGCCTTTTGGGACCCCCGTGAGTCCGGTCACGGGTTCCACGGACTCGATCACCGTGGGGATACCCACGATCGTCTCACAGGAAGGCTGAATGGGGAGATACGGAAGTAAACAGCATCTCCCGTTCTGCCTAGCAACTAGTGACACTGATCTCTGCTCCCTGTGATTGGAGCAGAGATCAGTGTTCACTAAAACACAGCCACGCCCCCCACAGTTAGTAAAACGCCCCTAGGAACACTTAACCCCTACACTGCCACCCCCTGGTTAACCCCTTCACTGCCAGTGGCATTTACACAGGAATCAGTGCTTTTAAATAGCACTGATTGCTGTATAAATGACAATGGTCCCAAAAATGTGTCAAAAATGTCCGATGTGTCCGCCATAATGTTGCAGTCACAATAAAAATCTCTGATCACCGCCATTACTAGTAAAAAAAAGAATATTAATAAAAATGCTATAAAACTATCCCCTATTTTGTAAACACTATAAATTTTGTGCAAACCAATCAATAATCGCTTATTGCGTTTTTTTTTACCAAAAATATGTAGAAGAATGCGTATCTATATATATTTTTGGGGGATATTTATTATAGCAAAAAGTAAAAAATAATGCTTTTTTTTCAAAATTGTCGCTCTTTTTTTTGTTTATAGCGCAAAAAATTTAAACCGGGAAAACTGGGAAAAAAAGGACATCAATTTTGTTTGGGGGCCACGTCGCACGACCGCGCAATTGTCAGTTAAAATGACGCAGTGCCGAATTGCAAAAAGTGGTCTGGTCTTAAGCCAGCAAAATGGTCCGGTCTGAAAGTGGTTAATGTCTTGTAGTATTGAGCGCAATTTAGAAAAGTTGGTCTTTTTAAATGTAATGTTCTTGTACAAGCCTCGTGCCTCCTTTTCCTTTATGCTGAATGTGATCATCCTGTGATCGCTAGATCCCAAGTTGTCCTGTATATCTACATCTGTGATCAGATCTGAATTGCTTGTAATTAATAGGTCTAGCAATGCATTCTTTCTAGTAAGGGAATCCACCAATTGGGACATGAAGTTGTCCTGTAAGACATTTAAAAAATGATGGGGCTTTAATGAGTGAGCTGTCCCTTCTGCCCAGTCAATATCTGGATAGTTGAAGTCCCCCATTATGATGATGTTGCCCTGCCATTTCTAACTGTGATAGGAGGTCCAGCTCCTCATCCTCCTTCAGGTTAGATGGCCTGTAACTTACCCTCACTATTAATTTCTCACTTCTTCTCTTTGGAGTTCCACCCACATTAATTCATTACCCCATTTACAATGTCCCTCCTCTCTTCCACCCTTAAATCATTCTTGAAATATAGACACACCCCTCCCCCTCTTCTACCCTCCCTATCCTTCTGATACAAGGAATACCCCTAGATAGTTGCCAGCCAATTGTGTGACCTGTCAAATGAAGTTTCTTTTATTCCCATGAAGTCTAAATCCTCTGCATGTAACGTCAGCTCCAGTTCCTCTATTTTGTTAGCTAGGCTCCCCATATAAAAGTCACTTCTTGATTTATATACATGGTAAAGTCAGTTCATTGTGGAAGCCAACTAAATTATCATGTAGTAAAGTAATCCCTATGCGCTAACTCTCAGTGGAAGGGGCTGGTAAATAGGACATATTTACCGGTCCCTGCTCTCCATCCTGAAACATTCCCTCTGTATGGCTGCAGTGCTGTAAGGGAGGGGGAGCACCGAGGGATACCTGGACAGCAGGGGGGTGGGTGGCAGATACCGACCCCCCTGCAGTGCACCTGGAGGGTGAAAAAGCAGGAGAAGCTGGCAGCGCAGCAGGGAGAGCCACAAGAGTCAGCAGTGAGACAGTAAAGCCGGCACGCCTGCTCAGTAGGTGCCAGGCCCACCTTTTGAACTGATGGGTCCTGGGCCTGGTACAGGGGGGCAGGCTGTACTGTCAGCAGCCCTGATCTTAATTGCAGCTTGGACCAATGTAAATATGCATATTTCATACCTGGGGGACTGCTGTGGAAGCTGATAACCACTGTATAAATCAGCAATACAACAGTGATCGCCACTATCTTCCAGTTCCTGTGTCCTCTGTTCGGTACCACTGGGGTTATGGGCTTCCCTCTTGTTGTTCCCCTCTGAGTGGTATTTCAACACCAAGCAAAGCCAATATAAGAAGTACTGGATTTAAAGGGGAGATGCCCCACAAGTGCATCCGACCATATTAGAGATAGTTGGTCATATTCATCAGGTGAGTGCATTTCTTTTGGGGCACTATATGCTCAAGTGGAATTAAGCACCAACTTTAAATTTAAAGAGCACCTGCACTTTTTTGTTTTTATTTTGTTTTGGACTTCTTATTTTTACAAATTTTACTTAAATTTGTTTTACGAGATGTAAAGCACATTTTATGGTATGAATTTGTTTATCACGTATCATGTTTATCAAGTATTGACTTTGTATTTTTTATTGTGACATCACCACTCCTCTTCTCCTCCTTGTCCAGTCAGGAAATACCTTGTAATCATTGAAAAAAATACAAGGCATTTGAATGAATACAAGATTGTGACATCACGAACTCCACCACTTCCAATCAGAGAATACCCTTTTTTTTTTTTGTAATAACAGGCATTCTGGGAATGGCGTTGGTGTTGAGGGAATGAACCTCTATGGTCAGTATATAGTGTGGCAGCCAATGTAACTAAGCAATTAAGATCATACCTGGAGTTCAGCTTTGAGCAAAAAAACACATTTTCCACTGAGCCCAATCACATTTGAAACTGTGAAGTTAGCCTATTGCAAGAATTTTAGTAAACTTCATTTAATGCACAGTCCTAGCTTCTGCTGTCTATTGAAATTCAGACATAGATTTGACTCCCTCACTACTTCATAGCTCCCAACTGTCCCTGATTTTGAGGGACTGTCCCTGATTTGGAATATTGTCCCTCTGTCCCCCTTTCCTCCTCATGTGTCCCTGATTTTGGTCTGATCTCTATAGTTGTATATAAAATGCACTATTTATCTTTCAAAAAGGCTTTCCCAGTGCTAAACTTTTCATCCAATTTCTAGATTGCTGCTTTTGTAAATGTCAAAAGCCAATATAAAGGAATAGTAGTGGTACAAACAAAGCACTTGTGGGTTTATATTTTTTTGTATAATTCTGCTTTAATACTTTAATGCTTTAATACTTTTTCTGCCTACATACTTTTGCTAAAAATGTATCACTCGTTTCCATCTCAAAATGTTGTGAGGTATGCTACTTGCTTTTCTTACATACTGAGTGCTGGGGACTGTCTTGTAAAGGTGCCCCTTAGCATTGGCTTTAGCTTGTTCTTTGCTATGGCTTATTTTAATCAGACTTATAAAGCAATAATTATTCTTCTATATTAAAAAGAAGAACTTGTGCTTAACCACTTCAATACCAGGCATTTTCACCCCCTTCATGCCCAGACCAATTTTCAGCTTTCAGCGCTGTAACATTTTGAATGACAATTGCACGGTCATGCAACACTGTACCTATATGAAATTTTGATATTTTTTTTTCCCACAAGTCTTTATTTTTTGCACTATAAACAAAAATAGAGCGACAATTTTGAAAAAAACACAATATTTTTTGCTTTATGTTATAATAAATAAATAATAAATAATAATGGTAAAAAAAATCACAACAAGCGTATATTGATTGGTTTGCGCATAAGTTAAAGCACCTACAAATTAGAGGATAGATTTATGACATTTTTATTATTATTATTTATTTGTACTAGTAATGGCAGTGATCTGCGATTTTTGTCAGGACTGCGATATTGTGGCAGCCAAATTAGACACTTTTGATACATTTTTGAGACCATTGACAATTATACCGCGATCAGTGCTATAAATATGCACTTATTACTGTATAAATGTCACTGGCAGGGAAGGGGTTAACACTAGGGGGCGATCAAGGGGTTAAATGTGTTACCTAGGGAGTGATTCTAACTGTTGGGGGAGGGGACTCACTGGGGGAGCTGACGGATCGGTGTTCCTATATACAAAGAACACATGATCTGTCTCCTCTCCCCTGACACGATGTGGCTCTGTGTGTTTACACACACAGATCCATGTCCCTGCTCTGTGACAAGCAATCGCATGTGCATCAGCTGCCGAGCGGCGCGGCGGGTACACACGAGCCCCCTAGATGGCCGTGAAGCAGAGGACGTCATATGACAGCCGCCCAGGATTAGAGAGCCACCTTGCGGCCGTCATATTACTATACACGAGATGGGAAGTGGTTAAGAAATGTACATGGCACTATGCCTAGAACATTCTATAGAAAAAGAGGAACTTGCGCTTAAAGTGTAAGTAAACCCCCCTATCGTTTTCAGCCAAGGAAGCTGCCATCTTTGCCTCTGTTTAATCTACAACTGCCATGATGCTGCACATGTGATCAGTTATGACACCAGCCATTGGATGGTTTGACAGTTTGGATGAGAGCACAGCCAATGGGAGTGTTACATTTCCGCCACGTGCCGGAAATGAAACAATTTTATGGATGGGTTTACTTCCACTTTAAGAAATGTAACTGGCAATATGCCCAGAAAAGCTTGGGAGAAAAGAGGAACTAGCTTTAAAGCGGAGTTCCACCCATTTAAAAGTCAGCAGCTACAAAAAGTTTAGCTGCTGACTTTTAATAAACAGACACTCACCTGTCCCACGGTCCAGCGATGCCGCCGACCGAAGCCTCGCTTCTCTCCCCCTACTCTCTGTGGTTCCGGCATTGCATGCGCGAGCCGTGCTGAGCGTCATAAATGGCTGGGCAATCTTCTGAGACCTGTGACGTGTCCCAGAAGATTGCAGAGATAGAGAGGGAGAGGTGAACTTCCGCTTGGCGCCACAGCACCAGGAGAGGAAGTGGGAGCTGGGTACCTGTTAAAACTAGAAATGCCAAATGTGGCATGTCAGGGGGTCACAAGTACTTAAAGCGGAAGTTCCACTTTTGGGTGGAACTCCATTTTAACTATGCAATATTTCTTAATATTATATACATGTATACTGTAACATAGTTCACACCTTATTTACTAATAAGTATATGCTTTAAAAGTGTATTTCTATGATTGGATGATGAATATATCTGGGGTACATAGACCACACCCATGTAAGTCGGACTGTCCCCTTTTGGTGGTAAACTTTAGGTGGATAGTTTCTATTGGTTTAATGGAAAATATTGCCCAGTCATATCCTGCTTTGTATACTGTATTGAATATTCTGAAAAGAGGAACTAAAATGAGTAATGCTTTCATGACATTCTGTATTTGTTGTCTGACTGCATTACTTCCGAAGCTTCAAATCTGGTAACGTGTGGAACGAAGGGTGTGCCAGCACAGGTTAGTATATCTAAGATAGATAGGTAATATAGAAAGGAATAAATCCCTTAGATAGGTACTGCTAACTTGTTACAGACCTGGGATAACCTTTTAGCTAGTGTAGAAGTAATATATTAGGGAGTACATCTTTTGGATGGATATGTGCTCTGGACCGGCATCTGCCCTCCGCGTACAGCACAGACATCTTCCACCGGAGTTACTTCCGAGTCCGCGGCTCCGGTGCTGTGATTTGCTTGAGTACCAATGACGTCACTCTCGTGCATGCATGCGGGAGCTGCCAGCCACGGCACGACACAAGTCCTGAAGAAACGGCACAGCGGCCTGTTTCTTCAGTGTGCATGCGCCGATGATGTCGGCAGCAGTGCATATACTGAAAATCTCCTAAATTGTACAAGTTTAGGAGATATTCAAGGTACCTACAGGTAAGCCTTGTTATAGGCTTACCTGTAGGTAAAAGTGGTGTAACAGGGTTTACAACCACTTTATTAACTTGTTATATATCAGGTATAGTTTTCCTTCAGCTGGTGTCAGAAGTGTTGGGTTGGGGTGTGGCCATTGGGGGTCGATGTCCTGCTACGTTCCCATGATCAGTCATACCGGGTGTACGCAATGGTGTTGATTTACTAAAAGCAAATAGGCAGATGACTTTGCATGGGAATTTACCCTTAGCTTAGTGAAAGCCGTCAAAACACACTTTGCAAAAAATACCTGATCAAGGTATGCAAGTAAATTAAAAATAAATGTGTACATGATTGGATGGTGGAAGTCAGGAGAGCTTTACAAAATTCCCATGCAAATTGAACAGCCTTTTTGCATTTAGTAAATCTACCTCATTGTGTACATCAGTTATTCTCTACCTTATTAACACCAAGGAACCCTTAAAAAACCTTTTTAGATCTAGGTGAACCCTACTAAAACCAATGTATTGGGGATAAGTGGGAAGAATGTCCCCCCTTACTTTGGTGGCCATCTGGAACAATGCCCCCCCCTTACAGTGGTAGCCAGTGGAAAGAATGTCCCCCTTACTTTTGTGGTCAGTGGGAAAAATACCCCCTTTACAATGGTAGTCACAATGTCAACCTTACAGACAGCAAAAAAGAACATTGATGTTATGCTATTGGCTCTGCCAAGTGGTGGTGGTGCTAGGACTTATGCAGCTCAAGGAAACCCTAGCAACCTCTGGAGGAACCCTGGTTGAGAATGTCTAGTATGCACAGTTGGTGTATAAAATCATCCCCAATGCCATATAAAAAAGTCATGTTGGAATGTTTTTTTTCTGGTATAATAAAACCATAACTGGCCGCAAATTTGTTCTAGAAAAGTTAATTTTATTAACACTAAATGACAAAAAGGCTTGTATTGCAATTATCAAATATCAACATATTTAACAAAAGTAGAATTGCCCTTTAACTTTTCTTTAGCTTTTTTCAACATACAGTATAGAAATTAATGATGGGGCCCCCATAACAGTTATAGTCTATATGTACCTTTAAATATGGTCATCCTCCCTTTTTACCACTTTTCCTAATCTCTGGCCTCCCATCTTTAATTTCAGTTTTGATTTTAAAACTAGCAGCAGATATAAATCACAGGAGGTAATATTTTGCTTTGACATAAAGCCTCTGAGTGGAATTTCATAATTGAATATACTGGTATGCAGAGAGAAGTACAAATTGTAACAGTTGTAAGTCGGTTTGAGACTCATTTATCCCAAGCTGTTTTTTTAATTGGCACCCTTTCAAAGCATAGAGAACAATTTCAAATCCGTTCCATTGCGTTCCTGGAAAAAGCGAGTAATAATACAAAAGCCACACAAAGACAGGCAATGTAAAAGAGCCGATATAAATGTTTATTGATGGAATGTGGAGCATTTCTGTACAGAGCACCAGATGCAGGAGATCAAAGCCAAAGCGGTTGTTTGAAAATGCTGGATCCTAACACAATGACCTGTGAAAAGAAAAAACATATATTGAGCACAATAAAACAAACATTCCCCAGTAAATTATTTGTTAAAATTATGACCCCAAAATTTACAGTTTACAACTTTTTATGCTGTTAATTTTTGTTTTGTTTTTGTGCTGCTTACCTGAACTTCCTGTCTTTACAGGAAAGACCTAAAGTAATAATAAACTAAGGTTTTTTTTAGCACTTTCAGCAGCTGATTTAATTATGCAATGTGTGTACAGCTTCTTTATCTTTTAATTCTTTATTTTGTTCCACTATAAGCTGCTGCCATAAATGTTGCCCCTGATTTCCTGTTTCAGGGTGGCTCCTTCTCTTGCAAAATCCTATAGTGCCAATCTTGCATACAGGAACTAGAGTTGTCTCTCCCTATGCTGTGTGTATTAATAGAAACACACAACTTAGTAGCCTAGGATGCCAAGGCACTCCCCTCCTCCTCCTTCTCTTCCCCAAACTAACAAACTGCCTGGAGACTGCATTACTTTTGCCAGTGTTCTGCCAAAAACTGTCCCCCCATCCGATAGTGTCCGCCCCGTACTGCACAGGCGTAGCGCTTTGCAGTACGGAGGACAAGGAGACTCTGAAAGTCTCAGAAGATGAACAGCACCTGCGCACTGAGTCCAGGTTCAAGCCCCACCATCCAAGTGGATATACAGTAGCACTTAGTAACAGGGCCCCTCGTGGGCTCGCTTCGCTCGCCACGCTTTGGGCACGGCCTCGCTTCGTCTGCAATTTTTTATTCTAACTCTATGTCCACTTGGATGGTGGGGCTTGAACCTGGACTCAGTGCGCATCTTCTTAGACTTTCGGCATCTCCTTGTCCCCTGTACTGCAAGCGCAGTACAGGGCGGACAGTATTCGACACAACACCGGCATAGTGCTGACATTGTGTTTACACAGTTTAGGCACTAGGATGGCTGTAATTCATTTTAAAATATAAATTAACCAACAATAAAAACTTGGGGCCCCAAAGCTAACCAGCCCAGCACACCATGGATGAGGGCTGGAATCCCCATAGCAAGGAAGGCAGTGAGCATGCAGTCATTGTGGATACCGGGCTACATGCTCTGATCATATGCTTTGAGAGGTCCTCCCACACAAAAGGGGGTACCCCACGCAAAGCATTTGTGACAGATATTGGTTGCTAGCAAGGGGGACTTATATTTCACCTATGTCAAAGTCAAAATCATTTAGTAGAGGGGGATTATGGTGTGGGGTTGTTTTTCATGGTTCGGGCTTGTGAAGGGAACTCTTAAGGCGTCAGCATATCAAGACATTTTAGACAATTTCATGCTCCCAACTTTGTGGCAACAGTTTGCAGATGGCCCCTTCCTGTTCCAACATGACTGCACACCAGTGCACAAAGCAAGGTCCATAAAGACATGGATGAGCAAGTTTGGGGTGGGGAAACTTGACTGGCCTGCACAGAGTTCTGACTTCAACCCGATAGGACACCTTTGGGATGAATTAGAGCAGAGACTGCTAGACAGGTCTTCTTGTCCAACATCTGCCTGACCTCACAAATGCGCTTCTGGAAGAATGGTCAAACATTCCCATAGACACACTCCTAAACCTTGTGGACAGCCTTCCTAGAAGAGTTGAAGATGTTATAGCTGCAAAGGGAGGGCCAACTCAATATTGAACCCTACGGACTAAGACTGGGATGCCATTAAAGTTCATGTGCCTGTAAAGGCAGGTGTTACAATACTTTTGATATTATAGTGTATATATTGTTGTCAAATACCTAGGGAAGAGATGTTAAAATCCCTGGAAATAGCAGGCTTTTTAGAAGGATAAAGCAAAGAAGACAGAAAGGTAAAAAATAACATGAGAAAAGAAGCCGAAAGCTCCACCTGCTGGCCCAAAAACAGTGTGCAATGTGTGTTATAAAGTATATATATATATATTTTTTTTTTAGTGTCGACCATAATAATAAGAAAATATTTACAGCTCAACTATTATGTAGTCCAGTAAGCCCGATACTTTTGTTATGTATTCCAATCTTTTTGTTTTGGGTTCAGCTAATACTTTTTGCATATTATTTTTTTATGGTCCATATAACTGGGGTGTGGATGAAGCCCTCATATTTTGTGCTAAAAGGTGTCCTTCTTTCAGAAAGTTGAAAGTTATGCAATCTGGTAATATACAATGTAATACTGACATAAAATCACACACATAGGTTGGACTTGATGTTCTTTTTTCGACCTCACCTACTATGTAACCTACTATGTAAAGTTTGCTAAAATCCCTGCAATGTACAGTATCTGAACTATTGAAACTTTCTCACTCTGCGCTTAGGTGTCTCCTTCAAATAATATACAGTATCTCACAAAAGTGAGTACACCCCTCACATTGTTGTAAATATTTTATTATATGTTTTCATGTGACAACACTGAATAAATTACACTTTTCTACAATGTAAAGTAGTGAGTGTACAGCTTGTATAACAGTGTAAATTTGCTGTCCCTCAAAATAACTCAACACACAGCCATTAATGTCTAAACCGCTGGCAATAAAAGTGAGTAAACCCCTAAGTGAAAATGTCCAAATTGGGCCCAATTACCATTTTCCCTTGTGACTCGTTAGTGTTACAAGTTCTCAGGTGTGAATGGGGAGCAGGTGTGTTAAATTTGGTGTTCGATGGAGCCCACACACAGGCGGATTTTCCGACAACATGGTCCGATCGGACATTTTCCGTCGGAATTTCCAACCGTGTGTACGGGGGCTTAGGCTTAGGAGATATCCACGGTAGCTACAGATAAGCCTTATTATAGGCTTACCTGTAGTAAAAAGTGGTTTGTAAGGGTTTACAACCACTTTAATAATCCCCTCGGTAATCTACATAAACCAGGTAGCTAACCTGGTTAATAACCCAATATGTGAAAATCCCAGACAACTATTTACAGGGGGTCCCCGAGTTACGAACTCGTTAGGGAGTGCCCGCCTGTACGGAAGTCGGAATTGTTCGTAAGTCGGCCGCGCATGCGCAGACCGACAAATACGGACTTTTCCGGACATTTCCGATGTTCCGTCTAATGCCGTTCTGCGCATGCGCGGCAAATTACGGACATTTCCGAAGTTTGCCGGCATTTTCCGAGGCTCCGTATGGCCGCGCATGCGCAGAACGGCCGGAAGACGGCGAAAAATGTCGGAGGGTCCCCGCAGCGCCCCGTTCGTAAGTAGGGGTTGTTCGTAGGTCGGGCGTTCGTAAGTCGGGGACCCCCTGTATACGGATGTAGCCATGCCCCCGTAGGGGTTACCAAATGTTGTGGTTCACCTGTCCTCTGCCAGCCAGACATCCATCTCTCAGTCACTCAGAGACATAGAACAGTCCATAAGCTTTGTTTTTGTTTTGTTTTTTATTTGAGGGAATTAAACTTGAGAAATTAGGAATATGGAATTCCCCAGAATATTCAGTGTGAACTTGCTTGGGACTTCTATATACACTTGAGTATATACACTTCAACCTTCTCTCCAGCACAAACACTTGCTGAACACTGTTCCTCATCTAGCACTTCACTTGCTGCAGACTGTAACTCCACCTGCACTTCCCTTGCTGCAGACTGTTACTCCTCCAGACTAGCTAGTACCGCATACTACTTGACACTACTTCAGCCAGGCCTCAAAGAACTGCCTTTTGCGGGCAGGGACCTCGGGCCCCTGATGTGTAGAAATAGTTCAGGTGCTTGCTGTTCTGTATTCAGCTACCACTTCCAGATAGCTCTCTTCAGGTCTTGCCAGCCAGCCTGGCTGCAATGACCTCTCTCCACTGCCCTTCCCACAGTCCTCACTCCTAGTTCTGCACCCATCTCTAACTGCAATCTCCCAGTTCTCTCAGGTGTGCCTCCCAATCCTCCCGACTGTGCTCACTCACCAGCCCCCCTGGCTGCGACCAGTAATCCTCCCTGGAGACTCTTATAAGAGTTCTCTCCCGCTGTCCTTTACTTGCTCTCTCATGTGCTTCTACTTCCAGGATCTCGTCACTCCTCCTGGATGCACCCGAGCCCCAGCCCAGGGTCACCCCCTCAGACTGGAGAGCTTCCCATGGGCCCCCACAGTCTCCACTCCAGCTCCTCCACCCAACAACTCCTCCCCAGCTAGGCTGACTCTAGGTATTTAAGGAGGCCTGCCCCCTGCCAATCCAAGTTGGGGATTGGTCGAAGCTCCTTAGAATACCCCAGGCAGCCCCACCTCTCTTCCCCTCCTCTCCTTCTAGCATGTTCTAGAACAGGGATATGCAATTAGCAGACCTCCAGCTGTTGCAGAACTACAAGTCCCATGAGGCATAGCAAGACTCTGACAGCAACAAGCATGACAGCCAGAGGCATGATGGGACTTGTAGTTTTGCAACAGCTGGGTCCACTAATTGCATATACCTGTTCTAGAAGGAAGAGGCAGGTGACAGTGAAGTGATGCGACCTATGAGTCCCCAGCTGCTACCCTGAGCCACTCCCAGCCCAGAATGAAAACAAACAGGCCTAGCAACCAGCTAGGCCTGCCTAAATTCACCTCCTCTGCCAACACTCTAGCACCTACCTAACTAGAGGGTGCTACACAGACAAGTAACAATGTGAATAAATGAATGACAACAGTTTCAAAATAAAATAAAAAATGTAATGTCCATGCAAAACACAAAAAAACACAAAAAAAGATGGTGTCCCTGATAATTTTTGTTTATCTTTTTGTGTGTGTTTTGCATGGACACTGGTTTGTTTCTTTTATTTTGAAACTGTTGCAATTCATTTATTCACATTGTTACTTGTCCATATAAATAGTTATCAGTGTTTTTCACATACAGTAATACCTTGGATTACGAGCATAATTCATTCCAGAAGAATGCTTGTAATCCAAAGCACTCATATATCAAAGCGAGTTTCCCCATAGGAGAAAATCCGTTCCACAGCCACTGCTTGTCTATGCAGTACCGCATGTGGACAGAGGTGTGGGGTCGCTGGAGACACTGGGAAACACTAGGAGACCATCGGAGACACTCAGGAACTAAGTGTCTTCGAGCCTCACCGGCGCCCCCGCACCTCTGGCCAAATGCGGTACTGCACACCCCAGCGGCTTGAATCCTGCTCGTCTTGCAAGACAACGCACACAAAGTGAGTCAGTTTTTTATTTTTAAATTGCTTGTATTGCAAAATGCTCATAAACCACGTTACTCGCAATCCGAGGTTCCACTGTATTGGGTTATTAAGGCAGCTCAGCGCTGGACTTTCAGACGTGTTAGCTACCTGGTTTATGCAGATTACAGTATCTGACCTGACAATTGTTTTATTTTCTTAGCAAAAGTTGAATTTAAATGTTGAAGTCCACCTTTCTGATCTGATATTTAAAGGCACTTGAAGCCAAATATCTTCTGTGAGAAGTAGCACATGCAGCAAGCTTATTTCCCATGCTGTGCGTCCAGCAGAGCAGGGGAAGACTGGGTAAGGGGACATTAGCCCCCTGGGCCAATCTTAAAAAGGTATGTTGGGTTGGTGGCACTGAGATTGTAAGCTCCCACAAGCAGGGCACTCCTAAGCCTCTTTTAATGAATTGCATTGTAGCTGAACTGTATTTTTAAAGCGCTATGCAAACTATTGGCACTATAAAAATGCTGTATAATAATATATTAAATGCTGGGCATTGTTTAGCTACTTGCTCCCTGTTTAGACCTGCAATTACAGTGTTTGGTAGAAGGAAGTCCTCCAGCTCCAACTTTCTTTGGGGCTCTGAGATTTCGTGCAAAGGAATGCTAAGAGACGTAAAAAAGCCAATGGTGAAGGATGTCAAGGTGAGTCACATTAAAAAATGTGCATCATCCACATGCCCACTAGTCACTGCGGCACCATGGCATACTGGATGTTGCATTTTTTTTTGGCCAAAGGGAATCAATCTCTCCCTACCGTGAAAGAGTTTGTTGATTGTGTTTGCTCCCCAGCCCACAGGGTCCCAGTCCTCCCCCCTGCACCATAGCCTTCCCACGCAGGTATTTTGCTTAGTTTTGAAACAGTTCTTTCAACTTTATGTTCATCTACGGCAGTTTTTCCTTTGTAAGCTTCTTGAAATAAGGCTTGTTTTTTCTTCCTCCAAGCTAGGAATCTATAAAACATTGATGAGTCTACTCTTTGCAGTAGGACCTGGTTTCCAATTTACACTTTTATCAACACCTCTCCATCCTCCTTTACTTGTTATTGTTTGTTTCATAGCATGATTTCTTTTATTGTGGAGCAAGGTAATTGATCTTTAGACGCAACACGCTTTAAAGAACAATGTAAATTTCCCTTCAGAGACTTGTTATTAACTTCCAGCCTTCTGCCTTCACTTGTACATTTTCTCCCACTGATTTGCCTCTGCCGAAAGCCTATACAAAATTGTTTAGTGCGAGATTGTATCAAGATCTAAACGAGACCGAACAATTTATTCCCTTACAAAACATAAAAATGATGTACTTGCAGGTGCCTCAGGGAATCATTATAAGGGCAAAAACCCATTGAAAAATGTTGTAGATCACAGTGCCATCAAAGAGTAATGAAACTGTCAGAGTTAGAATTTATACTTAGTGCATGAAAAAGCTGTTACGTACATGAGTGATCAAAGAGTTCAGGAGGGTCCTTGGACATTAATTGTTGTCACAGTGGCAAGGAAACATCTCTGAAACAATCTGTCTGGGTCCTGGGGCTGGTTATCACAGTCCAGTTTATGGCTCAGAAAATGACGCTTGAATCCCTCAGGGGCCGTTGACTGGGTGGATCTGCTGGGACCTTCCACTGAGTTTTGTTCTGTACCTAGAATAAAATGTGGAGATGTGAGTGTTAGACAAAATACGATAACAATTCCCAAATTCTTTCATAAATTTGTGCTTATTAAGGTAGATGTAAACCCAATCACTAAAATCTCATATAAGCTTTTACATTTTAATAAGATGTTCAAAAGCAAATTTGTACATTTTTACCTCCACCACTTTCATTAAAGTAACACCTGATGATCCTGCCATGAAGGTCTTTGTTCGGTCAATTTCTGTTATAGGGTGACAATGCCATTGCCCCCACCCAACCCCGCAGGCTTCTATTGGAGAGTTCAAGTAGCCATTTCTAAACATATTACACAGGCATGAACCACTATTGTCACCACCAGCAAATCAGCCATCGCTGGAGTACATGCATGAAGACAGAAAGTAAAAGAAACACAGCGTCTCTAAGTATTGGTAAACCATTTAATGATAAGTCAAAAGTGAAACTACTCACAAAGGGAGCATAAACACAAGCATGATAGTAATCCTGCAGCAAAATCCGGGGGTGGTTTTCTCCTAAATGTCCGTGTCTCTGAAGTGCAGCTGACAGCTCGTGCAGGTGGATTCAAGCATTCGCAGCATGAGAACAGGAGGGAACACAGAGGCGATCGGAGATGACGTCACTTCCGGGTGCAGGGTGAGAGGAGGTGACTTTGCGTTCAAAGCATGCTTGCTCCTTCCAGATGGCCTGATGAAGCATGCTCCGAACGCATGTGTAGTAATCAATATATACTGTATACAGTATATTTCTGGGGACCAGAATTAAGATATTAAGATGCTTTTGATAGTCTTCACACTTGTGTGAATTCTCTAAAATAGAACAACATGTTTTCATGTCTCCCCATTCATCTGAAAGTATAATATTAGATGCTCACACCTCCCAGGTAGCCAGCATAACGTCTTGATTGCATTTTGTTCTTCTCCATGGGAAATGGATAGCAAAAAACATATCTACAAAGAGAGCAACATTCGTGGTAGATGTCATTTTTGCTTGAGGGCCTTTTATTAAGTGTCACACCTAATAGGTTTATAAAGCTTCCATTTCACCCTATTAAATGCCATAAAAGTAGTAAGGGTGGCCAAAACTATCACCTTGCCTAAGACCATTTGGTCAGGATTGAAGCTGAACTCCAACTTTGTCCGACCGTGTGTATGCAACACCAGTGTCGGACAAAATCCATCTGAAAAAATCAGACGGATTTTGTGGTCGGAATTTCCGACCGTGTGTACGGGGCATAAGCCATTAAAGTTCATGTGTGTGTAAAGGCAGGTGTCCCAATACTTTTGGTAATATAGTTTAGTTAGGCATCAGAATTGTAAATGTAACTTTATTGGTATGGCTAAAGATCAGTTTTACATTTTTCATTTATAAACTGTCTATCGATGTCTGGCATTAGTCTTTGATGGATGAAGATCAAACCTAGATTTTATCGCATTAAAATGATCAGCAATGAAGGACCAAAGATGAATCATCAAAACATGGCGCGTTGCTTGCAAATTCAGTGCAGCTGATCGGTGTTATCTGTCTCTTATCGATTATTCTGCCTCTCCTTTCCTGTTCTCGGTCTCTTTCATATTTCATTTGGTTCCTGATCCTCATCAACCTTTCCTTCAGTCTCTGTTCTCTTTATCTTACTTTACTGAATGCTTGAAAACCTAACATGCATTTTTGATCTGCTTTCAGGATGTTCAAGATGCACCAAGGATATATTGTACTCTGCTCAGATTTTGAAAAAGCTGATCAGTATTCATACAGAAAAAGTATTCATACCCCTTGACATTTTCCACATTTCGTCATGTTACAATCAAAAACGTGAATGTAATTTATTGGGATTTTATGTGATAGACCAACACAAAGTGGCACATAATTGTGAAG
Organism: Lithobates sylvaticus; assembly: GCA_028564925.1. Classification (NCBI taxonomy): domain Eukaryota; kingdom Metazoa; phylum Chordata; class Amphibia; order Anura; family Ranidae; genus Lithobates; species Lithobates sylvaticus. Next base: position 225,130,771 of record CM053032.1, on the reverse strand, counting down.
TAGAAGGAAAATGAGAAATGGTTTTCAAATTATTTTACAAATAAATATCTGAAAAGTGTGGCGTGCATTTGTATTCAGCCCCCTTTACTCTAATACCCATCACTAAAATCTAATGAAACCAATTGCCTTCAGAAGTCACCTAATTAGTAAATAGAGTCCACCTGTGTGTATTGCAATCTCAGTATAAATACAGATATTCTGTGAAGCCCTCAGAGGTTTGTTAGAGAACCTTAGTGAACAAACAGCATCATGAAGGCCAAGGAACACAACAGACAGGTCAGGGATAAAGTTGTGGAGAAATTTAAAGCAGGGTTAGGTTATAAAAAAAAAATAGCCCAAGCTTTGAACATCTCACGGAGTACTGTTCAATTCATCATCTGAAAATGGAAAGAGTATTGCACAATTGCAGACCTACCAAGACATGGCTGTCCACCTTAACTGACAGGCCAGGCAAGGAGAGCATTAATCAGAGAAGCAGCCAAGAGGCCCATGGTAACTCTGGAGGAGCTGCAGAGATCCACAGCTCAGGTGGGAGAATCTGTCCACAGCACAACTATTAGCCGTGCTCTCCACAAATCTGGCCTTTATGGAATAGTGGCAAGAAGAAAGCCATTGTTGAAAGAAAGCCATAATAAGTCCCTTTTGCAATTTGCGAGAAGCCATGTGGGGGACACAGCAAACATGTGGATGAAGATGCTCTGGTCAGATGAGACCAAAATTGAACTTTTTGGCCTAAAATCAAAACGCTATGTGTGGCGGAAAACTAACACTGCACATAACCCTGAACACATCATACCCACTGTGAGACATGGTGGTGGCAGCATCATGTTGTGGGGATGTTTTTCTTCAGCAGGCACATGGAAGCTGGTCAGAGTTGATAGGAATATGGATGGAGCCAAATACAGGGCAATCTTAGAAGAAAACCTGTTATGCCCCCTACACACGGTCGGGGAATTCCGATGGAAAAAGTCAGATCGGATTATGTTGTCGGAAAATCCGATCGTGTGGGGGCTCTAGCGGACTTTTTCCGTCTGAATTTCCGACGGAAAAAGTTTGAGAGCAGGACCTAAAATTTTCTGACAACAAAATCCGATCTGACTTTTTCCGATCGTGTGTATAGAATTCCGACGCACAATGTGCCACGCATGCTCAGAATAAATTTGGGGACAAAAGCTATTGGCTACTGGCCTCTTCGTAGTCCCATCGTACGTGTTTTACGTCACCGCGTTCTGAACGATTGGATTTTCCGACAACTTTGTGCGACCGTGTGTATGCAAGACAAGTTTCAGCCAAAATCCGTCGGAAAAAATCTGACTGATTTTGTGGTCGGAATGTCCGACCATGTGTATGGGGCATTAGAGTCTGCAAAAGACTTGAAACTGGGGCAGAGGTTCACCTTCCAGCAGGACAACGACCCTAAACATACAGCCAGAGCTACAATGGAATGGTTTAGATCAGTGGTCATCAACCTTGTCCTCAGGGCCCACTAACAGGTCAGGTTTTATGTATTACCTTGGGGGAGATGCAGGACTATAATTCTACAATCACTGAGCAGCAAATTATATCGTCTGTGATGTATTTCAGTTATCTTGCAAACCTGGCCTGTTAGTGTGCCCTGAGGACAGGGTTGATGACCACTGGTTTAGATCACACATATTCATCAGATGGGGATGAGGACGTAGGCCGGAGAACGTCCAGCAGAGGGAGGGGCTCAGCCTAGGAGAGGACGCCCAGACGAAAGAACAGAGGCATGCGCTGAACCAGGGACTCCACGCCACACGAGGAGGAAACAGCTCCTCCAAGCAGAGCGCAATACCCGGCTAGCGTACACCACGCGGCAATGATACCTCAAGCCGTGGCGTCGGCGGCAATGAACTCCCGCTGGTCCCTTGCTCTCACCCCCGCTGGTCTCCCATAACGGATCCCGACCCCCCTTCATACCATCATACGGCATCTCGGGGCAACACTCCTCACATTCCCCCTCAACCCCTCACTGCAGGACCGTCCCTGGCAAAAGAAGGAAAAACAACAATATACCCGGATGGGTAAGTCCCCTCATTTAAAGGGGTAACATCATCTCATAGAACCTCCATGGAAAGGGTAAGAAACACCTTTTAATATTTCTCTTTTGTCGGAAAAGTGAAGAAAGTGAAGAAAGGAGGGGAAATCTTACTAAATCACAATCGCAAACATGAGAAACCTGTCTGGGTCTGTTGGCTATGACTGTTAGTTCTCTAAAATAGATGTGCTATAGAACTGTTCTTACATGGATCAGTAATACTAGCCTGTAACCCGGGAGTGATCCATGAGGTAAACTTGTGTGGATGCTTATTATACACGCTGTAAGATATATGTTCTGGAATTCACAGCAAGTGTTAACTTGAACTTTCATAGTAAACATCCTTCTCTCTATTTGAAGCATTGACCTACATAGAGAATTATAGATGAATAAACATGTGAGGTGGTGAGGGGCCTGGAGTATCAAGGAAATGTGCACAGGGGGCGCTCTATTCCAGAGCCATAACGTATAGTCCCTCTCTGATGTGGAGGGATCCACTCTCTGGCCTTGCCCTTTTTTTTTTTTTTTCTGTCTCACTTTTCCTGGGTTTTCCTTTATAACCGCATATATCGTGCCATATTCAACGTATTCTTCCTATCCTCCCTCCCCCACATCACCTCAGTATCTACGAACTAGCTGATTGCTTATTAAACGTATTGCAACAAGGAAAAAGAGCGTTCCAGCTACTCTATTCAGTTACAGGGGGGAGAGATAGAGAGGGTGAGGTAAACTCTGTAAAGGAGAACACAAAGAATTATTCCACACACCAGCTCTCACTACGAAGCAAAATTAAGGGATAACCTGGAACCCTGTTGAATTCTTAGTGATTCCTCATCCCTCCCAGGAAAAGTACTAAGGAAGTTAACTGCTATTATTAAGCATTACCAGCCCATTGTGGTAATATATAGGCTGCACAGGAGGAGATTCGCAGTCTTCAAAAGTAAGGACTAACATAGATCGGCTACTATCCCTCAGAAACCATCTAGTTTGGCCCATCTTCTTACCCCCTTCGCGGGTGGAGTTCCCGTTAGACTGGGGAAACGGAAGATTATAAATAAAAAATTAGGGATGAAAGGGAAAACCACAAAAGGAGTCGAAACTAAGACAACAAAGGAAAAAGCAAATACCAGCTCAATTAAACAATATATGGTCCAAGGCTTGAGTCCAAAAAGCCAGAGTATGGAAAAACAACCAGTCAAACAGGCTAAAAAGAAGGAGACGAATAAAAAAAAGGAAGAGATCCATGAGACAACTGGAGGTAATACCACAGAAGAATCTGAAATAGACAGCAGTAGGGTAGAAGTGCACAATGAAAACTCCCAGGTCTTGACTAAGGCAGTGATGTCTGAAATGTTAACCAAAATGGAAAATTCCATAAAAGAGGAAATAATAGCATTACGTACTGATCTCGGCCACCTCCTTACTCGATTAGAGGAAGCGGAAAATAAAATAGATAAACAAGTAGAAGAACTGACTGATATCAAAGAGCAACTTAGGAAAATGAAGATAAATCAAAGGCAGATGGAATATAAACTGGAGGAACAGGAGAACCAGAGTAGAAGGCAGAACCTTAGAATACGTGCCCTCCCAGAAGCAAATGGAGAAGATCTCAGGAAAATCATGAAGGAATTATTTAATCCAATTGCTAATAAAGGTCCTGACTGGGAACCAAAGATTGAGAGGATACATAGAGTTAGAAAGCCTCAACACATTATAGACCAGCCAAGAGACATCCTTTTACGCTTTCAAGATTATAATGAAAAGACAGAAATTTGGACTAAACTTAGAGGAAAACCCCCATTGAAATATGGGGGGCAGACCTCCAGATTTTTATGGATTTATCGCCACAAACATTGGCCAGAAGACGCCTCCTGAGACCACTCTTAAACCAAATGCGCACAGAAAACGTAAAATATGGTTGGGGCTTTCCAGCATGCTTAATAGCATATAAAGAGGGTAGATCGGTAAAATTGAAGCATCCCGAAGAACTACTAGAATTCTGTAAAAACCTAGATTTATATCCGGTAGAACTTCCAGAATGGTGCGCTAGAGAAGGCCTGGATTAATCTTAAATAGATATTACAATAGCTACTGCGGATTATGTGGTGACACGGGACAGAGAGGGCTTAAGTTAGGCCCCCCACTTAAGGGGGAGGTTTTTTTTTCCACCACCTCCATGGTGGAAACTCCCCTAGTGTTTGTTCTTTCTCGTGGGAGCAGGGTTTATATCTGCTCGATATCGATTATGTAAGTTTTCTATCTGGATACAAGATGTTAATTTTTAATAGAGATGCATAGGGGGGGAGGGAGAGGGGAGGTAAAGGGGGGGAGAGTTTTTTGGTCTTCTTACTAAAGAAATATAATACGTCTGGGCGGCCCTTCCACCCCCCCCCCCTCATATACTCCCTTGGGATGGGAGACGGAGGGGGGGTGGAAGGGGTGAAGAGGTCGGAGCCCCACCTCTGAGAAGGAAGTCCCGAGGCGAAGAGGAGGGTTCTGATTCGCCAAAGGACTAGAGGCCGGTATAGGCCAGGTGGTGGAAGGGAAGGGTGGATGGAAGGGAAGGAGAGGGGTGGGAGAATCGGGGGGGTGGAGAGGGAGGGGAGGGGAGGGGAGGAGGGGGGGGGAAGGGATGAGCCTCTCTCAAAAAAAGCAAAAATAAGAGGAAAATTCTTTAGATTAAGTTTATAACATACAATATCCGAGGACTAAATAGCCCGGCTAAAAGACACAAAGTATTAAAAGAGCTCAAACACTACCAGGCAGACATAGCGTTCCTTCAGGAAACACATCTTTTCCAAGGGTCTAATATCAAATTGTACTCCCCAAAGTACCCTACTTGGATATATGCAGATTCAAACATTAAAAAAGCTAAAGGGGTGGCGATAGGATTCAGCGATTCACTGAGTTTTAAAGAAGAAGAAAGATTAGCGGACCCAGAGGGGAGGTTTCTTTTTCTGAGAGGGTATATCGGAGAATTACAACTTACACTAGCAAATATTTATGCACCAAACAAAAAACCTGCAGAATTTATGAAGAAGACGATAATGACTTTATCCTATTTTAGAAGGGGGATGGTAATACTATCAGGAGATCTAAATATGTATATAGATCCGCTTTGGGATAGTTCGTCCGGTGCACGGGGAACAGGAGGGATCTCTCTGAAAAAGCTCAAAAACTCGCTTCACCAAAACCAACTAATAGATGTGTGGAAATCATTAAACCCCAAAACACGCGACTATACATTCTTTTCCCGGGTGCACGGGACGTACTCACGGATTGATTACATCTTCGTAGATCATAATACACTGACTAAAGTCACTAAGTCACACATAGGTATTGCTACCCTCTCAGATCATTCGCCAGTCATGATGACAATAGATGGAATTAAGACACCGAAAGCATTATCTAACTGGCGACTTAATGAAACACTCATTATGGAGAAAGATGACATAGAAAAAATAGAAGAAGAACTGATTTTCTTCTTCGATAAAAACGAATCAAAGGACATATCGCACTCTATACTATGGGAATCACACAAGGCATATATAAGGGGTATCTTAATTTCAATGGGCTCAAGGAAGGTAAAGGAAAGAACAAAGAGAATCCAAAAGCTAACTGACGAAATTTTCAAATTAGAGCAATGCCACAAAAACGCGGAGGTCAATCACCAAGAGTTATATCACCAGCTTATAATCAAACGTGAGGAATTAAAGGATATAATATCACAAGACACAAAAAGAGAGTTCAACATGATTTTAAAAGACAAATATCTCTGGGGGAACAAGGTAGGAAAACATTTATCGAAATCTTTAAGGACGAAAAAATCGAGAAATTATATAGAAAAAATCCGTAATAAACAAGGAGAGCTGGTTTACAAGTCGGGGGATATTGCAGAGGTTTTCCAACAGTACTATAAGACCCTATATAACATTGAAGTAGCGACAAGGAGCAAGGAAGAAAAAAATAATAAAATAAAAGATTTTTTGAGAAAAGCAGGTATCCCGCAATTAACACAAGAGGACTCCGAAATTTTGGAAGCCCCTATATCCGAAGCCGAGATTATTAGAGCTATATCGGATACAGCCTCGGGGAAAAGTCCGGGACCGGACGGATTCCCGATCCTGTACCTGAACAGATTCGTTAAGATCTTAGTGCCAAGATTATGTAACTATTTCAATGGACTAGGAACAGATTATCAACTGAGCCGAGAGGCACAAAAAGCCTTAGTAACACTTATCCTAAAAGAAGGGAAAGACGAAAGTTGTTGTACAAGCTATAGGCCGATATCCCTACTTAATTGTGATACAAAATTATACGCGAAAATTCTCGCAAACAGGCTAAAAAATTATATGAACGGATTGATACATACAGATCAGGTAGGATTCGTCACTACTAGAGAAGGACACGACAACGGAATTAGAACACTATTGCTATTACAAAAACTCAGATCGGATGGGCCCCCAGGTCTATTCCTGTCAATTGATGCTGAAAAAGCATTTGACAGGGTAGACTGGGGGCTCATGAGGGAGACACTGAAATATGTCGGGTTAGGCACCAAAATGCTACAGAGAATAGGAGTCTTATACGAAAACCCGACCGCAATAATAAGGATCAATGGCGATTTAGCGCCCCCTTTTTCTATGAGCAACGGGACAAGGCAGGGATGCCCTCTTTCGCCGCTGCTCTTTGTGTTATCAATGGAACCTCTACTTGCAACCATTCGATCAGATAATAACATAAAAGGGATTAAGGTGGGAGAGACCGAACACAAAGTAGCAGCTTTTGCGGACGATTTATTGTTTTATATTACAGAACCTAATACATCAATACCCAGATTGCTCGAGATATTAAAAGCATATGGTGAGATATCTAACTTTAAAATGAATATTAATAAGTCAGAGATTTTAAATGTAAGTGTGCCGAAAAAACAGGCGAGTGAGCTACAAAGAGTCCATCAGTTCCCATGGAAGAAAAGTGGTTTGAAATACTTAGGGATCAAACTAGCTAATTCGATAGATAAATTATATTCGGAAAACTTTATACCATTATTACAGGAAATTAAGAATGAAATAAAAAAGGTGGGTTATAGACCCCTCTCATGGATTGGACGGATAAATACCGTAAAAATGGTCCTATTACCGAAAATTACGTATAAGTTCCATATGCTTCCATTACCTCTCCCTGATTACTACTTTCAAGTTTTAAATGCTATTATTAACAGATTTATATGGCAAAACAAAAAAGCCAGGATATCACGGGATATTTTGACCCAAAATAAAGAACATGGGGGACTTAGTGCCCCCCGATATAAAGAAATACTATTACGCGACGATTCTGTCAAGAGCTGTAGAATGGATACGAAGAGATAGTCATAAATCATGGGTGCAATTAGAAAAAGACACAAGTAAGGTTAATTTAAGCACACAGTTATGGAGCCCCCCGAAATTTAGGAACCTGGGAATAAATACACAAAAAATCACTCGACATGTCTTTAAAATTTGGGACGCAATACACAAACAATTTAGTTGGAGTTATAATTCACCACTGATGTCACTGAAGAATAATAATTATTTCCCACCAGGAAAAAGTGAAATGGGTGCTCACTGGATGGGAGAAAGTGCACAACTAGGAGATATAATAAGTGAAGGGAAAATTAAAACACGAAATTAAATACAGCAGACGACAACGCACATAAAAGTAAACGAATGGCGCTATCTCCAGCTGGTAAACTTTGTGGGGAAGCTGCCCCAGCCAATTAGAACGAGGGAGAATTATACATCCCTAGAGAAAATATGTATGGGAATAGGGAAAAAAAAAAAAAAAAGATACATCCCGTTTATACACAATGCTCCTTACAGAGGGGCGGCAGGAAATACCGCCATTCCTTACAAAATGGGGAAATGAATTAGGCACGCACGATTACAAACACAATTTAAAAATGTTTTTTTGTTTAATCCATAAATCAGCAATTGACAGTAGAACAGCGGAAACAAATTACAAATGCCTTACTAGATGGTACAATACACCTAATAAAATGAGTAAATACCAGCCTGAGACCTCACAGGATTGTTGGAGAGGATGCACCCAGAAGGGTACGATGACCCACATCTGGTGGACCTGCCCAAAAATTAGGAAATATTGGAGAGATATCCTTGAGTTAATAAAAATAATCACGGGCACTAAAATTATCGAAGACCCATGGATGTGTTTGTTTCACAACACAACAGACCCAATAAAAACATACATGAATACTTTAATCCCACATATGTTAAATGTGGCAAAAGCATTGATACCTAGGAAATGGCAGCAAGAGGAGTCACCGACAGAACTAGAATGGGTAGGAAAGATGGAAGAAATATATCATATGGAAAAACTTAGATTCAATGGGGAAGAAGAAGGCGATAACGCTATGTCTAAATGGAAAAAATGGCAAGACTTTAAACAGACTTGGAGATACGCGGAGATAATAACATAAGAAAAAAAAAAAAAATATATATAGAAAAAACCCATGGGCCGGGACTGAACGAAATCAAAGAAGGACAGAGAAAGAGGAAAAGAAAAGAATAAGAACACTCGAGACTTAAGTAGAGAGGCACCGGGGGGGGACGGGAGGGGTGGAGGGGTTGAGGGGGGGACGGGTTGGTAATCATAGGGGTGGTACTATAAAATTAATTTAGATAATAAAATTGATAAGGGGCATAATTGAAAGATATAGATAATTAAAGAATGTATTGTATTTTTTGCTTCATATTCTACCCCTAATAAAAATTTTCCACAATGATGTTAACAACGTAAGAGACTAAATTGAACGTTAACCTGATCATAAATCTCTCACCGGCTTACTGATGTGGAAAGAAAAAAAAAAAAAAAAGATCACACATATTCATGTGTTAGAATGGCCCAGTCGATATGGAGGACGTGCTGACGTAACGATCAGCATGGAGGGAGGGGCCTGACCTCACCAGCCAGCGTTGTGCGGGCGCGAACGAAGGGGATGATGGTGGAGAGGCACGGAGAGTGTGAGAATGGCCCAGTCAAAGTCCAGACCTAAATCCAATTGAGAATCTGTGGTAAGACTTGAAAATTGCTGATCATATACGATCGCCATCCAATTTGACAGAGTTTGAGGTATTTTGCAAAGAAGAATGGACAAAAACGTCACTCTCTAGATGTGCAAAGCTGGTAGAGACATACCCGAAAAGACTTGCAGCTGTAATTGCAGCGAAAGGTGGTTCTACAAAGTATTGACTCAGGGAGGCTGAATACAAATACACGCCACATTTTTCAGATATTTATTTGTAAAAAAATTTGAAAATCATTTATCATTTTCCTTCCACTTCACAATTATGTGCCACTTTGTGTTGGTCTAGTACATACAATCCCAGTAAAATACAGTTGACATGACAAAATGTGGAAAAGGGGTGTGAATACTTTTTTAACCACTTGCCGACCGCCGCACGCCGATATAGGTCAGCAGAATGGCACGTGTGAGCAAATGGGCGTACCTGTATTCGTTAAAAAACTATAAATCTTCAGGTCCTGGCCAATGATTTCTGGCCTGGACCTGTTGATCGGTATTGTCGAATGAAAATGATTCCTCTGCCTGTAAGTGTAAACACAGGCAGGGGAAGTGATGTCATCTCCCCACGTGGAATTATTTTTGGTTCCAGAGAGAGGAGAGAGTACGTCTAAACGTGAGTTGCACAACACTACACTAACACCAGTACACATAGGTACACTTGTCCCCCCCCCCCCATCGCCCCCCCTGTTAACCCCTTCACTCCCTGTCATTGTGTCACCAATTGCAGTTGTCAGATTTTTCACTGATTACTGCATTGCTGTCATTTGTGACTGTAATAAGTTTTAGGGCAGTTAGTAGTAGGCCCAGGTAGGTCTAAGGTACCCACCTAAACCCCCCCAATAAAGGTTTAACCCCTTGATCGCCCCCCCCCCCCAGTTAACCCTTTCACCCCCTGTCACCAGTGTTACGAATAGATCTTTTTCTGATCGCCGTATTAATGTCACGGGTTAGCCAGTTAGTTGATTCATTTCACCGTCTGGTTTTTATAGCGTTGGATACCCCCATATACTAGCTAATAAAGGTTTTAACCCCCTGATTGCCCCCTAGTTAACCCTTTCACCCCCTGCCACCAGTGATCACCATATTAGTGTTACGGGTGATGCTGATTAGTTAGTTTGTTTTTTATAGCGTCGCCGTATATTACCCAATAAAGGTTTAATCCCCAGATCACCCGGCGGGTGACATCACTTAGCTTTTAGCTTCAGTAAGGCCCCTTTCACACTGGCAAAAAAGGAAGCAGCGCCAAAAAAATTGATAAACAGGGATAGTGAAAAGCTCCCCGTTAAATGATCATAAATGTCATGATGATATTCAGTCCAAGCCAACTATTAACTAAATCAAAGTTCATATATGCAGGCAAAGTTCGAGTTTAGCTGTAGATGGATATTTGTTAAGCTATACGCCAGACCAATGACCACATCCAAAGTACATTGAAGATCAACACCGCAGTGAGTGGTATGCAATAAGTGACAACCGGACCCTCCACCACCATATAATATGCCCTTACCAGATGGCAGAGCATATAAGGCTCTGTGATGGAACAGTTAGCTGTAGGTATCCAGGGCTTGGGGTCTGTGTCCACCAGCACTGTTGGGATCAGTTCCTTGCAGACAGTGGAGTATTGGGGATATCCCAGGCTTTTAGCTCCTCCCGATTCCCGATAATAAGTGTAGGCTCAACAATGTACCATTTAAGAGGGGAGAAAAGAGCCACCAATAGTGTAATTCCGTATACCATTTATTAAAAAAATCAATAGTAAAACTCACAATTAAAATCGTAGAGGCATAAAAACATGTCCGCCGGCCGATCGGATACTATAGCCCGTCCTCCTGAGCGTGGTGACGTCACTGCGCGCCTTCCCAGGCCTCTACGATTTTAATTGTGAGTTTTACTATTGATTTTTTTAATAAATGGTATACGGAATTACACTATTGGTGGCTCTTTTCTCCCCTCTTAAATGGTACATTGTTGAGCCTACACTTATTATCGGGAATCGGGAGGAGCTAAAAGCCTGGGATATCCCCAATACTCCACTGTCTGCAAGGAACTGATCCCAACAGTGCTGGTGGACACAGACCCCAAGCCCTGGATACCTACAGCTGATTGTTCCATCACAGAGCCTTATATGCTCTGCCATCTGGTAAGGGCATATTATATGGTGGTGGAAGGTCCGGTTGTCACTTATTGCATACCACTCACTGCGGTGTTGATCTTCAATGTACTTTGGATGTGGTCATTGGTCTGGCGTATAGCTTAACAAATATCCATCTACAGCTAAACTCGAACTTTGCCTGCATATATGAACTTTGATTTAGTTAATAGTTGGCTTGGACTGAATATCATCATGACATTTATGATCATTTAACGGGGAGCTTTTCACTATCCCTGTTTATCAATTTTTTTGGCGCTGCTTCCTTTTTTGCCATATCGTTTAGTGTGTCTATCCCACCTTGAGCGGCAGCCTGTTTGTTTTTGTATGTATTTAGTCATAAGCGCGGTTTTATTTTCCTCCACCCTTTCACACTGGGGCGGTTTGCAGACGCTATTGCGCTAAAAATAGCGCCTGCAAACCGACCCGAAACAGCTGTTGCTGTGTCTTCAGTGTGAAAGCCCAAGGGCTTTCACACTGAAGCGGTGCGCTTGCAGGACGCTGGAAAATGTCCTGCAAGCCGAATCTTTGGCTCGCTATAGGAGCGGTATATTTACCGCTCCTATAGCGCCCGTTCCCATTGGAAACAATGGGGCAGCGCTCCGAACCCGCCCGCAAAACGCCGCTGCAGCGGCAGTTTGCGGGCGGTATTGACCCTTTTTCGGCCGCTCGCGCGGGGTAAAACCACCCCGCTAGCGGCCGAAATGCGCTGCTAAAACGCCGGTAAAGCGGCGCTAAATATAGCGCCACTTTACCGCCAGCGCCCCCACCGCTCCAGTGTGAAAGTAGCCTTAGGGTCTGCGTCGCCCCAGGTATGTGTGGCATAAGCTTCTAATGTGCATAAAATACCAGGACAGGTCAACCACCCCCCCCAAATGACCCATTTTTGCAAAGTAGACACCCCAAGATATTTGCTGATAGGCATGTTGAGTCCATGGAATATTTTGTATTTTGCCACAAGTTTCGGGAAAATTGCAATAATTTTTTTATTTTTTATTTTTTCCACAAAGTTGTCACTAAATGATATATTTCTCAAACATGCCATGGGAATATGTGAAATTACACCCCAAAATACATTCTGCTGCTTCTCCTGAGTGCAGGGATACCACACAGGGATGACTTTTTGTCAGTCTAGCCGTGTACAGGACCTCGAAAACAAAGCACTGCATTCAGGCTTTCTAATGGCGCAGACTTCTTGTAGTGTTTAGAAGACATGGCCCTCTCGTATACTATCACTTCTGTACTGTGCTAAGTAAATTGTTATGGTCTCATTAACATGCATAGCAGTCCCACCACTGAAACATCGCTATTCTTGTTTTGTTGTTGCTATAAAGAAGGTCAGGTGAGATCATCGCCAGCTTTTTCACTAGGAAGTGATGCCAGTTTTCTTCAATTGTGCCTTTGGGCAGCCTTAAAGGCATTGCTTTTGATGCCAAATGCTGCTGTTAATCACTTACTAGCTTAATTAAATGGAAATATATTGTTTTTTTTATATCCAACATATCCAACAAATTGAAATATATTGTAATTTTAGTTGTTTACCCTAAAGTGACCCTTTGGCAATAATCAATCCAACATTTAAAAAAATGACTGGTTAAATCCAAGTGCTTTCTCGCCACTACTCTAACTTTCTGTTGACTATTTAAAATAAAAATTACATTTATTCAGAGCAGGGGTCTCCAAACTTTTAAGTACAAGGCCCTCATCATATATTTGACAATTCAATCCTAACATCAAAGTCCCCCCTTAGATCGGGCTTCCGACAGAGTGCCCACTTACATTAGAGCCCCCCAATCAGAGTCCCCTCTTACGTCAAAGAGCCAGATCAATTCTTGCGGAGGATAGTATTTGGCACATGAGCCAAAGCTTGGAGACCCCTGCTTTATAGGTTGTATGAAAGGGTTTAGAGTAGTATAATATTGTTGGTAGTTTATTAATACATTTTGTAGCACTGTCTATATATCAGACCAAAAAAGATGGACAGCTGGTAAGGAAGGAGACAGAAGGGTTTGGTTCCAAAAGAAGGACAGTTGGGAGCTATCACTTTGACCATGTAGGGCAAAGTATCAGGAAGATTTAAAGCTGATCTCCAGAATCAAACAAATATTGGCCCTTACAGGGGACTTACCCGACCCACTGCAAGGGTTAAATATTTGCTTTTCTAGGGAAAACAGAAAAAGCAACAATATTTGCCTTATTTCTTGCTGCCCTGTTAGCCCCTATTCTCTCTGATGCTCAAGGTTGTGTGTGGGCCTCCGGCATCCACACTTACAATGGAGGACATCTGATCCTGCATTACGTGTGATGAAATCAGAGTGCCTGCCACCATCAAAGACAAGAGAAGCGGCTTTAAGGGACTGGGCTTGCGGATGGAAAGAAGCCTATGTGAGAAAGGAATATGGTCATTATAGTTGCTTTTTATGTTCCCTCTAGACCGCTTTTCTCAACCTTTTTACCATGGAAGAACCCTTGCAATAAAATTTAAGGCCTCAGGGAACTCATGCTAAAAATAATTTTTATATATAAATTGCGGCATAAGCCAGACCACGTTGGTGAGACAGACCACATTGGTGAGACAGACCACATTGTTGAGACAGACCACATTGGTGAGAGACAGTCGCTCTACGTTGATGGTCAGTGTGAAAAATGCTCCTTACATTGGTGATCAGAGGGAAGAATGATACTTACATTGATGGTCAGTGGGAAGAAAGAACATTAAATTGGTGGTTAGTGGGAAGAATGCTCTCTACATTGGTGATCTGTGGGAAGAATGCTCCCTACATTGGTGATCTGTAGGAAGAATGCTCCCAACGTTGGTGATTTGTGGGAAGAATGCTCCCTACATTGGTGGTAAGAGAAAATAATGTTCCTTACATTGGTGGTCAGAGATAGGAATGCCATCCTTTAGAGGCAGCTAACATAATAATTGGTGTCAGTGGTTACTCAACTAACTCAACCAAGTGGCATTGGTGCCACAGCTATGCAGGCAACATCAAGTGACAAGGACCCTTAGCAATGTCTGTAGGAACTCTAGGGTTCCACAGAATCCTGTTTGAGAAAAGCTGCTCAAGTTGAAACAGGTATTTAACATATTTTTTTTCTTTTCCTGGAGTTCAGGTTTAAACCCCCCTCCAACAAGACACACTCCTTCAGTTCCTCTATTGTTTACCCGGTGAAGAGAAATGCCTGGTGCTATCAGGCATTAGGGAAAAGCATATGACTTGTTACCTTCTTCATAGGGATAGTGCTGGTGCCAATCTACCACAGTTACATGTGGGCAGGGAAAGAATCCTCAGCCCTGTATAAGCTCTGACAAGTCAGTTTGGAGCTTACACATGGCCCACTTTTCCCACTTCCAACAGCTGAATGCAGGAGAGTGAAGAAAGGTGAGTATGTGCTACTGGGGAGGAAAATACATGCTAAATGCTACATAAGCAAAGCAAAGGGTCACTTTAAATACGATAATTATTGGGGTGACTTTTTCCTTTTTAAATGCTTTCGTAGTTTTGCTACTGTAATAAATATTGTAATTTGTACATTGTTTATAAGGGGAGCTTTGTATTTGACTCTGCTTCATTCAATCTACCTTGGTAACAATGGAAGAGAGCAAGAGTTAGAGAGAGGGAGACAGAGATTCTGACATGGGGAAGCAAAGCCCTGCCAAGATGGCCACCTCCACACAGAGACAAAGTGCGGAACAAGGCATTAAAACTCATTAATGGGGAAAGATCAGCTGCACGGGGCAACAGATAACTGAACTGGTGACTAGCATAGGGGTGTGTACAGGGTGTGCCATTTGTGCCTGGGCACACCCTAATCACCCCGTGCTGTGTCCCTGTGCTCTGAAATGCTGCACCCAAGGAGTGTGTAGCCCACACTGCCTGTGAAAAAACATTTTACATGCAGCAGATCGTGAGGTTTACCAGAGCCACTCAGTGTGTGACACTGAATGATGAATGAATGAATGAATGACTTGTATAGCGCAACCTATGCGAACTGAATCGCCTCAGGGCGCTTTTTGCCACTGATGTCCATCTGTGGTATAGTGTGATCCTTGCCCTGTGGGGTCCTGACACGCTTACAAACACATACACATACAACATACACATATTTGGCCAATTTTATCGACAGGATCTAATTAACACTGTCAGGTAATGTAACTGCTTGCAGGGAGAGAGACCAGCTGCCACAACTCAGCGGTGATGTTGGGGTGGGTGGGACCAAACAGCAATCAAACACCAGCCAATGGGATGGGGTCTGGGCGGGCCGGTATGTTTATGTGGCTCCGCCCCCTTTCTAAAGCAGCCCAATCATTGGCTAGTGTTTGATAGCTGTACGGTCCCACCCACCCCCGACATCGTGGTTGAGTTGTGCCTGCTGTTCTTTGCCTGCAAGCAGTTACATTACCTGATAGTTTCACACACTAAGGCCCCTTTGACACTGAAGCGTTTTTCAGGCGCTATAGCGCTAAAAATAGCACCTGTATAGCGCCTGAAAAAAGCGGGTCCTTTCACTCCAGTGTGAAAGCCCGAGGGGCAGCACGGCTATACCGCTGGCAAAGCGCCGCTGGAGTGGTGCTTTGCGAGCGGTTTTAACCCTTTTTTGGCCGCTAGCAGGGGTTAAAACCGCACCGCTAGCGGCTGAATACCACTGCTAAAACAACGGCAAAGCAGCGCTAAATATAGCGCTGCTTTACCGCCGACGCCCGCACCGCCCCAGTGTGAAAGGGGCCTAAGCAGCTCTTGCAAGCCCCACTATCTGCTGCATGTAAAACTCCCCTCTATCCTGTCAGTGTCCATGACTGCTGCCAATCAGTGCCCATCAGTGCTGCCTATTAGTGCCCATCAGCACCGCCTATCAGTCCCAATCAGTGGCAGCTATCAGTGCTGCCCATTAGTGCCCATCAACACTGCCAATCAATCCTGACAATCAGTGCCAATCAGTGCAGCCTATCAGTGCCCATCAGTGCTGCCAATTAGTGCCACCTATCAGTGCCAATAAGGGCCCATCAGTGCGGTCTATCAGTGCTGCATATCAGTGCCCATCAGTGCTCTCTATCAGTGCCCATAAGTGCTGCCAATCAGTGCACATCAGTTCTGCCTATCAGTGCCCATCAGTGCTGCCTATCAGTGCTGCCTATTAGTGCCAATCAGTGCTGCCTATCAGCGCTGCCTATTAGTGCCAATCAGTGCTGCAGTCAGTTCCGCCTATCAGTGCCAATCAGTGCAGCCTATTAGTGCAATCCATAAGTGCCCGTCAGTGCTGTCAATTGGTACCATCAACGCTGCCAATCAGTGCTGCCAATCAGTGCCAATAACTGCTGCCTATCTGTGCCAATCAGGGCCCATCAGTGCCCATCTGTGTGGGCTATCAGTGCTGCCAATCAGTGCTGCCTATCAGTGCCAATCAGTGCTGCCTTTCGGGGGCAAACAGTGCCCATCAGTGCTGTCAATCAGTGCTCATCAGTGCACTGAGTGCAGGGATGGGGAGATGAACTCTGCAGCCAGGCACATTGTCCATGGGAAGGGGGCAACCTGGTGGGGCACAACTGAAATCAGTTGATGTTTAATAATGCCACATGCCAATCTTTAGTATAATAGGTAATCACTACACTACTATTTACAATAAACTACTGGAGGTAAAATAAAAAAGTTTCAGTAAAGGGTCTGCCGCAATGTTATGTGTTCCCACACCAGATAAAAAAAAAAAAAAAAAATGCAGCGCTAACTTACTAATCAATAACTTAACAATAATGGTGGAACCCTCTAATGTATGGAAATCTCAATAATCTCTAATAATACCACAATACTGGTCTCTGTGATATGCAACTTCCTATATAATACATGACAAACTGAAAACAAGACATAACAAATTAAACTTAGCAGGGATGTTGGAAATCCCTCTACAGATAATTGCAATGCAAAGTAACTTCAAGCGCAAAAACTTTTTAGTTGGGATGTTCACACCATTATAGCAGTTTTATTTTTTAGACTGTTACTCTAATTTTATACATTTTAGTTACTATTATAATGTGAATTATTGCACTTGAAGTTGGTGCACAGTCATGTTGGAACAGGAAGGGGCCATTCCCAAACTGTTTCCACAAGGTTGGGAGCATGAAATTGTCCAAAATGTCTTGGTATGCTGACGCCTTAAGAGTTCCCTTCACATTAACTAAGGGGCCAAGCCCAACCCCTGAAAAACAACCCCACACCATAATCCCCCCTCCACCAAATGATTTGAACCAGTGCACAAAGCAAGGTTCATAAAGACATGGATGAGCGATTTTGGGGTGGAGGAACTTGACTGGCCTGCACAAAATCCTGACCTCAACCCGATAGAACACCTTTGGGAAGAATTAGAGCAAAGACTGCAAGCCAGGCCTTACCGTCCAACATCAGTGCCTGACCTCACAATTGCGCTTCTGAAAGAATGGTCAAACATTCCCATAGACACACTCCTAAACCTTGTGGACAGCCTTCCCAGAAGAGTTGAAGCTGTTATAGCTGCAAAGGATGGGCCAACTCAATATCGAACCCTATGGACTAAGACTAGGATGCCATTAAAGTTCATGTGCATGTAAAGGCAGACGTCCCAATAATTTTGACAACATAATGTGTATATATATATATATATATATATATATATATATATATATATATATATATATATATATATACACGCATATGTGTGTTTGAGTTTTAGGGTGCACACCCTAATGCAATAGGCTGCGCATGCCTATGGTGACTAATTAATTATTATTATTGCACTAATAGTTAATGTAACAATAAAAGCGTGCACTAAGGTTGACAATTTATTTTATGCAGCCATACTGACATGTTTACGAGGTTCAGCTCATTATGACAGAATATTTTGCTTCATAATGTGTCGCTGTGATGCGCAAACCTTCATTATTATAAGCTCCACATGAATGCACTGAGTGCCCAGGGGTAGAATTAAAGAAATCCACAGTCTCCGATAATGAATTCACAACATTCTAACTAGCATCACTAATTCTGAATACCATCAAGATTAGGATGAAAGGCGCCCCAGCCTGATACATTTACTACAAGAAAAAGGTCAGCTATTGAAATGAATTGTGTGGATTCTGATCAGACTGTACAGAAAATAAACTGTTCTTCTCCTGCTTTTTATGTGTTACACAGTGTATTGTTTACAGTAACTGGCATAAAGGTTTAAGGGCCCATTCACATCTATACTTGTGACTTTTACCACATGCTGCAAAACACATTAACATATTTTGCTCAACCTGCACATTTATTTTCTATAGACCCTAATGCCCCGTACACACGGTCGGAAATTCCAACGGAAAATGTCCGATCGGACCATGTTGTCGGGAAAATCCGGCTGTGTGTGGGCTCCATCAGACTTTTTCCGTCAAAATTTCCGACGAAAAAAATTTGAGATCCTGCTCTCAAATTTTCCGACAACAAAGTCCTATCGGACTTTTTCCGATCGTGTGTAGAGAATTCTGACGGACAAAGTGCCACGCATGCTCAGATCAAATTATGAGACCAAAGCTATTGGCTAATAGCCTCTACGCCAGGGATCCTCAAACTACGGCCCTCCAGCTGTTGCAAAACTACACATCCCATGAGGCATTGTAAAACACTGACATTCACAGACATGACTAGGCATGATGGGAATTGTAGTTCCTGAACAACTGGAGGGCCATAGTTTGAAGACCCATGCTCTACGTAGTTCCGTCGTACACCACGTTCAGAATGATCGGATTTTCTGACAACTTTGTCCGACCGTGTGTATGCAACACCAGTGTCGGACAAAATCCATCGGAAAAAATCAGACGGATTTTGTGGTCGGAATTTCCAACCGTGTGTACGGGGCATAAGACCCCTTTCACACTGGGGCTGCCCGTGCATTAGTGGTAAAGCGCTGCTCGTTTTAGGGCCGCTTTACCGCTGTTTAAGGGGCACTTTTCCGCCGCTAGCGGGGCGCCTTTAACCCCAAAGAAGGGGGAAAGCGCTGCCCATTCATTTTAATGGGAATTTTGGGAGCGCTAAATACATCGCTCCCAACCCACCCCAAAGATGCTGTTTGCAGGACTTTTCGGAGCGTCCCGCAAGCGTACCTCCCGAGTATGAAAAGTCACATTTGAATGAATGGGAGGCGGTTTTCAGCGCTAAAGTGCCTGAAAACCATCCCAGTGTGAAAGTGGGTCTTAATGAAGTTCAACAAACCAAAATAAGGATGGGACACATTTTTGGGCAATGTAGTGCACCATAACACATGTTAAACTGTAGAACAATGAGAGGTCAAGTGCATTGTTTTACTGGGTTGACACAGGTTAAGAGCCCATTAGGGATCAAAAGGATGTTCTCCAAAATGCATATACAATGTGCATGAAGATGTATTTCAAGGCATATGCAACTTGTAACAAAGTAATAAAGTGGAGTCTAGGGGGCTTTGCCTTTCATACACCACTCCATGTCCTTGAGGAAGATGCATAAATGTCCATTTTATCTGATTTAGCCAGAGGGTTTTTTTATTGGAAAGTCACAGTAAACAATAGTAAGAACCAGAAGGCTCAACTCCTGGCATAACAACGTTGATTTATATATATTCCTCAGTAGAGACAGAGGATAAACATTCACTTTGTGGGCCCCAAATCTCTTTACAAACCCATAGTTTTCTATGTAAATGTAGCAATCACTGTGCTGTACATAACCTGTGCAGAGAGCAGAGCTAAGGGAGGAACCCAGCAGGCGTCATCCACTACAGCAGGGATATGCAATTAGGGGACCTCCAGGTGTTGCAGAACTACAGGTCCCATGAGGCATAGCAAGAACCTGACAGCCACAAGCATGACACCCAGAGGCATGATGGGACTTGTAGTTTTGAAACAGCTGGAGGTCTGCTAATTGCATATCCCTGCACTACAGGATGCCTGCAAAGAACTTCGGAAGGGGGGGATACAAGACCAGTCACCCTGGGCAAGGAGAGATAGCAGGAGTCACCGGTCTATATTACAGGAAATCCTGCACAGAGGCATAGGAGTTGATTAACTAAAGGCAAATAGACTGTGCAATTTGCAAAGTGCAGTTGCACTCTGCAAGTGCAGTTGCTGCAGAGTTTAGTAAATGAGGTAAAGCTTCACTTTGCAAAGAATACCCAATCATATGCAAGGAAAATAAATTAAAAAACAGAATTTTTGCTTGCACATGATTGCATGATGGAAGTCAGCTTCTGCTCATTTACTAAGCACTGGAGCAACTGA